>CM060444.1:148448531-149685857 GCA_030545235.1 Helianthus tuberosus | reverse complement strand
GATATCATTAAAAGATCCGTTTCACGGGACTTACAGTCACGCGGTCGGATGTCCATACGACCGGGTGGCAATCCTGTTAATGAACATGTTGAAAATTGTTTAAGTCATTAAAGTCCTAGTATCTCATGATCCGAAGAGTAATCCGGTCGGATGGTAGTCCGATCGGATGGAAATTCGTTCAATACTCAAACTTCAGATAGAGTTGATGAAGTGTGGGACCCAAGGTGTTATCCGCTCGGACAACAATCCGTTCGGGTGGCTTATCCGCTCGGACAGCAGTCTGGTCGGATAGCATTCTGTTCCGATTGTTCCGTTCATCTTACACTTGGTCGTTTTGGTCGTTTGTCGTTTTATCGAGACATTTTGACAACGTGTTAACCAACAGAATCCCATCTTGATCCAAGTAACCTGATCGACCAGGAATCACCCTAGTTCGGCCAGCTAGTCGGTTAAAGATGATTATTCTCGTTTAACCCGAAATCGGTGGTCTCATGGGTAGAATCCGGATCTTGAGCTAGCACAACACTAATAATGAGTAGGGGACTAGATCAGGGTCAGATCCTATCGGTTTTGAGTGTATTGAGTGTAAAAGAGTTGAAAGAAAGTTAGAAACCATCTTTCAATCCTTTTTCACTATATTTAAGCTTAGATCTACGCGAGATCTTTTGTATTTGTGTGGAAATCTATCAGATCTAAGTTGTTGTTGGTGGATTGAGGCCAAAATAAGAAGTTCCTCAAGAACTCATGATGACGTCATCCTAGAACACCTCAAATCTAGTGATTTCATGGTTAAAAGTTAAGATTCAAAAGATAGAAAGGTGTAGGAGTGCGTGTAGATCAAGAAAGTACAAGATTTAGGGCGAGATCTTACCTGGATTGAGAGAAATTGAAGAAAAGGTGGGGAGCACGAACTGTTCGGACAGAGGATTTCCAAAAGTGGAAATGATGACAATGACAGGGGTATTTATAGGATTCCAAAAGGGGAAAGTGTGGGTCGGTCGGATGGCATCCCGCCCGGATGACTATCCGGTCGGATGTCATCTCGGTCGGATGACGACCTGACACCACAATCAAGTGGCAGCCCAGTCGGATGGCAATCCGGCCGGATGGCACTTGGTTCGGGTGTTTAACGCGACGATTTTTGTTGTTTCAATTTCGATTGCGAGCGATTCGATGCAATAGATTTTCCTAGTCAAATTACTTTTAATCCCAACTACTATATCAATCATAGTCCGATTTCGATTAGGTTCGATTGCGTTTCGAGTTCGATTTCAATCCACACATAACATAAATGAATGTTGGTGCATATATCTGTCGTCTTCGTCTTATATCGAGTCTTGGATTCGTTGCGGTTCGGATCAAGAATGATGTCATCATTCTTGATGATGACATCATACTAGTGACATCACTATTCTACATCAACACATGAAATTCATACATGAAACAGAATTGAAGTCACTAGAAGACAAACCGTTTGAAGATGTAACCGTTTGAATATGTATGACCGTTTGAAGCATGCCGTTTGAAGCATGTCTTGTCATTTTCAAACGGAACCTCTCCTTCTATAAATACCTGTCATGTCTTGTTCATTTGTAACTTTCCGGTTTGTGCAACGAAGTGCTGCCGAAGTGTTGTCAGGTTGTAAATCATTGTGAAATCAATCATACAACAGTTTAAAGTGTATATCTTGCTGAATTGAACTCTACACGTCTGTTTCCGCCTTTCGTTTAGAGATAAACTCTTCTGATCGACTCGTTCGGGTCTGAAAACGATCCTACAAGTGGTATCAGAGCTCAGGAGGAAGAGTTCTTGCCAAATTCAGCTTGAATTTCTGTTTTCTACTCACTTTCTTCATATTTTTCAAAATTAATCAAGTTTTCACGGTTAAAAACGTCTGATTTTTACACATGATGTGCGTAACATTGTTTTAACAAACCCTAGAAAGTTTCAGAACTAAAATCGACCATTTGCTTGACCAATTGAACCAAAATATGATCGATTTTGATGATGTCAGCAGCCTTCAAACGTAATCAGAGGATTAATTCCGTATGAATCTGCCACATTCCGTTTGAAATTGAGTATTACGTTTGAAATTAAGTGATTATACCGTTTGAAAGATGCATTCCGTTTGAAAATACATGGTCATCTCGTTTGAAATATGTGGTTCGTTTGAACTGAACGTTTGAAACGTGTATTCCGTTTGAGAATTTTGTTTGAAAGCTGCCATCTCGTTTGAAAAGTTGTGCTATCCCGTTTGAAGAAGTAATTCTGTTTGAGAATACCGTTTGAAACACGAATTCCGTTTGAAATTGGTTCAGTAGTTCACGTGAAAAATGCATCGTGTTGTGTGAAAAGTAAAAAGAGGTTATCAGGTCATTGGTAGATGGAAAAGAAATCATGTTTGTGTCAGCTTGTATGTGACTCTCGAAAATTGTTCTCACGTTTTGTCGGTTTACATGTGAAAGTTGGTAAAGGTGTGTAAGTTGGTCACATGAGTGCTTTGTTCAAGTCTTGCATGTGATTCAAAGATAAAGGTGTCGGCCACAATCAGATATTAGTGGATTGTGAGGTCCAATTGAAATTAAGTTGGGTAATAGAAGTTGTCGGTCATTTGTTATCTACATATGAGTTTCAATTAAATCAAGAAATATCACGTGAACACATTAATTGATTTCATTAAATCCATGTGACTTCAAACTGCCGGCCCAATCAGAAATTGAAAGTTCTCGGCTCACGTGATTCATACATACGGCCCAATCATTCTAAGCCCAAGTTTTTTCATTATTACCGGCTCATTCATTCAACAATCTCATTAAAGTTCTACGGCCCAAATCATTTTTAGGCCCAAGTGAACTTCATTGTTTGCGGCCCATTGGAAGCCCATATTTCGTGGCACTTTTGATCTAGTTCATTCATTCAGTTTGCGGAATACATTAAACAAGTTCACAAATCTTCGACACGAGTCTTAAGTTGATTTCATCAACACATTTTTACGTATTAAGTTCGTTTAAACTGATCGTTTGTTTGTTTGTTGTCATGTATTTCACGAGGTGAACCAGATCGTTTGAAACTATCTGTTTGTGAATCTTTGAAAACTGAACAATGGACAACGAGTTCTATAATGCTTTTGCTAGTCCTATCACAATTACTCAGAATACTTTGCTTGAAAATGAAACCGGGACATCACAGAAACTGCCTAAGCTCTTGGATATTGATGATTACAATGGTTGGTCCGAACGCTTTGGAAATTGGGTTGAAGCATATCACTTGGATGCTTGGGAACACACCGAAGTTCCATATGAAAGGCCCACAAGGAATGGTATTCAGTTAACAATCAGAGACATGAGTGCTGAAGAGAAAAAGAAGTATAGAGATGAGAAATTGATGGTGAGTCTGCTTCAACAAGCAATTAAAGAGGACATTTTAATTTTGCTTCAACATGATGGAAGTGCATATTCAATCTGGACTGAATTGGAAGCAAAGTTTATAGGAAGTGATGATATGCTCAAGAACAAGATGTCACTCATGAAGAAAGAATTTGATCTATTCCGTGGTTTGAAATCTGAAAACACCAAGCAGATTATTGAAAGATATTGTAAGTTGGTGAGAAATATGACGAAGTTAGGCATCAAAAAGGATACTGATGAGCTGATTGAGAAACTTGCAGATGCATTACCACATGATACTTGGAGAACATATCTGATGATGTTGAGAAACAATCGGAAAGAATATAAAAAGTTAACATTGGGAGAATTTATCAAACATTTGGAAGCTCAAGAGATGGAGCAGAGGAAGATCGCCAGGATGAAGAACTACGATGGAGAACAAGACATCGGCTTGTATTTCAAGAGTGGTGTTAGTGAAAAGACAAAATTTTCTCCAAAGGTTGAAACTGCTTATAATGCAAAAAGTTCTTCTGAAAGTGCATCTCAGGGATCAAGCAGCACAACAGGATTATCTTCATTTCCAACTTATGATCCACAGTTTTCTACAACAAAGAGTGGCAAAGTTCTTCAATGCAACATTGCCTTAAAACTTGAGAATGATCAGAATTATACTGAGGAAGTTGCAAAGAGTCATATGTCTTTATTAGTGACAGTGCTTGAATCTTATGGAGGCTTAGTTGCAGGAAGGATCGGGAATCCAATGCTCACTAAAGAGGATTACGATCAAATTGATGCTGAGGAAATGGAATTAATGGATATTAAATGGTGCATGGCTAGTGTGTTGAGACGGTCTGAAAAGTTCAAACAAATCACAGGCAGAGATGATTTTCGCGAGGCACATGTTTCAACTTTAGGTTTTGATAAGTCTATAGTTACTTGTTTTCGTTGCAGGGAAAAGGGGCATTTCAAGAGAGAGTGCACTAATCGTGAAGCTAGTGGAGCTCAAAATCCTTTCGGAAAAAACGATTACTACAAGAAGGCGATTTATCATCAAGTCTCACAACAGTCATATCAACAACAACAGGCACCGCATCAAGCACAAACTGCACATGGAAGGAATGTGATTGAAGATTCTAAGAGAGCGTGTCTGGTTAATCAGGGCAAGGATGGTGGATTTAGCTGGGATAAATACATTCCAACAGAAAGTAAAGTGTGTTTGGCAGATCAAGATGATGAAAAATTGCCAGAAGGGTTCAGTTGGGATAATTTTTGCCCAGATAAAGAATTTATGGAAAAAGAGATTTTAAATGCTAAAGCTTTTGTTGCTAATGTTAGAGATGAATATTGGGCAGAAAAATACAGAAAAATGAGAGAAGCTGAAGAGGAAAAATGGAGAAAAATTGAAGAAGAGGAAGAAGAAAGGATAAAAGCTGAAGCTGAAAAAGAGAAAAAGAGAAGAGCTGAGATGTTTCAAGTGAGAGGAACAGTCAAAGAAGTTCCAGAATTTGAGATCAAAGCTGATACTGAAGCAATCGAAGTTCCTGAAAAGTGTTTGAATTGTGATTCTTTGATCATGCAAAACAACGAGCTGCTACACAACATAAAAAGATTGAAAGAATCGTATGATACTTTGAACAGAGAAATTAACAAGTACACTGAGTCAAACAGTGAACAAGCCGTTGCATTGAATACACTCAAAGGAGCATACATGAGACAGCTTGATGAAGTTAATTACTACACAGAGAAGTGTGCTGAGCTGGAATTGAAGTTGGCAACACAAAGAATAGAAACTGAAAGAGTCAACAATTTATTGAAAAGTTACTCATGTTCTACTTTTGTTATTGACAGGATTTACCCGATCGTTGAAAGAATGAAGACATTTAAAGAAGAGAAGACTTCGGAAGAAAAGAATTCCGAGACAAAAGAAGAGGATGAAGTAGAAATTTCTGGTAAGAAATCAAGTGTTGTCTACAATAGATGTCCGCCCCCGGTCAAAAATGGATATTTGTCTCGAAATCCAAATTCCGAAAGAGTCAAAAAGGCAATTAACTTACAGTGGGAGTCAGGGTCGTCGGATAATTTGCCAGAAAATATTGATGTTACATTCACATCATCTGATACTGATCATGAGTCCGAGTTGATAAAAAGTGTGGTCGATCAGGTGTTAGACAAAGATGACATAGAGGAGTAAAAAATGGAGTCCAAATCCGAGTCAAAGTCTGAATCCGACAAGTCAAAGTCAACAATCAAAAAGGACAAACGGGTTATGATAAGGAATTTTTGCTATCAAAATCTAATTTGAATGATGAACCGGTCAAAGTAGCATATACTTTGAAAGATTCTGATAAATTATATTCTGATGAGATTTTTCCAATAAGAAGTGTTAGAATTGAAATGATTAAAAAGGTTTTCAAAATTACAGAAATTAATATTTATGAAATAAAAGATTTAAATCTTTCTGGAAAACCTAAACAATACACTTCAAGAGATAAACAGAGAATTAACAAGAAAATGGGTTACAATTGTGGTTATAGTTTTCAAAAGAAACCAAACCATAATGGTAATGTCAAAAAGAAAGGTCTTGGATTTAATCAACCGAAAAATTATAAAAATGAAAAATTTTATAAACCAAAAACTGTGTTTGTTTCAGGAAAACCTTTAGAAGATGAGAAAGAGCAAGCGTTCAGAAAGCAGACAAATCAAGAATTCCTTGCAAAGAAGCAAGAGGACATGAAGAAGAGTATTGCTAAGAAGAAGACAGAGACGAGAACCTGTTTTCAGTGTAAAACAGTTGGTCATATTGCCAAAAATTGTCCAAAGGCAATACAAACAAAACAGGGAGTCTCTGGTAAATTGAAAGAAAAAGTTGTTGAGAAAACTGAACTTACAACCAGAAAATTTACAGGCTTTGAAAATTCAACCTTTGAGATTGGTGAATGTTTAAAGAATGTGGTAAAAAGAAAAGAAAATCTGAAAAATCAAAAATGGGTTGTTAAGGGTTCAGGAAACAGTTCTGGTGATGAATCTGATTCCACAAAATCAGAGGAGCCACGTGTTGAAGAAAGAATTGAGAAATCAGTTCCAAAAGTGGATGATGTGAATTTTCCACCACTGCGGGCTGAAAATTTTAAGAAGAAAGTTGGAAAAGTCGAAATTTCAAATCAATTTTATTCTGACAAGAAGAAATTTGATGTTGATAAGGTTTTCAACGGAACTGTGAAACACATTTTTGGAAAAATGGTCGATGGTAAGGCCAAAGGAGTTAAAGAATTCTATGCTTCTAAAATGAATGTTCACAAGTCTGTTGAAAGTAAAGATGAAGAAGAGGTTGTTACACCCAAGGAAGGTCAGACTTGGGTGGATATATTTTTCAAACAGTAAAAACCTGACTTGCCGGAGCTCCCAAGTTGGTAATCGTGGAGCATGAATCGGCATCATTCTTATATTGTGTTTGAAAATTGTTTTTGTATAAGTGTGATTTGCCGGAACTCCCAGGTTGGTAAGTGAGGAGTAGGAATCGGTATTCTGAGAATTCAACTTACAAATGGTATTGGTTGGTAAGCCATGTGGTTGAAAAAGAGTTTGTGATAATTGAAGGTTAATCAAGGTCATTAGGTTGAACTTGATTGAACTATTTTTTACAAGTGGTAAATCAGGGACATTAAGTTGTATCTGATTTCCTACAAGTGGTTGAGAAACGATATGATGAGTTTAACCCCTAACCTACAAATGGTTAAGATCAATCAACAAAACTTATTTTCCGGAAAAACCATTTGATTAAAACAAACTTAAGTGTTTTGAAATCACAATGGGAAAATAGTTTGTTGTGAGGGGGAGTTCTGGTTGTTTATGCCAAGTGGATGGCGAATTGAAGTGATTCGATATTAGTTGTCATGTTTCTTGTATAGTTTGTTTTCAATTTTCTTTAAATGTTTCTGAATTTTAGGGGGAGTAAGAATTTCTGAAAATCCAAAAACATTTGAAAATTTGAAAAAGCCAAAAACATTGAAAAAAAAATGCAAAAATGAGTTTTGTTGTAAAGAAGAGGAAATGATAGTACATCACTGGACTGTCATAACATGCTAAAGAAATGGAAAGATAAAATGTGATAAACGGTCTCACTAAAGATGTGACGGTAGGCTCAGCTAGACTAGTAGATTTGCGAGAACGATACAAACCTAAAATGTAAAAGCCTAGTTCTAGTGGGAAACATGATCAAAAGCATAGTACTTAGTTTTGTCCTTCTTGATTGTGTGCCTGCTTGGTAATCGCTGATTGTCTAAAGACATAAAACTGGTTAAGTTTGTGAACTTTCACAACTTTGCTAAAAAGTCGCTGTGATTGTGCATTTTATTTTGCAAAGATTTAAACTTGTTTTATTTCTTTATTTTGTTTAAGCATTGGACATCCTCTGCGTATACGTGAGTATCGACCTGGATGTTATTGCCTAAACGTTCTGCTTTATTTTCTTTGGTGTTTCGTTTAAGCTTTGGATCACCTCTGCGTATACGGAAGTATCGACCTGGTGGTTAAAGCCTAAACAACTTCAACTTATTTTTTTTCTTATTTTGTTTAAACATTGGACTTTCTCTGCGTATACGGAAGTATCGACCTTATTGTTAATGTTTAAACATTCTGCTTTGTTTTCGCACATATCACAGTTGATAAAAGTTTAAAGGCATTACTCGAGTCAGTGTATTGCATGATGAGGGGATATGCTGAGATCGTGGGGTCCATAAGAATTTAGTGCTATCTAAATATACCTTAAAGTATCAGTAAGCATTTCGAAAGTTTTTAGTTTGAGTTTAAGTGGATAACAATATCGTTAATCTACGTGAATCGTTTAGAACTTAAAATGTTTAAAGCTTAACGGTGTTGGTGATTGGTCTCAAAAACTGATATGATCCTCTTACACTAACTCACAAAAATAGTGTCTGTAAATATTTCTTTACTGCATTTCAGTACATTCAAAAATCCAAAAAGATTTTAGTGTGTTTTAGCATAAATTTTGAAAAATTCAAAAAGATTTTCGACAACTGATTTTGGAGAGCTGATTTTCAAAATTCCGAGTGCTAAACATGATGAACAAATGGTTTGGCTGAAAGTGTTTGAGGATTGTTGAAATGAAATGAGAAAAGGTTTTGCAATAAAAACGTTATTCCTGCAAGTGGTAAATTAGTTTTGAAAATCTTATCCACAAATGGTTATCAGAAAATTTATTTTTGGGTAGAGTTTATGCAGGTTGGCCAGGTTTCGATCCAGAGCAGGATGAAAGCCAGGTTATGATCTTGTGAATTCCAGACTACGATCCCAGCCAAGTGAAAGGGGGAGTCTAAAGACATCGAGAGGAGTCTGAAGATAGTAGAGCCAGATTCAGATCCTGAAGATTACGAGAAAGAGTAAGAGATTGATTGAGGATGCTTACAATGGAGAATTTTGAAGAAAGTGAACAGACTGATAAAGACTGAAGGTTTGACAATCAAAGACTCGACACTTAAGACTCGTCAACATCTGAGGGGGAGTCTGTTGGTGCATACATCTGTCGTCTTCGTCTTATATCGAGTCTTGGATTCGTTGCGGTTCGGATCAAGAATGATGTCATCATTCTTGATGATGACATCATACTAGTGACATCACTATTCTACATCAACACATGAAATTCATACACGAAACAGAATTGAAGTCACTAGAAGACAAACCGTTTGAAGATGTAACCGTTTGAATATGTATGACCGTTTGAAGCATGCCGTTTGAAGCATGTCTTGTCATTTTCAAACGGAACCTCTCCTTCTATAAATACCTCTCATGTCTTGTTCATTTGTAACTTTCCGGTTTGTGCAACGAAGTGCTGCCGAAGTGTTGTCAGGTTGTAAATCATTGTGAAATCAATCATACAACAGTTTAAAGTGTATATCTTGCTGAATTGACCTCTACACATCTGTTTCTACCTTTCGTTTAGAGATAAACTCTTCTGATCGACTCGTTCGGGTCTGAAAACGATCCTACAATGAACATGCATAAGTAACACATAAGGCACACACACACGTAAAACAATAATTAAAATACGTAGTTCGAGTTGCGATTTGAAGTCGATTCGATTAGCATAGTTTGATTATCGTTTAGCTTTATCGCATTGTTACTTCCTACAGTTCACATTCGTAAATCGAATAGTTTGCGAGTAACATACGTCGATTATTGTAATTATTGACACTTACTACACATAATACAAATAAACATCCAAAGAAATCTTCTACAAGTCAGGTTGCGTGAAATCGGTCGTTGACTTTGACCTTGACTTTGACTTTTCGAAAACATGGGGTGTTACAGCCTCCCCTTGTTTAGGGAATTTCGTCCCGAAATTAGGCTGAAATTTGTATACCACCGTGAATCACTTTTCTCTCTCTAGACTTTCTCTTTAAATAGCTGCGGGTACTTTGCCTTCATGTCGCTTTCGAGTTCCCAAGTGAACTCTGCGCCTCGCTTGCCTTCCCATCGGACTTTCACAATAGGAATGCGCGAGCGTCTGAGCTGCTTGGTTTGGCGGTCCATGATTTCGACAGGCTTTTCCACGAAGTGTAGTGTTTCGTTTACTTGAAGGTCATCGAGAGGTACAATTAGATCATGCTCAGCCTGGCCCTTTCGGAGGTTCGAAACGTGGAAAGTCGGGTGGACGTTACTAAGTTCTTCCGGTAGTTCGAGTCTGTAGGCGACTTTTCCGATCCTTTCCAGAATCTTAAAAGGTCCAACATATCGAGGTGCGAGCTTTCCCTTCTTGCCGAATCGGACCACACCCTTCCAAGGTGATACCTTTAGGAGCACGTAGTCACCAACGTCAAATTCAAGGGGCTTGCGTCGTCTATCGGCATAACTTTTCTGTCGATTCCGAGCTTTCGTTAGATTGTCTCGAATTTGGAATATTTTTTCTGTCGTTTCTTGCAGTAGCTCGGGACCGGTTAATTGCGAATGACCGATCTCGTGCCACACAATAGGCGATCGACATCTTCTTCCGTATAAAGCCTCGAATGGTGCCATTTGAATGCTGGAATGATAACTGTTGTTATACGAGAATTCGACTAACGGAAGGTATTTATCCCAATTACCACCGAAGTCTATGACACACGATCAGAGCATGTCTTCAAGAGTACGAATCGTTCTTTCAGTCTGACCGTCGGTTTGAGGGTGGAAAGTGGTACTTAGATTTAGCGATGTACCGAGCGCCATTTGAAATGTTTCCCACAGTCGCGAGGTAAACCGAGCGTCACGATCAGAGATGATATCATGAGGCGTCCCATGATTACAAACGATCTCATCGGTGTAGATTCGGGCTAATCGTTCTACCTTGTAGTCTTCCCGTATTGGTAAAAAGTGAGCTGATTTAGTCAATCGGTCAACCACAACCCAAATGCTGTCGTGACCTGATGACGTGTGTTGTAGCTTTGTTATAAAGTCCATAGCTATACTCTCCCACTTCCACATGGGGTTCGGTGGTTGTTCGAGTAAGCCAGAGGGTCTTTGATGTTCAGCCTTGACTCTTGCACATGTCAGACATTTTCCAACATAGAGGGCAACATCCCTTTTCATGCCGGGCCACCAGTACTTGTAGCGAAGATCCTGGTACATTTTGTCGGCACCGGGATGAATAGAATACCGGGATTTGTGGGCTTCGTCCATCAAGATCTGTCATAAATTGGTTCATTTGGGGATCCAAATTCCATCCAGAAAGTGGAATATCCCATTTGATTTGCTCACAAGCTGGGCTCCATCGTGGTAGATTCTTTGCTTCTTCAGTGTGCGTTCGTTAAAACACGCATGCTAAGCTTCGTGAATGAGGGTTTGGAGATCGTGTTGGGCTTGAACATTATGAGTGCTAAGCAGATAACGCCGTCGGCTGAGTGCGTCGGCAACAATATTTGCTTTGCCTGGGTGATAACGAATCTCACAGTCGTAATCGTTGAGAAGTTCTACCCATCGGCGTTGACGCATATTAAGTTCCTTCTGATTAAAGATATGCTGTAGGCTCCTATGATCGGTGAAGATCGTACACTTGGTACCATACAGGTAGTGTCGCCAAATCTTTAATGCAAAAACAACTGTGCCTAGCTCGAGATCATGGGTTGTATAGTTCTTCTCATGGATTTTGAGCTGACGAGATGCGTAAGCTATAACCTTATCCCGTTGCATGAGGACACAACCAAGACCAAGGTTGGAAGCATCAAAGTAGACGATGAAATCGTTGTTTCCGTCGGGTAATGTGAGAACAGGAGCATTGCAAAGCTTATGCTTGAGGGTTCGAAAGGCAGACTCTTGTTCAGTTCCCCAAACAAAAGGCTTGTCCTTATGCGTGAGAGCGATAAGTGGTACAACGATCTTTGAGAATCCTTCGATAAATCGTCGATAGTAGCCCGCTAGTTTGAGAAAAGAACGGACTTCAGACGGGTTCTTAGGTGTAATCCAACTCTTGACAGCTTCAATCTTCGCAGGATCGACGTGAATACCTTGATTATTTACGATGTGACCCAGGAACTGAACTTCCTCCAACCAGAATTCACACTTAGAGAACTTGGCATAGAGTTGGTTTCCCTGGAGTAGCTCGAGTGCCAATCGTAGATGTTGCGCGTGTTCGGTTCTCGATTTGGAATAGATCATGACATCATCGATGAATACGATGATGAAACGGTCGAGATATGGTTTACACACGCGATTCATCAGATCCATGAAAACCGCGGGTGCGTTGGTTAAACCAAATGGCATAACAACGAATTCGTAGTGGCCGTATCGAGTGCGAAACGCGGTTTTGGGTATATCCTCCTCTTGAATGCGTAGTTGGTGATAGCCTGAGCGTAGATCGATCTTTGAGAAGCACGTAGCACCTTGTAGCTGATCAAACAAATCATCGATGCGGCGTAGGGGATAGCGGTTCTTGATAGTTAACTTATTCAATTCCCGATAGTCGATGCACATCCTGAATGACCCGTCCTTCTTTTTGACGAAAAGGACTGGCGTGCCCCAAGGGGAGGTGCTCAGGCGAATGAAGCCTTTCTCAAGTAATTCCTGGAGTTGGTTTGAGAGTTCACGCATTTCTGACGGTGCGAGTCGGTAAGGGGCTTTGGCAACAGGGTTGGCTCCAGGAATGAGGTCGATATGAAAGTCGATGTCACGACTTGGTGGTAGACCGGGAAGATCCTCTGGAAAAACATTGGGAAATTCTCGAACCACAGGAACGTCTTTCACTTCCTTTTTCTCTTTCTTTTCCTTCTCCGCTACTACTATGTTAGCCAAGAAAGCTCTGTATTCCTTGCGGAGATACTTGCTAGCTTGGACACACGACATGAGTTTGAGACCTTTCGAAGCGGTTTCACCGTAAACACACAATAAATCACCATTCGCGAGCGAGAGTCAAATCATCTTGTCGAAGCACACAACTTCAGCATGGTTTTCACGAAGAAAGTCCATGCCTACTATGACGTCAAAACTTCCGAGTTGCATCGGAATAAGGTCGATTGGGAAAATGTGATTGTTGAGTTCAAGAGTACAATCACGAAGAACATAATTAACAGTGACGGTTCTTCCGGTAGCGACTTCAACATCAAACGTCGAGGAGAGTCGGGAGCGTTTACGACTAAGGAGCTTCTCGAATTCGAACAACACAAAGCAATTATCGGCTCCAGTACCAAATAAACACGAAGCATAAATACCATTCACTAGGAACGTACCATTGACCACGTTGTTGTCGGCTTGGGCTTGACGCACGTTGATGTTGAAAGTTCGTGCGCGTGCTGCTTGTTGTTGCTGTTGCTGCTGGTGTTGCTGCTGTTGCTGAGGCTGCTGCTGCTGGGGCTCTTGTTTTACCACCCTGTTTGGGCACATGTTGGAGAAGTGGTTAGGATCACCACATGCGAAGCAGGCTCTGGCGTTGACCGCGGGTGCCGGAGGAGCTTGTTGACCCTGAGGGGCGGTGAGTAGAGCTTGATGAGCAGGAGCTTGTCGAGCACGACAGTTGGTAGTAAAATGGCCGTACATATTGCAATGAGCACAAAAAGGCAAGCAATGGCAGTCGGGTGGTGGTAGGTACAAGTAGGGCAGAGTGGGTGTGGCCCAGTGTATGCACGCTTTGCAGGTGGTGCAATTGCCACAGGCGCCGCTACTTGACGCTGCTGGGCTGGTACAGCTTGAATTGGTGCAGCAGTGATCGCACAGTTCTTGTTGCTGGAGCTGTTCTTTTTCTTGTTCTTCCTCTTGTTGCTCGATGAGGTGGTGGTTTCAGCAGTTGGTGCGGCGGTGGTAGCTTGATGCAGGTGCTTTGAAGTTTTATCCCAGACCCCAGCCTTGACCCACTTGTCGTTGATTTCAGTGGCCCGTAGATAAGTCTCTTCAATCGTCGTAGTCTTAGCCGCTTGCACGAAATCAGCAACACAGTCAGGCAGGGCTCGGATATACTTCTTGATTGCCATATCTAGAGTCTTGACCTGATCGGGACAAATGATGCTGAGCTATTTGAAACAAGCAGTGAGCGCAGCATTTTCGCCATCCTTTTGCTGTATGTGACAAAATTCATCCTCTAGCTTCTGACGTTCATGAGGAGGGCAATATTCTTCCAGCATGACTTCCTTGAGCTCGTCCCATGACAGACCGTAGGCTGCATCGTTCCCTCGCTTGTTCCTCTCGGCCGTCCACCAGTCTAGAGCACGGGACTGAAAGACGCCGGTAGCGTTCAGAGTACGGAGGTCATCGGGGCAACCACTCTGTCGTAGAGTGACCTCAATGGAGTCAAACCATTGGAATAGTGCAGTAGGACCTCCCTCACCAGTGAATTCTTTTGGCCCACACGACTTGAATTGCTTGAAATTGAAGGCCTTGGTGGTAGCTTTGGGAGCTTCGGTCCTTGATTCCTCAGACGACTTGCTAACGTTCTCGTAAACCTCACTCACAGCCTTTGCTACACTTTTAGCGATGATGGAAGCAAGGCGTTTATCTCTCTTTTCTTGACGAGTGTTGGTGCATACGTCTGTCGACTTCGTCTTGTATCGAGTCTAGCATTGCTCATGGCACGTAGATCAAGAAATCAAGTCTAAAAGCTAATTCCGCTTGGAGAGTTTCAAGTAATTCCGCACGGAATTACATAAGTAATTCCGCACGAGATAACTAATTCTGTTTGTATGTGATTCCGCATGAGTATGTAATATTGTTTGAAGCTTGTTTCAAACGGAATTAGGATTGCTATAAATAGATGTGATATCATGTCATTTGGTACGAAATTACTTAGGGGTTTTCCGACGGCGAAGCTCTGTCGAAGTGTCGTCTTGCTGTAAAACTGTTCCAGATCAATATAAACGATAGTTAAAAGTGATATCTTGCTGAATTCAACTCATTATGTATGTTTCCGCCTTTCATTTTGAGTAGAACACCTCTGATCGACTCATTTCGGGTCCGTACACGATCCTACAAGTGGTATCAGAGCTCAGGAGGAGGAGTTCTGCAGATTTCAGCCTGATTTCATCTTGTTTTCTTACTTCTACACCTTCTTTTATTAATTGAACAAGTTTTAATGGTCACAATGATCTGAATTTTACATATTACAAGCAAAACAGTGTTTTAAAGATTCCTTGAAAAAATTGGACCATAACTCGATCTAAAACTGAAAAAAATTGTAATTCCATTTGAAATTTTGTTCGAAAATGATGACATCAGCTAATTCCGTTTGAAATTGTTCAGTAATTTCGCACGGAATCTCTTAATTTCGCTTGAAGATCAGCTAATTCCACACGGAATTAGTATTTTCGCTTAAAGTAGTTCAAACGAAATTATAATTTCGTTTCAAATTCTTAATTTCGTTTGAAATCTGGATAATTCCGCACGGAATTATCTGATCCCTTTTGAAAAGTTCTAATCTCGTTTGAAATTAGGTGTGCAGGTTAATCTTGTTTGAAAGTAATCTCTCTTGGAAGTAATTTCGTTCGAAATATCTGATTTCATTTAAACATTGATTGTCTTGATAAACGTGCTACATAATCATAAGTGAAGAATTTTACAACGCATTTGCAACATCACCGACTACTCCAGCTACCATTGCCCAAAACATGAACTTGGAAAATGAGACTGGAACTACACAAAAACCACCAAAGCTAATGAGCATTGAGGAGTATTACGGTTGGAAAGATAGGTTTGAAAACTGGGTTCAAGCAAATCATTTAAGATCTTGGGAGTGTATTTTGAAAAAGTATGTACTACCACGTACTGATCTGCAGGTTGAGAAAGAAATCTCTGAATTCACTGATAAAGAACGAGACATGTACAGAGCTGAAAAAATGATGATTAGTCTAATTCAGCAAGCTATTAAAGAAGATATCTTTGTATTGCTTCAACATGACAAAACTTCAAAATCTATTTGGGATGCTCTTAAAATCAAATTTGAGGGAAGTGAGAAGATGATCAGAAGTAAAAAGGCATTGCTTAAAAAAGAATTTGATCTATTCACAAGTCTGCCAGGGGAAGATACAAAGAAATTGATTGAAAGATATTGCCACTTAGTGCGTTCTATGTCGTTGTTAAGCATAACCAAAGAACGAGAGGAACGGGTCGACAAATTAGCTGATGCGTTACCTCAGAAAGAATGGGGTACATTTTTGATGATCTTAAAGAACACTGGAGTATATGATGGTTTGACGATTTCTCAGTTCATCGAGAAGATTGAGGGTCAAGATCTTGAACAACAAAAGATTGCGAGGATGAGTAATCCGAGTGGTCAACAAGATGTGAAAATGTATTACAAAGGCAATGTTCAAGAGGTTGAAATGAGTCCAAAGATTCAAACTGCTTTTAGTGCTGGAGACATATCTGGAACTGTAGAACAAAGTCTAAACAGTAGCAATGGTTTTTCTTCATATCCAAGTGTAATCCTAAGAGTTCAACTTCAAGCTTTCATTCTCAAAGCTCAAAAGGTGGTAATGGTTGTGTGATACAGTGCAACATTGCCTTGAATCTTCCTGATGGTCAAAGCTTTTCTGAAGAAATTGCAAAAGATCACATGGCGTTACTTGCAACTGTGTTACAATCTTATGAAGGTTTAGTTGCAGGGAGGATCGGAAATCCTATGCTGACGAAAGAGGATTATGATCAGATAGACGCTGAAGAAATGGAATTAATGGACATCAAATGGTGTTTAGCTAGTGTCTTGAGAAGAGCTGAAAAGTTCAAAATGATTACAGGAAGAAATGATTTCTTGGATGCACATGTTTCTACTTTGGGTTTGGATAAATCTAAAGTTACTTGTTTTCGATGCAGGGAGAAATGTCATTTTAAAAGAGAATGTAAAAATAAGGAGGCTAGTGGAGCAAAGAATCCATTTGGAAAAGATGATTATTATCGGAAATCCATATATCAACAAGTTGCTCATCAACCATATCAACAAAAAGATTCACAAACTGCTCATGGGAAAATGATCGAAGATGCAAACAAGAAAGCTTATTTTGGTATCATTGATCAGGACGATGAGAAAATGGCTCCAGGATTTAGCTGGGATAAGTTTGTGAATGAAAAAGGGGAGTTTAAAGCTTTCATTGCAAAGATAGTTCAAGAACCTGATTTGTTTACAGAATGGATGAAAGCAATTGGTGTTCATGAGAATAATCAAGAAGAAGAATCTATTTCATCCGATGAAAGTTCAGAAGAAGCAATTATTTTTGATCAAACATCATCTGATTCTAGTTCTTCAGATGATAGTTCTGAGAAGACAACAAATTTTGATCAATCACCAACTGATGATAGTGGTGATGATGAGGAAGAAAGACATATTAATGTTGCAAAAACTCATTTATCTCCTGAAAGCTTTCAATTTTATTTGGTAGATCGCTTGGAGAAGCTGAAGGAGAGACGAGTAGCAAAAGAACAAAAGAACATGAAGTGTGAAAGTATTGATAAAAACGAAGAGATTGTTCAAAAAGAATAAGTTAAAGCTTAGAGGGTGATTGAATCTGAACCAGTAAGTGAGGTTGAAAAAGTCATTGAAGTTGAGAAGATTGTAGAAGTTATCAAGCCTTGCTTAAAGTGTTTAGAATCTTGCAAGCAATGTGCATAAAAAGATGAAAAGTTGAATGAGCAAGACAAGATGAAAGAACAATTATTGTTCAATCTTAACTACGTGAAAGAATCTTACGATGTGCTAAACAGAACAGTAACTGGTTTACAAAAGACTAATTCAGAAAGAGAAGATGCGTTGAGTATGATGAATGCTGTGATGATGACAAAGCATAAGGCGATTAATCATTACCTTGAAGAATGTGCAAAGTTGCAGCGGGAGTTGGAAAATGAAAAGATAGAAAATGAGAGAATCAGACGTTTATTACAGAGTTATTCTAGTTCTGATTATCTCATTGACCGAATTTATCCAACTGTTGCAGGTTTTGAAGCATTCAAAGATGAGAAGCCAAAGAAGAAGGATACTGGTAAGAAACAGAGTGCTATTTATAACAAGTGTCCGCCTCCAATTTGGGAAGGATATTCTCCTAGAAAACCGAATGAGGAACAAGTCGAAAAAGCAGTCAATATAAAGTTAAAGTCCGATATAACCGATGAATTACTAGAAAACATTGACGTCGTTTTTACATCGTCTGATACTGATCATGAGTCCGAGTTAATAAAAAAGGTGGTCGATCAGGTGTTGGATACATATGAGGAGTCGGAGTTAAAGTCCGAGTCAAAGTCTGAGTCTGGATGTTCAAGTTCGTTCGTCAAAAGTTCGAGTTCGTCGGTCAACAGTCAAAAGTCATCGGTTAAACGGGTGTATGATAAAGAATTCCTGTTATCAAAATCTAATTTGAATGATGAAGCAATCAAAGTGGCATATACATTGATTGATTCTGACAAATTATATTCTGATGAGGAATTTCCAATAAGAAGTGTTCAAGTTGAAAAGATCAAAAAGGTTTTCAAACTAACAGAAATCAATATTTCTGAAATAAAAGATGTAAATCTTACTAAGAAACCTAAAAAATACACTTCAAGAGTTCAACAACGTTTAAACAAGAAAAAAGGTTACGGTTATGGTTCTGGTTTTCAAAATAAATCAAACGATAACGGTAATTTCAAAAAGAAAGGTCTTGGATTTATTCCATCAGAAAATTATAAAAATGAAAAATATGTTAAAGATTTTAAATCAAAAATGACATTTGTTTCAGGAACAAGCTGTGAAGAAGAAGCAAAAAGCTCATTCTGGAAGCAATCGAATAAAGATTTCCTTGCAAAGAAGCAAGAGGTTAAAAAGAGTGGAGCTTATCAGAACAAAGAAACTAGAACTTGTTTTAAATGTAATGAAGCTGATCACATTGCATGGAACTGTCTTCAGACTACAAAGGCAAAACAGGGAGTCTCAGAAAAATTCAAAGAAATTGTTGTTGAGAAAAATAAACCACCAACGGAAAAATTTAAATTTTTTGAAAATTCAACATATGAAGTTGGTGAGTGTTCAAAGACACATTTTTATCAAAAAAGAGCTAAACATGACAACCAAGTGTGGCTTGTTAAGAAAATTTATGAGAAACTTGGCAATGAATCTGATTCCACAAAGTCAGATGAGCCACAGGTTAAAGTTAAAAAAGAAAACTCAGTGCCTCCGATGGATGATGTTCATTTTCCACCTTTGAGGGCTGAAAATTTTAAATCAAAAGTTGGGAAAGTTGAGATTTCGAATTAGTTCTATTCTGAGAAGAAAGAATTTGATGTTGAGAAAGCGTTTAATGGAAATGTAAAAAAGATTTTTGGAAAAATGGTTGAGGGTAAGGTGAAAGGGGTAAAGGATTTTTATGATACAAAGAAAGCAACATTTTACCCAAGAGAAGTTGAGGAGGAAACATCCAAGTTTGGTGAAGCTTGGATGTCTGTTTTTCATAAGTGATAAGTATGACTTGCCGGAGCTTCCAGGTTGGTAAGCGAGGAGCAGGAATCGGCATATTTCTTGAGAAATTCACGAAAGTGATTTCGTCTTACAAGTGGTAAATCAGGGACATTAAGTTGTACTTGATTTTCTACAAGTGATATTGTTGTTAAAATTCAAAATTGTTATATTTGTCAAATGCTTGAGAAAAACAATGTGATGAACCCTTAACCTACAAGTGTTACAAACAACAAAACTTATTTTCCGAAAAAAATCATTTTGGTTAAAACAAACTTAAGTGTTTTGAAATCATAATGAGAAAATAGTTTGTTGTAAGGGGGAGTTCTGATTGTTTATGCCAAGTGGATGGCGATTTGAAGTGATTCGATATTAGTTGTCACGTTACTTGTACAGTTTGTTTCAAATTTCCTTAAATGGTTTTGAATTTTAGGGGGAGTAAGAATTTTCAGAAAATCCAAAAACATTAGAAAATTTGAAAAAGTCAAAAACATGATAAAATTCAAAAAGGAGTTTTGTTGTGAAAAAGAGGAAATGATAGTACATCAGTAGACAGTTACAGTATGCTAAAGAAATGTAATGTTTAAATAGCGTTAAACGGTCTCACTGATGATATGCCGAAAGGTTTTTACACATTTAGTAAGCTTTTTCGGGATATAAACTTAAATTCAAACTTGCTTATTTTGTGGGGAACACTACTTGGATATATAGGTTACCCCTGAAATTTCATTTGAAAGATCCCTCTTTCTGAGATACTAGGTCTTTATGCTCAGTGATATCTGGGGTATTATCCCGGGACTTCTGATTTTGCGGAAGCAATGGCCTAGTCCCCGGAGAATACTTTACGCTTGCTTGAAATATAGCTAACCCTCAGCATAAAAAATGATGAAACATTGAATAAATGCAAATCATGTGCTATTGTAAAAAAGATCCTCTAAAGGGGACTCACCAAAAGTCGAGCCGTCATCTCTCTGCTGAACGGAAGTTCTGACCCGAGATCTCACGGTTTCGCAATTTAACCCCTTACAGATATCATCTGTGGTATACTCACCTGTAAGACTGAATATTGGGATCTGGATACGAGAGTATATTCAAGAGGTGGGACACATGAAGAAGTTAAAGTCCTTAATACACTTAATTCATATCCTGAATCAGTTGAAATTTGTGTGAGAATTTAAGTGGATCAGTATATCGGCAATCTAAGTGAATTGTTTAATTCTTAATGTGTAATTAAGCTCAACGGTACTTGTGACTTGTCAAAATCTGATATGATCCTCTTAGACAATTTCTCAAAAATATTGTCTGTAAATATTTCTTTACTGCATTTCATTTCTTTAAAAAATCCAAAAAGATTTTTAGTCTGTTTTAGCATAAATTTTGAAAAATACAAAAATCTTTTCGACGACTGATGTTGGAGAGCTGATTTTCAAAATTCGAAGTGCTAAACATGATGAGCATTTGGTGAGGGGGAGTGTGTGTCTAAATGAGAAAATATTTTGAATAGTTACCTACATGTGGTTCATCAGAAATTATCATTGATAAATCATTCTGGTTTATTTTGAAAGGAAAGTTTGGATAGATAAATTTGAAAATTGTTAAATTTGTTGAAATTTATTGTGAGGTAGAGAATGTGCAGGTCTCTATGTGATAAAAAGCCAGGTTCCGATACCTGAATAGAGTGAGAATTAGGTCACGGTTCTAGAATACAAATTCCAGACTGCGATCCCAGCTTGGTCGAGAGGGGGAGTCTGAAGACATTTGAGGAGAGAGTATTTGTTTGAGAAGGAGCTGTTGATGCTTAAGCAAAGAGAAGATACTTCAAAGAGAGCGGTCAGACTGGTAAAGACTGAAGACATTGAAGATACGGCACTTAAGACTCGTCAACATCCAAGGGGGAGTCTGTTGGTGCATACGTCTGTCGACTTCGTCTAGTATCGAGTCTAGCATTGCTCATGGCACGTAGATCAAGAAATCAAGTCTAAAAGCTAATTCCGCTTGAAGAGTTTCAAGTAATTCCGCACGGAATTACTTAAGTAATTCCGCACGAGATAACTAATTCCGTTTGTATGTTATTCCGCATGAGTATGTAATATTGTTTGAAGCTTGTTTCAAACAGAATTAGGATTGCTATAAATAGATGTGATATCGTGTCATTTGGTACGAAATTACTTAGGGGTTTTCCGACGGCGAAGCTCTGTCGAAGTGTCGTCTTGCTGTAAAACTGTTCCAGATCAATATAAACGACAGTTAAAAGTGATATCTTGCTGAATTCAACTCATTATGTCTGTTTCCGCCTTTCATTTTGAGTAGAACACTTCTGATCGACTCATTTCGGGTTCGTACACGATCCTACAACGAGAAAGTAAGGGATGACGGGATCCAGATGACATTGTCTGCAACAGACATCGTCACAGGACTCAACACATTGCATTCGAATCTCACCCCACACGTCTACTACTTACTAAAGTTCAGGAACACGCATAATCACGTAACACATAGGCACGAAATCACAGATTTACATAGTCACGGAAGCACATAATCACGAAATCACGTAAGCACATAGCGCACAGAAGCACGAAAGCACATATACATGTAGTCACAGAGACGGTCAGAATACAGAAACCTATCATTTAAAGTCTGCGATTTGTTCGAATATAACGGTCCCGTCTAGTATATTGATTAGCGTAGTATAAGTGTATATCGTAGCATAAGGTCGTCCACAATTCAACGATTTGTTAACGTATTGAGATAGAAATACAGTGCGGGTCGTATGTGTTGATCGAAGTGAAAGCAAAAATCGAGTAAATCTCCAAAATTTAAACACATAAACAGGTAATCACACAAAATTAACGAATATCAAAGTCAGCAATTACGGGCTCAGAATCGAAACACATAAAATTCGAGATATAGATTGTCTGCGGCGTTTGGCACGCATCCCGTTAGTCATATCGTGACTTCAGGTTGTTGGAGTCCGTCGAGACTTTGGTGAGAGTTTGTAAAATGAGCGGAACAAGTTGTTAAGGTTAGGGTCTCACCCCTGGCTTAACAACTTCGCTCCTGTTTTGATAAAATAGATGAGATTATTCATCAAAATACGGATCTCACTCCTGGTTTGGCACAATTCTCCTCGTGTATAGATAAAATGCGAGTCGATTAAACAACTTTAGTCGAGAGTTTGCGGTTTTCACACCTAATCTCGACTTAATTGCTTATTTATGGTTGAAAATTTCGAGTGCAGTGATAGTGTAGCGTGTGCGAGAATAGCGAGAAAATAGTAGTAAACTTATGCAAAATTCCTAACGGACATGCATAAGTCGGTCTGTTGGTTCCTAACTATAGACTAGGTGTCTAAGATATCGACCCGGACTAGGTCGACTCTTGCCTAATTCCCTATAGTTATGGCTCTGATACCAATCTGTCACACCCCAACCAATGGCGGAAACATCGGGGTATGGTACCGAGCGAAACAGATTGTCCAGAAGTTTCCATAACAATTTTCATTACTAATTAATTTAAAGTAACATGTCCCATACCATGTTTAAAAAGGCAAACAAATTATTACAGACAAAATCTAGGCAAGTAGTACTGTTCCGACAACTCAGATTTACACATAGTTTGTTTATTTATTGGTTTCTAGGACCTCTTTTCCTAGCTTCGATTTCATCACTGCGCAGAGAGCATCCTAGACCTTTCCTAGCCTCGATTTCACAGTGAGCTAGTCTTATAAACAATTTAAGCGCCTGTCACATACGTTTAAAATAAAGTTAATACATATAATGTAAAGGTGAGCATACAAGTTTGATAGTAGCATATAGAGTTCGAATTCATTTACGCATAACCAGCACGTACACATAGTGAAATGAAGCACGTTAGTTATCGACATAGATCCATCGATACCAATGACTGCGGGTTGACTGCCCGAGGTAGTTCGCAATACATGATTACCACCGTAATCCATGCAAGTAATTGTCCTTAACAACCCCCGTGTGAACGGGTGCTGCGTCCAAACTATAGTACTATCGTTGCTAAGGCAGGTAGACAACATTCCATGTGTAAACATAACAAACAAGCATTCATAAGCCACGTATAACATGCATTAACGGTTAGCGTTCAAATAGTATTGGGTAGTGTGTTTGATGTGATTTGAATAGTTGTAACGTATGTAACACTCAAAAGTGCTTAAAGCAAAAAGGGATTGAGTATACTCACAGCGGTTGATGGATTGAAAGGAGCGCTTAGCGAGTAGGGTTAGCCTGAATAGTTTGATAGCATAACGATAAGTGACTCGTAAAACGATATCAAGTGTGAATGGGTCGGATAGCAGTTCGGTCGGATGGTAATCTGATCGGACGACTTGTTTGAACGGATGACAATCCGTTCGGATGGTCATCCGGTCGGACGGTAGTCCAGTCGGATGACTATTCGAGTGGATTGTTTCTTCCTATGAGAAGAATGTGTTGGTGTATGATGGCTTGTCTTTTGAAGTTTTCGTTGTAGCATTTTGAAAATATTGAAGTGTCTCTATCTTTTAAGTCGGTCGATCGGGCGGTCAGTCGTGCGGATGACAATCCGTTCGGATGATCATCCGGTCGGATGGTAGTCCGGTCGGACGGCGACTCTAGTGATGAGGTTACTTAGTGGAAACAAATTCACAGCAGAAGAGTCACTCGGTCGGATGTCCATACGACCGGGTGGCAATCCTGTTAATGAACATGTTGAAAATTGTTTAAGTCTTTAAAGTCCTAGTATCTCATGATCCGAAGAGTAATCCGGTCGGATGGTAATTCGTTCAATACTCAAACTTCAGATAGAGTTGATGAAGTGTGGGACCCAAGGTGTTATCCACTCGGACAGCAATCCGTTCGGGTGGCTTATACGCTCGGACAGCAGTCCGGTCGGACAACATTCCGTTCCGATTGTTCCGTTCGTCTTACACTTGGTCGTTTTGGTCGTTTGTCATTTGTCGTTTTATCGAGAGGTTTTGACAACGTGTTAACCAACAGAATCCCATCTTGATCCAAGTAACCTGATCGACCCGGAATCACCCTAGTTCGGCCAGTTAGTCGGTTCAAGATGATTATTCTCGTTTAACCCGAAATTGGTGGTCTCATGGGTAGAATCTGGATCTTGAGCTAGCACAACACTAATAATGAGTAGGGGACTAGATCAGGGTCGGATCCTATCGGTTTTGAGTGTAAAAGAGTTGAAAGAAAGTTAGAAACCATCTTTCAATCCTTTTCACTATATTTAAGCTTAGATCTACGAGAGATCTTTGTGTATTTGTGTGGAAATCTATCAGATCTAAGTTGTTCTTGGTGGATTGTGGCCAAAATAAGAAGTTCCTTAAGAACTCATGATGACGTCATCCTAGAACACCTCAAATCTAGTGATTTCACGGTTAAAAGTTCAGATTCAAAAGATAGAAAGGTGTAGGAGTGCGTGCAGATCAAGAAAGTACAAGATTTAGGGCGAGATCTTACCTGGATTGAATGAAATCAAAGAAGAAGTGGGGAGCACGAACAGTTCAGACAGAGGATTTCCAAAAGTGGAAATGATGACAATGACAGGGGTATTTATAGGATTCCAAAAGGGGAAAGTGTGGGTCGGTCGGATGGCATCCCACTCGGATGACTGTCCGGTCGGATGTCATCTCGGTCGGATGACGACCTGCCACCACAATCAAGTGGCAGCCCGGTCGGATGGCAATCCGGCCGGATGGCACTTGGTTCGGGTGTTTAACGCGACGAGCTGTTTCGATTTCAATTGCGAGCGATTCGATGCGATAGATTTTCCTAGTCAAATTACTTTTAATCCCAACTACTATATCTATCATAGTTCGATTTCGATTGGGTTCGATTGCGTTTCGAGTTCGATTTCGATCAACACATAACATAAATGAACATGCACAAGTAACACATAAGGCACACACACACACGTATAACAATAATTAAAATATGTAGTTCGAGTTGCGATTTGAAGTCGATTCGATTAGCATAGTTTGATTATCGTTTAGCTTTATCGCATTGTTACTTCTTACAGTTCACAGTCGTAAGTCGAATAGTTTGCGAGTAACATACGTCGATTATTGTAATTATTGACACTTACTCCACATAATACAAATAAACATCCAAAGAAATCTTCTACAAGTCAGGTTGCGCGAAATCGGTCGTTGACTTTGACCTTGACTTTGACTTTTCGAAAACACGGGGTGTTACACTAGGATAGTGCCAACCTTAGCCTCACCAGAACCAGTATTAATCTCCCGTTACATATGGGGATTAATTAGTGAAATCAGACACGTAGTCAAGGTAGCTAGGCCACAAACCATAGAAGAAGCAGTAGAATTAGCCAATACCTTGACTGATGAGTTGGTATGTACGCAAGAAGAAAACCAGAGAAAGAACCTAGCCCAGAAACTTACCCAAGAATTTCGTTATGGAAATAACTACCGTGGAAAAAGTACATGTTCTACTTCTGCACCTTTCTGTAAGTACTGCAAGAAGAATCATTCAGGAAAATGCTCCATATATTGCAACTTCTGCAAAATGTCCGGACATAAGGAAGAAAATTGCAGGAGGAAACCCAGCAACAAGCTATGCTTCAACTGTGGAGAGACGGGGCACATCAAACCAAACCGTCCGAAAGTAGCTCCAGCAACAAACAACAAAACTGCCAATAATGCCAGAGCATTTGTCCTAACAGCTGAAGAAGCCAAGATGATTCCGGATGTGATTGCCGGTACGTTTATAGTTAATGATAGTTTTGCTAAAGTATTATTTGACTCTGGTGCAAACCAAAGTTTTATTAATACTTCGTTCTGCAAATTTCTCAACCAACCATTAACTAAACTTCAACAAGAATGTCTGGTAGAAACGGCAAATGGAGAATCCATTAAGATTACTGAATTCTTGCACGGAGCAAGAATAGAAATTTTAAACCATAATTTTATTGCTAACCTTTATCCAATGAATCTGGCTGGATTGGATATCGTATTAGGAATGGATTGGTTAATAGCCAACCATCCTAGCATTTTATGTGATCAAAAGTCAGTACAAGTAAATTCACCAAAGGGTGAAAAGATCACAATTAAAGGAGATAAGCGAACGAAGTCCACAAAATTCGTCTCTGTGATGAAAACAACGAGTTATGCAAGGAAACGATCACTAGTGTATATGATTTCCATAATCATTAACACTAAAGGAAAAGAATTAAGATATTCCCGTAATATCTAAATTCTCAGATTTTTCCCAGAAGAGTTACCAGGATTACCGCCAGATAGAGATGTTGAATTCAGAATTCACCTAATACCAGGGACAACACCGATTGCCAAGGCACCTTACCGTTTAGCACCAGCAGAGATGCAAGAACTGAAGAAACAATTGGACGGACTTTTGGAGAAAGGTTTTGTAAGTGCAGTTCCTGCCGGGTAACTGTCGCTTATTAGTTCTAGTCAACCAAAATAGAAGTCCAAGTTAAAGTCAACGATAATGAAGAATTCAAGACCACATGAAGACCATGCACTGATCAAGGGGGAGTTTATTAATGCACTTTGGGTGATAAGTGCATGCCTTCCAATTTGTAGGGTCTTTATTGGTCAAGTCTTGAAACTTAGTCCAAGGTTTAACCTTGGACATTTTGTCCAAGTTTATGCCTAGGACTTTTGTCAGGGGTTTGTGTTTAGGCAAAAGTCAGGGTTTTTGTGTAGATTATTTTGTCCGGGTTTTAGTCCCTAGTCTATATATATGTGTTGTATAGGATTAGGGCAAGGATTGATTTGAGAAAGCTTTGTGCACCTCTCCTATCTTCTTGTTCCTCCTGGTGTGCACATCCTAGAGAGAAAGACTATGTGTTAGTGAGACAAAGCTAGGGTTTAGATCTTTGTGATCTAAACCAGCTTGTAGATGATGTATACTCTTTTGGTATGTAATCTGTGATGACTGATTCGTTAATAAAGAGATTCATCTTCTACATATTTCTATCTTGTTCATATTTTGTTCTTCGTGTCTCGAATTAAGTGCAATGTTTGATGTTCGTCATCGATCCGGTGCTTTAACAGTGGTATCAGAGCATGGTTACCTTTTCGGAATGGTCTAACCGCCTTCCGAATCACCATTGCTCTTGATTTTATGTTTTTTTCCGCCAAACATCTTGAAGACGTGAAGATTTTGGTCCAGATATGAAGAATTTCGAGCTGTGTTGGAGAGAACTGCTGGGTTTTTGGTAGATGTAGGGTTTTGATCTAAAAAAGGCTATGCCCGGATTTTTGTAAGTGTTATACCCGTCCGAGTTTCCATTTTGTGTTTGTGTTTCCGGGGTTTTGGTGAACCAGTGTGAAGTCACACTGGGGAGATAGTCCGGAGACTAGTTACTGGAGCTTGTCCGAGTTTTCTAAAGATTTAAGTAATCCGAGTTTCTTAAAGCTTTTTAAAGTTCCGAGGTTATCAGATTAAGTGTTTGTGGTCAGGGCTTTGCGTGTCCGAGTTTTTCCTCTTCAACCGGTCCGAGTTTTTCTTGTTTTCCCTGAAACTGTCCTAGTTTCATATGTTGAAACTTGTCCGAGTTTAAAGTTCAATTTTTAAAACTTCAGAGTTCTAGAATTCATTCAGTTATCATTCAGAGTTTCTAGAAAACTTCAGAGTTTCTTGTTTTCCCTGAAACTGTCCTAGTTTCATTTGTTGAAACTTGTCCGAGTTTAAAGTTCAATTTTTAAAACTTCAGAGTTTCTAGAATTCATTCAGAGTTATCATTCAGAGTTTCTAGAAAACTTGAGAGTTTCTTGTTTTCCCTCAAACTGTCCTAGTTTCATTTGTTGAAACTGTCCGAGTTTAAAAGTTTGAAGATCAGGGTTTTCTTTTTAAAAGGTCCGAGTTTTAAAACAACCAGCTCCGAGTTTTAACATCTTTTCAGTCAAAGTTTATAAGGTTCCGAGTTTTTAATCTTTCCTTTGGTCCGACTTTTAAATTCTGTCTGAGACCGAGTTTAATTCTCTTAGTGTCCGAGTTTTAGTTACTCCTTAGTGTCCGAGTTTCTTTAGACCTTATAGTTTTATTTTGTGCTTTTCATTCAGACCTTTGCTAGTCCGATTTTTACTTTTGATGTCCGAGTTTTACTTTTGATTCTTGTGTTTCCGCGATTAGTCTTTCGGATAGCAGTCCCCGGGTTTCTTCAGAGTTTCCTTTATTTCCTTGCTTGTTTTGAATTCCTTTGTATTCTAAGTACTGCTCAATGATTTGATCCGAGGTTTCAAGAGCTTTCGGGTTTTACGGGTTCTGAATTTGCTAAGAATTCCGGGTTACCTGGGGTACTGGATTTTTAGCTAAATTTAGAAGTTTGTGTTGTTCGGAAGTTTCGAGTTGTGCATGTTCCGAGTTTTTCTAGTTATTCTGGGTTACCTGGGGTACCGGATAACTAACTAAGAGTCAGAATTATGTGTAGTTTGGAAACTTGAAGTCGGTTTCGGATTATCGAAAAGTTTTATGGTACTTATGTTGTCCGGATCAAGTGAGGAGGTGAGAGAATAAGACTTGTTTGGACTTCTGTATTGTTTACAAAGAAAAAGGGGGAGTAAAAATTTTGAAGTTCCTATTTTCTTTGTAAACCAAAAGCTCGTGGTGCTACATCGAAAAAGTTCATGTTTACTATGTTTGAGATTAACTTAGTGTTAATCTTACCGGTGGCGAAATGTTTATAACATGAAGCAAGTTAGAGCTAGTGTATGATTGAGTTTTGTCAAGTTTGTTCAAGGTTTAATCAAGTGTTGACGTGATGAAGCAAATTGTTCTTTTGGTAACTAGTTGAAGGTCAAGCCTTTATCGTATGCCGGTTAGAGTAAAGAAGATTAGTCTTCTTGGTCCCTCTTCCAAGTTGGTGACTGATCGGATTCTCGAAATAGGGGTTCTTACATTGAGGGGGAGATTGGAGACGAAAGTCATCGGGTAATTGGTGGATTTGTGAAGATACGAGATTGGATCTTGAAGATTCGAGATGAAATGATTTTAGACACTCAGTTGTAGACTTTGATCAAGATGGTGGATGTACATTTTCGGAGTTTGGTTTGTTATTAACTTATCGAACCAAACTTCATGTCTTTGCGGAATTTGAAGTGTTTGGTGTTAGGCATTGGAAATCCGACGTTTCGTTCTTCTACCGGTTAAGTTTGAAGATTAATGTATCGAGCGATATTCTCACATGTTGTTGTAAGTCGGTTCGCGTTAATTTGATTCGGGAGAAGTTTGAGGGGGAGGATCTACAGTGTTTGATGTTGGATTCTTCGGGTTTCTCAAAGCGGCCTTAAGTGATCGTCAGCAAGTCTTTTATTAGAAAAGTTGAAGGTCGCTGTGCTCTGTCAGAAAGATAAAGTCTCAGTCAAAGTCGAAAGCAGCTATGATATCATCAGTCAAGGGGGAGTCTGTAAGCGCAGTATCCGGTGATTGAAGATTATCGATGCCACACAGAACTGATGCAACAGTTAAGGGAGAGACTGTAAGTGCAGTTCCTGCCGGGTAACTGTCGCTTATCAGTTCTGGTCAACCAAAACAGAAGTCCAAGTTAAAGTCAACGATAATGAAGAATTCAAGACCACATGAAGACCATGCACTGATCAAGGGGGAGTTTGTTAATGCACTTTGGGTGATAAGTGCATGCCTTCCAATTTGTAGGGTCTTTATTGGTCAAGTCTTGAAACTTAGTCCAAGGTTTAACCTTGGACATTTTGTCCAAGTTTATGTCTAGGACTTTTGTCAGGGGTTTGTGTTTAGGCAAAAGTCAGGGTTTTTGTGTAGATTATTTTGTCCGGGTTTTAGTCCCTAGTCTATATATATGTGTTGTATAGGATTAGGGCAAGGATCGATTTGAGAAAGCTTTGTGCACCTCTCCTATCTTCTTATTCCTCCTGGTGTGCACATCCTAGAGAGAGAGACTATGTGTTAGTGAGAGAAAGCTAGGGTTTAGATCTTTGTGATCTAAACCAGCTTGTAGATGATGTATACTCTTTTAGTATGTAATCTGTGATGACTGATTCGTTAATAAAGAGATTCATCTTCTACATATTTCTATCTTGTTCATATTTTGTTCTTCATGTCTCGAATCAAGTGCAATGTTTGATGTTCGTCATCGATCCGGTGCTTTAACAGGTTTCATACAGCCTAGTTCATCGCCATGGGGAGCACCAATCTAGTTTGTCAAGAAGAAAGATGGATCAACGCGTATGTGCATTGATTATCGAGAATTGAACAAGGTTACGATTAAAACTCGGTACCCACTACCGAGAATCGATGATCTGTTCGATCAACTGCAAGGAGCTCGATTCTTTTCTAAGATCGATTTACGCTCAGGATATCATCAATTGAAAGTAGAGGAAGAGGACATTCCTAAAACTGCTTTCAGAACAAGGTATGGTCATTATGAATTTACAGTCATACCATTTGGTTCAACCAATGCCCCAGCCGCATTTATGGACATGATGAACAAAATATGTGAACCATATCTAGATAAATTCATAATTGTCTTTATAGATGATATTCTTATTTACTCTAAGAGTAAAGAGGATCATGCAGAGCATTTGTTTATACTTCTAAATTTGCTGAGAAAAGAAAAGCTTTATGCTAATTTTAAAAATGTGAATTTTGGTTACAAGAAGTACAATTCCTTGGACATCTGGTTAATCATGAAGGAATTCATGTAGATCCCATAAAAACCGAGGCGATTACTAAGTGGAAAGTCCCTAAATCACCAACGGAGGTGAGAAGTTTTCTCGGACTAGCAGGTTATTATAGACGTTTTATTCAAGATTTTTCTAGAATAGCTATTCCCTTAATGAAACTGACCTGCAAATCAGTTAAGTTTGAATGGGGACCAAAACAGGAGGAAGCTTTTAGGATTCTAAAGCAAAAGTTAACCAATGCACCCATACTAGCATTACTAGAAGGAACTGGAGAATTTATAGTCTATTGTGATGCGTCTAAGTTAGGTTATGGATGTGTTTTGATGCAACGTCAAAAGGTTATATCCTATACCTCTAGAAAACTTAAGAATCATGAAGAGTTATACGACCCATGATCTAGAGTTAGGAGCTATAATTTTTGCCCTTAAAATTTGGAGACACTATCTTTACGGTAGTAAGTTTACTATTTTCACCGATCATAAGAGTTTAAGATATGTTTTTGGGAAAAAGGAGTTAAATGTGAGACAGAGACGCTGGATGGAGATTCTTAGTGATTATGATTGTAATATCCAGTATCATGCAGGTAAGGCTAATGTAGTAGCTGACGCTTTATGTCGAAAGTATCATGAAAAGCCAAGACAAGTACGTTCTCTCAAATTAAGTCTGTAGATAGATTTAAACGAGCAAATTAGAACAAGGAACAAATGGAATTTGGAGATTCCATAAGAAAAGAATCTGGATACCCAAACAAGGAAACCTACGCCACCGAATTTTAGAAGAAGCCTATAAGTCTAAGTATACGATACATCCTGGTAACGATAAAATGTACCAAGACTTAAGAAAGAATTTCTGGTGGATAGGAATGAAAAAGGATATAGAAACCTATGTTGCTAAGTGTCTAACCTGTTCACAGGTTAAAGCTGAACATCAGAAACCCTCAGGTTTATTGCAGCAATTAGAAATGCCAATATGGAAATGGGAATTAATAACAATGGACTTTGTTACTAAATTACCCAAGACACGAAAATGTAATGATGCAATCTGGGTGATTGTAGACAGATTAACCAAATCTGCTCATTTCTTACCTATGAAGGAAACTTTCAGTATGGAACAATTAGCCAAGTTATATGTAAATGAAATTGTCTCATTATACGAAATTCCTTTGTCTATTGTTTCTGACAAAGATAGCCGTTTTACTTCTCATTTTTGGACTAGTTTCCAAAAAGCAATGGGAACCAAGTTAAAATTAAGCACAACTTATCATCCTCAAATGGACGGACAAAGCGAAAGGACAATTTAAACAATGAAGGATATGCTTAGAGCTTGTGTAATTCATTTCGGAGGAAATTGGGCCGATCATTTACCATTAATAGAATTTTCCTACAATAACAACTATCATACCAGTATCAATGCTGCACCATTTGAAGCACTCTATGGACGAAAGTGCCGAACTCCAATCTGTTGGACAAAAATTGGAGAAAAACAACTGTCTGGACCAGAGATAGTACAAGAAATAATGGATAAGATTATTCAAGTCAAGGAAAGATTAAAGATAACACGGGATCATCAAAAGAGTTATGCTGATAACAGAAGAAAACCATTGGAATTTCAGGTAGGAGATAAGGTATTATTAAAAGTTTCTCCATTGAAAGGAGTAGTCAGATTCGTCAAAAGGGGAAAGCTAAGCCCCAGGTATGTCGGACCTTTTGAGATTATTAGAAAAATAGGACAAGTAGCTTACCAGCTATAACTGGCAGAGGAAATGGTAGGAATACATGATGTATTTCATGTATGCAATCTCAAGAAATGTTTAACAAATGAAACGTTAAAAGTACCTCTTAAGGACATAGAGGTAAATGAGAAACTTAAATTTATAGAGAAACCGCTACAGATTGAAGATAGAAAGATCAAGAATCTCAAACACAAGAGATTAGTTCTGGTCAAAGTGAAATGGGATTCCAAGAGAGGACCATAATACACTTGGGAGCTCGAGTCGGAGATGCAAAGAAAATATCCACACCTGTTCCAGTAGACCTCGAGGACGAGATCTAAAACAAGGTGGGGAGGATATAACAACTCTCCCAAAACCATTAAAATTCTCCTATACGTCCTAAAATACACCCCGTATACGAAAAACGAGCCTAAAATACCTTTATATTAATAAAAATCAAATAAAACAAAAATTATCAGTCGCTCGCGGGGCGCGACAGACTTCACTGAGCTCGTCGCGGGCTGCGATCCTGTGACACCAGGCCGCACCCTGTGCCACCATGTGTCCAACGCGTGTTGAAGCTAGTATGTTGACTCGCCCAGGCTAGAGCCTAGTCTAGGGCTCTCGCGGGCCGCGAAGCCTTGTCCTCAATCTTACGTGGGGAGCGAGCCACCCAAATCTAGACCTATAAATAGGAGATCGATGTTCAGTTAGAATTCGTTCATAAAATCTTTTTCTCTCAAATCTCTTAAAAGCTAAAACTCTCGGGAGTTATACCACTAAAAAGCGAAGCTCTGCCTCGTTGTAAGTAGTATAACCCCCGATTACGTATTAGTTACTCTTCCCGGTTGATCTAGAGCTCCGTAACGCATGTCAAGGCTCTGCCTGACTCAGTCGTTGGAGTTCTATCTCAGGGATAGGGCTAATGTAAATTGGGTTATCTTACTAACACGTGTGCATTGTTTAATTTTAATAGATTATAACCAGGAAGTCACCAGAAAGCAGTAGTATTACCTAAAACAACAATGTGAGTCATTCTCTTTTTATAACAAACTGTTTTATACAAACCTCAATTATTTTAAATTGTAATAGCAGTGATTGAGTCTATGTATTCTACAATTACTGTCGGTATGTTGGGGTTTTGTATACATTAATTGTTACTACACTGTGAGTAATAACATGACCACAAGTCAGGATTGACAGTACCGTTGGTGGTAATTGGGTATATATAAACATTGTAATCACTCTCAATACTGTAAAGATATAAAATCTTGTTTTGATTAAACTGGAGTGCACTCGCCAGTATTTCTTGCTGATAAAACTTTTTAAAACGCGTTTTAGGTATCAAAATGTGAAAGCCAAATAGAAGCTAGCTGGAGACCACTGAAGGCTTGGAAAAGTGGCTATAAAAGTTAACTAAACAAAGAATGAAGTTTTATTTCAATAAAATAGGATTTATCCCTATAAACATATTATAATGGAAACTTGGGTTTTTCCCATGTATTTATTATTTATAAAAATATGGTGTTACTCTGATAAACGATTTCCTAACTACGGTCCTGATGAAATTTTCCGTTGCCAAATTAATAAACACCGATACCACCCATCTGGATGCCCGCGGCCGCCCGCTCCTGGGGTAGGGGTCGGGGGCTGCGACATTAGTCTAGGGCTGGATGCTTAGTAGGCAAAGGACAAACTTAGTTGGATGTTGGTAACGCATACAGATCACCTACGAGAAGAATCCGATTATAAGGGTTTGGAAACTAGATAAAGGTTTGCTTTAAATTGAGTATCCTAGGTAGTAATTCGCTCGGTTCATTAATATAGGTTGCTAAAACAATATAAGAGACTCTTAGATCAGAATAGATGAGTAAATGTCTTAGTTACTTGAACCAAATAGTTGGGTGTGTCTATAGCCTGGTTGTTTGGGGACATGGGGCTAACCCGAGGGGCCTCTAGCTTTTTAACACTACACCTTCATTACTAGTGTCATCTGGGGAGAGTTTTTCATAAGAACCATAATATGATGATTTTGAACCTGACTAGTTATTTTTTATCACTGTTTTCTAAAACTTAATCAAATAGGTTGTTTAGTATTTTCCTGATTATTAAAAGTTACTTAGGTTAAATATTAAAAATCGATGGGTTAATAGATTTTAGTGTCCACGGATTGATACTTGGGCACTTACCTAGGCTATACTATATACTGATAGGTACGCTTGCCTAAAACGTGTGTAGATAGTATTTATTGTTTTTATCCTTAAAATTAGGTTGTGTTATGTGCCAATTTATTTGTTATTATCTAAGCACGTATGTATGTATGTACGTACGTACGTACATACGCACGCAGCACGCACGTACGGACGCACGCACGTACGTACGTACGCACACACCCACGCACACACGATGCATGCCCACCTGCATGTATGTATGTATGTATGCCAAGGGATGGATTGCAAGTGAGCCAAGCACCTCTATTTATAGTTGGAAACAGGAGACTCACACGGCCCCGTGCCTGGTGGGCACGACCCCATGTCCTTCATCTTCTCTGTCTTCATTCAATACTCTTGTCAGCTCTTTTGCACACACGACCCCATGTGTCAACGGCACTGTGACAATTGTCAAATTTCCATGTATCCATACATTAATTAAACAGTAATGTGTGCCTTAATGACTGTGCTGATTTAAATTAATGACATGAATGTTTTCTTATTACCATCATATACATACAAGTGCATCATATATTGCATGATTTCATATCATTACTGCATGCAACACTTTATGATTCAAATGATGCACAAAACAAAGTTAGCACAGTGATCAGACAAATCAGAAGTACTGGCAGGAGTTCAGTACTCAGACAGACCTAATGTTAGAGCACAGAATGAGCCAAAAACCAAGAGTTACACTAGTATAGTGTGTAGGAAAGTAAGGATCATAAAATTGCCTTCCTAGCGATAGTTTAAGTGCCGGAAACACCCTAAAACTCACATAAACTGCAGAATTCAGCAAAAATCTGCATTTAAACAACTTAATATTATGCAGAATTATGGTTTAATGGTCCAGAATACTTTCCCAAGTGTTGGGAATCAAAACTGTCATAAAAGGGAACATAAAGCACACTAAACTGCGTAATTTAGCACCTTAACGAACCGGTCCCCAACCGAACAATCGGACACTACCCGAAACACCAAATTTCTACTAGAAGCATTTTTTTTATCATTTCCAAGCTAGTTATGGTCCCCGAACATCATAACATATCCTATAAACATATAATACACATAACACACTAACTAATCTCATTATAACCTAACTAGAATTCTTAACTAACATTTGAAACTCAACTCTATACCCCCTCCCCCTTGCGACGGTTATCAAGGTGGTCCAACCACCTTGATTTTCCTGCATTGTTTATTAGATATGTTGTTTCCTTTAGAAACACATAGACCAATATATATTGTAATGTTGGGAGTCAATGATTTATAAACCACAAGATCATCCATATTTCTCATTTCACAAACATAACACTCAAACTCTCTTCTCTTCTCCTCCCCACTCAAGGCCGAGAACAAGCACCACCACCACCATCATCTTCAAGTCTCATTCTTCCATTCTCAAGTGATCATAAGGTGTAAGGAGTTTAATTAAGGAGCTTGGTGCCATTGTAGATTGAAGGACCTCTCTCACAAGCTTTTAACCACCAAGTTCATCATCTTCATCAACTTGAATCTCTTCCCTAGCCTTGTGCTAGTAGTAAGGCTCTTCTAATCTCATTTTACTTCTTATTATGATGGTTAAGAGTATATGTAAATCACTAAACATGAAGAACATAAAGAATCAAGAAGATAATCTCTAACATAAAGCTCAAAATCATAATAATCTATGTTGTTTAAGTATATGTATGCTTCTTGATTGTTGATTATTTGTGTTTATGATGTTAAACATCATATGAAACTTGCTAGATTGTGATTAAACACATAATCTAGCAAGTGAGAGGATGATCTTGTGAAAAGTCAAGATGATCATCCTTTATGTTCATCATGAACTTGAAAACAAAGATGATTTTGTGGAAGATGATTATGAATACATGTTATTAGTCTATTACATGGATGATTTCAAAACTAGATTTCTCAAGAAACCAAGGTTATAAACAAGATTTACATAAACATGAGTTTTAAAGAAACTAATCACATTTTTAGTGTTAAATCAAGTGCATAAATATGTTGTTAACAAGAAAAATTCAAGACAAAATATTTTTAGAAAATTATTTTACAAGTTGTAAAAGTCTAAAATCTTCAAGAATGTGATTTAAAAATAAATAACCACACTTTTAAGGGTAACTAAGCTTACTTAACAACATACTGAGTTACTACAAGTTTTTACAAAATTTCAAGTTCATATTGTAGTGTAAAATGCATGATTTTGGCACTTGGTAAGTATTGAATAAATTGTTGTTGATTTGTGATGATTTTAAAAGAAAATGATATGCTTTGAAAGCATGGAAATCTCAATTTTTAAGGGGAAACTATGGCAAAAATTTTTCTAGAATTTAAACACTTAGAAAAATATTTTTAAACAAGTGTTTACAAGTATATTTTAACCATGATTTACATATAAAATTTTCCATAATTTTTGTTACAAAAATTATAAATGTTGGAGGTAGTTTTTGATAAATAAAAGTGACTAAATATGAATTTAGAAAAATATATATTTAGATGTCACAATTTGTGTGATTACTTGTATATTATGTGTATTAATTATATTATTTTAGGACTTGAAATAATATAACTCACCAAAATACCAAGATTTACAATACAAAATATTACCAAAACTCCAAGAAAAATAAATATATAATTTATACCCAAAATTGGACAAACCGAACAAGGAATATGAACTACATAAATATTCCGGAATTAAAATAATATATATATGTCGACAAGTGAGTAAAACGGTCTTTTGGAAGCCAAGGAAACGAAAAATATGATTTTAATAATTATTACAAAATATATCATATTTTTGTCAAGAAGAAAATATATTATTTTTGAGTAAAGAAAAATATATATGTTTTCTTGAATTTTTAGAAAATATATTATTTTGAAGAAAATATATATATCTTCATAAACAAATTTAGAATATATTATTTTTGGGGTGAAAAATGGATTCATACACATATTCTAAGTTAATCTTGAAAATATATTATTTTTGAAGTTTATATAAAAATACAATTACTTTTGCCAAGGGAAAAGTTATAGATAATTTTCTATAAAAGGTTTTCTTAAATTATATATATATATATATTGGTGATTTTTATTAAAAATAATATTCTGGAAAGTATAAATACAAAAATTAAGTATAAGAATACTTAATAAATACAATAAAAATACGTATTCTCGTACGTATAAATACACCGGAATACGCCACCAATACTTGGCAAAAATACACAAGTCTAAGAATATATGTATAAGTATACCCATCCTTGGGGACAAATATTCATGAAGGATTACAAAACGAATAAGTTAAAATATATTATTTTAACAAATATTCCAATGATTAATAAATATAATTTAAGTTAAAATATTATTATTTTAACAAATAATTATATACTTTGGAATAATACTAATAACCCCAAGAAACGTATCTCAAAGATACTCAGTCATAACAATTAAGACTAAAAGTTAAGGCACGACCCATCAGTCTAATAAACCATAGCACGTGTGTAGGTAGTCGTGCGATCAAGAAGAAGCTTTGAGTCATACCGAGTTACGAGACGCAAGATTGTGAGTTTATGTCCCCTTTTCTTTTAACTGTTTTCAGTTTTATAATTTCGGGAGTGAAATACATGTTACAAATGATACAATGATTACAAATGGTATGGTTAGCTAAGGAATGAACAGTTAGATCATGTGAATGGGTAGGCGATTAACTTAAGACCATTAATCCTTGGATAAGGACCGAGGGGCATGAGTGATAGATCTATTGGGTGTTGCGAGCCCCACCCATGAGCCCGCGGGTTGGACCATGTGGTGACTATGTCGTTCCCGTCGGATGGCCCGGTACGAAATACGCATAAAAGGGTTGGGCCTTCCTACACCGTTGCACACATATTAATGTAATAGCTACACATTAATTGATCTGTTCATAGACGCTTTCATACCAGTTTAAAAATACATCCATAAAAATGTTTACAAGGTTATGTGACAACTTTCAAAATTCCAGGTATCCGTATAACTATTAAACCATAATTAGTGCTTAATGACTGTGCTGCATTTCAATTAATGACTTTAACTGCTTTCTGATTACTGCTTTATACTCACATGTGCATCACATATTGCAAATGACATATCATTATTGTATGAGGGCTTATATGACTCAAATGATGCACGAAACACAGTTAGCACAGTTATCAGACAAATCAGAAAAATGCTGACGGAATTCAGTACATAGACAGACAATGTGTTAAGACACAGAATGAGCCAGAAACCAAGTATTACACTAGTATAGTGTGTAGGAAAGTAAGGATCATAAAACTGCCTTCCTAGAGATAGTTTAAGTGCCGGAAAGTGCCTAAAACTCACATAAACTGCAGAATTCTGCAGAAAATCAGCATTTTAACACTCTTATATCATGCAGAAATGTGGTTAAACGACCCTGAATGCTTTTCTAAGAGTCGGGAATCAAAACTGTCATAAAAGGGTACATAAAGCACACTAAACTGCATAGTTTAGCACCTTAACAAACCGGTAGCCAACCGAACAACCGGACACTATCCGAAACAACAAATTTACACTAGAAGCACTGTTTTAACATTACCAAGCTAGTTAAGGTCCCCGAACATCAAAACACACTATACAAATATCTAGTAACTAAACATCTAACTAATACTTGGATTCTAACCTAAATAACTAACTAATGGTTTAACCTAGCCTACGACCCCCCCCCCCCCACCTATGTAATCGGCCAACATGGCCCCTACCTCAAGATTTGAAGAGATTATTATATTTGATCATGTTTCCTTCATTTAGACACAAAAACCATGAGATAAAGTCATGTTGTTGGATTATAAGTAAGTCTTGAAGTTCCTAAGTCTCATTCTTACACACACTACTTCACACACTCTTCTCCCTCTCCCTTACCTTGTTCTCGGCCGAACTCACCACCACCATCATCACCTTCATTCAATCAAGTCTCATCCATTTCAAGAATACTCAAAGGTGTTAGAGGTTGCATAGGGAAGCTAGGAGCTTACGGAAGTTCAAGGACCTTCTTCATTTGCTATTATCCATCTCTTTTCTTCTCTTAATCATCCCTAGCCTTGAGCTAGTGGTAAGAATGCTAATCCTTCCATTTTACATCAATTTCAAGTGGTTAAAAGATGATACATAATGTTAATCTTGAAGAACACTAAGGATCAAGAGGATGAAACTTTAACATAAGCTTAAATCATGAAGAAACTATGTTGTTTATGTGTTAATCTACTTGTTGATCATTGTTTACTTATGAAAATGATGTAGATCATCATATGATCTTGCTAGATCATGATTAAAAACATAATCTAGCAAGCTGAGAGGATGAAAATATTGTAGGATTGTAGATCATCCTCATGAGAAACATGAACTTGAAAGAATATGTTGTGTTCTTGTAAAATGATGACTAAAGTAAATTGTAAATCTTGTAAATCTAAAATTTCAAGAGTGTTTTTCTAATAAACCAAGTTAAAAATACAAGTTCTACTTAATCTTGGATTTTAAATAAATAAACCATGTTTTTAGATGATAAAAAAGTGTAGAAACATATGTGTAATAAGAAAAATTCATAAAGAAACATTCTTAGAAAATATGACTACAAGTTGTGAAGATCTATTTTCTTTAAAAATGATGTTTTTAAAGAATCAATCACACTTTAAAGGATAACAAGACTTACTAAAAACACTAGTAAGTTACTGTTAATGCACTTTGGGTGATAAGTGCATGCCTTCCAATTTGTAGGGTCTTTATTGGTCAAGTCTTGAAACTTAGTCCAAGGTTTAACCTTGGACATTTTGTCCAAGTTTATGTCTAGGACTTTTGTCAGGGGTTTGTGTTTAGGCAAAAGTCAGGGTTTTTGTGTAGATTATTTTGTCCGGGTTTTAGTCCCTAGTCTATATATATGTGTTGTATAGGATTAGGGCAAGGATCGATCGAAAGAAGCTTTGTGCACCTCTCCTAACTTCTTGTTCCTCCTGGTGTGCACATCCTAGAGAGAGAGAGAATATGTGTTAGTGAGAGAAAGCTAGGGTTTAGATCTTTGTGATCTAAACCAGCTTGTAGAATGATGTATACTTCTTTGGTTTGTGTAATCTGTGATGACTGATTCGTTAATAAAGGGTTCATCTTCTACATATTTCTATCTTGTTCATATTTTGTTCTTCATGTCTTGAATCAAGTGCAATGTTTGATGTTGGTCATCGATCGAGTGCTTTCACAGTGGTATCAGAGCATGGTTACCGATTCGGAATGGTCTAACCGCCTTCTGAATCACCATTGCTCTTGATTTGATGTTTGTTTCCGCCAAACATCTTGAAGACGTGAAGATTTTTGTCCAGATATGAAGAAATTAAGCTGTGTTGGAGAGAACTACTGGGTTTTTGGTAGATCTAGGGTTTTGATCTGAAAAAGGCTTTGTCCGGATTTCTGTAAGTGTTATACCTGTCCGAGTTAGTCTATCAACATCAAGTCAGGGTTTTCCTTCAGAGTTTTTCCTTCAGGGTTTTTCCATTCAGTGTTTTTGCTTCAAGATTATTAATGAACTAGTGTGAAGTCACACTTGTGAGATATCTGAAGCAATCTCCTTTTTGAGAGGTCAGGCCTTTGTGGTCAGGGCTTTGTAGGTCAGGCCTTTGTGGTCAGGGCTTTGGAGGTCAGGGTTTTCCTTTTTAAGAGGTCATAGTTTACAAATTCAGGGTTTTCATGCTAGAGGTCAATAGTCAGAGTTCTTTTTAGAGAGTCCGAATTTCTTTTCCTTTAGTAGGATTCCGAGTTTAACTTTGAAACATAATTATCAGAGTTTTGTGAACAAATTGGTCCGAGTTTTATTGATAATGGTTTTGTTCCGACTTTTGTTGAAACTGTTTGGTCAACGGATTTGTTCGAATTATAATAATGTTATTGTTCCGAGTTTTTGAGTTAAATCAGTTCCGAGGTTTGATCTTCAATGTTCAAGTCTCAGTTCCGAGTTTTAAAACAACAGCAGCTCCGATTTTTAAAAGTCTTCCGAGTTCCGAGTTTTAAAACAGATTATTCCGAGTGTTTAACAGTCAATTGCGAGTTTTAGCTGTGGATCTGATCTAATTCCGAGTTTTTAATCAGTTCCGATATGTTTCAGTTCCGATATCAAGTTTTTCCGAGTTTTCTAAGGAATGTTCAACAGGTCCGAGTTTTACAGATTTTGGATTTGTTCCGAGGTTTCAACTTTCAAGTTTGTTCCGATTTTTAAAAAAAAATTCCGAGTTTTTTTAATAGTTCATTCCGAGTTTTAAACAGTTCCGATCTGTTTCAGTCTTCCGAGTTTTAATCTTTCAAGTTTTAACAATTCCGAGTTACTAAAGCTCCGAGTTTTTCAAAGATCTGTGTGATTAGCTCCGAGGTTTCATCTTTGGTTCAGTACCGAGGTTTGATTCACTTCCGAGTTCAATATTGATTTAGTTGCGAGTTCAATATTGGTTCACTTAACTAGTTCCGAGTTTCTAGTCTTGGAAGCTTTGTGTTTAAATTCCAAGTTGTTAAGTTTTAAGATTCCGAGTTTTACTTCCAGTTCCGAGTTTTAACAAGTTTTGTTTTTAAAATTCCGTGTTTTAAAGACGGTTGAAACTGTTGGAACTGTTGGATTTGTTCCGATTTCGAGTTTTCATATTCAGTTCCGAGTTTTAAGCTCCGAGATTTCATTTTCTAAGCTCCGCGTTTTCATAAGGTTTAAGATTCCGAGTTCAATCTGTTAAACAGTTAGGAGTTTTTAACAACTTTCAGTAGTTCGATTGTTCCGAGATTAGTCTCTCGGATAGCAGCCCCCGGGTTTCTTCAGAGCTTCCTTTATTTCTTTGCTTGTTTCGAATTCCTTTGTATTTTACATACTGTTCTGATGATCTGATCCAAGGTTTCAAGAGCTTTTGGGTTTTACGGGTTCCAAATTTGCTAAGAATTCCGGGTTACCTGGGGTACCGGATTTTTAGCTAAATTTAGAAGTTTGTGTTGTTCGAAAGTCATCGGGTAATTGGTGGATTCGTGAAGATACGAGATTGGATCTTGAAGATTCGAGATGAAATGATTTCAGACACTCGGTTGAAGACTCTGATCAAGATGGTGGATGTACTTTTACGGAGTTTAGTTTGTTATTAAGTTATCGAACTGAACTTCATGTCTTAGTGAAGTTTGTAGTGTTCAAGGTTGGGCATTGGAAATCCGATGTTTCTTTCTGCTACCGATTAGGTTTGAAGATTAATGTATCGAGCGATATTCTCACATGTTGTTGTAAGTCGGTTCGCGTTAATTTGATTTGGGGGAAGTTTGAGGGGGAGGATCTACAGTGTTTGATGTTGGATTCTTCGGGTTTCTCAAAGCGGCCTTAAGTGATCGTCAGCAAGTCTTTTATTAGAAGAGTTGAAGGTCGCTGTGCTCTGTCAAAAAGATCAAGTCTCAGTCAAAGTCGAAAGCAGCCATGATATCATCAGTCAAGGGGGAGTCTGTAAGCGCAGTATCCGGTGATTGAAGATTATCGATGCCACACAGAACTAATGCAACAGTTAAGGGAGAGACTGTAAGTGCAGTTCCTACCGGGTAACTGTCGCTTATCAGTTCTGGTCAACCAAAATAGAAGTCCAAGTTAAAGTCAACGATAATGAAGAATTCAAGACCACATGAAGACCATGCACTGATCAAGGGGGAGTTTGTTAATGCACTTTGGGTGATAAGTGCATGCCTTCCAATTTGTAGGGTCTTTATTGGTCAAGTCTTGAAACTTAGTCCAAGGTTTAACCTTGGACATTTTGTCCAAGTTTATGTCTAGGACTTTTGTCAGGGGTTTGTGTTTAGGCAAAAGTCAGGGTTTTTGTGTAGATTATTTTGTCCGGGTTTTAGTCCCTAGTCTATATATATGTGTTGTATAGGATCAGGGCAAGGATCGATCGAAAGAAGCTTTGTGCACCTCTCCTAACTTCTTATTCCTCCTGGTGTGCACATCCTAGAGAGAGAGAGAATATGTGTTAGTGAGAGAAAGCTAGGGTTTAGATCTTTGTGATCTAAACCAGCTTGTAGAATGATGTATACTCCTTTGGTTTGTGTAATCTGTGATGACTGATTCGTTAATAAAGGGTTCATCTTCTACATATTTCTATCTTGTTCATATTTTGTTCTTCATGTCTTGAATCAAGTGCAATGTTTGATGTTGGTCATCGATCGAGTGCTTTCACAGTTACTACAAATTTTTATAAATTTTCAAGTTCATGAAGTGGTAGTTTATGCTTGTTTTTGGCAAAATTGATAAGTGTAGATTGTTTATTGTTAAATGTGGATTGATTGTGTTGATTTACAAAAGAAAATGATATACCACCAAGGTATGGAAACCACCATTTTTAGGGGAAACTATGGCAAAATTTTTCTAAAAATTAAACACTTAGAAAAATATTTCTAAACAAATATTTACAAGTGTATTTTAAACCATGGATTTTTCAATTAAAGTTTGCCATAATTTTTGTTACAAAAATATAAATATTGGAGGTTGGTTCATATAAATAAAAGTGACTGAATATGTATTTAGGAAAATATATATTTAGAAGTCACCATGTGTGTGGTTATTTGTTTATTATGTGTATTAGTTATATTATTTTAGGACTTGAAATAATATAACTTATCAAAATTCCAAAAATTACAATCCAAAATATTACCAAAATCCCAAGAATAGAAATATACAAGGAATACCTAAAACTTTGGTGAAACCAAACTAAGGAATATGACTCACAAAAATATTCCGGAAAATTTATTCACACGTATATTTTTGGGTAAATAATATTTTGGACACCAAGGGAATGAAAATATGATTTTTACAATTATTACAAATTTATGTCATAGTTTTGACAAGAAGCAAATATATTATTTTTTGGTGAATAAAAATAAATATGTTTTCTCGGAATTAATAGAAGATATATTATTTTTGGAAGAAATATATATTTTCTCAAAAATACATGAAATACATTATTTTGGGGAGAAAAATAAGTTTGTATATATTTTCCAAGTTAGACTTGAAAAGATATTATTTTGGAACTTATATGAAAATACAAACATTTTTGCCAAAAGAAAAATTATAAATAATTTTTCTAAGTAATATTTCTTAAAATATATATTTTGGAAATATATATTAATTTATTTTTACTAGAAATATTATTCCGGAAAAAAATTAATATAACATTAAGTATAAGGATACTTAATAATTACAAAAAATACGTATTTTTGTACGTATAAATACACTCCGGAATACGACACCGATACATGAAAAAATATACAAGTATAAGAATACGAATACAAATACACCCATCCTTGGGAATGAAATACACGTATAAACACTTGAGAGGTATCAAGTTAAATTATAATATTTCAACAATATTCCAAAAATTTAACAAATATAATTTAAGTTAAAATATTTATTATTTTAACAAATAATTATAACTTGGAATAATATTGAAGACACAAAGAAACGTAACTCAAAGACACTAATCCATACTACGTCAAGGCACTACCCGCTCGTCTAATAGACCTTAGTACGTTGTAGGTAGTCGTGTACACCAGGCGAAACTTTGAGTTACGGTGTTTACGAAGAACGCAAGATTGTGAGTTCATGTCCCCCTTTTCTCTTAACTGTTTTCAGTTTTAAAACTTCGGGGGTGAAGTACATGTTACAAACTATTTACAAACGTTATTATTTGGTATGGTTAGCTAAGGAAGGGTACTGCTAGATCATGTGAGTGATGGTATAACGCTTAACACCATTAATCCTCGTTGTAGGACCGAGGGACATGAGTGATAGATCTATTTGGGTGTAGCGAGCCCCGCCCATGTTGGACCAAGGTTTGGCCCATGGGATGACTATGTATTACAGCCGGAAGCCCGGTGCAAAATATGCTAGGTTTGAGCCTTCCAGCATCACGTCACACATATTAATGGCCTTGCAAACCATTAATCGATCTGTTTTTCCTTGTTGCTTTCATACCGGGATTTACAAACATACATACATACTTACAATGATTTTAAAGGTTTATTCGTGCACACAAACAAGCACATGAACTCGCTCAACTTTTGTTGATGTTTTCAACTACATGTATTTCAGGGAATTAAATATGGATCTGGCGGGCGTTTGCAAGTTCCAAGTGTTGTTTAAGAATAAAAGATGTCATCCATGGTCTTAGGGTTTGGTTAGTGTATCTTATCCTAGACAAGACACATCTTCCAAAGCCTGGTTTTATTTAAAGTCTTTTGTCGAGTCCTTATGGAACTCTAGACAATTCGTATGGTTTGTAATTCGAATTTGAAGTCTATGTTTCAAGAAAATGTTGTTATATTTAAAAAAAACTTATTTAATGGATGATCATCGTTAGTTTTATCATATAGTTGTTGTTATGATTGAATGCAATGATATTAAGCAAGTCACACATAATCATGCTTCAGCAAAAGTCAGGGTGTGACAGTTTGGTATCAGAGCTTCGATTGTAGCGAACTAGGATTCTTTCTCGAGTATAGACTACAATCATTAGGGCTCTCACGAAAATGTTTTTTTACAACATATTTTCATTGCATACACGAAACACCCAGATACAGGGAACAAACATTTTACAAATGTAAAGACAAGGAAACACAATGCACGGTTACCTTGGTGGTTTAGTCTGGGAGACTAGGAAGGATACATGATTTTGTAATACATTGTCTTTGATCGCATAATAAATGATAGTGAATAATACATGTGCATATGTTGTGATTGTTCTGTTATAGACACTATGTCTTCATCCAAGAGCGGATTGTCCGATACTGATGACCCTATGGCTACTGTGTTTGACGATGAGATCGTCCCAGAGCCAGAGATCTTTACTTCCAATACTGAGAGTGACCCGGATATGCTATCAGATGACGACGACGACGACTTTCAGCCATTTGTGTTGCCTGATTTTGGAGACAACTTACCGCTTATTGATGGTATCCCAGACGAGGATCCTTTTGTTATTCCCATTCCTGTCCACAATCATCTTATCATCGGTCATTCTGATGGTGAGCATATTGTGGCACTGATCCTCGCTCCTGTTCCTTTAGTGGTCATCCCTCCTGAGGATTGGCCTTTTGATGATCTGTTCGATGATGATTTTGATCTGTTTCTTGATGGTCCTCCCTATGACGCTCATGGCGATGGAGAGCTAGAAGAGGACGTTGTTGCTAGTCCGCCTCCTAAGATTCCTGTTATTGAGATTTCCTCTGACTCTAGCTTACACTCTGTCTCAGATTCCTTTGAGTCTGTGACGTCTTCAGCCTTGCAGGCAGTTGGATTACGATGTTATGCCACCGACTCTGATGATGATATAGCCATGACAGCTGCACCGTCCCCTCCACATGACTTTAAGCTTGATCTTGAGCTAGATTTTGTTCCTATTGATCAGCCCGATGCTGCACCTGCTGATCCTAAGCCTTTGCCTGATCATGACCTTATCCCATTTGGCTTACCTGACATTGCACCCCTTATACCTGATCCAGTTCCTGCACCCATTGACCCTCATGTTATTGAGCCATTCATTCCTCCACTTGCACCTGCACCCGCTGATGTTGCCCCTTTTCACCCAGTGGAGACTGATGTTCACCGTGTTGATCTCCCTATTGTTTTTCTTGCAGGACATCCCGCACCCCGTCCAGGGGAGGGTACTTCAGGACATCAGCCTAGTCATGACCCTCATGTTTCAGCAGCTTTTCCACACATTCCTCAGTCTGCTCCTTTTACTTCTACGCCGCTTGATGAGCCACTCAGATGGTTCCCGCCGTACACCATGCTGATATCTGATCCTTACCATCCCTCTCGCTTTACTGGTTATACACGGGATAAGCTACTTCTATCACTGCAGCTCCAGTATGAGATCATGAGTCGTAGGATTTTGGAGCTTGAGATGATACCGCGACCTTTACCATGTCCTTGTCAGCCTGCTTTTGTTCCCCCTCGTTCATCACCGTCCCCATTTTCACATCCACCTGCACCTCTTACTCCATTTCCTAAGTTTGATGCTAGATTTCTCACCGTCGAGCAGCAGATCAGTTATCTGCTGCATCATGTTTATGAGCTTGAGGAGGAGCTTGCGCATGTGCGTAACTTGCTTTTCTTTCCTCCACCACCTCATCCTCCACCACCATCAGCATAGCTGGTTTTTGGTTTTATGTAGGTAGCTTTGCTTTTGATGAGAGCACCACTATTAAGCTGAGCTTGTGAAGCCTTTTGGAGACCACCTTTTGATTGTATGACTTTCGTAGACTGATAGACTTGTTGGACAAGGGTAGTGTGACCCTGTGATCCTTTTGATATGATACATTTTGTAAAACATGTAACAATATTTGTGGTCGATGATTAATGGAAGCTCAATCGTCATATTCTCATTAAATACGTTGTTAATTTACATGTTTGTAATTTGATTGTGATGCTAAATGACATGCTTGATATATGCTATTATATACGTACTATATGGTCATTATACGAATAAGACCTGACCTGTCCAATCTTCTTTTAGAAGATGCCTCCTCGAAGGAACACTCAGTTGCCCACAACCGAGGCAGAACTGCAAGAACGAATTTCACAGGCAATCGCACAACATGAGGCCCTACGCTCTGAACATAGCGGAGGTACCTCAGGAAATAACCCACCTCACGGTAATGTTTAAGTCACCTACGACACATTACAATTTGTTTGGACATTTCCATGTGCGTTCGCTAATGCTTTCTGTGAATGATGTTGCTTATACAGGCTGTACTTACAAGCAGTTCCTTGACTGCAAGCCTCTGAACTTTGATGACACTGGAGGTGCTGTAGCTTTCGTAAGATGGGCCGAGAAAACAGATTCTATTCTACTAATGAGCAAGTGTGCGCCAGAGCACCAGGTCACTTACATTTCTGGACTATTCCTCGATGGAGCCCTGTCGTGGTGGAACCATCAGGTTCAAACTCTAGGTGAGGCTGCAGCATATGGTATGCCATGGGATGAGATGAAATAACTGATGCGTAAGAAGTACTGTTCAAGGGTTGAGATTCAGAAGTTGGAAACCGAGTTTTGGAATCTTAAGATGGATGGTCCTAAGATAGCTGAGTACGTGCAGAGATTCCACAATTTATCTCGAGTTGTCCCTTACATGGTAGAGCCGGAGTTCAAGCGAGTCGAACGTTTCATTTGGGGATTGGCACCCCAAATACTGAGCATGGTAACTACTTCGAAGCCTCCAACGATCACTGAGGCCATAGATTTGAGCGTGGCATTGACACAAGAAGCCGTCAGATTGGGAAAGTTTTCGATCTTTGAACAAAAGAAGAAGGAGACTCATGTCGAGTCGTCAGGAGAGAACAAGAGGAAGTTCTCGAATTTCAAGAAGGGTATCCAAGGAAACAACAACAGTACTAGTAAGAGAAGAGATGCGAACCCACCAGCCGAGGTCAGGACTGGTGCTACAAGTTCTGAAAACAAGGGGAAAGGATAAATGGGCACCCTGCCCAAGTGTGATGTATGCCAGTTTCATCATGCTGGCCAGTGTACATTTAGGATGTGTGAATCCTGTGGAAAGAATGGCCATTCGAAGGAAACGTGCTGGGCTGGTGCTGGTCGTGGGAATGGTGGTCAGAGAGGAAATGGTAATGGCAATGGAAACCGTGGTGGAAATGGTTATGGGAATAGAAACCAAGGCGGAAACAATAATCAGGGAGGTAATGGAAATCGTGGTGGTTCTAGAAATCAAGCTGGTAATGGAAACCGTGGAGCAAACAACAACCAGGACGGAAATGGAAATGGAAATGGTCACGGCCAAGGTTGTTTTGGTTGTGGTGATGTAAGGCATTTCAAGCGGGATTGCCCAAAGAATAACCAAGCCCAGGGAAGAGTTTTCAACATTGGAGCTAGGGAAGCTCGTCAGGATCCGAACGTAGTCACTGGTATGTTCCCTATCAATCAACACTTTGCATCTGTGCTATTTGATATTGGTGCCGACTATAGCTTCGTATCCCTAGAATTTAAGAATATACTTGGGTTAGTGGCAAGTAAGTTAGATATTCTATACTCGATAGAACTAGCTAATGGAAAGCTAGTAGAAGCAATCGAAGTAATTAGAGGTTGTGTGATAGATCTTGGAGAGCGTGAGTTTACGCTAGATCTTCTGCCAGTCGATTTGGGAAGTTTCGACGTGGTAGTTGGAATGGATTGGTTGTCAAGCAATCGAGCTGAGATCGTATGTCATGAGAAGATTATCCGTATCCCGATGGCCAATGGAGAGATGATTGTAGTGCACGGAGAAAAGCATGATACGCCTCTAAGGATTATCAGTTTCTTGAAGGCACGAAGGTTTACGCGGAAAGGATGTGTTCCCTTCTTGGCTCACGTTGTTGGTAAAGAAGCCGAGGAACCGAAGCTCGAAGATATCCCTGTGGTAAGGGAATATCCTGAAGTCTTCCCCAAAGACTTGCCAGGATTACCGCCCCAACGAGAAGTCGAATTCCATATTTACTTGGTTCCAGGTGTCGTGCCTATAGCCAAGGCACCTTATCGACTTGCGCCTCTAAGATGCAAGAGTTGTCAACGTAGCTTCAGGAGCTACTGGATAAGGGATTCATTAGACCAAGCTTCTCGCCTTGGGGAGCTCCAGTTCTGTTTGTCAAGAAGAAGGACGGTAGTTTTCGTATGTGCATTGACTACCGAGAGCTGAACAAGTTAACCATCAAGAATCGGTATCCCTTGCCGAGGATTGATGATTTATTCGATCAACTTCAGGGTTCAAGTTACTACTCCAAGATCGATCTTCGATCAGGTTATACCAGCTGAGGATTCAAGAAGAGAGTATACCGAAGACTGCCTTTAGAACTCATTATGGACATTACGAGTTTCCAGTGATGCCGTTTGGTCTGACAAACGCACCGGCAGTATTTATGGACTTGATGAATCGAGTTTGCAAGCCATATCTTGATAAATTCGTGATTGTATTTATCGATGACAGAAGAGCATGAGAAACTCCTTAGAGCCATCTTAGAGCTGCTTAAGAAGGAGAAGCTGTATGCTAAGTTCTCAACGTGCGAGTTTTGGTTGCGTGAGGTACAGTTCCTTGGTCTCATAGTGAACGAAGATGGAATTAATGTGGATCCCACCAAGAACGAGGCGATTAAGAATTGGGAAACTCCGAAGACGCCAACCGAGATCCGATAGTTTTTGGGCTTAGCAGGGTATTATCGCAGATTCATTGAGGATTTTTCAAAAATCGCTCAACCGCTGACTTCCCTTACTCAAAAGGATAAGAAATATGAATGAGGAGACAAACAAGAAGAAGCTTTTCAGTTGCTTAAGAACAAGCTTTGCGATGCACCTATTCTATCCCTACCCGAAGGGACCGATGACTTCGTGGTATATTGTGACGCCTCGCGTCAGGGATTGGGTTGTGTGCTAATGCAGCGAAAAAAGGTTATCGCTTATGCTTCTCGCCAGTTAAAGGTTCATGAGAAGAATTACACCACGCATGATTTGGAATTAGGCGTAGTGTTGTTTGCTTTGAAGATTTGGCTGCATTACCTTTATGGTACCCGATGCACGATCTTTACATATCATAAGAGCCTTCAGCACATATTCGATCAGAAAGAACTTAACATGAGACAGCGACGATGGGTGGAGCTGTTAAATGATTACGATTGTGAAATCAAATATCATCCAGGAAAGGGCAGACGCCTTAAGTCGGAAGGAGAGGATTAAGCCCATAAGGGTTAGGGCTTTGGAGATGATTATATAGACAGAGCTCTCGTTGCGCAATCGTGTTGCACAGAGAGAAGCTCTTAAGAAAGAAAAAATTAAGGCTGAATATCTCCGTGGGATGGAGAAAAAGTTGGTACCCAATAAGGAAGGAACTATGTACTTTATGGGACGAATTTGGGTTCCCCTCTTTGGTGGTCTTAGATATGTGATTTTTTATGAAGCTCATAAATCGAGGTACTCGATCCATCCAGGATCGGACAAGATGTACCAAGATTTGAAGGATTTTTATTGGTGGCCAAGACTTAAGGGCGATGTGGCTACTTATGTTGGGAAGTGTTTGACCTGCGCCAAAGTAAAGGCCGATTATCAGAAGCCTTCAGGTCTTCTGTAGCAACCCGAGATACCCATGTGGAAATGGGAACATATCTCAATGGATTTCATAACAAAGTTGCCCAAGACTCCTAGAGGTCATGATACGATTTGGGTAATCCTCGACCGATTGACAAAGTCTGCGCACTTTTTGCCAATCAGAGAAAAGGATAACACAGGTAAGCTAGTTGAGCTGTACCTAAGGGAGATAGTCGCACGTCATGGAGTGCCTATCTCGATTATATCTGTTAGAGACGAAAGATTTGTGTCAAGGATTTGGAAATCTTTCCAAGAAGCATTTGGTTCTAAGTTGAATATGAGTACAACTTTTCATCCATAGACGGACGGTCAAAGTGAGAGAACGATTCAGACGCTAGAAGATATGCTACGTGCTTGTGTAATGGATTTAGGTGGCAGTTGGGATACTCACCTACCTTTGGTTGAGTTCTCCTATAACAACAACTACCATACAAACATTCAAGCTGCACCGTTCGAGGCTCTCTACGGACGCAAGTGTTGATCACCGTTATACTGGGCAGATGCAGGTGATAGACAACTGGTTGGTCCCGAACTGGTCCAAGAGACGACAGATAAGATCATGCAGATCCGAGAGCACATCAAGGCGGCTCGTGATCGATAGAAGAGCTATGCGGACCAAAGAAAGAAACCTTTGGAATTTGAAGTGGGTGATATGGTTTTGTTGAAAGTTTCACCTTGGAAAGGTGTGGCACGCTTTGGGAAGCGTGGTAAGTTAAACCCATGATTTATCGGACCGTTCAGAATCCTAGAAAGAGTTGGTACGGTAGCATACAAGTTGGAGCTACCAGCAGAACTCAATGGTGTTCATGATACATTTCATGTATCTAATTTGAAGAAAAGTCCAACTCAAGAAACAGTGGTTATTCCTGCTGACGAAGTTCACATGACGACACACTCCACTTTACCGAAGAACCTGTTGAGGTTACTGATTGGAAGGTTAACAAGACTCGGAGGAGTAGTGTTAAACTCGTCAAGGTTCGTTGGAATGCGCGTCACGGCCCAGAATTTACTTGGGAGCGTGAAGACCGCATGAAAGCTAAATACCCGCATTTGTTCCCCAACTCCCCTACAACCAGTAGTAAAGCTTAAAATTTCGGGACAAAATTTTCTTAACAGGGGGAGAATGTGACAACTGTCAAAATTCCAGGTATCCGTACTGTCACACCCCCAAAATCCACCATGCGGAGTATCACCACTTGTAGGCGTGACGTGACCAGGATCGAGCCACCAATCATATTGAACAACACAATTAAGTAAATAAAACCAACCACAATACGATTGGTGACCAAAAGAAAGTAAACCGACTTTAAGTTAACCAAGTTCAGATTTAAACAGCGGAAGCATAAAACGTGAAACCAAAACATAAGTTCCATAGTTCATAAGTTTAAAGTTCAAAACGTAAGTTTAATAGATTCATATGGATTAAATATTAAGCGCGGGACATAACAATCCATATCCCACAACAACCTTCTCCTCGTGCAAGCTCCAAAAGCATCTAGCGACCTGTAAGGCATGTAACAATGAGTCAACAACAAAGTTGAGTGAGTTCACGGTTGGTTGATTAGTTTTAAGTTGTTTCTGAAAACGTGGTTTGACTTTCGTTGGCTTATTTGCCGTGGGGGTAACCCCATAGTTGAAAGTATGTTTAACCAGTTCCTTTTATTACCCAAACCATATCCATAATCAGTGGGGGGCTTCCCCATGTGAACCACTAGACCGTACCATATCGACTACTAACGCAAATAAGTTGTGCCCTACATCAGTGTCTATCATCACTGACAATTTGCCATAGTCCATTAGTACACGCCCGTCCGACCGGCACGGTGTGAGGTTTGTTAAACCTAATAGCGCTATTAACTAATGACCCGCTCGCCATTGGCCTCGGCGATTAAGTCGATATAAATTGAGGGACTTCATGATAGAGTTTTGTCTAGTAAGTTTTAAGGTTGTTGTCATACCCAAGGAGGACGAACGTACGTATTCTACCCAAGGAGAATACACATGATTAATATTGGCATCCTACCTATGGAGGATGGCCGTACATATCCTACCCAATGAGAATCTGTAGATTCCGTTTTAAATTCTTTAACCCATTCCCAACCACCGGGAATCCCATGCCTTTAGAAAGTGTGTGAACTCACCTTGGTTTGCTCGGTTAGATTCTCAAATATAGCTAACAGTCAAGGTTGGTCAATCATGTCCTAATATGATTACCAGTTAGTCATTTAGTGGTTTCAAATAGAGCACAAAGTTCCTACACGTATCTACTACATAACATGCATCCACTTTAATAGTTCACGCTCATATAAACATTCCACCTATAGCTGCTACTCAAGAACAAGCATACGATATTGCACATATTACTTTCGTTGACATATAACATGTTAGATCAACCTCAGGTAACATACTCGCCATTTAGACACGCAAATTACTACTTATGTCATTTCAACTTTAATATTCAAAACCGGGCAGTTTTCGGACATTTTAATAAAATAGTTAACTTATTCCAAAAATTCCCAAATTTTTACAGAATGTCTTAAACGATCTAAATATTATTGTGTAAAAATATCGGGATCCAATTCATCACTAATATTTTATAAAAAATCATTTTCCGGACTGCACTCAGATTTATCTTTTTCTGACTGCAGTGCACGGAATAATTTATTTAAAATTCATCGTAAGTCCGATTTACGAAATTCCAGTGGGAGGATTACAAATACATCAGTGGTCATTTACAGTACAAGTTTCATGACTTAGTTCTATTCAGGTTTCAAGTTATGACTAAAAATATAACACCCATTTACTGCTGTAAAAACTCAGCTTTGGCTGTTGTTACAAATCAACCGTTTAAAAATAGCAAACGAAGTCCAAAAATTATGATTCTAGTGCCATTAGAACCATATTTCATAATACATAAATCTAGACTTCAGAAAATACATTTTTCGTTTAATTAAGGTCCTGTTACAGCCAACTGAAGTTGGCTGTAATCACCAAAGAGCCTTCTGTTTTCAGTTTCTAACATTCTAAAGCGCGCTCGATTGATTCCGTTAACATGTTTAGCGATAAACAACGATACTTACAGCAGATTATAAGTCCTTCGTATCAGCACATAATCATCATACACTAAACAACATCATTTCTTCATGTATCATCTTGTTTAAGCTTATGTTCAAGTTTTAAGTGTAAGATCTTAGGGTGTTCATATGTTTTCTTCATAATACATCTATTAACCACTAAAACAATATGTAAAATGCAAGGATCTAAGTTCTTACCACTAGCTCAAGGCTAGGGGAGTTCAAGTGTAGAAATGTGGTGGTTAATAGCGAATAGAGAAGGTCCTTCCACTTCCGAACACACCGAGCTTCGTTGTTCACCTTCTTACACCTATGGATGCTCTTGAAAAGCTTGATCTTGAAATGAAGATGGGTGGTGTGTGGGTGAAGGGGGCAGCCGAGAACAAGAGGGAGGGAGGAGAGTTTGAGGGTGTTGAAGATGATGATACTTGTGGTTAAATAGAAATCTTCCAACAACAAATAATACAATGGATATTGTGTTTGGTATCTAGACAACAAATCAACTTATTTAATTAAAAGAAACCCCCATGTGGTCGTTGTGTTGGTAACCGTAAGTGGGGGGGGGGGGTGTTTAGTTGAGTTTCAATTCTTGGTTACTTCATCTAGTTAGGTTTTAAGTATTAAATTTAGGGATTGAAGTGTTTAGTATTTATATAATGTATTATGATGTTCGGTGACCAATACTAGCTTCGAAACACTAAGACAATGCTTATAGTAATACTTTAGTGTTCCGGGTAATGTCGGTTGTTCGGTTTGATACTGTTCCATTAAAGTGCTTAATTAATCCGTAAAGTGTCCTATGTATATATTTTTGTAACATTTTTAATTCCCAACACTTGGGAAGGCATTCATGATTATTTAGTCACTTTTCTGTACACTACTAGTATGTTAACAAGCACATGTAAGTATAACACAGTAATCAGAAAGTAGTTAAGTGATTCAGCACAGACATCAAGTACTTTAATTAACATTAATGGATCGTACGGAATACATGAAATTTTTTAGGGTTGTCACATTCTCCCCCTGTTAAGTGAATTTCGTCCCGAAATTTTGCACGTGGTTACTGAGGAAGCTAGTTAAGTTGCGTGGTTTTCCTGGGGTGTCACATCATCCCCCCCGTTGATTTGGAATTTCGTCCCGAAATTCTGCAGTAGCTTCAGCCTCAGAACTTTTCTTAAACAGCTGGGGATACTTGAGTTTCATTTGGTCTTCTCGTTCCCAGGTATACTCTGGGCCACGACGGGAATCCCAACGGACTCGGACGAGAGGTATTCTGGTGCGCTTAAGAATCTTAACATCTCGGTCTGTGATTTCGATTGGTTCCTCGACGAATCGCAACTGGTCGTCGATAGTGAGCTCCTTGAGAGGAACTATGAGGGTCTCGTCTGACAGACACTTCTTCAGATTTGACACGTGGAATACGTTGTGAACTCCGCTGAGTTCTTCAGGTAGATTCAACCTGTAGGCGAGTTTGCCAATTTTCTCAATGATTTCGAACGGTCCGACATAGCGCAGATTGAGTTTGCCTCGTTTGCCAAAACGAACTACACCTTTCTACGGTGAGACTTTAAGTAGCACTCGATCCCCAACCTGGAACTCGAGTGGTTTCCTTCGCTTATCCGCATAGCTTTTCTGACGGTCACGAGCTGCCGCCATTCGTTGTCGTATCTGAGCAATTCTCTCGGTTGTATCTACTACAAGTTCTGGGCCAGTGATTTGACTGTCGCCAACCTCTGCCCAACAAAGAGGTGATCGACACTTCCGTCCGTACAATGCCTCAAATGGAGCGGCTTGGATACTGGTGTGGTAACTGTTGTTATACGAAAACTCCACTAACGGGAGGTGTTTTTTCCCAGCCATTACCAAAGTCGATTACACATGCCCTATGCATGTCTTCAAGGGTTTGGATGGTGTGTTCAGATTGCCCATCCGTCTGTGGATGATATGCCGTGCTCATGTCTAATCGAGAGCCAAAGGACTTGTGCATAGCTTGCCACAATTCAGATGTAAAACGTGAGTCTCGATCAGAGATGATAGAGGTCGGCACTTCGTGCCTTGATACCACTTCCTTTAGATAGATGTCTGCTAGAGTAGAAAATTTATCCGTTTCCTTGATAGCCAGAAAATGTGTAGACTTGGTCAGTCGATCCACGATCACCCAGATGGTATTATTTCCGCGTTGAGCTCTAGGCAGGCCAGTAACGAAATCCATGGAAATTTGCTCCCACTTCCATTTTGGGATCTCTGGTTGTTGAAGTAGGCCTGATGGTTTCTGATATTCGGTCTTGACTCTCGCATAAGTCAAACATTTGCTAACGTAGGTTGCTATGTGAGCTTTCATACCAGGCCACCAATATGTAGTCTTGAGATCATGGTACATCTTTATCCGAACTAGGATGTACTGAATAACGAGACTTGTGCGCTTCGTCCATCACAAGCTCGCGTAAGTTTCCATAAAGTGGAACCCAGATGCGTCCGTTAACATAGTAGGCGCCGTCTTCCTTTTGTTCTAACCGCTGCCTCGATCCTCGTAAGGACTCAGTCCTGATGTTCTCTGCTTTCAATGCGTCAACCTGAGCATCACGAATCTGAGCGGGAAGGTTGGATTGGATGGTAAGCTGTAAAGCACGTGCACGCTTAGGTATAGTATATTTTCGACAGAGGGCGTCAGCCACAACATTGGCCTTGCCCGGATGGTACTTGATCGCACATTCGTAATCATTCAAGAGCTCGACCCATCGACGTTGTCGCATGTTTAACTCCTTTTGCTTAAAGATATGCTCGAGACTCCTGTGATCGGTGTAAATGGTGTACTTGGTACCGTACAGGTAATATCTCCATATCTTAAGTGCGAAAACAACTGCTCCCAATTCCAAGTCATGCGTAGTGTAGTTCCTTTCGTGAACTTTAAGTTGGCGTGATGCGTAGGCAATGACCTTGTCACGTTGCATCAACACGCAACCAAGTCCTTGGATGGAAGCGTCGCAGTAAACCACAAAATCATCTGTGCCCTCGGGTAATGAGAGGATAGGCGCGCTACAAAGTCTATCCTTTAAATGCAGAAACGCAAATTCCTGTGCATCACCCCAACGATAGGTGACACCTTTTCTGAGTTAGGGAGGTGAGAGGTTGCGCAATCTTTGAGAAATCCTTTATAAACCTTCTGTAATACCCTGCCAATCCCAAGAATTGGCGGATTTCTGTTTGTGTACGGGGTGCAGGCCAGTTCTTGATCGAGTCAACCTTGGATGGATCAACATGAATTCCATCCTTGTTTACCACATGGCCTAGAAAATGGACTTCACGAAGCCAGAAGTCACATTTCGAAAATTTAGCATACAGTTGCTCTGCTCGAAGAAGTTCCAGCATAAGTTGTAGATGCTGCTTGTGTTCCTCCTGACTCTTAGAAAAGACCAGGATGTCGTCGATGAAAACAATAACGAACTTATCCAGATAAGGCTTGCACACTCTGTTCATGAGATCCATGAAGACTGCATGTGCATTTGTCAATCCGAAGGGCATAACCAGAAACTCGTAATGCCCATAACAAGTTCTGAATGCTGTTTTGGAGACGTCCTCATCTCGGACTCTCAGCTGATGGTATCCCGATCTCAGGTCAATTTTGGAATAGAAACTCGACCCTTGCAACTGGTCGAACAAGTCGTCAATACGTGGAAGAGGATAACGATTCTTCATGGTCACCTTGTTAAGTTCGCGATAGTCAATACACATTCTGAAAGTACCGTCTTTCTTCTTTATGAATAACATTGGAGCTCCCCATGGCGAAGAGCTAGGACGTATGAAACCCTTTTCCATAAGTTCTTGTAGTTGCGTAGACAGTTCTTCGAGTTCTGATGGAGCTAGACGATATGGTGCTCGAGCTACTGATGCTGCTCAAGGAGCTAGCTCGATTTGAAACTCAACTTGGCGATGTGGCGGAAGACCAGGTAATTCCTCAGGAAAATCACGCACAATAGGAATGTCTTCAATTCTCTTTTCTTCCGAGGATGCATCAGAAACGAGGGCTAGAATAGCAGTGTGGCCCTTTCGCAAACACTTCTGGGCCTTAAGGAAAGAGATGATGCCCACAACAACACCACTCTTGTCGCCATGAATCACAAGGGGTTCCTCACCAGAACGAGGAATGCAGACGATTTTCTCCTTGCAAACAATCTCCGCTTACTGATGAGATAACCAATCCATCCCAATAACAACATCAAAACTACCCAGAACGATAGGAATAAGATCGATAGAGAAAGTCTGACCAGCTAAGACGAGGTTACAACCCTTAATTATGTGTGTGGCTTCAAGACTTTTACCATTTGCTAGCTCTACCATGTGTTTGGTGTATAGAAGTGTTGGAGTGCGCTTAAGCATTTGGCTAACTTTTAAGGACACATAACTAGTATCGACACCCGAATCAAATAAAACAGTAACAAAGAAGTCGTCCAGAAGAAACTTACCCATCACAACCTTGGGATCGTTCCTTGCATCACCCTGACCAATCACGAAGGCACGACCGCGGGCTCCATTGCCATTATTGTTACCCCCGTTGTTGCCTCCATTGTTGCCTCCACTGTTGTTCCCGTTTCCTTGGTTGTTGTTGTTCTGATTCAGGTTCAGGTTCAGCTGAGGGCAGTTCCTCTTAAAGTAGCCTTCAGCGCCACACTGAAAGCATCCTTTATTGCCCCGCTGTTGCTGCTGCTAGTGGTTCTGTGGAGCTTGTTGTTGTTGTTGTTGGCGATTCTGATTCGCAGGACGCGGGCTCCTGCAATCCTTAGCTTCATGACCCAGCTTGTGACATCTCTGACAACGACCTTTGTTGCACTGCCCGCTGTGGTGCAAATTACATCGGTTGCACTTAGGGTGATTTCCCTTGTACCCACCCTGACCTTGATTCCCAGAAGACTGCTGACTGGGGCTCCTCTACTCGTCTGTCTTTCACTGCTGGGACTGAGCTGAAGCAGAACCCTTGCCCAAATTTCCATCCCACTTACGCTTATTATCATTGGGAGCATCAGAAGTAGTAGCGCTAATACGCTTGGGTAGCCTGTTCTGCTCAACTGCCTGATCAGTGAGACGATGAGCCAACTTGATGATTTGTTGTATGGTGCCAAGATTAGCCGAGGTTACGTGACTCTGAATCTCTGGTACAAGGCCCTTGAGGTACAGCTCAATACGTTTGATGGGAGGGTCCACCATTGTGGGACACAAGATGGCCAGCTCGTTTGACCTCTTCGTGTATGCCTCGATCTCAGACCCCGTCATCTTCAAATTGAAAAATTCCACCTCCAGTTATGGATGTCGTCACGACTGCAGTACTCTTCTTTAATCAGTTCTTTGAAACCATTCCATGGGGTGGCATTAGCAACCGCCAGCCCTAACAGTTGAACCTGTGCTTTCCACCAGGTTAACGCAGCACCTTCGAGTGTCCCCGTGGCATATTTCACCCTACGATCTTTGGGGCATTCACACATCTCAAAAACGGACTCGAGCTTCTCGAACCAGTGAAGAAGGCCTACAGCTCCTTCTATGCCGCTGAAAGTACTAGGTCGGCAATCCATGAATGTTTTGAATGTGCACACAGGAGGCTGAGCATGTTGACCTGTTGTGCGAGAATAAAAGACAAGGTTAAGAACGAGGGTTGGTTTGCGAAGGTAGGATCTAAACATCCTAAGATGGGTTGCTATGGCAGGTTATACCTCCAGCAGGGACAGCTGCGAGTGCCTCAGCAACTCGTTCATTGATCAAAGCCCTCAGCTGGGCTTGAGTTAGGTTGATACATCCTTCGCGTCCATTCATGATCTTCATAACAAAGCAACGTAAGTGAGAAAAGTGTCGCGAAAGTGCGTAAGTGTGGGACGACAGTAGAGAGTAAGCACACAAGGTTCAAATAGCAATTATTACGTTAATTAATGCACAGTGTGAACTATCTAACCGACAATATAACATAAATCATACCACCTATTGTGTCGAGTCTTGGACGTGGAGCGAAGCGTCGTTGTGGATCGTTGAGCACTGTACAGGTTATAGTCTGGTTTGTCAAAAAGCTTTTCCCTTTTTAAAACCAAGTTCACTATAACCAATGGCTCTGATACCAATCTGTCACACCCCCAAAATCCACCATGCGGAGTATCACCGCTTGGAGGTGTGACGTGACCAGGATCGAGCCACCAATCATATTGAACAACACAATTAAGTAAATAAAACCAACCACAATACGATTGGTGACCAAAAGAAAGCAAACCGACTTTAAGTTAACCAAGTTCAGATTTAAACAGCGGAAGCATAAAACGTGAAACCAAAACATAAGTTCCATAGTTCATAAGTTTAAAGTTCAAAACGTAAGTTTAGTAGATTCATATGGATTAAATACTAAGCATGGGACATAACAATCCATATCCCACAACAACCTTCTCCTCGTGCAAGCTCCAAAAGCATCTAGTGACCTGTAAAGGCATGTAACAACGAGTCAACAACAAAGTTGAGTGAGTTCACGGTTGATTAGTTTTAAGTTGTTTCTGAAAACGTGGTTTGACTTTCGTTGGCTTATTGCCGTGGGGGTTACCCCATAGTTGAAAGTATGTTTAACCAGTTCCTTTTATTACCCAAACCATATCCATAATCAGTGGGGGGCTTCCCCATGTGAACCACTAGACCGTACCATATCGACTACTAACGCAAATAAGTTGTGCCCTACGTCAGTGTCTATCATCACTGACAGTTTGCCATAGTTCATTAGTACACGCCCGTCCGACTGGCACGGTGTGAGGTTTGTTAAACCTAATAGCGCTATTAACTAATGACCCGCTCGCCATTGGCCTCGGCGATTAAGTCGATATAAATTGAGGGACTTCATGATAGAGTTTTGTCTAGTAAGTTTTAAGGTTGTTGTCCTACCCAAGGAGGACGAACGTACGTATTCTACCTAAGGAGAATACACAGGATTAATATTGGCATCCTACCTATGGAGGATGGCCGTACATATCCTACCCAAGGAGAATATATAGATTCCGTTTTAAATTCTTTAACCCATTCCCAACCACCGGGAATCCCATGCCTTTAGAAAGTGTGTGAACTCACCTTGGTTTGCTCGGTTAGATTCTCAAATATAGCTAACAGTCAAGGTTGGTCAGTCATGTCCTAATATGATTACCAGTTAGTCATTTAGTGGTTTCAAATAGAGCACAAAGTTCCTACACGTATCTACTACATAACATGCATCCACTTTAATAGTTCATGCTCATATAAACATTCCGCCTATAGCTACTCAAGAACAAGCATACGATATTGCACATATTACTTTCATTGACATATAACATGTTAGATCATCCTCAGGTAACATACTCGCCATTTAGACACGCAAATTACTACTTATGTCGTTTCAGCTTTAATATTCAAAACCGGGCTGTTTTCGGACATTTTAATAAAATAGTTAACTTATTCCAAAAATTCCCAAAATTTTTACAGAATGTCTCAAAACGATCCAAATATTATTGTGTAAAAATCTTGGGATCCAATTCATCACCAATATTTTATAAAAAAATCATTTTCCGGACTGCACTCAGATTTATCTTTTTCTGACTGCAGTCCACGGAATAATTTATTTAAAATTCATCGTAAGTCCGATTTACGAAATTCCAGTGGGAGGATTACAAATACATCAGTGGTCATTTACAGTACAAGTTTCATGACTTAGTTCTATTCAGGTTTCAAGTTATGACTAAAAATATAACACCCATTTACTGCTGTAAAAACTCAGCTTTGGCTGTTGTTACAAATCAACCGTTTAAAAATAGCAAACGAAGTCCAAAAATTATGATTCTAGTGCCATTAGAACCGTATTTCATAATACATAAATCTAGACTTCAGAAAATACATTTTTCGTTTAATTAAGGTCCTGTTACAGCCAACTGAAGTTGGCTGTAATCACCAAAGAGCCTTCTGTTTTCAGTTTCTAACATTCTAAAGCGCGCTCGATTGATTCCGTTAACATGTTTAGCGATAAACAACGATACTTACAGCAGATTATAAGTCCTTCGTATCAGCACATAATCATCATACACTAAACAACATCATTTCTTCATGTATCATCTTGTTTAAGCTTATGTTCAAGTTTTAAGTGTAAGATCTTAGGGTGTTCATATGTTTTCTTCATAATACATCTATTAACCACTAAAACAATATGTAAAATGCAAGGATCTAAGTTCTTACCACTAGCTCAAGGCTAGGGGAGTTCAAGTGTAGAAATGTGGTGGTTAATAGCGAATAGAGAAGGTCCTTCCACTTCCGAACACACCGAGCTTCGTTGTTCACCTTCTTACACCTATGGATGCTCTTGAAAAGCTTGATCTTGAAATGAAGATGGGTGGTGTGTGGGTGAAGGGGGCAGCCAAGAACAAGAGGGATGGAGGAGAGTTTGAGGGTGTTGAAGATGATGATGGTGAGGGACTTGTGGTTAAATAGAAATCTTCCAACAACAAATAATACAATGGATATTGTGTTTGGTATCTAGACAACAAATCAACTTATTTAATTAAAAGAAATCACCATGTGGTCCTTGTGTTGGTAACCGTAAGTGGGGGGGGGGGTGTTTAGTTAAGTTTCAATTCTTGGTTACTTCATCTAGTTAGGTTTTAAGTATTAAATTTAGGGATTGAAGTGTTTAGTATTTATATAATGTATTATGATGTTCGGTGACCAATACTAGCTTCGAAACACTAAGACAATGCTTCTAGTAATACTTTAGTGTTCCGGGTAATGTCCGGTTGTTCGGTTTGATACTGTTCTGTTAAAGTGCTTAATTAATCCGTAAAGTGTCCTATGTATATATTTTTGTAACATTTTTAATTCCCAACACTTGGGAAGGCATTCATGATTATTTAGTCACTTTTCTGTACACTACTAGTATGTTAACAAGCACATGTAAGTATAACACAGTAATCAGAAAGCAGTTAAGTGATTCAGCAGAGTCATCAAGTACTTTAATTAACATTAATGGATCGTACGGAATACATGAAATTTTTTAGGGTTGTCACACGTACAACTATTAAACCATAATTAGTGCTTAATGACTGTGCTGCATTTCAATTAATGACTTGAACTGCTTTCTGATTACTGCTTTATACTCACATGTGCATCACATATTGCAAATGACATATCATTATTGCATGAGAGCTTATTTGACTCAAATGATGCACGAAACACTGTTAGCACAGTTATCAGACAAATCAGAAAAATGCTGACAGAATTCAGTACATAGACAGACAATGTGTTAAGACAGAGAATGAGCCAGAAACCAAGTATTACACTAGTATAGTGTGTAGGAAAGTAAGGATCATAAAACTGCCTTCCTAGAGATAGTTTAAGTGCCGGAAAGTGCCTAAAACTCACATAAACTGCAGAATTCTGCAGAAAATCAGCAAATTCAGCATTTTAACACTCTTATATCATGCAGAAATATGGTTAAATGGTCCTGAATGCTTTTCTAAGTGTCGGGAATCAAAACTGTCATAAAAAGGTACATAAAGCACACTAAACTGCATAGTTTAGCACCTTAACGAACCGGTAGCCAACCGAACAACCGGACACTACCCGAAACACCAAATTTACACTAGAAGAACTGTTTTAACATTACCAAGCTAGTTAAGGTCCCCGAATATCATAACACATTATACAAATATCTAGTAACTAAAAATCTAACTAATACTTGGATTCTAACCTAAATAACTAACTAATGGTTTAACCTAGCCTACTACCCCCCCACCCCACCTATGTAATCGGCTAACATGGCCCCCTCCTCAAGATTTTATGAGATTATTATATTTGATCATGTTTCCTTCATTTAGACACAAAAACCATGATATAAAGTCATGTTATTGGATTATAAGTAAGTCTTGAAGTTCCTAAGTCTCATTCTTACACACACTACTTCACACACTCTTCTCCCTCTCCCTTGCCTTGTTCTCGGCCGAACTCACCACCACCATCATCACCTTCATTCAATCACATCTCATCCATTTCAAGCATACTCAAATGTGTTAGAGGTTGCATAAGGAAGCTAGGAGCTTACGGAAGTTCAAGGACCTTCTTCATTTACTATTATCCATCTCTTTTCTTCTCTTGATCATCCCTATCCTTGAGCTAGTGGTAAGAATGCTAATCCTTCCATTTTACATCTATTTCAAGTGGTTAAAAGATGATACATAATGTTAATCTTGAAGAACACTAAGGATCAAGAAGATGAAACTTTAACATAAGCTTAAATCATGAAGAAACTATGTTGTTTATGTGTTAATCTACTTGTTGATCATTGTTTACTTATGAAAATGATGTAGATCATCATATGATCTTGCTAGATCATGATTAAAAACATAATCTAGCAAGATGAGAGGATGAAAATGTTGTAGGATTATAGATTATCCTCATGAGAAACGTGAACTTGAAAGAATATGTTGTGTTCTTGTTAAATGATGACTAAAGTAAGTTGTAAATCTTGTAAATTTAAGATTTCAAGAGTGATTTTCCAATAAACCAAGTTAAAAATACAAGTTCTACTTAATCTTGTATTTTAAATAAATAAACCATATTTTTAGGGGATAAACAAGTGTAAAAACATATATGTAACAAGAAAAATTTATAAAGAAACATTCTTAGAAAATGTGACTACAAGTTGTGAAGATCTATTTTCTTTAAAAATGATGTTTTTAAAGAATCAATCATACTTTAAAGGATAACAAGACTTACTAAAAACACTAGTAAGTTACTACAAATTTTTACAAATTTTCAAGTTCATGAATTGGTAGTTTATGCTTGTTTTTTGCAAAATTGGTAAGTGTAGATTGTTTATTGTTGAATGTGGATTGATTGTGTTGATTTACAAAAGAAAATGAAATACCTCCAAGGTATGGAAACCTCCATTTTTAGAGAAAACTATGGCAAAATTTTTCTAAAAATTAAACACTTAGAAAAATATTTCTAAACAAATATTTACAGGTGTATTTTAAACCATGGATTTTTCACATAAAGTTTGCCATTATTTTTGTTACAAAAATATAAATCTTGGAGGTTGGTTTTTATAAATAAAAGTGACTGAATATGTATTTAGGAAAATATATATTTAGAAGTCACCATGTGTGTGATTATTTGTATATTATGTGTATTAGTTATATTATTTTAGGACTTGAAATAATATAACTCATCAAGTCACCAAAAATTACAATCCAAAATATTACCAAAATCCCAAGAATATAAATATACAAGGAATACCTAAAACTTTGGTGAAACCAAACTAAGGAATATAACTCACAAAAATATTCCGGAAAATTTATTCACAAGTATATTTTTGGGTAAATAATTTTTTGGACACCAAGGGAATGAAAATATGATTTTTACAATTATTACAAATTTATGTCATAGTTTTGACAAGAAGAAAATATATTATTTTTTGGTGAATAAAAATAAATATGTTTTCTCGGAATTAATAGAAGATATATTATTTTTGGAAGAAATATATATTTTCTCAAAAATAAATGAAATATATTATTTTTTGGGAGAAAAATAAGTTTGTATATATTTTCCAAGTTAGACTTGAAAATATATTATTTTGGAACTTATATGAAAATACAAACATTTTTGCCAAAAGAAAAATTATAAATAATTTTTCAAAGTAATATTTCTTAAAATATATATTTTAGAAATATATATTAATGTATTTTTACTAGACATATTATTTCGGGAAAAAATTAATATAACATTAAGTATAAGGATACTTAATAATTACAAGAAATACGTATTTTCGTACGTATAAATACACTCTGGAATACGACACTGATACATGGCAAAATATACAAGTATAAGAATACGAATACAGATACACCCATCCTTGGGAAGGAAATACACGTATAAACACTTGAGATGTATCAAGTTAAATTATATTATTTTAACAATTATTCCAAAAATTTAACAAATATAATTTAAGTTAAAATATTTATTATTCTAACAAATAATTATAACTTGGAATAATATTGAAGACACAAAGAAACGTAACTCAAAGACACTAATCCATACTACGTCAAGGCACTACCCGCTCATCTAATAGACCTTAGTACGTTGTAGGTAGTCGTGTACGCCAAACGAAACTTTGAGTTACGGTGTTTACGAAGAACGCAAGATTGTGAGTTCATGTCCCCCTTTTCTCTTAACTGTTTTCAGTTTTATAACTTCGGGGGTGAAGTACATGTTACAAACTGTTTACAAACGTTATTATTTGGTATGGTTAGCTAAGGAAGGGTACTGCTAGATCATGTGAGTGGTGGGTATAACGCTTAAGACCATTAATCCTCGTTGTAGGACCGAGGGACATGAGTGATAGATCTATTTGGGTGTAGTGAGCCCCCCCATGTTGGACCAGGGTTTGGCCCATGGGATGACTATGTCTTACAGCTGGAAGCCCGGTGCAAAATCTGCTAGGTTTGAGCCTTCCTGCATCACGTCACACATATTTATGGCCTTGCAAACCATTAATCGATCTGTTTTTCCTTGTTGCTTTCATACCGGGATTTACAAACATACATACATACTTACAATGATTTCAAAGGTTTATTCGTGCACACAAACAAACACGTGAACTTGCTCAACTTTTGTTGATGTTTTCAAACTACATGTATTTCAGGGAATTAAATATGGATCTGGCGGGTGTTTGGAAGTTCCAAGTGTTGTTTAAGAATAAAAGATGTCATCCATGGTCTTAGGGTTTGGTTAGTGTGTCTTATCCTGGACAAGACACATCTTCTAAAGCCTGGTTTTATTTAAAGTCTTTTGTCGAGTCCTTATGGAACTCTAGACAATTCGTATGGTTTGTAATTCGAATTTGAAGTCTATGTTTCAAGACAATGTTATATTTTTTTAAAACCTTATTTAATGGATGATCATCGTTAGTTTTATCATATAGTTATTGTTATGATTGAATGCAATGATATTAAGCAAGTCACACATTCAGGGTGTGATAGGTTACTCGTGCACACTTACAAACACATGAACTCGCTCAACTTTTGTTGATGTTTTCAAACTACATGTATTTCAGGGAATTGATTATGGATCTAGCAGGCATTGAAGAATTTCAAGTGTGTCTTCAATAAATGATGTCATCTCGTGTTAAAGGGTTTGAATCATGTATTTTATCTTTAATAGGATACATGGTTCAAAGCCTAGTTTTATTAGTGTCTCTTGTTAAAGTCCGTTATGGAACTTAAAAACTTTGTTTGATGTGTATTTTAAACTTGAAGTCTTGGTTTGATGTTAAACAACGTTGATTGTAATATTTTGAAACTCTTTAATGGATGAACATCATGGTTTCTATCATATAGTTGTTTGTTATGGTTGAATGCAATGATATTAAGCAAGTGACACGTAACATGCTTCAGCAAAAGTCAGGGTGTGACAGTTTGGTATCAGAGCTTCGATTGTAGCGAACTAGGATTCCTTCTCGAGTCTAGACTACAATCATTAGGGCTCTCTCACAAAAATGTTTTTACAAAATATTTTTCATTGCATACACAAAATGCCAAGATCCATGGAACAAACATTTTACAAAAGGAAAGACAAGAAACACGATTGCAAGGTCACAGTGATGGTTTAGTTTGCATGGGGTAGACTAGTTAAGATAGAAAAGTTTCATGAAGGATAATGTGAATACATGATTAAGTGATAATTGTCTTTGTTTGCATAACTGAGTGTTAGTGGTTAATATATGTGCACATGTTATGATTATTATGTTACAGGCACCCATGTCATCCTCTGAGAGTGGGTTATCTGACGCCCATGACCCGATGGCCGTCGTTTCAAACGATAAGGTCATGCCTGAGCTAGAGATATTCACATCGGACACCGAGAGTGATCCTGAGATGCTGTCTGAGGATGAGGACGACTTTCAGCAATTCGCATTACCGGATTTTGGCGATGATATACCTGTAGCTGATGGCGTTCCCGTTGAGGATCCTTTTGATATTCCTGCTCCTGTCTATGACCATCTCATCATCGGTCACCCTGATGGTGAACACATTGTGGCACTGATCCTCGACGATGTTCCCCTTGTGGTCATTCCTCCTGAGGATTGGCCCTTCGATGACTTGTTTGGCGATGATTTCGATTATTTGGACAGTCCCCCAGCTGACGTTCAGGGCGACGGGGAGATTGATGATGATGTTGTTGCTATCCCTCCTCCTGTTATTCCAGTTATTGAGTTATCCTCCGATTCTAGTTTGCATTCGGTTTCAGACTCCTTTGAGTCTGTGACTTCCTCAGCCTTGCAGGCGGCAGGACTACAGCTATATACCTCTGATTCTGATGATGACACCACGATGTCAGCTGCACCACTATCCCCTGCATGAGTCCCCACACCTCCACACGGCCCAGAGCCTGGTCCTGAGCCAGATCATGTCCCTTTCGGCCATCCTGATATTGCACCTTTTATTCCAGATCCGATTCCTGCACCACCTGAGTTTCCACATATTGATCTATTCATTCCACCACCCCCATCCGCTGATGTTGTTCCCCCACCTCCAGTTGAGTCTGATGTTCACCGTACTGACCTGCCGATTGTTTTCTTACAGGAGATCCCTGCACCCCGTCCAGGGGAGGGTACCTCGGGCCAGCCCCCGAGTTATGACCCATTTGATTCAACAGCTTTTCCTCCGATTCCACAGACTACATCTTTCACCCCCTTTAGATCTACATCGCTTGATGAGCCATTTCGGTGGTTCTCGCCATATACTATGCCCATTTCCGACCCCTATTATCCCTCGCATTTCGTTGGTTACACGCGGGATGAGTTGCTTTTGTCACTCCAGTTACAGTTTGAGATCTTGAGTCGCAGAGTGCTGGAGCTTGAGCTGACTCCTTCATGTCCTCTACCTTGTCCCTGTCATTCTATTTTTGTCCCTCCACACTCATCACTGTCAGCTTCGTTCGTACCTCCCCCTGTTACTTCTCTCCCTCCATATTCATCGTCGTCTCCTTTTGCACATCCACCTGCTGCTCATGCACCTTTTTCGGGTTTTGATGCCCGTTTTCTTACTGTCGAGCAGGAGATTAGCTATTTGCTTCACCGTGTGTACGAGCTCGAGGAGGAGCTCGCACATGTCCGCAGTTTGCTTTTCTTCCCTCCTCATCCCCCGCCATTAGTACAGTAGGTTTTTGGTTTTATGCAGATGCATTACTTTTGGTGAGAGCATTACAATTGAGCTGAGATTGTGAAGACTTTGCAGACCACTTTTTGACTATGTTATATTTGTATATTGACAGACTCATTGGACAAGGGTAGAGTGACCCTATGTCCCTTTTGATGTGATACACTTTGTAAACAATATAACTTGTGGTTGGTAATTAATGAAAGCTCAATCGAGACAAGACTCAAGAGTGATGTTGCCATATACGTTGGAAAGTGCCTAACCTGTGCCAAGGTAAAGGCCGAGTATCAGAAACCCTCAGGTCTTCTGCAGCAACCTGAAATCCCCATATGGAAGTGGGAATAGATTTTGATGGACTTCATAACAAAGTTACCTAGGACCCCTAGAGGACATGATATGATATGGGTAATAGTAGATCGGTTGATGAAGTCTGCGCATTTCCTACCGATTCGAGAGAAGGATAGCACGGGAAAACTAGCAGAGCTTTACCTCAGGGAAATAGTAGCATGTCATGGAGTGCCTATCTCGATAATTTCTGATAGAGCTGGACAGTTTGTATCAAGGATTTGGAAATCCTTTCAAGAAGCCTTTGGGTCTCAGTTAAATCTGAGTACGACTTTTCACTCGCAGACAGACGGTCAGAGCGAAAGAACTATTCAGACGCTGGAAGACATGCTCCGTGCTTGTGTAATGGATTTGGGTGGCAGTTGGTATACTCATCTACCTCTGGTTGAGTTTTCCTATAATAACAGCTACCATACAAGTACTCAAGCGGCACCATTCGAAGCTCTCTATGGCCGTAAGTGCCGTTCACCGTTGTGTTGGCCAGATGCTGGTGACAGACAGATAATTGGTCCTGAACTGGTCCAGGAAACGACTGACAAGATCATGCAGACCCGAGAGCGCATCAAGGCGGCTCATGATCGACAAAAGAGTTACACGGATCAAAGACGAAAACCTTTGGGATTCGAAGTAGGTGACTAGGTTTTATTAAAAGTCTCACATTGGAAAGGTGTAGCACAATTTGGGAAACGTGGCAAGTTAAACCCGCGTTACATTGGGCCATTCAGGATATTGGAAAGGGTTGGTACTGTCACATACAAGCTAGATTTACTAGAAGAATTAAACGGTGTTCATGATACATTTCATGTATCGAACCTGAAGAAAAGTCTAACTCAGGAGACAGTTATCATCTCTGCGGATGAAGTGCATATAGACGACACTCTCCACTTCACTGAAGAACCCGTTGAGGTTACAGATTAGAGAGTTAACAAGACTCGGAGGAGTAGTGTTAAGCTTGTCAAGGTTCGTTGGAACTCTCCTCACGGCCCAGAGTTTACTTGGGAGCGTGAAGATCAAATGAAATTTAAGTACCCACATTTGTTCCCTAACTCCCCTGCAACCAATAGCGCAACTTAAAATTTAGGGACGAAATTTTCTTAAAGGGGGGAGAATGTGACAATTGTCAAATTTCCATGTATCCGTACATTAATTAAACAGTAATTTGTGGCTTAATGACTGTGCTGATTTAAATTAATGACATGAATGTTTTCTGATTACTGTCATATACATACAAGTGCATCACATATTGCATGATTTCATATCATTACTGCATGCAACACTTTATGATTCAAATGATGTACAAAACAAAGTTAGCACAGTGATCAGACAAATCAAAAGTACTGACGGGAGTTCAGTACTCAGACAGACCTAATGTTAAAGCACAGAATGAGCCAGAAACCAAGAGTTACACTAGTATAGTGTGTAGGAAAGTAAGGGTCATAAAACTGCCTTCCTAGCGATAGTTTAAGTGCAGGAAAGTGCCTAAAACTCACATAAACTGCAGAATTCAGCAAAATTCAGCATTTAAACAACTTAATATTATGCAGAATTATGGTTTAATGGTCCAGAATACTTTCCCAAGTGTCGGGAATCAAAACTTTCATAAAAGGGAACATAAAGCACACTAAACTGCGTAATTTAGCACCTTAATGAACCGGTCCCCAACCGAACAACCGGACACTACCCGAAACACCAAATTTCTACTAGAAGCATTGTTTTATCATTTCCAAGCTAGTTATGGTCCCCAAACATCATAACATATCATATAAACATATAATACACATAACACACTAACTAATCTCATTATAACCTAACTAGAATTCTTAACTAACATTTGAAACTCAACTCTATACCCCCCCCCTTACGACGGTTATCAAGGTGGTCCCACCACCTTGATTTTCTTGCATTGTTTATTAGATATGTTATTTCCTTTAGCAACCCGTAGACCAATAGATATTGTAATGTTGGGAGTCCATGATTTATAAACCACAAGATCATTCATATTTCTCATTTCACAAACAACACACTCAAACTCTCTTCTCTTCTCCTCCCCACTCACGGCTGAGAACAAGCACCACCACCACCATCATCTTCAAGTCTCATTCTTCCATTCTCAAGTGATCATTTGATTAAGGAGCTTGGTGCCATTGTAGATTGAAGGACCTCTCTCACAAGCTTTTAACCACCAAGTTCATCATCTTCATCAACTTGAATCTCTTCCCTAGCCTTGTGCTAGTAGTAAGGCTCTTCTAATCTCATTTTACTTCTTATTATGATGGTTTAAAGTATACGTAAATCACTAAACATGAAGAACATAAAGAATCAAGAAGATAATCTCTAACATAAAGCTCAAAATCATAATAATCTATGTTGTTTAAGTCTATGTATGCTTCTTGATTGTTGATAATTTGTGTTTATGATGTTAAACATCATATGAAACTTGCTAAATTGTGATTAAACACGTGATCTAGCAAGTGAGAGGATGATCTTGTGAAAAGTCAAGATGATTATCCTTTATGTTCACCATGAACTTGAAAACAAAGATGATTTTGTGGAAGATGATTATGAATACATGTTATTAGTCTATTACATGGATGATTTCAAAACTAGATTTCTCAAGAAACCAAGTTTATAAACAAGATTTACATAAACATGAGTTTTAAAGAAACTAATCACATTTTTAGTGTTAAATCAAGTGTAGAAATATGTTGTTAACAAGAAAAATTCAAGACGTTTGAGGAAGAGAAGACTTCGGAAGAAAAGAAGTCTGAGACAAAAGAAGATGATGAAGTGAAAATTTCTGGTGAGAAACCAAGTGTTGTCTATAACAAATGTCCACCCCCGGTCAAAAATGGATATTTGTCTCGAAATCCAAATTCCGAAAGAGTTAAAAAGGCAATTAACTTACAGTGGGAGTCAGGTTCGTCGAATAATTTGCCAGAAAATATTTATGTTACGCTCACATCGTCTGACACTGATCATGAGTCCGAGTTGATTAAACGTGTGGTCGATCAGGTGTTAGATAAAGATGACATAGAGGAGTCAAAAATGGAGTTCAAATCCGAGTCAAAGTCTGGGTCCGACAAGTCAAAGCAACACTCAAAAAGGACAAACGGGTTTATGACAAAGAGTTTTTGTTATCAAAAACTAATTTGGATGATGAACCGGTCAAAGTAGCATATACTTTGAAAGATTCTGACAAATTATATTCTGATAAGATTTTTCCAATAAGAGGTGTTAAAACTGAAATGATTAAAAAGGTTTTCAAACTAACAGAAATCAACATTTCTGAAATAAAAGATATTAATCTTTCTGAAAATCCACGACCTTACACCTCAAGAGTGCAACAAAGATTAAACAAGAAAAAGGGTTACAGTTCTGGTTCTGGTATTCATAAAAAACCAAACCATAACTGTAATTTCAAAAAGAAAGGATTAGGATTTAATCAACCGAAAAATTATAAAAATGAAAAAAATTTTAAACCAAAAACTGTGTTTGTTTCAGGAAAATCTTTAGATAATGAGAAAGAGCAAGCGTTCAGAAAGCAGACAAACCAAGAATTCCTTGCAAAGAAGCAATATGAGATGAAGAAAAGTGTTATGCAGAAGAAGACTGAGACGAGAACCTGTTTTCAGTGCAAGACTGCTGGTTATATTGCTAGAAATTGTCCGAACACATTCAAACCAAAACAGGAAGTCTCTGGTAAAATGAAAGAAAAAGTTGTTGAGAAAATTGAACTTACAATCAAAACATTTACAGGCTTTGAAAATTCAACCTTTGAGATTGGTGAATGTTCAAAGAATGTGGTTAAAAGAAAAGAAAATTTGAAAAATAAAAAATGGGTTGTTAAGGGTTCAGGAAACAGTTCTGGTGATGAATCTGATTCCACAAAATTAGAGGAGCCAAAAGTTGTTAAAGAAAAGGTTGAGAAATCAGTTCTGAATGTGGATGATGTGAATTTTCCACCTCTGCGGGCTGAAAATTTTAAAAAGAAAGTTGGGAAAGTTGAAATTTCAAATCAATTTTATTCTGACAAGAAGAAATTTGATGTTGATAAGGTTTTCAATAGAAATGTGAAACACATTTTTGGAAAAATGGTCGATGGTAAGGCCAAAGGAGTTAAAGAATTTTATGCTTCCAAAATGAATGTTCACAAGTTTGTTGAAAGTAAAGATGAAGAAGAGGTTGTTACACCCAAGGAAGGTCAGGCTGGGGTGGATATATTTTTCAAACAGTAAAAACCTGACTTGCTAGGGATAAAAGAATGAAGGAAGCTTACAAAGGGTCCTTGCTAGGGAGAACTTGATCAAATTACTCAGGTAATTATCAGATCAAGGGTGAGGAAAAAAAATGAAATGGCATGGTATTTATACTAGTTAATGAAGAACAAGATCAAGACATGTGTTTGTTTGGCCACCAAGCAAAGATCATGACCCTTCAAGTGTTAGGAATTGATTTGCGGACTTGGAGAACACTTAAATTTGGCCTCCACACAAGAAAATTGCAAGAAAAATCCCTGAAGTTGCAACAGATTGCTGAAAAATAAAAAATCTGGTACTGGGCATTTTTAGGCGGCCCGCGTAAGCTGAGGGACAGGCTTACGCGGCCCGTGTGAACTCAGCAGATCAACACAGGTTTCCATTTTAAGAGCTTTAGTCCCTGCACTTGTTTGAGCTCTGTTTTGGCACTTTTAACCCCCGTTAGGCCATTTTCAAGGCCCTACAAGGTGGTCAAAGTATAGAGGACTCAAAATATGCTCGGAAAACTCAAAGTCGCGAAGTTCAAACGAACTTCGTGTTGACCAAAGACTGGTCAAAGCAGAAAGTCAAACACTGTTTGACTTTCACGCTAGGAAAGCGATAAAAGAATGAAGGAAGCTTACAAAGGGTCCTTGCTAGGGAGAACTTGATCAAATTACTCAGGTAATTATCAGATCAAGGGTGAGGAAAACAAATGAAATGGCATGGTATTTATACTAGTTAATGAAGAACAAGATCAAGACATGTGTTTGTTTGGCCACCAAGCAAAGATCATGACCCTTCAAGTGTTAGGAATTGATTTGCGGACTTGGAGAACACTTAAATTTGGCCTCCACACAAGAAAATTGCAAGAAAAATCCCTGAAGTTGCAACAGATTGCTGAAAAATAAAAAATCTGGTACTGGGCATTTTTAGGCGGCCCGCGTAAGCTGAGGGACAGGCTTACGCGGCCCGTGTGAACTCAGCAGATCAGCACAGGTTTCCATTTTAAGAGCTTTAGTCCCTGCACTTGTTTGAGCTCTGTTTTGGCACTTTTAACCCCCGTTATGCCATTTTCAAGGCCCTACAAGGTGGTAAAAACCTGACTTGCCGGAGCTCCCAAGTTGGTAATCGTGGAGCATGGATCGGCATCATTCTTATATTGTGTTTGAAAATTGTTTTTGTATAAGTGTGATTTGCCGGAACTCCCAGGTTGGTAAGTGTGGAGTAGGAATCGGCACTTTGAGAATTCAACCAACAGATGATGATTGGTTGAAAATGCTTGATTGGATTGATCTTACAAGTGGTAAATCAGGGACATTAAGTTGTATCTGATTTCCTACAAGTGGCTGAAAAACAATGTGATGAACCAAATCCCTAACCTACTAATGGTTTTACAAAATCAACACAACTTATTTTCCGGAAAAACCATTTTGATTTAAACAAACTTAAGTGTTTTGAGATCATAATGGGAAAATAGTTTGTTGTGAGGGGGAGTTCTGATTGTTTACGCCAAGTGGATGGCGAATTGAGGCGATTCGATATCAGTTGTCATGTTCTTGTATAGTTTGTTTTAAATTTTCTTTAGATGTATTTGTATTTTAGGGGGAGTATATTTTTTAGAAAATCCAAAAACATTAGAAAATTTGAAAAAGCCAAAAACATGATAAAATGAAAAATGAGTTTTTGTTAAGAGGAAATGATAGTACATCAGTAGACTGTCACAACACGCTAAAGAAATGGAAAGTTAAAATGTGATAAACGGTCTCACTAAGGATGTGACGGTAGGCTCAGCTAGACTAGTAGATTTGCGATAACGATACAAACTTAAATGAAAAAGCCTAGTTCTAGTGGGAAACATGGTCGAAAGCATAGTACTTAGTTTTGTCCTTCTTGACTGTGTGCCTACTCAGTAATTGCTGATTGTCGAATGACATAAAACTGGTTAAGTTTGTGAACTTTCACAACTTTGCTGAACAGTCGTTGTGATTTTGTGCATTTCATTTTGCAAAGATTTAAACTTGTTTTATTTCTTTATTTTGTTTAAGGATCGGACATCCTCTGCGTATACGTGAGTATTGACCTGGATGTTGTTGCCTAAACATTCTGCTTTATTTACTTTGGTGTTTCGTTTAAGCTTTGGACCTCCTCTGCGTATACGGAAGTATCGACCTGGTGGTTAAAGCCTAAACAATTTCAACTTGTTTTATTTTTCTTATTTTGTTTAAACATTGGACTTTCTTTGCGTATACGGAAGTATCGACCTGATTGTTAATGTTTAAACATTCTGCTTTGTTTTCGCACAAATCACAGTTGATAAAAGTTTAAAGGCATTGCTTGAGATAGTGTATTACATGATGAGGGGATATGCTGAGATTGTGGGGTCCATAAGAACTTAGTGCAAAATTAATATATCTTAACGTATCGGTAAGTATTTCGAAAGTTTTTAGTTTGAGTTTAAGTGGACAGCAATATCGTCAATCAATGTGAATCGTTTAGAACTTAAAATGAAATCAAGCTTAACGGTGTTAGTGATTTGTCTCATAAACTGATATGATCCTCTTGCACAAACTCACAAAAATATTGTTTGTATATATTTCTTTACTGTATTTCCTTACATTCAAAATTCCAAAAAGATTTTCAGTGAGTTTTAGAATAATTTTGTTGAAAAAGTCAAAAATATTTTCGACAACTGGTGTTGGAAAGCTGATTTTCAAAATTCCAAAGTGCTAAACAGGTTTGGGAGAGAGTATATGAAGACATTTTTACAAGTGTTTACGGAGATCAAATCATTTTGAATATTGCAAATAGTTTCTAATTTTTAAAGATTTAATCTTTGAGAAACTTATTTTTGGGTAGAATTGTGCAGGTTAGCTAGGTTCCAAAACCTGAGCTAGATGAAAGCCAGGTTATGATCTTGTGAATTCCAGACTACGATCCCAGCATATCGAAAGGGGGAGTCTGAAGACATCTGAGTAGAGATTGTTCACGGGGAGTCTATTAATGTTGAAGACAAGAATCAGGACAAGAGTTTGAAAGCACAAAGACTGATAAAGACTGAAGATGCAAAGACTCGACAGTTAAGACTCGTCAACATCTGAGGGGGAGTCTGTTGGTGCATTCATCTGTCGTCTTCGTCTTATATCGAGTCTTGGGTTCGTTGCGGTTCGGAACAAGAATGATGTCATCATTCTTGATGATGACATCATCCAAGTGACATAATGCTTGCATCATGACTACAACTTATGCATGTAAAACAAGACAAAGTAGTTTGCATGTTCGAAATTGAATGTTTCATATAAGACAAAATAGAATGTTGAAAAGTCTGATTTCGCTCATAGTTGTAATTGCTGATTTCGCTCATGATGTTAGATGTTGATTTCGTTCCTGATGGTCATATGTAGCTAGGAGCGAAATCAGAACCACTATATATAGTGGTCTCTTGGGGCGAAATCACATAGTTCTAGGTGTGTTGTCTTCCGGTGAGCCACGAAGTGCTGCCGAAGTGTTGTCAGAGCTTGTAAACATTTGCAGATCAATAATATCAACAAGTTTAAGTGAATACTCGCTGAATTGCACCGAAACATTTGATTCCGCCTCTTGTTTTGGTGAAAAGCTCTTCTAACCGACTCGTTCGGATCCGAAACCGATCCTACAGGTTGCAAAATACGCATAAATGCGTATTTTGACCGAAACTACGACTCGTCACTACACCTAGTCAACGTGGTAATCAGTAGGTATAGTCACTAGGGACTATAACCATCGTGATTACGCTCACGTCGTGAAGTTCAAACGAACTTCGTGTTGACCAAAGACTGGTCAAAGCAGAAAGTCAAACACTGTTTGACTTTCACGCTAGGAAAGCGATAAAAGAATGAAGGAAGCTTACAAAGGGTCCTTGCTAGGGAGAACTTGATCAAATTACTCAGGTAATTATCAGATCACGGGTGAGGAAAACAAATGAAATGGCATGGTATTTATACTAGTTAATGAAGAACAAGATCAAGACATGTGTTTGTTTGGCCACCAAGCAAAGATCATGACCCTTCAAGTGTTAGGAATTGATTTGCGGACTTGGAGAACACTTAAATTTGGCCTCCACACAAGAAAATTGCAAGAAAAATCCCTGAAGTTGCAACAGATTGCTGAAAAATAAAAAATCTGGTACTGGGCATTTTTAGGCGGCCCGCGTAAGCTGAGGGACAGGCTTACGCGGCCCGTGTGAACTCAGCAGATCAGCACAGGTTTCCATTTTAAGAGCTTTAGTCCCTGCACTTGTTTGAGCTCTGTTTTGGCACTTTTAACCCCCGTTATGCCATTTTCAAGGCCCTACAAGGTGGTCAAAGTATAGAGGACTCAAAATATGCTCGGAAAACTCTCGGATGTCCGCTCGTTTGGTCGTACAGTCACGTTATTCGTCAAATTACGACGATACTCGAACGGATGCGAAAATGATCCAAATTAAGCGACGAATGGTATTTTTGCATGCCGATCACTAAAATAAAAATATTTTAGTGTGTACGAAAATTTTGGATGTCCAGATGTGGTCAGAACGTAAGATATGCGCGTAAATGCAAACTTACGCCGTTTTTGACACTTTTAGTCCCTGTAAGATCAAATAAGCATATTTTCGCACACCGAACCACTCAAAGCTTATTTCTAAGCTATGTTTAGGTTATTTATGGTATGTTTAGCTTATGATCATGTTCTGGACTATACGTTTCCATACGAAACGACAGACTTTTGCAGTTTGACGCAAATAATCCCTTTAAGCGAATAAACTTGTTTTTGCCATACCAAACCCTTCAAAACTTATTTCTAAGTTATGTAAAGGTTATTTAAGGTATGTTAAGCTTATGTCACTGTTACAGAGTGTTTGTTGCATTTAAACTGGTTATATTTACGCATCAGTTCGCGTATAACCTTCCAGAAAGCGATTTAAAGCTCGAAATTGAACAAGAATTGATATGTGCAAATGATACACATATTTATACAAATAACAAGTATGAAATACAATATTTCATTGGTTTGGTATTTGTTTGATGGTTGAAGTGACACAGGTGTCACACCTGCAGCCTTCCACCTTGGACTTCATGGCTCCATGTTTTGTCCTCATTTTATTGTTTTTGTATATAATCGTAACTAGAAAATTTGGAATTAGTTTTGTGAATATTTTGATGGCATGAAAGTAACTGAGGAGAAAATGACTGAAAAATAAATTATATTTGATTTGTTTTCAAAAAATAAAAAATAAATAAATAACAACGTTTACAGCCTTTGAAGATTTTTTTTTTCTTGCAATTGCTTACGTTCTTCATTAGCATCAAATAAAAAATGTGTGACTTCTACTTTATAAAATCGGACTCTTTAATGCCATTTACTACATTTTAGATTTGTAGTATTTCAGATTTCCCCCAATATCATCACTAAGTCATCATGACTCGTGATCTCATTATTTTTTTTATGTATATTTTTTCTTTTGGTTGTTCTTATATGGCCACGATGAAAATCTTGCCTAGGTTAACTAGTCATAATCTATTATTCATGAATTATAAATGTATGAAAGTTTAAATGTTATATATAGTATTTACATTTGCTAGTAACTGATCAATATGATCATCAACATGCACATAAATTATTTGTTTGTATTAAGAATTATTTTGACATTTTGATTTCAACTAAGAAATTGTATTTAAGATGATAAGCCTAATAAACTTTGCTTGAAAACAAGTTAATTTGCATATATCTAATTAATATTTGCCGAAGAAACCTGATTTTCTATGTATTTAATCGGCCATATACTTCACCGGTTGAAATCTCGCTGGAATTGATAATTTGATATACATGATCTAGAATTATGCTTTTGTGTTTTGGCCGATTGCTTTCTAAAACCACCAAAGAATTTGAAGGGGGGTTAAGAAGAAACGGGATGCTAACTAATTACTATAATTCAATTTTTAAATTAGCTATAAACAGCTATAAAGAAATCATTTAAATTGGCCATAAAGAGCTATAAAGAAATCATTTAAATTAGCCATAAAGAAATCATTTAGTTAACAAAAAATCATTTAAATTAGCTATAATTCAATTTTTTAAGAGCTATAAAGAAATCATTTAAATTAGCCATAAAGAGCTATAAAGAAATCATTTAAAGTGTCAGCTAACATTCCCTATTAGTTTATATAATTAATAAAAAGTTTGTTAACAATTTAGATAAGTTTTACATCTTTGCCACTTCATTATATTCTTTCAACACTTTTATGTATTATTTTCATTTACGTTTTTCATCATAACACATGTTTTAAAGATAAAATAACTCTTGCATGTATGATTAGTTACATTAAGCATCAATCATCTTATTATTATTATGATTATTCATTCTGATATTCAAAAAGTAAAAGTGTGACACTTTGTTGCCATTCTAGTTCATAAAGTAATAGCCTATAATGGCGTAACTATTTAAATTGAGTTAAATTGTATTTAGTCATGTTTATATAAACCTTTATAATATTTTAATAGTGGTTCTAAAGATAACTTCATTGTCTCAAATGGTTTATATACAATTATCTTTTATTATATTTTTGGCGACGTGTTACAAAGTCATGCATTTGTAATTTTATGAATACATTGTGTTTCATATATTAGCAGTTTTGATAAGAACATCAAAATAACCAAAGTTGTGTATGCTCACAAGTTATAAACACAACTGAATTGTGATCAAGATTCATTTATAGTATGACACTCGAAGTGTCAAATTCCCTAAAGCATATTATAAACTTATCAAAGCTTGTAAGAGTTTGGACCGATAAATCCTAATGTCCCGGTCATATAACTTTTTCTAGTTGAGGTTATGTGATGAAAAGATTATTTATATTGGTTGAATAAAACAATTTCCATTTGTCAAACCTCAAATATGCTCATAAAGTAGTAATATTACTAAAAAAATATATATATAAGGTTTGAAACAAACAGAATGAAGGTTGTGTGGCTCTAAGCCATTCCTTAAGGTAAATGCAATGATAGGTTAGTGAAAGGTCGAGATCATGTACATAACAAAAGCAATTGTAATGATAGCACTATGAAAGTTGTGTGGTTACAATCTATTTCCTAAAAGTGAATGTGATGATATAACGATCGTTATAAAGGTCATGATCATGGTAAATGATGAGGGAAATCTTTTTCTTATGTTTGTTCTCTTGTTCATAAGTAAACTACTATGATGTTAGTTACTTAAATTGATAGACAATAATTCATTTGAGTTAGTGTTGATGCTCATTTATACTGAATTTCACATGAATCCTAAATCAATATTGAGAACCCGAAGTTCTCCCAAATGTATACAAAGTCCCGTTTGTTTTAATAATGATTTTTCAAGTTCAACCCAAACTTTAGTTCATCGCACTTGGCGTTTTTGGCTAACATATAGCCTAGTGATGGAAAATGTGACAACCCAAGATTTCAAGGTCTTTCCGTTTACATATCATTGATCTCGCAATCCTGTTTTACAAATTGGTTTACGTGGTGTCTGTACATTATTTGAATGATTAGTGGCTATGTATAATGATTGATTGTTATATGTGTAGTGTTAATATAGTTCCTTTAGAGTTTGGCAAATATGTTCTGATGTCACATGAAACCTTGACGAAAGTATAGTGTTTCGCCACCACTAGTCTCGACGAAAGATGGTGATTCATCGAGAATGGTGTTTCGCTAGAAACGGGCCTCGGCTCAAGCTTATTTGTGGCCCAAACTGTTGTGTGTTATAACCCTTCACAATCATTAGACGTAAACTAAACCCTAGAGCATCTCTTTCTCTGTGACGGCAACTTTGATTCCCTGTGAAGCTCTCAAGAATTCAAGCATCTCTTTTCGATCCTCAAGACCCCTCGTACAATCTTGTTTATCGGTTAGTGTCTTGATCTTGTAGGTGATTTAATCCTGAAACGTGATATTGTGTTGCAATGTTTTCGTAACTAGGGTTTCGTTTATAGAATTGTATGTTTGGATTATGCGATTGATCATGACGTGAAACTATGGTTAAATTGTTAATGTGGTTGATGACCTAGGGTTAGCAGTGGAAACCTGTAATTGTGAATCAGTAATAGATCTTGATCGATGCCTGTTATCATGTTTGAGCCTCTGTTAGTGTATAATAATGTTAATGTTGAGAATGGTTAGGTGTGAGGATAAACAGTGATTAAAAGATTTGCTATGAACACTATAATATAACTGTCGTTGATCAATTGCTTTGAAGATGTGTAACTGATGCGATGAAATCAAGGATCTGTTAACAGACTTGACGAAACAGTGATGATGTCTCGTCATGGTTGATGTTGACGAAACATGTATGTTTCGCCATATTCGATGTCGACGAAACATGGATGTTTCGCCATATTTGGTGTCGACGAAACATGGATGTTTCGTCATCTGTGATGACGACAAAAGAGGGGTATTTCGTCGCAAGGGTTATTCGTCGGGTGGTTCTTCGCCGAAGGATAACCTGTTGGGCTTGGACTTTGGTAGATGGCAAGTTAACTGCTGTGTGTTATTGCATGTTATGCATGGGATGTGAACATGTATAGAACAGGGTGCTTGATATATGATATTCGGTGATCTTGTGTTAGATGCAAGTTGTATATAGGTGACTTATTGTGTACATACATGTGACTAGTTTGATTATGCAACTGATGTTTTTGGGTAACCACGGTAGGGTTTGGGTTGACCAACTTGGACGGGTAATTAAACATACTGAGCAAATCAAAGGTGAGTTCATTCCTTTTGAGCATTCATCCCGGTGGTTGGTACAGTCAGTGGGGTATCCCTGAGAGGGATAGGTTTTGGGTAAATCATGGGTATTCCTGAGAGGAATATGTCTTTTGGGTAAATCTGGAATGTTGGATAATATACTCATCCTATCACCATTAAAGTCCCTCCGTGTTGTTTGGTTACCTGAGAGGTAACAAGGTATTAGTTGGTAGCGCTACTTAGGTTTGACACCCTCACCCCTTACCTGAGAGGACGGGTGTGAACTAATGACCTAGTCATGACCAATGCTTTGATAGGAGCATTGGAGAAAGGGCAAAGTAATCAGGAGCCATCTTGTATTCGGGATATTATCAACATTAAATTCAATGGATTAAACTAAACACTTGGTAACCAACGTTTTCGTAAAACTATGAACTCACCAGCGTTGTCTGGTACACTTGTTGCATGCTCGCAGGTCGTTAGGTACTTTGGATGGGAACTTGCTATCTGGATGGTTGGAGTGGTCATGGATCGCAGTGCTTGGCTACGCGTGTCTTGTTTACTGAATTCATATACTTTGGGTTTTTGAAACATTTAAACAATGAATTGTTATTTGCTTCCGCTGCCACTATTTAACTTGGATTATATTCTATGAACGTTTTATTTGATGAATGGAATTTTGTTAAACATATTATGGTTAGTTCAATGTGATTGGTGGCTAGATCCTGGTACGTCACACGCCTAGCGGGGGTTACCGCATGTGGTGTTTTGGGGGTGTAACAGTTTGGTATGAGAGCCACTGGTTATAGTGAACTAGGTTTTAAAACGTTTTTATAAAACCAGACTATAACCGAACAACTTTGAAAATCGACCATGACACTCAGCTCCAGATTGCAAGGTTCGTCTTCTGTTTACTTTATGCATTACTTGTTTAGTAGTTACACACACACGAATTGCATGAAACAACATATTTGATACCTTGATGTGACTATTTGTGCTGCATGTCTTAGTGGAACTAGATAATGTGGCACTACCCTTCGACTCTTGTATTATTAATCCTATGATGCCTTTCGTTTTACTATTTGAATGTAGGGGAAACTTTTAGCGCAAGTTAAGAGGCACTGAGATAAGCATGCAAATTGCCTTATTATTATGGGTGCACGTATAATAATAACGTGAGGTGCATGTGAGTCCCAGTGAGGTTTAACGAGTGTGAGAAGGGTTCTGCCCTATTGCTTGGTGTAAACTTTGTAGTTGTAGATGTCAACGTGAGATTTGCCTCCTGCCTTATGTCGATTCCTAAACTTATTCCCTGTCATTATATAGAATCATGAGTGGATGAGGCCATGGACGTGGACACATTGCTATGACTCAAGCTGAGTTGACAAATCTGATCAACACCCGTGTGGCTGAGGCATTAGCAGCCTACCAAGCTGGTACGATATGTGCCAAATTTTCTTTATTCTTATGTCGTGTACACAACTCTTACCCTTGTGTTGTATTTCCTTTCGTCCATTAGGTCAGCCAGCGAACCAGAATCAAAACAATCCGCCTGCTTGCACATTTAAGACATTTATGGATTGTAAGCCACAGCCCTTCAGTGGGACTGAAGGGGCTGTGGGGCTACTTCGATGGTTCGAGAAAGCTGAGTCAGTGTTCGCTATGTGTAATTGTCCCGTGGGGGACCGTGTGAAGTATGCTACAGGAACTTTGGAGGATGGTGGCTTAACTTGGTGGAATGCCCAGGTGCAGATGTTGGGCATCGAGATGGCTAATGCAACGACTTGGGATGATTTTAAGGAGTTGATGCGGGAAGAGTAATATCCTCATGACGAGATTCAGAAGCTCGAGAACGAGTTCTACAATTTGAAGATGGAAGGATCCGAGATCGAGGCTTACACGAAACGATCTCATGAACTAGCAATTTTGTGCCCTAACCTGTCTCGACCTCCACATCGACGAATTTAGTTGTATCTCAAGGGCCTAGCACCAGCTGTAAAGGGGTATGTCACTGCTATAAACCATAACAATCTGCCCCAGATCATCCGTTTGGCACATAAGATTACTGACCAAGAGGTCGAGCGTGGCTCATTACCGCCTTGTAAATCTGCTACTACCACTACTGCTACAGCTACCACACCTGCTAGTGATAACAAGCGTAAATGGAATGATGCTGACAAAGCAACCAGTGCCAATCAATCTCAGAAAAGGCCTGACAACAGTATCAACCGCAGTTTTAGCCAGTCGTCTTCTGTGAATCAGAATCAGAGCAACAATTCAAATCAGGGTTCCTACGCGGGAAAGCTACCAAAGTGTAACAAGTGTATGTTCCACCACCGCGGGCCGTGCACCCGGGTATGTCACAGGTGCAACAAGGCGGGTCATATGGCTAAAGATTGTAGGGTCTGGCTCCCAACACACCCGCAGCAGCAGCAACCGCAGCAACAGGAGAGGCAGCAGTCTCAACAGAATCAGGGAAATCGAAAGGGGTGCTTTCAGTGTGGTGATAAGGGCCATTTTAAGCGGGATTGCCCTCAGCTTAATCCGAATACTGGAAACAACAGCGCTGGGAATAACAATAATGGGAACAATGGTGGGAACGAGACACGTGGAAGAGTATTTACTATTGGCGCTGGGGAAGCTCGCAATGATGGCAATGTAGTGACCGGTACATTTTCTGTGAACGATCTTTTTGATTCTATTTTATTCGACTCAGGTGCCGATTGGAGTTATGTGTCTTTGGGATTCAGTCGTCAGTTAGGGTTGACTCCCACACCTCTTGTAAATAAGCATGTAGTAGAGTTAGCTGATGGTAAGTCGACTAAAGCTTCTCATGTCCTTTTTGGTTGTAAACTTGATCTCATGGGTCAAGTGTTCGATATTGACCTACTCCCCATTACTCTTGGAAGTTTTGACGTGGTCGTTGGTATGGATTGGTTGTCTAAGCATCAAGCATAAATTCTCTGTAAAGAGAAAGTCGTGCGTATCCCTCTTCCCAGTGGGGAATCTTTGTCGGTTCAGCGTCATCGTAGTGGTGCCATGGTCGTCATCATCTCAGCCATGAAAGCCCAGAAGTGTCTACGAAAGGGCTACCCTGCTATTCTAGCTCTTGTTAATGATTCGCAACCTGAAAAGAGGAAGATCGAAGACCTTCTCGTAGTTCGTGAGTTTTCTGATGTGTTTCCTGAAGAGTTACCTAGTTTACCTCCACATTGCCAGGTGGAATTTCAGATTGACCTTATGCCAGGAGCAGCTCCGATTGCCCGTGCTCCTTATCGTCTTGCACCAGGAGAGTTGCAAGAGCTGTCTAACCAACTTCAAGAACTGTTGGATAGAGGTTTTATCCGACCCAGTTCATCGCCTTGGGGAGCCCCAGTTTTGTTTGTGACGGGACTTTTCGTATGTGTGTTGATTATCGAGAACTCAACAAAGTGATGGTTAAGAATCGTTATCCTCTGCTACGTATAGACGACTTGTTTGACCAGTTACAAGGGTCCAGTTTTTACTCGAAGATCAACTTAAGATCGGGCTATCATCAGATGAGAGTCCGAGAGGAGGATGTTCCTAAAACGGCTTTTCGAACGCGGTATGGGCATTATGAGTTTTTAGTTATGCCGTTTGGATTGACGAACGCACCAGCAGTCTTCATGGACCTTATGAATCGTGTATGCAAGCCGTACCTTGACGACTTTATTATTGTGTTTATTGATGACATCTTGATCTACTCTAAGAGCAAGGAGGACCACGAACGGCACTTACGTCTTATTTTGGAGCTCCTGAGGAAGGAGCAACTCTACGCGAAGTTTTCAAAGTGTGACTTCTGGATTCGAGAGGTACACTTCCTTGGCCATATTGTTAATGAATTAGGGATACATGTGGACCCTGCTAAGGTTGATGCTGTCAGGAATTGGGCGGCACCGAAGAACCCTTCGGAGGTGCGATAATTTCTTGGACTCGCTGGGTATTATCGAAGATTTATCAAGGATTTATCGAAGATCACTCAACCTCTTACCTCGTTGACACAGAAAGGCGTGGTGTATTCTTGGGGAATAAAGCAGGAGGATGCTTTCGAACTTTTGAAACAGAAACTCTGCAGTGCGCCGATTTTATCTCTACCTGAAGGAATGGAAGATTTTGTGGTATATTGTGATGCTTCCATTCAGGGTCTCGGTTGCATGTTGATGCAACGTGAGAAGGTGATAGCTTACGCCTCTTGACAATTGAAGGATCACGAGAGGAATTATACGACACACGACTTAGAGTTGGGAGCCGTGGTGTTTGCACTCAAAATCTAGAGGCATTACCTGTACGGTACTAAATGCACTATTTATACCGACCACAGGAGCCTTCAGCATATCTTCGACCAGAAGGATTTGAATATGCGACAACGTCGCTGGGTAGAACTTTTAAACGACTATGACTGTGCAATCAAGTACCATCCGGGTAAGGCTAACGTTGTAGCGGATGCTCTCAGTCGAAAGGAATTGAAACCCAAACGTGTTCGCGCCTTGCAGCCCACCATTCATTCTAACCTACCTGACCAGATCCGTTCGGCTCAGACCGAAGCATTGAAGGAAGAAAACTATGAAGCTGAGTATTTACGGGGCATGGAGAAATGACTTATAAAGAGACCTGATGGTATTCTCTACTGCATGGAACAGATATGGATTCTGTTGTTTGGTAACCTTAGAGGTCTTGTGAAGGACGAAGCGCACAAGTATCGATACTCTGTTCATCCGGGTTCAGATAAGATGTATCAGGACCTCAAAGTTTTGTATTGGTGGCCGAAGATGAAGGCTGACATCTCAACGTATGTGAGTAAGTGTTTGACTTGTGCGAAAGTTAAGGTAGAGTACCAGAAACCGCCTGGGTTGCTGCAACAACCAGAAATACCCATGTGGAAATGGAAGCAAATTGCTATGGATTTTGTCACTGGTACTGAGAACTCAAAACGGGAACGATACCATTTGGGTGATCGTTGACCGCCTCACGAAATCTACGCACTTCCTTGCGATCAAGGAAACGGATAAGTTTTCTCAACTCGCTGCTGTTTATCTGAAAGAAGTGGTTTCTAGGCACGGGGTGCTAACCTCTATTATCTCTGACCATGATCCGCGTTTCATCTCTGATTTGTGGCAATCTATGCATAAATCATTCAGCTCACGTCTCGACATGAGCCCTGCTTATCACCCACAGACGGATGGTCAAAGCGAACGAACCATCCAAACGCTTAAAGACATGCTGAGAGCATGTGTCATCGATTTTGGTAAGGGTTGGGAGAAACACTTGCCGCTGATCGAGTTCTCCTACAACAACAGTTATCACACTAGCATCAAGGCAGCTCCGTTTGAAGCATTATACGGCCGGAAATGTCGTTCTCCCCTTTGTTGGGCTGAGGTGGGTGACAGCCAGGTCACAGGTTCGTCTGGATCAGGAACCGTATGGCGGCAGCACGCGACCATCAGAAAAGCTACGCTGACAAGCGTAGGCAACCCTTGGAGTTCGCTATAGGCGATCGTGTTATGCTGAAAGTTTCACCCTGGAAGGGTGTGGTGCGCTTTGTGAAGCGCAGTAAGCTTAACCCTCTTATGTTGCTTTCAAAATTTTGGAACGTATTGGTAAAGTGGCTTACAAGCTCGAGTTACCTACTGAGTTGGGTAACGCTCACAATGTTTTCCATGTGTCGCAATTAAAGAAGTGTTTGTCTGATGAAACACTTGTGGTACCACTTCAAGCACTTAAGATCAACGACAAGTTGCAATTTGTCGAGGAACCAATCGAAATCATGGACCGGGAGGTTAAGGTCCGTTAGCATAGTCGGATTCTAATTGTAAGAGTTCGTTGGAACACGAGGAGTGGACCAGAGTTCACATGGGAGCGTGAGGATCAGATGAAGCTCAAGTACCCACATTTATTCCCAGATGATAAGTCAAAGTCTGGCAAATCTAAGTCTGGCACAACCAGTGAATTTCGGGACAAAATTCCCATTCAAGTTGGGGATGATGTGGCACCCGCGGAAAATCCACAGTCATCCTGAGTTAACACCTTTCCAGTTTGGAGTACTTGTTAAATTTCGGGACGAAATTTCTTTCAAGTTGGGGATGATGTGACAACCCAAGGTTTCAAGGTCTTTCCGTTTACATATCATTGATCTCGCAATCATGTTTTACAAATTGGTTTACGTGGTGCTGTACATTATTTAAATGATTAGTGGCTATGTATAATGATTGATTGTTGTATGTGTAGTGTTAATATAGTTCCTTTAGAGTTTGGCAAATATGTTCTGATGTCACATGAAACCTCGATGAAACTATAGTGTTTCGCCACCACTAGTCTCGACGAAAGATGGTGATTCGTCGAGAATGGTGTTTCGCCTGAAACGGGCCTTGGCCAAAGCTTATTTGCGGCCCAAACTGTTGTGTGTTATAACCCTTCACAATCATTAGACGTAAACTAAACCCTAGAGCATCTCTTTCTCTGTGACGGCAAATTTGATTCCCTCTGAAGATCTCAAGCATTCGAGCATCTCTTTCCGATCCTCAAGATCCCTCGTACTATCTTGTTTATCGGTTAGTGTCTTAATCTTGTAGGTGATTTAATCCTGAAACGTGATATTGTGTTGCAATGTTTTCGTAACTAGGGTTTCGTTCATAGAATTGTATGTTTGGATTATGCGATTGATCATGACATGAAACTATGGTTAAATTGTTAATGTGGTTGATGACCTAGGGTTAGTAGTGGAAACCTGTAATTGTCAATCAGTAATAGATCTTGATCGATGCCTGTTATCATGTATGAGCCTCTGTTAGTGTATAACAATGTTAATGTTGAGAATGGTTAGTTGTGAGGATAAACAGTGATTAAAAGATTTGCTATGAACACTATAATATAACTGTCGTTGATCCATTGCTTTGAAGATGTGTAACTGATGCAATGAAATCAAGGATCTGTTAACTGACTTGACGAAACAGTGATGATGTCTCGTCATGGTTGATGTCGACGAAACATGTATGTTTCGCCATATTCGATGTCGACGAAACATGGATGTTTCGTCATCTGTGATGACGACGAAAGAGGGGTATTTCGTCGCAAGGGTAATTCGTCGGGTAGTTCTTTGCCGAAGGATAACCTGTTGGGCTTGGACTTTGGTAAATGGCCAGTTAACTGCTGTGTGTTATTGCATGTTATGCATGGGATGTGAACATGTATAGAATAGGGTGCTTGATATATGATATTCGATGATCTTGTGTTAGATGCAAGTTGTATATACGTGACTTATTGTGTACATCCATGTGACTAGTTTGATTATGTAACTGATGTTGTTTGGTAACCATGGTAGGGTTTGGGTTGACCAACTTGGACGGGTAATTAAACATACCGAGCAAATCAAAGGTGAGTTCATTCCTTTTGAGCATGCGTCCCGGTGGTTGGGACAGTCAGTGGGGTATCCCTGAGAGGGATAGGTTTTGGGTAAATCATGGGTATTCCTGAGAGGAATATGTCTTTTGGGTAAATCTGGAATGTTGGATAATATACTCATCCTATCACCATTAAAGTCGCTCTGTGTTGTTTGGTTACCTGAGAGGTAACAAGGTATTAGTTGGTAGCGCTACTTAGGTTTGACACCCTCACCCCGTACCTGAGAGGACGGGTGTGAACTAATGACCTAGTCATGACCAATGCTTTGATAGGAGCATTGGAGAAAGGGCAAAGTAATCAGGAGCCATCTTGTATTCGGGATATTATCAACATTAAATTCAATGGATTAAACTAAACACTTGGTAACCAACGTTTTCGTAAAACTATGAACTCACCAGCGTTGTCTGGTACACTTGTTGCATGCTAGCAGGTCGTTAGGTACTTTGGATGGGAACTTGCTATCTGGATGGTTGGAGTGGTCATGGATCGCAATGCTTGGCTACGCGTGTCTTGTTTACTGAATTCATATACATTGGGTTTTTGAAACATTTAAACAATGAATTGTTATTTGCTTCCGCTGCCACTATTTAACTTGGATTATATTCTATGAACGTTTTATTTAATGAATGGAATTTTGTTAAACATATTATGGTTAGTTCAATGTGATTGGTGGCTAGATCCTGGTACGTCACACGCCTAGCGGGGGTTACCGCATGTGGTATTTTGGGGGTGTGACAGAAAACCTTATGAATAGTACTTGTTTTCCCTCTAAACAAAGGCTAAAACTATAATATTTCACGTGGTAGAGACACTATTGATACTATTTCACGTGTTAATTGCATATTAAATGCTCCAGAAGAGCATCGATAGTTTACCCGCTGATATCGAATTTTGTAATTCATAATGCATCATATTCTAAGGTATACCGAAGAAATTTATTAAGTTTCCACTATCTTTGAATGAAAAGTCATCACCTTGGAATGGTGTAAAAGAAAATGTACTAAATATCTAAAATATATCATATAGTAGATATGGCCAGAAGACTACTAGAAATGATACTAATTTTTCACAATAGTCCATCAAATCAAATATGGTGAGTAACCAAAAGTTACTAGAATATTTATACGTTCACCACATGGCATGACCAAATAGGTCATCAAGATAGCATCAGGATATGCTAAACAATCAAACATGCTAACCGGTAGCTTAGCACCTCTAAGTAATCTAAAAACATTACTCCCAAAATGCCTTATCATATGTCTAGTTAGTTTTTTTTTTTTTTTTTTTTTTTGTGGCAAATAAATTTTTATGCCCTTCCAAACAATATACTCCTACAAACAATCCCTCTTATATGCGACCATTGAAATGTACAGTTGTGTGGATTGTGGCATTCATACATGGTTACATGTGAGTTTTTAGCTACCCGTATGTAGCATATGCCCAACACTATGGAACGTTGTTTTTTTGACATGGTTTAACACGGTTCTTTGACAACCCAATTGTAGGGACCATTGTTGGGCACAATGTGAAATATAGTGAGAGGCATACGTAGTCGAGACGGAATTCGTCGATTGATTATATCAATTCAAAACCAACTCCTTATCACAAATACTCCCCATTACAACTGGTCTCCTGAAGAGAACCAAGTTTCCATTTTTTTATATATATTTTGTTGTGCAGCCTATGTACCAATAGCACCACCATAACATATAAAATGGGATATGTACATCGTATTCCCAGTCTTAGGGGGAGACAAGAAAATGAAAGACTGGTAACATAAAAAAATGCATCATATTATATATCGACCCCAGAAGTGGTCAATGCAAATCTGAAGTCCAAAAGAAAGAGCGTGTATTTGCAAATAATAACAAATGAAATACAAGATGCATTCACTAACACAAATAAGGTGACAAAGTCACATATACCAGCTTAAACTTATCTGCTCGAATGGAAGTACTCACAAAATGATTATCATATTAATAAATTGTGAGAGATAAATCGGTTCCAAAAAGATAAAACCCACAAAACACAAAAAGAGCAGAGTAACGCAGTTGGTGTAACCCCAAAAGAGGTGGCACATAAAACACCATAAGTGGTTGCATACAAAACCCCAGAAGTGGTTGCATACTAAACCTTAATGAAGGTTGTTGTCAAAACCCCAAAAGAGGCTAATGGAGTTCTAAAAGAAACTCTAGTACCAAACAAATATGAGATCGCGATGAATTATGTACTAAATAAGTACAATATGGAACCGTAATGAAACACGGGTAAAATGATATATTTGATTATGCTATAGCAATAGATGTAATCGATGAAAAAAAGATTACGTATATAGAAAGTGTGCAAGAGTGTACGCACACAAATAGCCAAAATTGCTACATGACTTAAGGGTGAACTAAATTTGCTCGACAAACTAAACGTTTTCGAACCAGCAGTTCGAACACCCATAGACGTCAAACCAGTAGGTTATAAATGGGTGTCTTTAAATAAAAGGAAACGTAAATAACAAGTTTTTGCGATGTAAGGCACGCATTTTAACATAAAGATTTTCCCAAATCCCAGCAGTTGATTACGAGGAAACGTATATCCCTGTAGTGGATGCGATAATCTTTAGATGTTTAAGCGGCCTCGCAATCTCAGAATGACTTCAGATAAAACAACTTATGGATGTCATCACCGTATACATGTACGAGACAATTGCAAATGACATCTGTATGAAAACCCCTGAGGGATTAAAAATGCTCAAAGCAATATGAAACAATAACCCCATATGTGTTATATATATGAATTTTAAAGGAAACTACTCGTATGTGGTACAGTCGACTATACTCTAAAAAGAGAGGTATAATTTTGATAAAATGAGCTACATCTATTTAACAAGATTTCACTCTTACAGTGATAATGTAAACATCATCGAGAGGGAACTCTCAAACTAAAGAGGAAAATTTTTGAATGACCTTGACACGATCTAATTATTACTCGAACTGCAGTTCAAGTATATATGTAATTATATTTTACTAATCCCTCATGTACATCTAGAAGATGATGTTTGGATATTTTAGTATGGACATAGTTGAACCTTAAAGTATGTTAAAGGTTGTTAAGTCATTTGTTATAAGAAATGCCTATTATCATCTCCTACCGTAGTAGAGATTCTCATTCTTGAAGTACCATCATTAAATGCATAAGTGGATTAATATGTTTTGCTAGCTATGTATGGTTATAATATTTTTCACTTGAGCTTATTGTCTTGATATAACCTTTGTCAAGTGAAGAGACATTGGAATGAGTTCAAAGAAATATTTCAGGTATAAACGATATTTGATTATATTTTACTAACCCATCAAAACAAGTTTGGTTAGTCTTGTAGATGCAGGAATGTAATAAAACACAGTCGTGCACATTAAGGGATCAAGGGACAAATCATTGGCTACAAAAGCTTTGTTCGACTTTTAAAGGAATATGGACACATGAAACTTAAGGATACATGTTAAAATGAGGGTGAGACTTATTCAAGTTGTACTCTTTTTCCCTTGACTAAGTTTTATCCCATTGGGTTTTCTTAGTAAGGTTTTTAATAAGGCAACATACCTGATCCTGAAGTATTAGGGGGAGACAATACGCGCTGCACTCTTTTTCCCTTAGCTGAGGTTTTGTCCCACTGGGTTTTCCTAGCAAGGTTTTTAACGAGGCAGCATCACCAAGCGTATTAAAGAATAGTATATTATCACGTGGATAGTCAAGGGGGAGTGTTATAAATAAACTATATTATGGTGACTATCCACATTCTAACTCTGATCTCTTCATGTCCTTTGTATTAATGTAAAAACACTATATACAGAATTCTTTGTATTGCATGTTTACATCTCAATGAAAAAGAATTCTTATTCACTTATTCTCTATAGTCTTGTTCTCTCATGTTTAGTATAGTTGTATATGGATTGCTAATACACCGTTGTTTTACAACATATTTCACATTTTAATTTAAGAATTAACCATGGTCGTTGATTTCTAAATCAAATTCAAAGTTTATTATATTCAGTTTTACCAAACATAAAAAAACAATAACATTAATAAAAATAAAAAAAAAAACAATAACATTAATATTTAAATAGCTTGGTTATACTATTTCATCGTATAAAAAAATTCAGATATTACAATTCTACCCCAGTAAAGGAAAGTTCGTCCCGGAACTTACTATACATAATACTTACAAACTTGGGGAATAACATAAACTAGAAACTAAGACATCAAACCACGTTATGAGCATTAAAATTTCATGTCTATAACTAATACATATGGATTCAAAAATACAAAATACACATACCAATTGCCTAACTGGTATGAATATGATAGGCATAGGTGTTCATAGTCCGGTTTTGACAGTTTTTAGTTAAAGCCGTGAACTAAACCATTAGTAGCGGTTTTTTTATTATTGGAAACGAAACTAAAACAAACTGTTAAAACGTTAGACCAAACCAAACCAAACTAATCTGTTTAAACGATTTGGTTTCATGATTTAAGTTTTTTAATCTCTCTAAACAATAACAATAACTATATAATATATAGGGTAGAGTTAGTTTACAAAGAATGTTTTTTAAGAAGTCTAAGAAGTTGTATGGATCACAAAATTGTAATTTTGGATGTATGAGATTTATTAATGGCACTTTTTTAAATTGTGTTTTACTTTCAATGATTGATTTAATGGTATATGGGTATAAATATATTTCGTGCGTCTTAAATTCAGAAACTCACATGCAATTTCTGTAACACCCTGAAAATATATTACATTGATGTCTTATATTACTTTGACGGTAAATAATAATGACATAATAACTAAAATAATGTAACTTGATTAAGTTATTGTAGTTACTAGTTAATAGCTAACTTATAAAGAAAACATGGAAACTGGAGGGACTAAAGATGGTTAATGGGGAAAGTTAATTTATATAAAACATTTAAACATAAAACACAACACACTGAGTGTGTGTACGACCAGAAGATGGGGAAGAAGAAGAAAACCCTAGCTTTTGTTCATCACCACAAGATCCATCAAATTCAACCTGAAATTGAAGTGATTCTGATGCATGCTTGTTAAATTAGAGTCCACAATATCATCTCATCATAAGGTATGTTGATACTTTGGTGTATGATGATGTAATGATTCTTGATGAACCTTATGATGTACAATTGAAGTAGAAATTGTTGAAAATTTTGACAAAAGTTGTAGTGCCTACATGATTCTAGGCAAATCTTTGATGAATGAAGGTAGAACCAATACAATGATTAAGTATTAGGGTGGTTTGCACTTGTATGTGTAAGTAGGTTTTGACAAATGATTGAATCCATGAAATTGGAGGGTTAAATTATGTATATGAACTCATAACAAACTAAAATTTTGATGTTAAAGCATTAATAACATAAGTACCTTCTGGTTAATAAAAATGTTTGGTTAGAAAGATGTTTACTTGAATAAACGGAAGTTTCATAAAAATCATGCATATAAGATGTATGATAAAATGCCTAAGTGAAACGTAGTATACAGAAAACTGTATGAGAAAACTGTTGATAAGAAACACATAAATTGGTTCATTTGTAATATGATGGGAATGATCATCATAATGATAATTTATTAAATAATCGGGTTGTATACTATAGGCGGCTCGAGGGATAAACCGGGAGATCAATCCGGAAGTGATAATCGACTCAAAGGAAAGCTTTAAGGTACGCAGCTAAATTCTTCGTTAATATTGTTGTTGAGATTTGTTATTATATAGAAATTTGAAAATTTGTATGTTATGTTTACTTGAAATGATGGATTTCATAAAGGCAAACCAAACGGGTCAATTAAGGGTAGGTGCAAACCGGGTAATGGGAGCACTTTATCCATAAATGTTAAGCTCGGGTGTAACACCCTGAAAATATTAGAAATTGATATTTTTTTGCATATATATATATATAATAGATAGAGGATCCTGTACATTAATGCAGAAGTGTGAGAAGTATATTATAACACTATATAGAACACCATATAAACACCGTATAACACTATGTAACACCATATAACACTATGTATCACTATATAACACTATATAACAAATATAACACTATATTTTGTCTGATAGCATGTCTATGATAGATGTATAGTGTTATATAGTGTTATATAGTGTTACATAGTGTTATATGGTGTTATATGGTGTTACATAGTGTTATACGGTGTTTATATGGTGTTATATAGTGTTATATATAGTGTTATAATACACTTCTCACACTTCTGGATTAATGTACAAGATCCCTACCCATATAATATATATATCTATAATACTATATAAAGCATTTCCCATGGATAGAATTGTCATTTCCATACAAATTTTTAAGATGGCATACAAAGAGTCAAGTTAAAATGCATAGCTTTTTACCATTTTCTTCCATTCCTACCCCTCTACCCTTTTATCTATACTAGGTTTCAGTAATTTCGTGCTTGATTATTGATGATTGTAACCGAAGATTCAATGTTGGGTGAAAATTGAAGACGCAAATTGAATTTGCCCTATCGTTTTCATTCCCTTGTCAGGCTTATATTGCTAGCGCCGTATTCAGAGTACGTGAGAAGGAAGAGTTTTATTTCAATTTGAGTGTCGTGAAGAAGATAAACGGATAGAAGACGAGAAGCGGTACCGGAAACGTTCCTGAATTGGTGACGAATGAACATATTGTGTCCGAGGGTTGGGAGATTATTAATGATCGAAGCCACTGGTCACCTCAATCATGGCTTGTAAGTATCTGTTGCTGTTATTGTATGATTGTATGATTGATTTATTTGCAATAGGATTTCTGTTTATAGATAGTTTCAATTGGTGATTTGTCTCTCAAGTTTCAACACATCCGGTGACCTTTGATTCGAAGTGCTTTGGGTCCGGCGAGAAGGAGAGTCGCAATCGCGGCTAGGGTTTTGCATATAAAGGAGCTTTGTCTCTCAAGTTTCAACACATCCGGTGACCTTTGATTCGAAGTGCTTTGGGTCCGGCGAGAAGGAGAGTCGCAATTGCGGCTAGGGTTTTGCAGTGTTGAATTTCTGGCTTGTTAGTGTTGGAGCGTCTCAAAAAGCCAAACAATTATCACGAATGGTAATGATTTTCATCTGAATTGTTTAAAATGTATGGTTGTTACATGGTTGTTGATTTTGTTTCTATGTTATGTTTTTTATAGAAAATAAAGGAAATGGGAGGCAATGCAAGAAGAAAGGGGGTGAAGATGAGGAGGAAGCTGTTCAAAATTACCGTGGGAAGAAGTTATCAAATAAAAAGTCAAAACAACGAAAGGTATGATTAATTTGATTTTAACAGTTTTGCTTTGCTGGTATAATTCTTCATTCTCTTACAATTTAAGGTGAATTATGAAATTTGTAAATTAATTGAAGTTAAATGTTTAAGGATATCATGAAACAAACAATATCTATTAGAAGGTAAATTAGATTTGTTTGTCATAAACAATCATACAATTTAAGGTGAATTATGAAATTTTGTGGTTTTAAGTTCTTTATTAATCATAAATGAATGTGCTGAAATTGCCAGATCTAGCTTCTGTTTATGAATTCAAGATTATTATGGGTTAAATAATCTGGTTGATACTAGCTACATTAAATGGTACGTTGTAATCACAATTAACTGTAGTGATTACCTTACATTTTTATTTTGTTATTTTAGTATTACATAATCACTTTCACCACATCCAAGCTACCCCTAGATGCCATATATACATTAAAAATGTATCATGGCATTGTGTTTGTATATATATATATATATATATATATATATATATATATATATATATATATATATTAGTTTAGTTTAACACGAGTTGCGTGTGTCGTGACATGTTATACAGCTGTCCCCTATAATTCTAAAATCTGAGGGAGCGCCAGTCTATCGTGCTTCTAAGCAAGCATACCGGAGAATTTATTGTAATTTTCCAGGGGCATACCATGCAGGGTTCAATAGTGAAGAGGCTGTTAATGTGGCCCCATGAATCGGCTACAACATGGGCAAGTTGTAGTTGAGTTTTATAGCTATGTTTGGTGCAGCGCTCTTAGTAGCCAAGTTCTAAGATGGTTATATAGAGAGAAAATCGGGAACCAAAGAGATAGAGATAGAGAGAGAGAGAGAAATCAGGCGGGCATCGAGAGGGAAAAGTGAGAGGTATGACGACAGGGATGGTGATGCTAACGACAGGTGGTGGCTGTGGAATGTGGAGTGGTGAAAATGCAGCGGCGAAAGGCGATGCTACTTAAGTAGAACAAAATTAGTTGTCATTAGTAGCATTGCTGATGTTGAAGAAACGCATTGCCGAAAATGGAATATCTAACGCAGAGAGAAAGACGAAAGTTCATATAACGACGGGATTTTCGAATATTTAGCACGAATGTTCGGGAGACCTGACCGAAGGAACTGATAAGATTCACCGTTATTCGAGTTATGGCCGTTTAAAGACGGAATAGAAAAATCGTCTCCGGCTATTGTAGATCTTGTATTGTACGTTACCAAAAAAGTGGACTTGAAGATGCGAGATGTTAAAATCTTACAGCCGACGATAGCGACACAAAGTGCGCGTTTTTCGGAGGCAGACTCACTTTACGAAATGGACCGAGCCACACAGGAGGTGACTAGTGCGATTATCGAGGCACAGTCTTTAGCGAGGACCCATGACCGGACTCTCGATTAGTCATGACTTGCCAAGTATTAAAATTTCGAGGTCGGTTGGATTACCCGAGCTTCGGAGGCTAAGAAAGACGTTCATAAAGTTGACTGGTCAATCGAGCTTAAGCGGGCCCCCTGCCTTCGGATGCTGACAATGCAAAGAGAATGTTTATTGACTATTTGAACAGAGAATTTGGAAGTGAATGAAGAATGAAATTGTCTATCAAGAATGATTTTTGAATGTAAATCTTAAAGCTTTTATTGTTATATTTAGCCGAAAGTTTTGCCCCTTGTTATGAATTATTGCATATCATACTTTGTGCATAGAAGCACAGACCATGAATTTTTTTATATATTTATGAGATTAAATTAACAGAATGTATGATTACCATAAGGCAAATGAGAACTCTTTGAATAAAGTTATTTTTTGGTGGTTTTTGTGAGTTTTTTTGTTGATTTCTTTTTTTTATGACAAACGTTCTAAAAACGTTCTTCTCACTACCAAGTGACCTGTATTGTCGACTCCGCTCGTAACGCACGAGTTTCTCACTATAAAAAAAGTGCAGGCCTGTTGAGCACTTCTTTTTGGATCAACATCCTTAATTCCCATGAAATTTTTAATATTATATTTGCCCATCCAAAAATATAGTCGGATATTGTTAAATATAGCGATGAGCTCGGTATCATACCGGTGCCGAACCATAATGGTACCTAAATTACCAATCCCGAAAATCACCCAAAATGGATACTGATACTGAAAGTGCTCGGTGCGGTACGGTTAGAGTGACAGGTTAGCTTTTATAAGTGACAAACTTCATGCTTTAACGTCAGTATTTGTAATAGACATTATAATGGGATCTGGTATCAGTCGGGACACCCGCCGCAACGCGCGGGCATTCCCACTAGTATATATATATATTGGTTTAACCAAAGAATAACGTGACTAAGATTAATTAACCTAGTTAAAAATTTCTAGTGAATAATAAAGAAAACTTGAAATGTTGGTATTTTATAAAACTTAAAAAAAAGAACCTTGAGGGACCAAAATGGCCAAATTTGAAAGTGAAAATACTTATAGGTAAAATAGACTCAAAACACACACTTGGTGTGTGTTTTGGTCGATACTTTCACAGAGCTAAGAAATGGGCTCGTCCTTTGAACCCTAAATCACAAGATACAATCAAATTCAACAAGGAAATCAAGTCTAAATCGAAAGTCAAGTTGAATTTAGTGATCACCCAAGTGAAGGGATCACAAGGTATGTCAAGTTTCATTATTTGATTCCATCTCAAATTCTTGATGAACTTATGAAATCGATATTTGAGCTTGAATGATTGATGTTTGGGTGAAACTAGGATGAATCCATGTTTGGGAACGAACCCTAGTCAATAAATTGATGAATTAGTGTTCATAATTATGAACTTCATAATCATCCACTTAGGTGTTAAAAGGGTTTTGTAGAATGATGAAGAACACTAGAATTTTGATCAGAAAATGGGTGTTGTTTGATTTCCATGAAGTGAATCTAGGTGTTGTTATGCATGCTAGATATAATGGATTTGAAAATGATGTTAATCTTGGCAAAAATAACTAGTTATGAACTAGTTTGTAAATGTGTAAAAATTATGCCCATTAGGTGTTTGTTAAAATGCCTAAATGAAATCTAAAATTGTTAAAATTTCGAGTAAAACGCATATTTGAATAATATGGCAAATTATGCGAAATATGAAGCGATAAGAGTTCTAAACACATTGTTGGTTGAACTCTATAGGCAAGGGAATCGAATCTTCAAGCGGACAAGCTGGGGCGGACGCGCACTTGAAGGAAAAGCTTTGAAAGGTACGCGACTTGTAGTTTCATTACATTATGTAAACAATTTAGTCGTTGATATATTTAATGTTGATATAGTGAGAATAGTCGTGTTTGGTATGTCAATGAAGTGATGTAATTCACTTGACAACCAAACGGGTCAAAATAGATAGGTAGATATGTGTAATGTTGATATAGCAAAAATTGCATGTGTTTGGTAAGTCATGGAAGTGATGGAATTCACTCGACAAACCAAATGAGTCAAAATAAATGGTTAGAATATGAATAGTGTACTTATAGCGAAAATATATGTGTTGGTATGTCATTGAAGTGATGGAATTCACTCGACAATCAAATGGGTCAAATAGATAGTTAAAAACAATAGCAATTTTAAGTGACTCGAACGTCATGCAACAAGTCGGTAGAATGAGTGCGTAAGCCGAGAAACGGACACGCCAAAATTTGATTTAATGAACCCTTGGATTTGGGTCAAGACATGGAAGACTTGATTTCGTTGAATATTGTTAAAAAGTGTATGCTTGAATTGTAGATAACAAGCATGATGTATATGCGTGCGCAAACCATGAATGGGAGCGAAAACGCTAATGTTTGATAAGCCCAGGAATGGGTAAAAATGTTTAGAAACAATTATTGATAACAAACATGTAGTGTATTTTAAAACTAAACGGGAGGAATAATTGTAAAAGGGATTTATAATCCATTAGCTTATAAATCGGATTTTGATGCGAACAAAGATGATAAACGGATCCGTAATTTAATTATGGTCGCGTTGGAAAAAGAATCACGTAGAACGGACGAGTAGAATAAAAGTTACGGCAATTTGAAGTTGGAATTTTTGGTTAAAACTAGAGCTGGGAAAAATGCAGGTCCAGAAAACGGACCTGCTGGAAAGTAGTCTCCCCCGTGTCACGCGAGGGATGACATGGGAACAGGCGCGACACGCGAGTGCCCCTGCGGCAAGCGACAAGAAAAACCGAGCCTCTCGCGTGGCGCGAGAGGCATAAATCCGGAATTTTTATTTTGTTTTGTTTATTTGATGTTGGAACCTGTTTATATTTGTTCCTAAGCTTTCAAAACTAACTTTTAAGTTGGTTTTGATATTAGGTGATTGTGGCAAGCATCCGGATGACGATCAAGCAATGAAGTGAACCGAACACATGTCGAATGAAGCTTCCGCGTTGACTTTACTTTGTTTTTGTTTTAAGGGAACTATGTAACCACTTGAAATTATATTTTGAATACTTTAAACATGTTTGAAAGTTAACTGAACAAAGTTTTTGTAATGTCGCATTTTCGTATAAATGAGTATTTAAAGTTATAATTGCATTTTAGTTTAAATGCATATTTTTCAATTTAAAATCATGTTAAATTGAGACAGGTCTTACACCGGGTGACGGGTAGTAATTGATTAAACACGCAAACCAGAAATGAAAGTGTGAGTGTCGCAAGTAATGAACCCGGGAATGGGTAAAAGGGACATGTGAAATCCAAAGTCATAATTGTTATAAGTAATAATTTTTATTAGTCTAAGTCTATGCACTTAGATTACTAACGGGTCAATTGTTTTAAAAGCGTAAACCGGGAATGGGAGCGCGAGATAAGAAAGATAAGGAACCCAGGAATGGGTCATTATATTGCGAAATGAATCACATCCGTAAGGATATGGGTTAATTAGACTTAAGCGTAACTTGGTAAATATTTCAAATAAATATATAACCAATATTATATTTCCGATGATGCATAATTGCTATAAATTTTGCTACGAAAATGTTATAAGTTTAAGAATAGGAAAGATATATTTTTGCAAAGCGTTTCTGGAAATCCCGTATCACGTTTTTTAATGTACAGGGAACTGAAACGGGACAAACGGGTCAAATAAACATACAGCAGCAAAACAGATGCAGAACAAGGCGTCGTCGACGCCATGTACGGCTGTTGCCGACGCTGCCTGAAAATCTTTACCCCCCCCCCCCCGACGCCTTATTTTACTTTCTACGGCAGTTGGGTACCGACGCAATAAGCACATGGCGTCGCCAGCGCGGCTAGGGTCCGTCCCCGACGCCACCCAAAATATGAACTTTTCTGATTTTGTTATTTTGAAATGCGAGTCATAGTGTACGTTTCCATTAAGTGTTATAACACTAATAAACTGTAAACTTTCAGTTCCAGGTTATTCGCAAGTACTTTTGGATGATGATCAAGTCACTACCGAGGAACCGAACACAATGAAGATCTTAGTTCCGTGCCTTGTTTTGATCATATGTTTATAAATTAAATACTTTTGTAATCATGGGAATACTATATGTATCCAAAACATGTATCTAAATGTTAAAGTTATATATGTAACAACTTTTCTTACTAGTTTTTTAATGAAAATCATGTTTAAACTAATTAAAATTTTAGTTTAGTTATTGTTCTAAGGTTGAAATACAAGGGTCTTACAATTTCCACCTGTCTTTTTTAATTTCAGTAACTTTTTATACTTTATTATTTTTTAAGGAAAATTGGCCTGTAATAATCCCACCTAGACCTTATGGACCATTAATAATCCCACCTTATAATATTCCCCCCACCAGTCCCACATTTCACTTATTTTTCCTACAATGGTCCCCCGTTAAAAAAACTTAACGGAGTTAAGCTTTTTTCCAAATTATAAACATATTTTTTAGGGCTTTTGATTAGAATGACGATACGAGTCCATTGATGTAAAACTTGTCTCGAAACGGTGCTCCAAACGATGAAAACAACGCCTCAATTCGGGTGTTTAAATTTCCAATTAACCAAAATCAAGTCACTTGGAACACCATTTCGAAGTAAGTTTTACATCAGTCGACTCGTATCATCATTCTAATCAAAAGCCCTAAAAAATCTGTTTGTAATTTGGAAAATAGCTTAACTCCGTTAAGTTTTTTTAATGGGGGACCATTGTAGGAAAAACAGGTGAAAGGTGAGACTGGTGGGGGGAATATTCTGAGGTGGGATTATTAATGGTCAATAAGGTCTAGGTGGGATTATTACAGGGCAATTCCTCTTTTTTTTTAAATTACATCATAATAACGAGTTTTTATCTTTAATATCAGTTCCATATTGATATGTACAAAATACATTTCAACATACTGTTTTTACTGTTTTTAGTCCATGGTGTTTTTAGTTTCATTTATCGGATGATGTTTTATTTGTAGCAAGCGCATGGTGTTATATATTGTAGGTAACAAAAGGTTTTACTATGTAGTGTTTAATTAGTACAATGTATATGAAGTTTTATTACTAGATAACAGAAGGTATATGGTTTTGTATTTTGTATATAACAAATAGTGTATGGTGTTATTATTTTCCAATAACAATGTTTTTTTATAATTGAATAATTGTATAACTCTAACCATTGATAGACAAAGTTTTACATATATATGTATCTATATATAATAAAGGAACAAAGGTTGGGGCACATGTCCCCTTCACATTCATCTGAGACACGTGTCAACCCCTCATTTCATTTGCTATCGTGTTCATTATCTAGCCTATCCACGCCTCCCTTCCTAACCCAAATCATTTCCCCCAAATTTCAAATTTCTGTCGTCTCTCTATTTTGGTTCTCTCCTTTATTCTCAATCGATTCTTCTACATCAAATACATCAAAGATCTACTTTTTTCTACTATTCACCTTCATCGCAATCTAAAAGCTATTTGGAGGTTCGATTTCTGTTTATTGATTTTGATTTATTTGGGGTAAAATCATCTCAATCTTGTGTTCCACATATAAGATATTTTCTTTAGGGTTTCCACACAATCCAAAAGCTGACCTGCCACAGACCACCTCTTCATCCTGTTCTTCAGGTAAGATTTATTCCATCTCATATCTATTAATTTCATTACAAACGATGATGATTTTGTGATGTATTTGAACTTAATCGCATAGAATATGATGAATTTCATATGAGTTGCTTTATCGGTGATGCATTTTGTGATATTTTTGAACTTAATCGCATCAGATTTGGTGAATTTTGTATGATTTGTGCTAACAGGGATGAGTTTTGTGATTTTTATGAACTTAATCGCATCATATTTGTGCGTTTTTTAGTTTATTTAGGTATGATGTTGTATTATTCACATCTAATTGGTGTTGTTAGTTTATATTATTAGAAACTTTGTTACATCAGTAGATAATACAAATTGAGTTTTATGTGATTTGCTCAAACGATGATGAATTTTGTGACTTTTTTTAAACTTAATCACATTAGATTTGTGCGTTTTTTAGTTATGATACTATACTCTTCACATTGAATGTTTATGTTGTTAGTTTATGCTAACAACGAGACTCTTCGAACTTATATCGGATTGATTCATTATTGTTTGATCAGTAATTAACGAATAAGAAATAAAAAAAAAGTAAGTATTCTTTGATGATTTGCTTGATATCTTTGATTTATTTGCCAATAAACCCTAATTTACCTTTTAACCATCTAATCAATTGTGTTTGTGGGTTTTTTGTTAAACTTTGATTTTAAATGTCTTTGACCCTTACAGTTTGATTATTGAATTGAATATGTATTTTATCGACTATGTTTGTTGTTTTATTGAATGCATATAGATTTTAAGTCTTCTTAATCAAATGGAAGTGGATCCCAAAAGTTGTAGATAATTTTAAGTCTTCTTAAAACTGCTAAAAAAGATATTAAGTTGAAACTATTAAATTAATCTTTCCATTTTTTGTTTTCTTAATGCAGGTCATCTTGGAAGTTGCTCCTAAAACATTCTGCCAGTTAATAACAATGGTTTTAAATAAGGGGTATTGGATTTTAATAATCCCAAGTTTCACTAATTGGCCGGAAATAATCCCAACTTCCAAAATTGCCTACAACAGTCCCAACTTGTAAGATTTTGGCCACCAATGATCCTTTGCTAACTGGGTTATAACCCAGTTAGTTTTTTGCTGACTAGAGGTTGGAGATGACAAGTGGTGGTCTCCTTTGGTGGTTTCAGGGGTAAAGAAGGTCGTCGGAATAAGTTGCAGGTCACCGGAGTTGCGTAGATGGTGGAAATTTTAAACTTTTGAGAAGCGGAGAAGATTACAGGAGGTCGGAGATGATTGGTGGTGGTCTCGTTTGGTGGTTTCAGGGGTAAAACGGGTCGTCGGAATAAGTTGCAGGTCACCGGAGGTGGTGATGGTGCCACGTCAGCAGCCCAGTCAGCAAAAAACTAACTGGGTTATAACCCAGTTATCAAAGGATCATCGGTGGCCAAAATCTTACAAGTTGGGACTGTTGTAGGGAATTTTTGAAGTTGGGATTATTACCGGCCAATTAGTGAAACTTGGGATTATTAAAATCCAATACCCCTTTAAATAATTCACATTCTGCCTGTGGACTGAACTATAAACCAAAAAAACATTGTCGATATTGATGCTGGAGACGTCGATAATGAACTGGCGCAAGGCGAATATGTCGAAGTCATCTACAAATTCTACAAACTTGTAGAGGTAAAACTTAAAAGATTGTTTATATAGTTTTCTTGACTTTCTTAATGTGGGTTGTCAAAAAAGTAACAAAATTGGGTTATATTTTGCACTTTTCTTGATTTTTTTGATGTGGGTAGTCAAAAATATGCGTTAATTTTCTTTTTTATTGAATTTTTATTATCTAAATTTACAATGTGTAATGGGATCTCATCTAACATGATCTTATTTTTCAGCCTCAATTGGCAGCATCAGCTTTGCAAGAATCCACGTCCCAATCCTGATATTAAAACTCTATTTATCGATCATACTTGTAATTCCAACAATGGGGATTGGAGTCCTCCCCCTACCAACAGTTCCCTTGCTGGACCTATTCCTAAAGCTGGTGTATTTCCTCCTATTGGAGCACATGGTGTAAGTGTAGTTAAATGTTCCAATCTCCTGCCTTCATTTAAATATTATTATACACAGTTTATATAAGGTAAACTTTTCTCTGTACAACCAATTCAATATTGTATACAAAGAAGTTTTTAGTGTTTTAAATTTAACTTTTTAAAACCCGTGGGTGGAGTTATTGTAAAAAAGACCAAAAGTGTGAGAAAGGTAAGAAAGAATCTCAACCATTAGATCTAAATTAATTGAAAAGGGTAAGATTGTAAATGCATTAACAAATTTAAATATGGTAATCCTTGATTTAAGGATTTGGAGAGAGAAAAACCTGGATTTTAGGACTTATAACCGTCCATAAATATAACACCATTCAGAGCATGTTCATACATGGTGTTTTAAATATAACACAATTCAGAAAATATAACACCATTCAGCACAAAAATAACACCATTCAGTACAAAAATAACACCATTCAGCAGTAAAATAAAAAAAAAACACCATTCAGTACAAAGAATATAACACCATTCAGTACAAAAATAACACCATTCAGCAAACAAAATAACACCATTCAGTAAACAAAATAAAACCATTCAGAAAAAAATAACACCATTCAGAAAATAAAATAAACACCATTACTGAAAAGAAAAAAACACCATTAATGAAAATAAAATAACACCATTCAGAAAAAAAAAAAAAAACACCATTCAGTAAAAGAATATAACACCTCTGTATCATCTTCTTCACTTCCGGCACCACCACCACTGCCACTTCCGGCACCACCACTGCCGATCCAGCACCACCACCACCGCCGCCGCTCGAACCACCACCACCGCCGCTGCCGCTCGCATCCGTCATCCGAATCAATAAACATGCAGTGAGATCTAACCGATTATATAACATAAATCACCGAAACAAATTTCACAAATCGTACAACTGAAACAAAATTCAAATTCGCAATTAGAGATCGATGATCAATATAATACCTTGAATGAAAACGATCGATCGATTGATCAATATCCGTGCCCTAATTTTGATTGAATATGGAAGAAGAAAGAGAGAGAGAGAGAAATTGTGGTCGTATGAGAGAGAGAGAGAGAACGAAATTGCAGGGATTTGATTTACAAAATGATGATAAAAAGACACAATTGCCCCTATTTATTTCAATTAAGTCCAAATTACCAAAAATATTTGCAATTTGGTCCCTATTGATCTCAACCATTAGATCAAAAGATCTAATAGCTGAGATTCTTTCTTACCTTTCTCACACTTTGGGCCTTTTTTACAGGATCCTAACTCTATATATATATATACATATATATACATATATATATATATATAGGGTCAGGATTTAGAGAAAACTGTGAAAAGTGTGAGAACGGTTATGGATCGTCAGATTAAAACAATCTATGGACTAGATGACGTGGTGGCGTTTTCGTAAATAACATCACTTTTATTACTCTGGCGCGCTTCATTAAGTGTAAAAAAGTCTTTTGACTTCTCTACACAAAACGCCATCTAATGAAATAAAACGCCATTAAAATTACCGCCTTAACCCAACAATAGCACACACCATCCTAAATCTAAAAACGCCATTAGATATAAAACGCCAAACTTAATTATAATAAATTCCCGCCTAAAAAAACCGCCAAAAAACATCCTATATATACAACATCTCAGACATTCAATTAAAACACACAAAAACCCAAACGCCATATTTAATATATACCATTCGTCTTAGAAACGCCAAAAAACCCAAACATCAAATACCTCTAAACCAAAACATTTATTTGAAATTCAGTTTATCCTCAACTTCCATTCAATTTATAATGCCAAAACATACGAAAACATTATTGAGGTTTGTTGTCAATAAAGTTTAGCTGTATGGGATGGACAACATTGTCAGACATCTTTGTTAACTGAGGATTAACAATGTTGTCCCTCACCATACAACAAAACATTATTGATTTAGCATGATCAGAATTAGAATTTTAAGGTGCTTTTATTTAGTGGCGTTCTTTTCTCTCGGTAAAACGCCAAAAAGTTAAAAATCAAACATCGTTCATTGGAAATTCAAAGATTGTTGGCTGAAGGGTGTAAACTCAATAACATTTTGCTGCATGAGATGGACAAATAATCAAGAAAAAAGGCTGATTTCAGACATTGTGCTTCCACACGGAGACAAAAAAACTACTTCAAAAAACAAAACTCAAAATAAATCATACGAAAGTCGAAACAGCCAGTGAAGATGTGTCGCAACCTCGGGACCCCTTGCCCCGGGAGGCAGGCGGCCGCGCGCTTCACACATTCGGTAGTATCGGTGTTTATTTAATTTGGCAGCGGAATTTACATCAGGACCGTAGTTAGGAAATATTTTATCAGAGTAAAACACCTCATTTTATAAATATTAAACACATGGGTAAACCCAAGTTTCCATTCATAATCAGTTTATAGGGATAAACCCTAATTTATTGAAATAAATTTTTTTTTATTTAGGTAACTTTTATAGCCACTTTTCCAAGCCTTCAGTGCTCTGCAGCTGGCTTTTATGTTGGCTTTCACATTTTGTTAACTGAAATGCGTTTAAAACATTTTTGTTAGTGGAAAATACTGGTGAGTGAATCCTAGTTTAATAAAATAATTTTATCATTGTACAGTATTGAGCACAATCCATGCAATTACATTTGTTTACCTCTACTTTAATTACCACCCACGGTACTGTCAATCCATGACTGGTGGTCATGCTACTACTCACAGTGTAGTAACAAATTTTGTATACAAAACCCCAACATACCGACGATAATTGTATAATTACAAATACTAATTCAGAAAATGGGTGTTGTTTGATTTCCATGAAGTGAATCTAGGTGTTGTTATGCATGCTAGATATAATGGATTTGAAAATGATGTTAATCTTGGCAAAAATAACTAGTTATGAACTAGTTTGTAAATGTGTAAAAATTATGCCCATTAGGTGTTTGTTAAAATGCCTAAATGAAATCTAAAATTGTTAAAAGTTCGAGTAAAAGGCATATTTGAATAATATGGCAAATTATGCGAAATATGAAGCGATAAGAGTTCTAAACACATTGTTGGTTGAACTCTATAGGCAAGGGAATCGAATCTTCAAGCGGACAAGCTGGGGCGGACGCGCACTTGAAGGAAAAGCTTTGAAAGGTACGAGACTTGTAGTTTCATTACATTATGTAAACAATTTAGTCGTTGATATATTTAATGTTGATATAGTGAGAATAGTCGTGTTTGGTATGTCAATGAAGTGATGTAATTCACTTGACAACCAAACGGGTCAAAATAGATAGGTAGATTTGTGTAATGTTGATATAGCAAAAATTGTATGTGTTTCGTAAGTCATGGAAGTGATGGAATTCACTCGACAAACCAAATGAGTCAAAATAAATGGTTAGAATATGAATAGTGTAGTTATAGCGAAAATATATGTGTTGGTATGTCATTGAAGTGATGGAATTCACTCGACAATCAAATGGGTCAAATAGATAGTTAAAAACAATAGCAATTTTAAGTGACTCGAACGTCATGCAACAAGTCGGTAGAATGAGTGCGTAAGCCGAGAAACGGACACGCCAAAATTTGATTTAATGAACCCTTGGATTTGGGTCAAGACATGGAAGACTTGATTTCGTTGAATATTGTTAAAAAGTGTATGCTTGAATTGTAGATAACAAGCATGATGTATATGCGTGCGCAAACCATGAATGGGAGCGAAAACGCTAATGTTTGATATGCCCGGGAATGGGTAAAAATGTTTAGAAACAATTATTGATAACAAACATGTAGTGTATTTTAAAACTAAACGGGACGAATAATTGTAAAAGGGATTTATAATCCATTAGCTTATAAATCGGATTTTGATGCGAACAAAGATGATAAACGGATCCGTAATTTAATTACGGTCGCGTTGGAAAAAGAATCACGTAGAACGGACGAGTAGAATAAAAGTTACGGCAATTTGAGGTTGGAAATATTTGGTTAAAACTAGAGCTGGGAAAACGCAGGTCCAGAAAACGGACCTGCTGGAAAGTAGTCTCCCCCGTGTCACGCGAGGGATGACATGGGAACAGGCGCGACACGCGAGTGCCCCTGCGGCAAGCGACAAGAAAAACCGAGCCTCTCGCGTGGTGCGAGAGGCATAAATCCGGAATTTTTATTTTGTTTTTTTTATTTGATGTTGGAACCTGTTTATATTTGTTCCTAAGCTATCAAAACTAACTTTTAAGTTGATTTTTATATTAGGTGATTGTGGCAAGCATCCGGATGACGATCAAGCAATGAAGTGAACCGAACACATGTCGAATGAAGCTTCCGCGTTGACTTTACTTTGTTTTTGTTTTAAGGGAACTATGTAACCACTTGATATTATATTTTGAATACTTTAAACATGTTTGAAAGTTAACTGAACAAAGTTTTTGTAAAGTCACATTTTCGTATAAATGAGTATTTAAAGTTATAATTGCATTTTAGTTTAAATGCATATTTTTTCAATTTAAAATCATGTTAAATTGAGACGGGTCTTACACCGGGTGACGGGTAGTAATTGATTAAACACGCAAACCGGAAATGAAAGCGTGAGTGTCGCAAGTAATGAACCCGGGAATGGGTAAAAGGGACATGTGAAATCCAAAGTCATAATTGTTATAAGTAATAATTGTTATAAGTAGTCTAAGTCTATGCACTTAGATTACTAACGGGTCAATTGTTTTAAAAGCGTAAACCGGGAATGGAAGCGCGAGATAAGAAAGATAAGGAACCCAGGAATGGGTCATTATATTGCGAAATGAATCACATCCGTAAGGATATGGGTTAATTAGACTTAAGCGTAACTTGGTAAATATTTCAAATAAATATATAACCAATATTATATTTCCGATGATGCATAATTGCTATAAATTTTTCTACGAAAATGTTATAGGATTAAGAATAGGAAAGATATATTTTTGCAAAGCGTTTCTGGAAATCCCGTATCACGTTTTTTAATGTACAGGGAACTGAAACGGGACAAACGGGTCAAATAAACATACAGCAGCAAAACAGATGCAGAACAAGGCGTCGTCGACGCCATGTACGGCTGTTGCCGACGCTGCCTGAAAATCTTTACCCCCCCCCCCCCCCGACGCCTTATTTTACTGTCTACGGCAGTTGGGTACCGACGCAATAAGCACATGGCGTCGCCAGCGCGGCTAGGGTCCGTCCCCGACGCCACCCAAAATCTGAACTTTTCTGATTTTGTTATTTTGAAATGCGAGTCATAGTGTACGTTTCCATTAAGTGTTATAACACTAATAAACTGTAAATTTTCAGTTCCAGGTTATTCGAAAGTACTTTTGGATGATGATCAAGTCACTACCGAGGAACCGAACACAATGAAGATCTTAGTTCCGTGCCTTGTTTTGATCATATGTTTATAAATTAAATACTTTTGTAATCATGGAAATACTATATGTATCCAAAACATGTATCTAAATGTTAAAGTTATATATGTAACAACTTTTCTTACTAGTTTTTAATGAAAATCATGTTTAAACTAATTAAAAAGTTAGTTTAGTTATTGTTCTAAGGTTGAAATACAAGGGTCTTACAATTTCCACCTGTCTTTTTTAATTTCAGTAACTTTTTATACTTTATTATTTTTAAGGAAAATTGGCCTGTAATAATCACACCTAGACCTTGTTCACCATTAATAATCCCACCTTATAATATTCCCCCCCACCAGTCCCACATTTCACTTATTTTTCTACAATGGTCCCCTGTTAAGCTTTTTTTCCAAATTACGAACATATTTTTAGGGCTTTTGATTAGAATGACGATACGAGTCCATTGATGTAAAACTTGTCTCGAAACGGTTCTCCAAACGATGAAAACAGCGCTTCAATTCGGGTGTTTAAATTTCCAATTAACCAAAATCAAGTCACTTGGAACACCATTTCGAAGTAAGTTTTACATCAGTCGACTCGTATCATCGTTCTGATCAAAAGCCCTAAAAAATCTGTTTGTAATTTGGAAAATAGCTTAACTCCGTTAAGTTTTTTTAATGGGAGACCATTGTAGGAAAAACAGGTGAAAGGTGGGACTGGTGGGGGGAATATTCTGAAGTGGGATTATTAATGGTCAATAAGGTCTAGGTGGGATTATTACAGGGCAATTCTTTTTTTTTAAATTACATCATAATAACAAGTTTTTATCTTTAATATCAGTTCCATATTGATATGTAAAAAATACATTTCAACATACTGTTTTTAGTCCATGGTGTTTTTAGTTTCATTTATCGGATGATGTTTTATTTGTAGCAAGCGCATGGTGTTATATATTGTAGGTAACAAAAGGTTTACTATGTAGTGTTTAATTAGTACAATGTATATGATGTTTTATTAAAGATAACAGAAGGTATATGGTTTTGTATTTTGTATATAACAAATAGTGTATGGTGTTATTATTTTCCAATAACAATGTTTTTTTATAATTGAATAATTGTATAACTCTAACCATTGATAGAGAAACTTTTACATATATATATATATATATATATATATATATATATATAATAAAGGAACAAAGGTTGGGACACATGTCCCCTTCACATTCATCTGAGACACGTGTCAACCCCTCATTTCATTTGCTATCGTGTTCATTATCTAGCCTATCCACGCCTCCCTTCCTAACCCAAATCATTTCCCCCAAATTTCAAATTTCTGTCGTCTCTCTATTTTGGTTCTCTCCTTTATTCTCAATCGATTCTTCTACATCAAATACATCAAAGATCTACTTTTTTCTACTCTTCACCTTCATCGCAATCTAAAAGCTATTTGGAGGTTCGATTTCTGTTTATTGATTTCGATTTATTTGGGGTAAAATCATCTCAATCTTGTGTTCCACATATAAGATATTTTCTTTAGGGTTTCCACACAATCCAAAAGCTGACCTGCCACAGACCACCTCTTCATCCTGTTCTTCAGGTAAGATTTATTCCATCTCATATCTATTAATTTCATTACAAACGATGATGATTTTGTGATGTATTTGAACTTAATCGCATAGAATATGATGAATTTCATATGAGTTGCTTTATCGGTGATGCATTTTGTGATATTTTTGAACTTAATCGCATCAGATTTGGTGAATTTTGTATGATTTGTGCTAACAGGGATGAGTTTTGTGATTTTTATGAACTTAATCGCATCATATTTGTGCGTTTTTTAGTTTATTTAGGTATGATGTTGTATTATTCACATCTAATTGGTGTTGTTAGTTTATATTATTAGAAACTTTGTTACATCAGTAGATAATACAAATTGAGTTTTATGTGATTTGCTCAAACGATGATGAATTTTGTGACTTTTTTTAAACTTAATCACATTAGATTTGTGCGTTTTTTAGTTATGATACTATACTCTTCACATTGAATGTTTATGTTGTTAGTTTATGCTAACAACGAGACTCTTCGAACTTATATCGGATTGATTCATTATTGTTTGATCAGTAATTAACGAATAAGAAAAAAAAAGTAAGTATTCTTTGATGATTTGCTTGATATCTTTGATTTATTTTCCAACAAACCCTAATTTACCTTTTAACAATCTAATCAACTGTGTTTGTGGGTTTTTTGTTAAACTTTGATTTTAAATGTCTTTGACCCTTACAGTTTGATTATTGAATTGAATATGTATTTTATCGACTATGTTTGTTGTTTTATTGAATGCATATAGATTTTAAGTCTTCTTAATCAAATGGAAGTGGATCCCAAAGGCTGTAGATAATTTTAAGTCTTCTTAAAACTGCTAAAAAAGATATTAAGTTGAAACTATTAAATTAATCTTTCCATTTTTTGTTTTCTTAATGCAGGTCATCTTGGAAGTTGCTCCTGAAACATTCTGCCAGTTAATAACAATGGTTTTAAATAATTCACATTCTGCCTGTGGACTGAACTATAAACCAAAAAAACATTGTCGATATTGATGCCGGAGACGTCGATAATGAACTGGCGCAAGGCGAATATGTCGAAGTCATCTACAAATTCTACAAACTTGTAGAGGTAAAACTTAAAAGATTGTTTATATAGTTTTCTTGACTTTCTTAATGTGGGTTGTCAAAAAAGTAACAAAATTGGGTTAAATTTTGCACTTTTCTTGATTTTTTTGATGTGGGTAGTCAAAAATATGGGTTAATTTTCTTTTTTATTGAATTTTTATTATCTAAATTTACAATGTGTAATGGGATCTCATCTAACATGATCTTATTTTTCAGCCTCAATTGGCAGCATCAGCTTTGCAAGAATCCACATCCCAATCCTGATATTAAAACTCTGTTTATCGATCATACTTGTAATTCTAACAATGGGGGTTGGAGTCCTCCCCCTACCAACAGTTCCCTTGCTGGACCTATTCCTAAAGCTGGTGTATTTCCTCCTATTGGAGCACATGGTGTAAGTGTAGTTAAATGTTCCAATCTCCTGCCTTCATTTAAATATTATTATACACAGTTTATATAAGGTAAACTTTTCTCTGTACAGCCAATTCAATATTGTATACAAAGAAGATTTTAGTGTTTTAAATTTAACTTTTTAAAACCCGTGTGTCACACGGGATATAAGCTAGTGTATATATATATACTAGGTTATCACCCGGGATTGCTTCCCAGGTTGGAGAAAGTTGTTTAGATAAACATTAAGTGTATAGATAAAGCAAAATACAAACAAAGTGTCATATTACATAGATTAGTGCAAAGTAGAAACACAATTTAAAGATACTCGAGTCCCTTTGAATATGCATATACTTCGAGTAGCCAAAACCTTTCTTTGAGTAAATCGAGTCCCTTCTACACAAAGAACCAACCAAAAGGTATAAGAATAGTCTTTTAATATATAAATAAAATCATACAAAAAATTGACGTATTAACCTATATATAGGTTACTTTCGTTCATCCATAGAAACTCATTACTTTCGTTGCAATTTTCTCTATTATGCAACTTTCCAAAATTTTCATTACAAATGTCTGCGGAAGTTGACAACTTCAACCCATTCAATCTGTCAAGTAATGTGTATGATTAATGATAAATGTGAATAAACATAAGATGATTGGATAGAAAAATGAATAGTCCGCCTTACTATAGCGTACAACGACAGCCACTCCAAGCATTTGTCCACTGTGGGTTTAGTTTCTTTGTTATTTGGATAGAAATAGTCACAATAAAATCCATTGCAAGTATTTATCTAATAAAAGATCCAAAAAAAATAACATTAGTCATTATGTTAACTGACATTATCATCATCAGATGAAGTAACTTTGACCCGTTTACATATAAATGGGTCAATGAAGGTCTTTTTTTTTCTCTTACGGGTCAAAAAAATAAAATTAAACGAAGACAGATCAAATAGGTTGAATGTAAATGTAATTCTAAAACATAAAACCTCATAAATCATTGTATCATTAGACTATAATTGAAATAATATAGTATTTGTAATCATATTAGACACTCTAGTTCTGCCCAAAAATAAAATTTGGTCAAAAAGTGTCTGAAGTCAGCCTGAACAAAAATTCCCATTTCAAAGCAAAAAAAAAATCCCAAATCATTTCTTTGAAAAATAGATTGTTGCTCAAACAATATAATGGTTGTAAATTAATGCTCTACTTACAACTCCAAAGACTACCTTGATTATCGTGTACCGTAAAAGAACACACCTTACACTTTAGTTATAACTTAACCTCATTTTTGGCATCAATCTAAGTAAGAATAAGTTTACCTTTCGTATGGGGTTTGTGGATGTTTTCTTTGGTGTTGTCGTCAATCCCTCTTCTGCGATTTGAAAACAATGTAGATTCCTTAGCACTATTTGTCTGCAGGCTCGTTAAGTAATGAATGTGCAATGCAATCAAATATTAAATAAAACTTTGTGTTCATCTAATAATGGTTATCTTTGGTCAGCATGGATTTTCTAGTTGACATGTTTAGTTGTAAAAGAAAAGTTTTGTAAAAAGGTAACTTACTATCTGCAAACATAATCTTGGTGTACAAACCTGCAAATGCCACAATCGTCACAATGGAACAGATCCTTGTCAACCTGCAATGCGCAATACCAAAACCAAAATTGGTGATCTATTGAATTAAATATGATTACATAAACTATACTATTAAACATTAATTTAAACTAATTTTGACATGAATACATCTGGGAAAGTTGATGCATGTTTCCTCACTACCTCAAGAGCCTTCTTAGCCAAAGCTCCATAGTCACAATTACTCACAAACCACTGCAAATTTCACTGCATTTGTCATTACTCCAACGACTCTAGCCTGATCGTCACTTAGAAGAGGTTAAAAAAACTCCACACACATTAATTAGATTTTCTTTTTGTTCGAATAACACTGCTTTTAACAATACACTTATATTTAGTGTCAGGTGTAAAGAAACAAAACAAAAGCGGTTTTAAAAGATTAGAGCTAAAGTCAGGGGCGGACCCAAGTGTTCTTAGGTGGGCAGGCGCACCCCTTAAAAAAATATTTTAGTGTATCTTAGAGGCAAAACAACCGACCGCACCCCTTTGAAAATATGGTTGAACCGCTCATCCGCACCCCAACAAATAAAATTAAAACAAATGAAATTACATATTACATTAAAAATAAATAATAAAAAAAATTACAATGACATTTCAAAAATAATAAATTACATATTATAAGCTGTTTTCATTTCAAACCATATGAAGAAAAATATTAAGGTTTACAAACATAAAAAAAATCAGCTATATAAAAATCAAAAGATGAAAAGTGAAAATCAAAAAAATAAAAAGTGAACTCTTAAACTCTAGTATACAAACCTGCTTATCACGTAGCTTAATGACACCACTATCTGTCATTTCCCTGTTTATCACTTAGCAACCACCGATTTATTCTTGTTCCAGTCTGCATACGCTAGCTCGTTTTCTTCTAATTTTCGCGGAAAAAAGAGATAAATGCAGTGAAAGAGTTCAATGTATAAAGTAACAACTTAAATGCTACTAACAAAAATGGAAAATGAATATAATAAAATTCAGTGAAGAGTAAAACCACCACTATTGGTCCAAAATGGTACACATGTATCTACATCAAACAATTAGATAATAAATTGAACCTAATACATATACGAAAAAATTGTTTGAAAAAAAACCTTATAGTATTAAATTCGTTTTAGGCTAAATGGTCATAAGGAATGATTAAGATGGGCACACTCAAACAGGTGAAAACACCTACTACTCATTAACTGGTACAAATGTTAAGGTATTAAAGTATAAGAAATTGTTTATATAATATACACATATGACACGTCAAGCTACTGGATCATTAGAAGTTGTTATGCTAAAGATAGAAAGAATATAAAATCTATTATCAGTTTCCTTGTTTACAATAAAGCAGTATGACTATTATCAAACTTTAGAACATAGAGATAGGGATGAGCATAAGGTACTTGACTACTTGGTATCGGTATGAACTAACACAGTACCGGTACCGGTACCGAATTTCTCGTACCGAATTATTTTTCGGTACCAATTCGGTACCCACTTCTTGGAGTTTTCGGTACCGGCAAAATACCGATTTTTACCTTCAAATACCGGTCCCGTACAGTACCGAACATTTTCTGTACCGGTAACATGCTCATCCCTACATAGAAATATAGAATCAAACCCTTTCTAAACACAATGACAGGGAGAAACTAATGATGCAATTGCTTTTACTTGTCATCCTTTCTACAAAATTTGTATTTACATGTTAAATTCCACAGAACAGTCATCATAAATACCTACTCAACCTTGACACTTTAATGAAAAGTGAAAACCAAATACAACGTGGTTCACTATGATCTTGCCCGAAAATAAATATTACTATTAATATAAATCATGACAGCCATAATTAACACATTAACTATTTATAGAAAATAAAAGGATACCCGGTCTGGCCATTACCCAACCCAACCAAACAACCCATTTTGCCCACCAAGAAAAATATTTTAGTGTGGTACCTGAAGATTTTACAATTTTACAGTAAAATGTATTAATCAACTAAATGTAAAATTATATGAGCTAGCCTTAACTTAATATATCGATTTGATTCTAAGCAGATTCTAAGTAGGTCACTCCCAATCCTACAATCAATTACCTGCCATTTAGCGTTGCCGAGGGCGGTTTGTAGACCCCTTCAAAGTTCTTCTGTCTTCCAAATAGAAGGTTCTTTGAATGCGTGAATCAATGTTTTGTAATGTAGATTCCATACTTTAACAACAAACCAATTAAACAATTTCAATACAATTAAATAAACACAGGTATGCAACACAAACCCTAACCTATCAAAAATCAAATACATGCAGCAGAAAATAACAGATCTTTCTCCCACGTTAGAAGTTCGATGCCCTATCTCAAAGTACCAAAACAATACACAAACAACAAATTGGACAAAAATAACTTGACCCAGTACCCAAATGAACTGGCTCCGGATCAACTCGTCGGATCCCCAGCCGTCATTGCTAGAGGCGGCGGCTGAGGCATTCTGACCCAGTTTTTAGATCTGTAACAAAAAATCAGATACTAATAAAACTATTCAATATCCCCATAAGCAACAAACCAAGAACGATAAAACATAAAAAACTTAAACAGAAATCAAAACCAAAAGGAGTCTAACCGATTATCATAAGGATTAAGATATGTATTATGTGGATCTAGTAAGACCTCATTTGATATCCATGAAACACAAAAGAAACTTTCTGGATGAAAGTAATGTAATATAAACTCAGATTAAGAGGATGAATCGAAAAGAATACTGATCAAACGAAGATCGCACCATTGGATCAGAGAAATTGAGGAGCACCAGATGAACATCAAATGTTGAACTTGGCAACGTCGATTGTGATTTGTGAGGGAAGATGGATATTCGGTTAGTAGCTTCTGAAGGAAGAATGAAAAGGAATTAGGGTTAGATAAATATATAGGGTCCGAATTCGTTGGGTCAGGTTGCTCAAAAAAGAGATCCGCGAGCAATGTAAACATCTGTCCCATTTTCCCGCCAAAAAGCATTCCAAGATGTCCTAATCAAGTGCCAAGTGTCCCAATTTTTTTTGTTTATTATATATATAATATATATATATATATAGGGTCAGGATTTAGAGAAAACTGTGAAAAGTGTGAGAACGGTTATGGATCGTCAGATTAAAACAATCTATGGACTAGATGACGTGGTGGCGTTTTCGTAAATAACATCACTTTTATTACTCTGGCGCGCTTCATTAAGTGTAAAAAAGTCTTTTGACTTCTCTACACAAAACGCCATCTAATGAAATAAAACGCCATTAAAACTACCGCCTTAACCCAACAATAGCACACACCATCCTAAATCTAAAAACGCCATTAGATATAAAACGCCAAACTTAATTATAATAAATTCCCGCCTAAAAAATCCGCCAAAAAACATCCTATATATACAACATCTCAGACATTCAATTAAAACACACAAAAACCCAAACGCCATATTTAATATATACCATTCGTCTTAGAAACGCCAAAAAACCCAAACATCAAATACCTCTAAACCAAAACATTTATTTGAAATTCAGTTTATCCTCAACTTCCATTCAATTTATAATGCCAAAACATACGAAAACATTATTGAGGTTTGTTGTCAATAAAGTTTAGCTGTATGGGATGGACAACATTGTCAGACATCTTTGTTAACTGAGGATTAACAATGTTGTCCCTCACCATACAACAAAACATTATTGATTTAGCATGATCAGAATTAGAATTTTAAGGTGCTTTTATTTAGTGGCGTTCTTTTCTCTCGGTAAAACGCCAAAAAGTTAAAACAATCAAACATCGTTCATTGGAAATTCAAAGATTGTTGGCTGAAGGGTGTAAACTCAATAACATTTTGCTGCATGAGATAGACAAATAATCAAGAAAAAAGGCTGATTTCAGACATTGTGCTTCCACACGGCGACAAAAAAACTACTTCAAAAAACAAAACTCAAAATAAATCATACGAAAGTCGAAACAGCCAGTGAAGATGTGTCGCAACCCCGGGACCCCTTGCCCCGGGAAGCAGGCGGCTGCGCGCTTCACACATTCGGTAGTATCGGTGTTTATTTAATTTGGCAGCGGAATTTACATCAGGACCGTAGTTAGGAAATATTTTATCAGAGTAAAACACCTCATTTTATAAATATTAAACACATGGGTAAACCCAAGTTTCCATTCATAATCAGTTTATAGGGATAAACCCTAATTTATTGAAATAAAACTTTTTTTTTATTTAGGTAACTTTTATAGCCACTTTTCCAAGCCTTCAGTGCTCTCCAGCTGGCTTTTATGTTGGCTTTCACATTTTGTTAACTGAAATGCGTTTAAAACATTTTTGTTAGTGGAAAATACTGGTGAGTGAATCCTAGTTTAATCAAAACAATTTTATCATTGTACAGTATTGAGCACAATCCATGCAATTACATTTGTTTACATCTACTTTAATTACCACCCACTGTACTGTCAATCCATGACTGGTGGTCATGCTACTACTCACAGTGTAGTAACAAATTTTGTATACAAAACCCCAACATACCGACGATAATTGTATAATTACAAATACTAAATCAGTGTTAATTATACTTTAAAACAATTGAGGTTTTGTAAAAACAGTTTACAAAAAGAAAGGATTACTCACATTGCTATTTTAGGTATTTCCTTGTGATTTCCTGGTTATAATCTACTAAATTAAACAATGCACACGCGTTAGTATAATAAGCCAAATTTACATTGTTATTATACCTCCCCGAGACAGAACTCCAACGACTATGTCACACCCCTTTCTGCGGCGGAAGCACGAGGTGTGATCATGAAAGGTTCTCATTGCATACGAAGAGTAAACATACTACATGCTCAAAAATAACTTCAAACATTACATTACTGAAAACATAAGTCAAGTGTTTACAACACGAGGTAGCATATTGTCTTAAAAGTCACAACTTTATTTAAAGATAAACAAAGCGACATCCACGAGCATGAGTAAGACCATGCGCACATCCATCCTAGTTACCTGAAATACATGTGAGTTTTGGAAAAACGTCAACATAATGTTTGTGTGAATTCATGCAGTTTTTGTATTTCACGTTTGTATACTTTGTATGAAAACATAGTTTGAGTCATGTATAAATCAAGTTTTCATATATAAATCAAGTATTCATGTGTACACCACGTACTCATGTATAATTCAAGTTTTTCTTGAGTACCCCACGTACTTCAAGTATAATTCCCATCTTCTTGAGTACCCCACGTACTTCAAGTATAATTCAAGTTTTTCTTGAGTACCCCACGTACTTCAAGTATTAATCGAGTTTTAGTATGGTATGAATTTTATGTAAATACAGTATTCCTGTAAGTATCAGGATTGTTAATGGGTTGCAAAGCCATTAACATGTGACACGACATAGGAAGTCACCAAACCTTAGGCATTTAATTGGTATATTCTGAGACACAAAAGCACTACTCGATTCTCGCCCTCACCGAGAGTGTGGCTGCCCGGCACCCGTTAGATCTAACCTTTTGTTCTGCGGTCTAGGTATATTGTTGATTAATGGTGCTTATGTACCCTATTCGTGACACGATTTCTCGTATCATTTCTCATAACACATCCTACTTGGTTCTCGTCCTCACCAAGTGCGTTTCTTGTTATCATTCCTCATAACGCATCCTACTTGGTTCTCGTCCTCACCAAGTGCGTTTCTTGTTATCATACCATTTGTAAACATAATAATATTTGTACATGTATTTCACCCCCGAAGTTATAAAACTGAAAACAGTTAAAATAAAAGGGGGAGCATGAACTCACAACTTTGCGTTCCTTGCGTACTAAACGTCACCGGATTTGCTTAATTAACGTCGTAACCTATACGCGTTTTCTTAATGTTAGTCACTAGACTTGCGTCGCACAAGCACAGTCACTCTCTTTTGTGTATACTATCTTGTGTTAAAAATATTATATTTTTAACTAAGTGTCTTACTTATATTATTTTCTCAAAAATAAATATAAGCTTTTTGTATTTTGCACTTTGCACCCGAATTATGTATTTTGTCTAAATAGGTTGCATGTGTATTTTTTTGTATTTTTACTCCTCATGAGCATTTAGTGTATTTTTAAGTCTTAATACACTAGCACGTATAACACATACTATATACACTTAGCACAAAAGTTGGTGATAAAATAATATATATTTTTCTCTCAAAAATATACATACTTATATCCATTTTTATTATTGAAGAAATCCTCATTTCTTATCACCAAAAATTAGGGAAACCTTGGTAATACTTTTAAATACATTTTTAGGGAATAAGCTTCTCAAAAACTTATATATTTTTCTAAGTGTCAAAATTTATAAAAATTTTGACAGAGTTTCCCCTAAAAATGGAGGTTTCCCATGTTTTCAAAACATGTGTTTATTTTCTTTTAAATCGTCAACAATCATCAACAACAATTATCAACAATAATCACTAATTTCTCCATTACATGAACTTGAATATTTACAAAAAAATGTGTAGTAACTTACTAGCACATTTAGTAAGTCTTTCCATCTCTAAAAATAAAATCATTATCTCGAAAACTTTATTTTTAAAGAATATGAAGTTTTACAACTTCTAGTCGGTATTTACGAAAATATTTCTTGGTTAAATCCTTTCGTTACACAAGTGTCTACACACTTTTTGGTTCTCAAAATGTCTTTATTTTGAGAAAGATCTGGCTTTTTAAACATGATTTCATCATACACTTGGTTCTTCAAAAATACCACTTGCAGATCCGTAGATCTACTAGTTTAGAACTCCATTTCATAAGAAAAATCGTTTTTACACAAGTTCATGTTTGTGAGTGAAAGGGTTCGTCATCTACTTATTTTTACACTAAACATAGTGCTAGTTCATGTTCCATGCACATGACCTAGCGTGGTTAGATGACGATCCGTTCCCCTACTAGCATCCAACAATAATAAATAATCATAACAAAACAAGATCCAAGAGTTTTACACTAATATTTACTCATTAACCACTTTGTTCATCATTTTTAGTAGACTTTAAACTTTGATCTTATATGTTTATGATTTTTATCCGACAAATCTCTTATTAACCACTTTAGACAAGATCAATAGGGTGTTTAGAGTCACTTACTACTAGCTCGTGGCTAGGGAAGAAACTAGACGAAAACTAGGTGGTTAATAGCGTTATAGCGAGGTCCTTGCGATTCCGTAAGCACCGAGCTTGTTTGTAGGAACTCTAACACACTTGTAAGTTGGTAAAATAGCAAGCTCAAAATTTGAAAGTGATGTGGGTGTGTGTGTGCTCTCGGCCGATCTTCAAAGAGGGAAAAGAAAGAAATGCAATTTGGTGGGTGTATGAAAATTGTAATCCAAGGTGTTATCTTATAAACTAAAATTCACCATTACCCATAGGATCTTATGTCACCTAGATATGTATCAAGGTGATTAAAATAACCAAACAATTCAAAGGTGTGTCACCCTTGTGGTGACCGATCGTTCAAAGGGGGGGGGGGTAATGGTTCCGTTTCAACTAATAGTTTAGTTATATTTAGTTAATTAGGTGATTAAATTAGTTAAATAGTGTGTAGTGTTTTGTAACGGGTGTTAGGGTATTCGGGGATCCTAACTAGTTTAGAAAAAAATAAAAACAATGCTTCTAGCATTATTTTGGTGTTCCGGGTATTAACCGGTTGTTCGGTTAGACACCGATTCGTTAAAGTGCTAAATTACACTTTTTTTAGTGTCTTTTAAGTATCTTTCTTTTACCCTTTCAATTCCCAACACTTAGGGAAATGTTTTGGATAATAAAACGACATTTCTGCTTAGAGCTCCAATGTACTTTGACAAGTTTTACGCTGCTCCTCCTGGTCTTGTTGACTTTCCAGTCGGTAACCTCAACGAGTTGTTCTGTAAATCGGAGGGCGTCATCAATATGCACTTCATCCATCGGGATGATCACGTTTTCTTGTGTTGGACTCTTCTTCAGGTTGGATACATGAAACGTATCATGTACTCCATTAAGGTCTTCCGGTAACTCCAGTTTGTATGCCACGGTACCAATTCTTTTCAATATTCTAAATGGTCTGATGTATCGTGGATTCAGCTTTCCACGCTTCCCAAATCTGACTACGCCCTTCCAAGGTGAGACTTTTAACAACACTTTGTCTCCCACCTCGAATTCTACTGATTTTCTTTTTGGATCAGCGTAGCTCTTTTGTCGATCTCGAGCCGCCTTAATGCGCTCTCGGATCTGCGCAATCTTGCCGGTTGTCTCTAGTACAAGTTCAGGACCGACCATACGTTTATCTCCAGCGTCTGCCCAACATAAGGGCGATCGGCATTTGCGGCCATACAGAGCCTCGAACGGTGCGGCCTTTATGCTTGTATGATAACTGTTATTGTAGGAAACTCAACTAAAGGTAGATGAGTATCCCAGCTGCCGCCTAGATCCATGACACATGCGCGAAGCATATCTTCTAACGTTTGTATAGTCCGTTCGCTCTGGCCGTCTGTTTGCGGATGGAATGCCGTGCTCAGATCTAACTGAGATCCAAAGGCTTCCTGAAATGATTGCCAGATTCTTGAGACAAAGCGTCCATCTCTGTCTGAAATGATTGAGATAGGCACTCCATGACGTGCCACAATTTCTCTTAAGTATATTTCAGCAAGCTTTCCAATGCTGTCTTTTTCTCGGATCGGTAGGAAGTGCGCAGACTTCTTTAATCGATCAACTATTACCCATATCATATCGTGCCCTCTCAGGGTCCTGGGTAATTTCGTTATGAAGTTCATCGAGATTTGTTCCCACTTCCACACGGGAATCACTGGTTGTTGTAGTAGGCCGGACGGCTTCTGATATTCGGCCTTAACCTTAGCACAGGTTAGGCATTTTCCAACATAGACAGCAACGTCGCTCTTGAGTCTCGGCCACCAATAATATTCTTTCAAGTCTTGATACATTTTGTCCGATCCTGGATGGATCGAATATCTCGATTTGTGGGCTTCATTAAGGATGACTTCTCGTATGCCACCATAGAGTGGAACCCAAATACGCTTCTTGAAGTATAAGGCTCCCTCTTCGTTTGGCACCATGTATTTCAGCATACCCCGTAGGTATTCAGCTTTACGGTTCTCTTCTTTAAGAGCTTCTTGTTGTGCATCACGAATGCGTGCAGTGAGGTTCGTTCGAATCGTCATTTCCAATGCTCGAACCCTTAGGGTCTTAACCCTTTCTTTTCGGCTCAACGCGTCCGCTACAACGTTTGCCTTTCCAGGATGGTACTTAATCTCACAGTCATAATCGTTCAGCAGCTCGACCCAACGTCGCTGGCGCATATTCAATTCCTTCTGATCAAATATGTGTTGTAAGCTTTTGTGATCTGTGAAAATTGTACATCGAGTACCATATAAATAGTGTCGCCAGATCTTCAAGGCGAATACCACTGCGCCCAGCTCCAGGTCGTGGGTGGTATAGTTTCTTTCATGTACCTTCAGTTGTCTTGAAGCGTAAGCGATGACTTTTTGGCGTTGCATGAGCACGCAACCCAAGCCTTGTCGTGAGGCGTCGCAGTATACCACGAAGTCTTCAGTGCCTTCGGGTAATGATAGTATCGGTGCATCGCAGAGCTTGTTCTTAAGTAGCTGAAAGGCTTCTTCCTGTTTGTGTCCCCAGTCGTATTTCTTGTCTTTCTGTGTAAGGGTCGTTAGCGGTTGAGCTATCTTTGAGAAATTCTCAATGAATCGCCGATAATAGCCCGCTAAGCCCAAAAATTATCGAACTTCAGTTGGGGTCTTAGGAGCTTCCCAATTCTTTATTGCCTCAATCTTGGATGGGTCTACATGAATGCCCTTCTCATTCACAACGTGACCAAGAAATTGTACTTCGCGAATCCAGAATTCTCATTTCGAGAACTTTGCATAAAGCTTCTCTTTCTTCAGTAGTTCCAAGATGGTTTTGAGATGTTGCTCGTGCTCTTCTTTCATTCGTGATTAAATCAGGATATCATCTATAAATACAATCACGAATTTATCGAGATATGGTTTGCATACACTGTTCATCAGATCCATAAAGACCGCTGGCGCGTTCGTCAATCCAAATGGCATCACAAGAAATTCATAGTGCCCGTAGCGTGTTCTGAATGCAGTCTTTGGTACGCTTTCCTCTTGGATTCTCAGCTGATGGTATCCAGATCGAAGGTCGATCTTGGAATAGTAGCTTGATCCTTGCAATTGATCAAATAAGTCATCAATCCTCGGTAGTGGATACCGATTCTTAATAGTGAGCTTGTTCAGTTCCCTGTAATCGATACACATCCGCAGTGATCCATCCTTCTTCTTCACGAATAATACTGGAGCTCCCCAGTGTGAGAAGCTTGGCCTTATAAATCCTTTATCCAACAACTCCTGGAGTTGTGTAGATAATTCTTGCATTTCGGATGGTGCAAGCCGATAGGGAGCCTTGGCTACAGGAGTGGCTCCTGGAACCAAGTCTATACGAAATTCGACTTGTCGTTGCGGAGGTAGTCCTGGCAGATCTTCGGGAAAAACATCAGGGAATTCCTTCACCACAGGAATGTCTTCGAGTTTTGGCTCCTCGGCCTTCTTGTCTATAACGTGTGCTAGGAAGGCGACACATCCTTTCCTTAAGCACTTTTGTGCCTTTATACAACTGATGATTTGAAGAGGTGCGTCTCGTTTTTCTCCATGTACGATGAGAGTTTCATCATTCGCCAGAGGGATGCGAATGATTTTCTCATGACATGCAACCTCAGCTTTATTCTTGGACAGCCAGTCCATTCCGACCACTACATCGAAGCTACCCAATTGAATAGGTAAGAGGTCGATGCTAAATCTTTGTTCACCAAGTTCTAGTGTGCAGCCTCTAACGACTTCTCCTGATTCAACAAGTTTACCATTGGCTAGTTCTATGGAATAAGGAATTTCTTATCTACTGGATTCTATTCCGAGTATGCGTTTAAATTCCACAGACATGAAGCTATAATCGGCGCCAGTGTCAAATAATATGGATGCAAAGTGATTGTTAATGAGAAACGTACCGGTGATCACGTTAGGGTCCCCGCGTGCGTTCTTTGCTCCAATCACAAATGCTCTAGCCTGAGCATTGTTTCCCTCTGGGCAGTCCTTCATGAAATGATCATTGCTTCCACACTTGAAGCATCCTTGGTTCCGCCCTTTCCCGTTACCATTCTTGTTACCAGCACCATTTCCATTTCGGTTCTTTCCTTTTCCCCAACAGTCTTCCGTTTGATGACCCAATTTACCACATTTTTCGCAACTTGGAATGCGACAAGCTCCTTCATGATGATACTTACATCTTTGGCATTTAGGCATGGAGCCTTGGTATGCTTTGGTTGCAAGGGTCTTCGTCTCCTGAGGCGGGTTAGTGTCGCGCTTCTTGCTGAAACCCTTGCTGTTGCGAATTGCTTGGTTCAGGTTTGCATGCTTCCTTTTCTTGTCACCGGACGACTCAGCAAGCGTCTCGGTCTTCTCTGTTGGGTTCAACGATAACTTCTTCATACGAACGCAATCTTCAGTCAGGCTGACAGCCAGAGTTACAGCCTCGGTGATTGTTTGTGGTTTGGCTGACGTTACCATGCCATGAAACTCTGGGACCAGTCCCCAAATGTAGCGTTCAACGCGCTTGAATTCGGGAGTCACCATGTAGGGAAGCACTCTCGACAGATCGTGGAACCTTCGAGTATAACCATTAATGTCAGCACCTACCATGGTCAAGTGCCAGAACTCCGTTTCCAGCCTTTGGAGTTCAGCGCGAGAGCAGTACTTCTCTCTCATCCTTTCCTTCAGTTCTTCCCAAGTTAGGCCATAAGCGGCATCATCACCCAAAGTTTGGGCTTGCAGGTTCCACCAAGTCAGAGCTTCATCGACAAACAATCCGGTAGAAAAAGTGACTTGCTGATCCGCGGTACACTTGCTCATGCGGATAGTAGCTTCAGTCTTCTCCATCCAGCGCACAAATGCTACTGCACCTCCTGTGCCGTCATAGTTCATCGGCTTGCAGTCGAGGAACTGCTTGAAAGTGCAGCCATGAGCTGCGTTGCCTCCAGATGAATCTCCGTTCCCATTACGTCCAGCGTTGCTTGGGCCACCACTGTCTTGAGTTCGATTTGCCTCGTATTGGGCAATAGCAGCGGAGATCCTTTCTTCCAGTAGAGCGTTCAGCTCTTCAGCAGTTCTTGGCAGTGGGGGAGGAGGAGGTTGATCATCATTGCGAGCATTTATAGCTTTCCTGGGTGCCATGTTCTGACAGAACATAACACAACAGGGTTAAATATTTGTTTGATATCGTCACACTAGACAGTAGTAGTATATATATATTCACAGGTATATACCACATAAGTGACATCAAACACTTATTGCTCTAGCAGAGTACTTAGTAGGCTTGCACTGAGGGAATCTATACGTGACAAGACTTGATGTGGTTTCTGTGCACCGAATTCCATAATTATGTATGCATCCATAATTACGTAACTCCTTGCACAGTCCGCACAGTTCGTTTCGTCCTCATATCTCTTCCTTCAGATGGGCCATCGCTTTCAGGTAAAGTCACGTATACTTGTGACATTCTACTTCTAGTACATGCTAATTATCACACATAATTGCAAGTAGTTTCTTAGTTAGAGACAAGTGCTACTCATGTGCACCCTAAGTCTCGTAGTGTCTTTTCTAGACTCATGTAGACATTTTCAGGTAGTGGATGTCGCGGGACATTTTATGCAATGAAAACTCTTTGAAACATTGTTTTCGTGAAAGGATCCTAGAGATTGTAGACTAGACTCGAGAAGGAAACCTGGTTCACTACAATCGCAGCTCTGATACCAATCTGTCACACCCCTTTCTGCGGCAGAAGCACGAGGTGTGATCATGAAAGGTTCTCATTGCATACGAAGAGTAAACATACTACATGCTCAAAAATAACTTCAAACATTACATTACTGAAAACATAAGTCAAGTGTTTACAACACGAGATAGCATATTGTCTTAAAAGTCACAACTTTATTTAAAGATAAACAAAGCGACATCCACGAGCATGAGTAAGACCACGCGCACATCCATCCTAGTTACCTGAAATACATGTGAGTTTTGGAAAAACTTCAACATAATGTTGGTGTGAATTCATGCAGTTTTTGTATTTCACGTTTGTATACTTTGTATGAAAACATAGTTTGAGTCATGTATAATTTAAGTTTTTCTTGAGTACCCCACGTACTTCAAGTATAATTCCCATCTTCTTGAGTACCCCACATACTTCAAGTATAATTCAAGTTTTTCTTGAGTACCCCACGTACTTCAAGTATTAATCGAGTTTTAGTATGGTATGAATTTTATGTAAATACAGTATTCCTGTAAGTATCAGGATTGTTAATGGGTTGCAAAGCCATTAACATGTGACACGACATAGGAAGTCACCAAACCTTAGGCATTTAATTGGTATATTCTGAGACACAAAAGCACTACTCGATTCTCGCCCTCACCGAGAGTGTGGCTGCCCGGCACCCGTTAGATCTAACCTTTTGTTCTGCGGTCTAGGTATATTGTTGATTAATGGTGCCTATGTACCCTATTCGTGACACGATTTCTCGTATCATTTCTCATAACACATCCTACTTGGTTCTCGTCCTCACCAAGTGCGTTTCTTGTTATCATTCCTCATAACGCATCCTACTTGGTTCTCGTCCTCACCAAGTGCGTTTCTTGTTATCATACCATTTGTAAACATAATAATATTTGTACATGTATTTCACCCCCGAAGTTATAAAACTGAAAACAGTTAAAAGAAAAGGGGGAGCATGAACTCACAACTTTGCGTTCCTTGCGTCGTAAACTTCACCGGATTTGCTTAATTAACGTCGTAACCTATACGCGTTTTCTTAATGTTAGTCACTAGACTTGCGTCGCACAAGCACAGTCACTCTCTTTTGTGTATACTATCTTGTGTTAAAAATATTATATTTTTAACTAAGTGTCTTACTTATATTATTTTCTCAAAAATAAATATAAGCTTTTTGTATTTTGCACTTTGCACCCGAATTATGTATTTTGTCTAAATAGGTTGCATGTGTATTTTTTTGTATTTTTACTCCTCATGAGCATTTAGTGTATTTTTAAGTCTTAATACACTAGCACGTATAACACATACTATATACACTTAGCACAAAAGTTGGTGATAAAATAATATATATTTTTCTCTCAAAAATATACATACTTATATCCATTTTTATTCTTGAAGAAATCCTCATTTCTTATCACCAAAAATTAGGGAAACCTTGGTAATACTTTTAAATACATTTTTAGGGAATAAGCTTCTCAAAAACTTATATATTTTTCTAAGTGTCAAAATTTATAAAAATTTTGACAGAGTTTCCCCTAAAAATGGAGGTTTCCCATGTTTTCAAAACATGTGTTTATTTTCTTTTAAATCGTCAACAATCATCAACAACAATTATCAACAATAATTACTAATTTCTCCATTACATGAACTTGAATATTTACAAAAAAATGTGTAGTAACTTACTAGCACATTTAGTAAGTCTTTCCATCTCTAAAAATAAAATCATTATCTCGAAAACTTTATTTTTAAAGAATATGAAGTTTTACAACTTCTAGTCGGTATTTACGAAAATATTTCTTGGTTAAATCCTTTCGTTACACAAGTGTCTACACACTTTTTGGTTCTCAAAATGTCTTTATTTTGAGAAAGATCCGGCTTTTTAAACATGATTTCATCATACACTTGGTTCTTCAAAAATACCACTTGCAGATCCGTAGATCTACTAGTTTAGAACTCCATTTCATAAGAAAAATCGTTTTTACACAAGTTCATGTTTGTGAGTGAAAGGGTTCGTCATCTACTTATTTTTACACTAAACATAGTGCTAGTTCATGTTCCATGCACATGACCTAGCGTGGTTAGATGACGATCCGTTCCCCTACTAGCATCCAACAATAATAAATAATCATAACAAAACAAGATCCAAGAGTTTTACACTAATATTTACTCATTAACCACTTTGTTCATCATTTTTAGTAGACTTTAAACTTTGATCTTATATGTTTATGATTTTTATCCGACAAATCTCTTATTAACCACTTTAGACAAGATCAAAGGGTGTTTAGAGTCACTTACTACTAGCTCGTGGCTAGGGAAGAAACTAGACGAAAACTAGGTGGTTAATAGCGTTATAGCGAGGTCCTTGCGATTCCGTAAGCACCGAGCTTGTTTGTAGGAACTCTAACACACTTGTAAGTTGGTAAAATAGCAAGCTCAAAATTTGAAAGTGATGTGGGTGTGTGTGTGCTCTCGGCCGATCTTCAAAGAGGGAAAAGAAAGAAATGCAATTTGGTGGGTGTATGAAAATTGTAATCCAAGGTGTTATCTTATAAACTAAAATTCACCATTACCCATAGGATCTTATGTCACCTAGATATGTATCAAGGTGATTAAAATAACCAAACAATTCAAAGGTGTGTCACCCTTGTGGTGACCGATCGTTCAAAGGGGGGGGGGGGGTAATGGTTCCGTTTCAACTAATAGTTTAGTTATATTTAGTTAATTAGGTGATTAAATTAGTTAAATAGTGTGTAGTGTTTTGTAACGGGTGTTAGGGTATTCGGGGATCCTAACTAGTTTAGAAAAAAATAAAAACAATGCTTCTAGCATTATTTTGGTGTTCCGGGTATTAACCGGTTGTTCGGTTAGACACCGATTCGTTAAAGTGCTAAACTACACTTTTTTTTGTGTCTTTTAAGTATCTTTCTTGTACCCTTTCAATTCCTAACACTTAGGGAAATATTATGGATAATAAAACGACATTTCTGCATAATATTCATATGTTTAAATGCTGAATTGAGCTGAATTTATTAAAATTCTGCACTTAAAGTGCGTTTCGGGTGCTTTTTAGTGCTTATTTTTGCTTTCGCAATGTCTATATATTAAACCCTTGTATGTACTCTTGGGTTTTAATGTATTCTTGTCGTTGGACCTACACATAGGCCTCAGTTCTAATGTCTGTCTGCCTTCTGCAGTTCTGTTGACACATTGTGTCCTACCGGTGAGTTTACTAATATTTCTGACGCAACGCTCTCGTTTATGCATAAAGCAATATTTTGTAGTATACAACGTGCATGAATTCACTTGTTTAGTATGTGTTCAGACATTGCTGACAATTAAGCACATAACTGCAGTCAGTAAATAATGATTAAAGTGTACGGAAATTACCGGTTTGGTGCCAGTTGTCACAGACTAAGTCAGGCAGAGCCTCGACATGCTTTACGGAGCACTAGATCAATCGAGCAGTGTATCTAATACGTAACCGGGGGTTATAATACTTACTACGAGGCAGAGATTCGCTAATTAGGGGGTATTATGCCCGGAAATTATTATTGCTATCAGAGATTTAGAGAGAGTTGCGAATTTTGAACGACGAAAACTGAATCTCGAATTTGCTATTTATAGGGCTGATTAGGGAGTCCCTGGCGGCCCGCGACAGACACACAGGGGTGTGTCGCACCCCGCGAGCTAGGTATAATAGGGCGTAGCTTGGCTGAGTCAGGGACCTAGCCACATCGAGTCACAAGCCACGTGTCGAAACTGGGTTAAGCCTGGTGGCACTAGGTCGCGCCCCGTGACAGAGTTAGTCTAGGGGGTCGCGGCCCGCGAGCGCCCCTTAGACCTTGTTTATTAATTTTTGTTAAAATAAAGGTATTTCGGGCCTGTTTTTCTTCATATACGGGGTGTATTTTAGGGCGTATGGGACATGTTTAAGGGTTGTGAAACATTTTTAGGAGAGTTGTTATATCCTCCCCACCTTGTTTTAGTACTCGTCCTCCAGGTCTACTGGAACAGATGTGGATATTTCCTCTGCATCTCTGATTCAAGCTCCCAATTGTATTCTGGTCCTCTCTTGGAATCCCATTTCACTTTGACTAGAACTAATCTCTTGTGTTCGAGATTCTTGATCTTTCTGTCTTCAATTTGTAGAGACTTCTCTATGAACTTAAGCTTCTCATTTACCTCTATGTCCTTAAGAGGTACTAGTAATGATTCATCTGCTAAGCATTTCTTGAGATTGCATACATGAAATACATTATGTGTTCCTGCCATCTCCTCTGGCAGTTGTAGCTGGTAGGCTATGGGTCCTATTCTTCTAATTATCTCAAAAGGTCCAACATACTTGGGGCTTAGCTTTCCTCTTTTGATGAATCTAACTATTCCTTTCCATGGAGAAACTTTTAATAATACTTTGTCTCCTACTTGAAATTTCAACGGTTTTTGCCTGTTATCAGCATAACTCTTTTGTCGATCGCGTGCTGCTTTTAGTCTTTCCTTGACTTGAATAATCTTGTCTGTTGTTTCTTGCACTATCTCTGGTCTAGACAGTTACTTTTCTCCAATTTTTGCCTAACAGACTGGAGTCCGACACTTTCGTCCATAAAGTGCTTCAAATGGTGCAGCATTGATACTGGTATGATAACTGTTATTATAGAAAAATTCTATTAATAGTAAATGATCGTCCCAATTTCCTCTGAAATCAATTACACAAGCTCTATGCATATCCTTCATCGTCTGAATTATCCTTTCGCTTTGTCCATCCGTTTGCGGATGATAAGTTGTGCTTAGATTTAACTTGGTTCCCATTGCTTTTTGGAAGCTAGTCCAAAAATGAGAAGTAAAATGGCTATCTCTATCAGATACAATAGATAAAGGAATTCCATGTAATGAGACTATTTCATTTACATATAACTTGGCTAATTGTTCCATACTAAAAGTTTCCTTCATCGGTAAGAAATGAGTAGACTTGGTTAATCTGTCTACAATCACCCAAATTGTATCATTACCTTTTCTTGTCTTGGGTAATTTGGTAACGAAATCCATTGTTATCAATTCCCATTTTCATACAGCCATTTCTAATTGCTGTAGTAAACCTGTGGGTTTCTAATGTTCAACTTTTACTTGTGAACAGGTTAAACACTTGGCAACATAAGCTGCTATATCCTTTTTTATTCCTATCCACCAGAAATTCTTTCTTAAGTCTTGATACATCTTATCACTACTGGGATGTATCGTATATTTAGACTTATGGGCTTCTTCTAGAATTCAGTGGCGTAGGTTTCCTTGTTTAGGTATCCAATTTCTTTTCTTACGGAATCTCCAAATTCCATCTGTTCCTTGTTCTAATTCCTTAATCATTCCTTTTAATTTCTCAGTATCATCCTTGATTACTAATTTTTGTACTTCTCTAATTTGATCATGTAAATCTATCTGCAGATTTAATTTGAGAGAACGTGCTTTTTTTGGCTTTTCATGATACTTTTGACTTAAAGCATCAGCTACTACATTAGCTTTTCCTGCATGATACTGGATACTACAATCATAATCACTAAGGATTTCCATCCAGCGTCTCTGTCTCATATTTAACTCGTTTTACCCAAAAATATATCGTAAACTCTTATGATCGGTGAAAATGGTAAACTTACTACCGTAAAGGTAATGTCTCCAAATTTTAAGGGCAAAAATTATGGCTCCTAACTCTAAATCATGGGTTGTATAATTCTCCTCATGATTCTTAAGTTGTCTAGAGGCATAAGCTATAACCTTTTGACGTTGCATTAACACACATCCATAACCTAACTTAGAAGCATCACAATAAACTACAAAATCTTCAGTTCCTTCTGGTAACACTAGTATGGGTGCGTTGGTTAATCTTTGCTTAAGGATTCTAAAGTCTTTTTCCTTTTTTGGTCCCCATTCAAACTTAACTGATTTACATGTCAGTTTTATTAAAGGAATGGCTATTCTAGAGAAATCTCGGGTAAACCGTCTATAATAACCTGCCAGTCCAAGAAAACTTCTCATCTCCGTTGGTGATTCCGGGATTTTCCATTTAGTAATCGCCTCGATCGTTGTGGGATCTACATGAATTCCTTCATGATTAACTAGGTGTCCATGAAATTGAACTTCTTGTAACCAAAATTCACATTTTGAGAATTTAGCATAAAGTTTTTCCTTTCTCAATAATTTAAGAAGTGCATGTAAGTGTGCTGCATGTTCCTCTTTACTCTTAGAGTAAATGAGAATATCTTCTATAAAGACAATTATGAATTTATCCAGATATGGTTTACATATTCTGTTCATCATGTCCATAAATGCGGCTGGGGCATTGGTTAGACCAAATGGCATGACGGTAAATTCATAATGACCATACCTTGTTCTAAAGGCAGTTTTAGGAATGTCCTCTTCCTGTACTTTCAATTGATGATATCCTGAACGTAAATCAATCTTAGAAAAGAATCGAGCTCCTTGCAGTTGATCAAACATATCATCGATTCTCGGTAATGGGTACCGATTTTTAATCGTGACTTTGTTCAATTCTTGGTAATCAATGCACATACGCATTGATCCGTCTTTCTTCTTGACAAACAAGATTGGTGCTCCCCATGGTGATGAACTTGGTTGTATGAAACCTTTCTCCATAAGTTCGTCCAACTGGTTCTTTAGTTCTTTCTGCTAGGGCCAAACGGTAGGGTGCTTTGGCAATCGGTGCTGTTCCTGGTAGTAAGTGAATTCTGAATTCAATTTCCCTATCTGGCAGTAGTCCGGGTAGCTCTTCAGGAAAAACATCTGAGAATTGAGATACTACGGGAATATCTTTCAATTCGTTTCCTTTAGTGTTAATGATTATAGAAATCATATACACTAACGATCCTTTCCTTGCATGACTTGCGGTTTTCATCTCAGAGATGAATTTTGTAGATCTAGTTGGCTTATCTCCTTTAATTGTGATCTTTTCACCTTTTGGTGAATTTACTTGTATTGACTTTTGATCACACAAAATACTGGCTTTATTGGCTACTAACCAATCCATTCCTAATACAATATCAAATCCGGCTAGGTTCATTGGGTAAAGGTTAGCAATAAAATTATGGTTTAGAATTTCTATTCTTGCTCCTTGCAAGATTTCAGTGATCTTAATGGATTCTCCATTTGCCGTCTCCACTAGACATTCTTGTTGAAGTTTAGTTAATGGTTGATTAAGAATTTTGCAAAATGAAGTATTGATAAAACTTTGGTTCGCAACAAAGTCAAATAATACTTTAGCAAAAACATCATTAACTAAAACATACCGGCAATCACATCCGGAATCCTTTTGGCTTCTTCTGCTGTCAGAACAAAAGCTCTAGCATTCTTAGTAGTCTTGTTGTTCATGGCTGGAGCAAGTTTCGGACAGTTCGGTTTAATATGCCCCTTTTCTCCACAATTGAAGCACACTCCATTACTGGGTTTCTTCCTGCAGTCTTCTTCCTTGTGTTCAGGTATCTTGCAGAAGTTGCAGTAGGTAGAACATTTTCCCGAATGTTTCTTCTAGCAAGACTTGCAGTAGGGTGCAGAAGTAGAACCTATATTCTTCCCACGGTTGGAATTACCGTAGCGAAATTCCTGGGTAAGTTTCTGGACTAGGTTCTTCCTCTGGTTTTCTTCTTGTGTACGTACCAGTTCATCGGTCAAGGTATTTGCTAGTTCTACAGTTTCTTCTATGGTTTGTGGTCTAGCTGCCTTGACTACATGTCTAATCTCACTGATTAATCCCCAGATGTAACGGGAGATTAAGACTGGTTTTGGTGAGGCTAGAGTTGGCACGATTCTAGCATATTCTAGCATATTTGGGCCTGATTTTCGTATACGGGGTGTATTTTAGGGCGTTTAGGACATGTTTAAGGGTTGTGAAACATTTTTAGGAGAGTTGTTATAAGATGCTTCAAAAGAAGAAAGAGACTGGTGACAGTGAAGATTTGGAAGATCAATTGTATATTTTTTTTTTAATTTTGTTTTTCAGTTGATTGTTATATAATAACAACGCCATATGTAATAAAAACGTCACACATTCAAATGCTTGTCAAAACACCATCATGCCATAAAACGCCCCAAAAACTACCAAATTATAATAAAATTACTTTGGACAAGTATTATAAAAAACCCAAAAATTAAAAAAAATAAAAATAAAATAAAAATAAAAACCAAACGCCAATACTATTAAATACCACTCACTGTAAAAACGCCAAAAAATTAAAAAAATCAAAGATAGCTAATATGCTTTCTTGGATATTAAACATTGTTCTTAGTAAAGTTTCACTGAATAGATTGTTAGGTGAGGAGAGTAACTCAGTAAGAATGTTACTGCATGAGATGGACAAATATTCAAGAAAAAGATACTGATGACAATCGTATGTCATTTTGTGTTCTGTGTTCTTAAAGAAGGTTTGGATGAGGAGAAAAGACCAATGACACTGAAAAGTGGGATGATTATAAAGATGAAGATCAAGATGAAGAAAAAGCGAAAAACCCACCCACACGTCATAGATCTATGTCCCCAAACATCCACAAAAAGCCACTTCAACAGACGAGCAGGCAAAATAATCAAACCGATGGGTTTGTTAAGTTTTACATAAAACGCCAAATATTTGGTGACAGTTCTTGTAGTATTAAAGAAGGGAGAGACTGATGACAGTGAAGATTGTGAAGAGAGATCCGATTAGCATTTTTAATTTATTTTTTTCGCTTCTATTTTTTTCCCTGTGGTTGTAATATAATTTTATAATTGTAAAACGCCAAGATACCACAAACGCCAAAATGTATATAAAAAATAATAGAACAATGGGCCATCTTGTCTAAAACGCCTTGAAAAACGCCATTCGGAGAGATTTTCTGACCCTCTGGGGTTCCCCCAGCATACAATTTGAAAAACGCCATAAACGCCAAAATGTTAATACAATGAAACCATTAAACGCCATTAATTATTGAATTTGGTTAACACCAAAAATCTTAAACCCAAAAAATAAAACAATATTGTGAAAAGCGGAACTGGAAAAGCAGAAGATAAAATGACAAAAAAGCCCATACGACCTAATTATATGGCGCGCCACGTGTTAGGCCAGGATGCGTTCTCACCGTTCTCACACTTTTGAGCGTTTTCTCTTGATCCCGTTTCTATATATATATATAGGGTAAGGTTCATGAGAGTTCCAATGAGAACACAACCTAAAATAGCTAAAAAAACCTAACCCCCACCCCCCCCCCCCAAAAAAAAAAAAAAAAAAAAAAAACCTAAACCCCCACACCCCCCTCCCCAAAAAAAACCTAACCCCCCCCCCAAGCTAAATGCTAAAAAACTAAAACCCCCGAAAAACCTAAAAAAAACCTAACCCCCCCCCCCAAGCTAAAATGCTAAAAACTAAACCCCAAAAAAACCTTAAAAAAAAAATCTAAATTTTTTTTAATATTTTTTATGTTAAAATCGCTACTTTTATAAAAAAATATTAAAAAAAAAATTTGTGTGTTTTTTAGCTATTTTTTGGCATTTTTTTTTGTGTTCACATTGGTTCTCGCAATAAAGGGTGGTTCCTAACGGATCTTTGTCATATATATATATATATATATATGGGGTTTTTTGGACAATTGTTTTAAACCCTTAAATCTTGTAGTTAATAGTTGAGATCAAAAGGGCTTAAAATGTTATTTTGTTTTTTTACTAATTTGGCTAGATTAGGGATAATATTGTCTTTTTATTTAAATAAAGAAACTGCCACCAACCTACATCCATATATATGTAAGTTCCCCTGTGTTTTTTAAACGTCAATAACTTTTTATACGTAACTTTTTTTTAAATACATCATAATAACGAGCGTTTTTATCTTTAATATGAGTACTATATTGCTATACTGATATAGAGAAAAAAATTACGTTTCAATCGGATGTTTTAGTCCATGGTATTTTGTCTATTTTCATACAATAATGTTTTAATTATATTGTGATTCAAGGCGTGATGTTTTAAACATCTGAAAACATGGTATTGTGATTCAAGTTAGGGTGTTTAAACATCTGAAACCTTTGTCTTGTGATTCAATTCATTGTGTTTTAACATCTGGAATAGCAAACAATCATCCCCATATGGTGTTAAAACACCATGACTTGAATAGCAATACAATCAGTCCAGATGTTAAAACATCATGAATGTATTACAATTCAATTCGTGGTGTTTCTGGAATCTGTATGGCGTTTTATACTTGTAAAATAACAAAAAAAAAAAACATTCCAGATGTTAAAACACCATGATTAGTTATTGATACGCAAAACAATATTATCTCCTAAAATAACTCCTAAAGCGATTACAATCTCTTTTATAATTAAATGGGTTATTGAAGTTAATTACCTTATTACCCTTAATCCACAAAATTAAATAATGTCACGTGTCGTCTCCATAAAATTTCTCACACTTCTCACAAACATCACATTTTTACAGGAACCTAAACCTATATATATAGGGTGGGGTTCTAGAGTGAACACTAGTGTATTTGTGAACTGAGTAAACAAATCTTGACCATTGATTTACATCATTAAATTGTAAAATACACTAGTGTATTTTCATCATCAAATCATGGCCATTGATTTAGACTTGTGTATTGATAATCAAGGGCTCAGATTAGTTCACTAATGTTCACATTCAAGGGGGTTGTTCAATAATGAACCACACTATATATATATATATAGGGAGGAGCTCATGCGAGAACCACCTTTATTGTGAGAACCGCGAGAACCAATGTGAACACAACTTAAAATAGCTAAAAAAACCTAAAAAATACCCCCCCACCCCCCCCCCCCCAAAAAAAACCTAACCCCCCCCCCCCCCCAAAAAAAAAAAAACCTAAACCCCCCTCCCCCCAAAAACCTAAACCCCCCCCCCCCCCTCAAGCTAAAATGCTAAAAAACTAAGCCCCCAAAAAACCTAAAAAAATCTAAAAAAAATCTAAAAATATCAAAAAAAAAAAAAACTAAATTTTTTTTTTTGAATTTTATATTATTTTTTATAAAAAAATCGCTACTTTTCGAAGCCAAAAAAAAAATTTTAAATTTTTTTTTTTTTTTTTTTGCTTCGAAAAGTAACGATTTTTTTATAAAAAATATTAAAAAATTAAAAAAAAAAAATTTTGTGTGATTTTTAGCTATTTTTAGGCATTTTTGGTTGTGTTCACATTGGTTCTCGCAATAAGAGGTGGTTCTCGCATGATCTTCACCCTATATATATATATATATAGGGGGCCGCTAAAATGAAAATCAGCCTAGTTAAAAGAACCACGAAAACCACTTTCCAACCATTGATCTTTGGAGATGGATGGGTGAGATTAAAAGTTATAAAAACAATATTAAATTCTTTGTCTTATTATATTTTTAATATTTTAATGTTAAAAGAGCAGTTTAGTAAATTTGTTTGTTTTGTTTTATTGTATATATTGTTTTTTATTACTTTTTTTCTTTTTAAATTAATTGTTTTTATTAAAATCAGATTTTTTATTAAAAACATTTTAAAATCTGATTTTCTTTTTTACAAAAAACAATTTTTGTCTGGATTTTTTTTACAAAAAACGTTTTTACGAGCAGTCTTTTACACCCGGTTTTACGCGCCGTTTTTACTCCCGTTTTTACGCGCTGTTTTTTTACGCCCGGTTTTACGCGCCGTTTTTTACGCCCGATTTTACGCGCCGTTTTTTACGCACCGCTTTTTAAGAGCCGTTTTTACGCCCGGTTTTACGCGCCGTTTTTTTTACGCCCGGTTTTACGCGTCGTTTTTTTTGATGCCCAGTTTTCCGAGCCGGTTTTTTTACGAGCCGTTTTTTACGCCCCGTTTTTTACATGCCTTTTTTTACGCCCCGTTTTTACGCGTCGTTTTTACGCCCGGTTTTACGCGCAGTTTTATTTACCCCTGGTTTTACGCGCCGTTTTTTAACGTGCCATTTTTTAACGTGCCGTTTTTTACGCCCCGTTTTACGCCCCTGTATTTACGCGTCATTTTATCACTCGGTTTTTTACGAGCCATTTTTTACGCCCCGTATTTACTCGCCGTGTTTTTTGCACACACATTTTTACGAAAACTTTTTTTATGGTTTTAAACTTTTTTATACAAAAATTTTTTTATCAAATTTTTTTTACAAATTTTTTTTTTTTTAACTTTTTTCCAAAAGACAAAAATCTAAACAAAAAGTTTTTTACGGTTTTAACATTTTTTTTTACAAAAACCTTTTTTCTACATACATGTTTTAAACTTTTTTACATTTTTTACGAAAACTGTTTTTACGATTTTACCCTTTTTTTTACAAAATAACAAAAAAAATGAGAGAAAAATGTGAAGAAGGAGAAATTAAAGAGAGAGAAATTGAAAATTTTTTGAAAAGAGACTTTAAATAGGATAGAGTATATGATTTGATGGTTTTGATTAAATGACTATATTACCCTTTTGGTTTTCATTATCTGATTGGTGGAGAGTGGTTCTCATGGTTCTCGCAACTGGAGGTGGTTTTCATTTTAGCGGCCATATATATATATATATATATATATATATATATATATATATATATATATATATATATATATATATATATATATATATATATAGGGTAATGCTAGACAGAAAACCCTATTTATATAGAAAACTCTGAAAACTCAAATCTCCACCCATTTTTACCCAACCTCCCGACATTTTTTTTTTTTGAAAAAAAATAACACATGTAATATACATGTTTTAAAGTGTTTTGGGCAAAAAAAAAACAAAAAAGCGCCGAAGGGATGTTTTTAAAAAAAATAAACAAATTTCAGCGCCTAACATGTGTTAGGCAACAAAGACAGAAATTGCTGAATTTTTTTTTTTTAAAAACATCCCTTCGGCGCTTTTTTGATTTTTTTGGCCCAAAACTCTTAAAAACATGTATATTACATGTGTTATTTTTTTCAAAAAAAAAAAATGTCGGGAGGTTGGGTTTTCTAGGGTTTTCTATATAAATAGGGTTTTCTATATAGCCCTACCCTATATATATATATATATATATATATATATATATATATATATATATATATATAGGGAGAAGATCATGCGAGAACCACCACTTATTGTGAGAACCGTGAGAACCAATGCGAACACACCAAAAATGCCTAAAAATAGCTAAAAATCACACAAAATTTTTTTTTTTTGAATTTTTTAATATTTTTTATAAAAAAAATCGCTACTTTTCGAAGCCAAAAAAAAAAAAAAAAAAAAATTTTAATTTTTTTTTTTAAATTTTTTTTTTGCTTCGAAAAGTAGCAATTTTAACCTAAAAAATATTAAAAAAATCAAAAAAATATTTTTAGATTTTATTTTGATTTTTTTAGATTTTTTTTAGATTTTTTAAGGTTTTTTGGGGGTTTAGTTTTTAGCATTTTAGCTTGGGGAGGGGGGGGTGGGGGGGGGGGGGGCGCTTAGGTTTTTTGAGGGTGGGGGAGGGGGGTTTAGGTTTTTTTTTTTGCGGGGGGGGGGGGGGGGGTGGGGTTAGGTTTTTTTTAGCATTTAGCTTGGGGGGGTTTAGGTTTTTTTTGGGGGGGGGGGGGGGGTTAGGTTTTTTTTGGGGGAGGGGGGGGGTGGGGGGGGTTTAGGTTTTTGGGGGGTGGGGGGGTTGGGGTTTAGGTTTGTTTAGCTATTTTAGGTTGTGTTCACATTGGTTCTCAAGGTTCTCACAATAAGGGTGGTTCTCGCATGAGCCCCTCCCTATATATATATATATAGGAGATAGTTTAAATGAGAACACCCATCTTTTGTGAGAACTATGAGAACAAATCTTAGCCACTCATTTTATTAAAAGGGTAAATTGGTAAAATTCTTTAAGAATCATTCCAGGAATAACCTTGCCTGATGTCTTCATCTCCAACAACGCACCAACAACAATTCTTTAGCCATCTACCACCATGGAATGCAAAGGGTCTTCGGAGGAGCTGATCGATCTTTGGTTTTTGTCGACCAGTCCTTGAATCGTTTAGGCCAGGTATCAATTGTTCTCTTATTTTTGTCGTTCGATTCTGTTTTGAAGGTTTTTTTTAATCGCTTGATTTTCGCTAGTTTTCTGCAATTAGCATTGTGTATTTGTCTTCTGACTCTTGAATTTGACCTAATTGTTGTTTTGTTGTCTCAATTTTAGGTGATAATTGGTTGATAGTGGATTTTGATATTAGGTGGTTCTGTAGTGATAACCAATTTTGGTTCATACTCATCATTAATTCAATATCAAGTTCAATTGTAGATTTATTGATTTAGGTGGCTATGTGATGTATTTTTATCACACATATTGAAATCTTAACAATTGGCACTTGTTTATTAATTAGATGATGAGCAGACGAAGAAATGATGAATATATTTAAATAGGTTGTTCATGAACCTTGAAATTACTGGGCCTTTCTTTTATCTTTCCATTAAATGTCTTGAGTTTGTTGAACTTAGGGATAAAATATGGACATGGAAAGGAATTATTGTCTTAATTCTCATTGCACATAACCTGTTTGTTAAAATGCCAAAGTGAGTTTTTTGTTTTTCTTCTAATTTGCATGGTTTATATGAAGTTCTAGTGATCAAAAGATTATATAAATTTAATATCCTATTAGGTAAAGTAACGTTTAAACCAATTGTGTTTATGTAAGTAGTAGTTGCATCATATGGTTTTTAGTTTAACTAAATTTCATTTATTTTTAAGTAATAGGTTTTACACATGTGTAAATTTGTTCACTGTCACGGGCCGGTCACGAAAACGATATCAGTACAGGTGGGACTTGAAAAAGGATCACCGGTGAATGGGAGTTATGATTGTTAATTGTGTGTTCAAGGATATGATATGAAAACTTAAAACTGAATCATCTAAATGGGATAAAGTTTCTTCGGCCAATTTGGTTCAAAAAATAATCATTATATTTGTGTTACTAGCGTTATAAAAATCGACGTTCATGAGTTTTCAGTTGCGTTTAATGGCGTAAGTGAACACCATTGATAAGTCTCCCATCTGATATCTGATGTTGCCTACTGTAAGAAACGACTTGTTATGATCCCCTTGACGGAATTAGTTGTTGGTTCGTTGATTTTGACCCGCCAATCTGCAGTAAAACATAGGATGATTTGGTGTTTAGTTGGTGTGTAACCAAATTTTGTTTGATCTTGATTGGTTAACATATAGATTTAGTATTTCAAGATCCTCTCTGCATATTTCCATGTTCTCTGTAGGCCTCTGTTTGTCAATAAAAAAATAAGAAATGAATTCAAGGTATTAGTTAATCTATATTTGTTATGTGCATGAATCCTACAGTCCAATATTGAGGTTTAATCAACAAGAAACCAGCCATGGTGGAATTGGCCTACACACCAAATCAATTAACTTAATGTTCAACATATATTTTTTTTATTTTCTCCATCAGTTAAATGTTAGTTCTTATGTACACTATCATCACGGGTTCTTTTTATCCTTATTTTCTTTCTAATCAATTGTCATAACTTTTCAGTTTTATTTAAATAAACTTTCTAGCAGTTGTTTTAAAACTGCAATATGTTTTGACGTGTTACGCAACTCACTCGGTTATAAACTTTATTTATAGAAAAGGGCTTCATTTTTTTAATTCATTTTAGATCCTGAAAAAGCTGAGTTGTTGGCGATGCCGGCGCTGGCTATGGGCATTTGATACCGCAAAAGAGGTGATGTGTGCTTCCAATGTTGCGAGAAGGTGACTAAAAGGGTAGATACCAATGGCGTTCCCATTCTCTATGTCACCGAGAACAAAAGGAAAACAGAGGAAGTCTAGTGGCTGTAGTATTAACACGAACGACAAGTGTCACGCTGTTACTTCAAGGGATCAACTCTTTAGTACTACAGGCCCGTCAGCGATATTGAAGAAGATAAAACCTAGTACCACCAACAAAGCAACTAGTCACATTGATGTAGAAGTCGATATGAATCTCAGTGGTCCTTCAAAAACAACATAAAATAGTTTGTAGACTTTATTAATTCAATGCAATTATTGTTTACATTTCTTGTTTGTTGTGTGGGTTGGTTTTATAATCTTTTTATTTTATTGTCAATGTTATAATAATAAACCACAACCAATTACATATTTGTAAGCTCCTCACATACATAGGTAACCCAATCAATTATATATTTCTTAAATATTTACAGCTTAATTACATACGTGTAAACCTTCATATAAATTCTCTTTTTAACTATCATCATCGTTTACACATGTGTAAATCTTGATATTTATATTTATTTTTTAAACTATTATGATTTTCACATGTGTTAACCATCATATCAACTCTACTTTTTAAACTATTATAACTTACACATGTGTAAACCTTCATATCTATGCTTATTTTTTTATTATTGTGATTTACACATGTGTAAACCTTCATATCTGTGCTTATTTTTGTACTATTATGATTTACACATGTATAGACCTTCATAATTAAATTTATTGTTTTAACTATTATGATTTACACAAGTGTAAACCATCATATCTACACTGCTTTTAAACTATTATGAATTACGCGTGTGCAAACCTTCATATCTATTCTTTTTTTTAAATTATTATGATTTACACATATGTCAATCTTCATATCTATGTTTTTTTCTTAAACTATTATGATTTACACATGTGTAAACCTTCAAATCTATGTTTATATTTTTGAACTATTATGATTTACAAATGCGTAAACCTTCATATCAATTATTTTTATTTAAGATTTTAAACAATACAATATTATCTAAGAATAAAAAGCATTAAAACGTTGATAACAAATCAAAATCCATGATGTATGCACACCAACCACAATAACATAAAAAAAACTTGTTGTTCTTAATAACATCTAGTGTTTTTATATCTATTTTTATTTTTTTTACTATTATGATTTACACAAGTGCAAACCTCCATATATCTTCTTATTTTCTAAAGTTATATGATTTACACATGCGTAAACCTTCATATTTATGCTTATTTTCGCAAACTATTATGATTTACACATGTGTAAACTTTTATATAAATGCTCATTTTTTATTGCTATAATTTACACATCTGTAAACCTTCATATCTATGATTATATTTTTATAACCGTTAAGATTTACACATGTGTAAACATTCACATCTATGATTATTATTTTTTTAACTATTATGATTTACATATGTGTAAACTTTGATATCTATTCTTATGTTTTTTTAACTATTGTGATTTACACATGTGTAACCTTCATATCAGTGTGATTTACACATACGTAAACCTTTAGATCTATGATTTACATATGTGTAATCCCTTCATATCTATGTTGATTCTCTTTACTACTATGATTTGCACACGTGTAAACCTTCATGTCTATGCTTTAACATTATATTTACACATGTGTAAACTTTCGTACCTACGATTTAACATGAAACAATCTACTTACTTCAAATCAATTATTTGTCAATTCTTTATCCTCCATCAGTAAAGTAATTATGATATAGAAGTTAGCAGGTCCAAAATACACTTTTAAATCAGCACTTGCACAGAACATTTTGTAGACTAAGATGCATATCATCACATTTGCGGTCGGATAAGTGCTTATAGCTTCAAAGCTATCTGGTAATCCCCTAACATATCCTTCCTGAGTGTATTTTTCGATTCTTGTCTATCCATGTAGATTTGAATAATCCTTGTTAATAAACAAGTACCAAGTTTCATAGATATAATGACAAAAAAATATATAACTTTTTTTTTGAATGACCAACAAAACATCATTAAATACGTCCAACGCTAACTAAAGTTAGCATAAAATTACAGCCACCAAAAAAACATAAAACAGATACACCAAACATCATTTAGATCCCCATACAATCTAAATTAAACATATACCAATCGCCCCATGTCAGATGCTGCACTTTTGCTCTGTTTCTCAGCCACAAGTTGCCCAAAAATTTGATTTCTTCCATGACTCCATCCATCCTTTGTTGTTTGCCATCGAAAACTTTAGCGTTACGGGCCCTCCAAAGACACAAAATTGTTGTTTGGGCCATTAGGTGGACTGTTTTTCTCCACTTTGCAGACCCGCGGTTATGCATATGAATAGTTAAAACATCTCTGGCTCTGAACTGGAAGCACGAGGGCAGCCTGCACCAAGAGACAGCCCGATCCCAAATACTTAGTGCAAAAGAACATAAACGAATAGATGGTTAGCCGTCAAAGTCCCCAAACATCACACACGTCGCTGCAGGTACCGTGACACTACTTCTGATCAGACCGTCCAAATATTTTTTTGAAGCTTAAATATAATGATGTGCACATGGGTAAAAAACTATGAGAATGTACACATATGTCAACATTTACATACATGATTGACGTTTAAAACTTAACTATGATGTACAGATGTGTAAACATTTGTTTGCAAGATCATTCACAAAAGAATTTCATAAATTGCTACTTAATACTTCAATTGCACAGATGAATTGAACATATGTTACGAAAAATGATACATATGTTCTAGTAATTATTAGTTATGTAATTCACTGGAAAATTGGTGTTGAGTCTACATCAATTTGACTTTCACTATACCACAAAATCTTAATCAACTTCAATTATTCATAAATTGCTAACCTAATAATTCAATTTCACATGTGTAACGAAAAAAAGGAAATACTACCAGTAGTGTTATAGGCTCTTGACCTTCATGAATAGATTGCATAAGCATGGTGAAGGCGAGTGATCACCCTCTGATTCATCAGTTATATCAACTCCAGCCCTAGGACGGAAGCCAAGTCGATTAATGACAACAACTAACATATCTGGAGCTGACGACGCCGTCGCCATCGGAGAATGAGAGGGACGGTGGTGATGGTGGATTGCTTGTTCTCTCCGGTGTTAACCGTGATTTTGAACTTTGAAGGGTTTTTTTTTTTGTATGGAGATGTGATGGACTGTTTTTGATGGGTTTTGTGTTTTGACAATAAAGCCCCTCTAGTTTGTAATTTAAGTTTCCTTCTCATCTAAACCCCTCTAATCTTAGCCCTTAATTTAGGATGATCAATGGATGGAAATTCTTCCTAGTGTTCTCACAAAAATGGGTGTTCTCAAAATAACCCCTCCCCTATATATATATATATATATATATATAGGGAGGAGATCATGCGAGAACCACCCTTATTGTGAGAACCGCGAGAACCAATGTGAACACAACCTAAAATAGCTAAAAAAAACCTAACCCCCCCCCCCCCCCCAAGCTAAATGATAAAAACTAAAACCCCCAAAAAACCTAAAAAAAACCTAACCCCCCCCCCCCCAAAAAAAAAACCTAAACCCCCTCCCCCACCCCCCCCCCCTAAGCTAAAATGCTAAAAACTAAACCCCCAAAAAAACATAAAAAAATCTAAAAAAAATAAAAAAAAAAATCTAAATTTTTTTTAATATTTTTTATGCTCAAATCGCTACTTTTAGTGGCCAAAAATTTTTTTTTTTTAGTTTTTTTTGGCTTCGAAAAGTAGCGATTTTCATATAAAAAATATTTAAAAAAAAAATTTGTGTGATTTTTAGCTATTGTTAGGCATTTTTTGTTGTGTTCACATTGGTTCTCGCAATAAGAGGTGGTTCTCGCATGATCTTCTCCCTATATATATATATATAGGATCAAGATCAAGATCAAGGGAGAACCTTCCGAGTTGTGAGAACTTAGAGAACTCGGCCTTCCCGTGCGAGTTTTGCCACCCTTTTTTTACACCTTTAGATTAAAATGTTGAAAAAGACTTTGGCAAAAAAATTAAAAAAAATTGAAGTGGTGTTTTTCGGCCCTTTACAGCAGATGTAAAAAGCTAATGACATACGCATTACATCACTTTTTACAATATTTACGGTTGTTGTAAATGAAAAAAAAAAAGAACGAGTTTTTTTTTTTTTTTTTTTTTTGGAAAAGTGGATTTTTTTAGAATTTTTGGTAAATTTTTTTTGAAAATACCTTTCATAAGACCGAGTTCTCTAAGATCTCACAACTCGTATAAGTTTTCATTTTACCCTAACCCTATATATATATATATATATATATATATATAGGTACAGGATTAGGAGAAAACGCCCAAAAGTGTGAGAACAGTGAGAACGCATCACGGCCTAACACGTGGCGCGCGATATGATTAGGGCGTAGGGGTTTTTTTTGTCGTTTTATCTTCCGCTTTTCCAATTCGGTGTCACAATACTACTTCATTTTTGGCGTTTAAGATTTGTTGGCGTTAACCGAATTCAATAATTACCCGGCGTTTTTAATGGTCTCATTGTATTAATCTTTTTGTTTTAGATAGATAATATTTTTGGCGTTTATGGCATTTCCAAATCGCCGGCCATTGGAACTCCAAGGGGCTAGAATATCTCTCTGAATGGCTTCATCTATACTAAGTATGGCCAGGACTTCTTAGATTCAATGGCGTTTTAGAAAAGATGGAACATTGTTCTATTATATTTTTGGCGTTTTACAAGCGGAAAATTATATTAGAACCACAGGGAAAAAATTAGAAACGAAAAAATAAATTAAAAATCTTAATCGGATCTCTCTTCATAATCTTCACTGTCATCGGTCTCTCTCTGCTTTAATTCTACAAGAACTGTCACCAAATATATGGCGTTTTTTTATGTTAAACTTAACAAACCCATCGGTCTGATTATTTTGTCTGCTCGTCTGTTGAAGTGGCTTTTGTGGATGTTTGGGGACATAGATTGATGACGTGTGGGTGGGTTTTTCGCTTTGATCTTCATCTTTATAATCATCCCACTCTTCAGTGTCATTGATCTCTTCTTCTCATCCAAGCTTTCTTCAAGAACAAAGAACACAAAATGACATACGACTGTCATCAGTATCTTTTTCTTTAAGATTTGTCCATCTCATGCAGCAAAATCTTACTGAGTTACTCCCCTCATCTAACAATCTATTCAGTGAAACTTCACGAAAAACAATACTGAATATCCAATAAAGCATGTTAGCCAACTTTGATTTGTTTTATTTTTTATTTTTTTTTGCGTTTTACAGTGAGTGGTATTATAGGAACATTGGCGTTTGTTTTTTTTTTTTTTTGTGTGATCAAAATGGAAGTTTTTGAGAGGGATCATTTTATAGCATGTCTTTGGCGCGTAGATTAGGCGGTGTATTATTATAATAAATTATTCGTCGTTTCAGTTTACTGTTTGTAATTAATGTTTTTGATAAGGTTTATCTCTGAAGTCTATAACACGTCTCGTCTTTCAAGTTTGGCCTTTTATTTTTTTAATTCAATAAATGTTGTTAATAATAAAGTTTTTATCTCTTTAGTTTACTATTTTTGTAGTTAGTGTTTCTAGTTACCTTTTCGAGATTTTGACCTTTTTTATTTTTAATGAGGTTTTAAATAAAGATGGCACTTTACTTTACTTTACTTTTTTTTTTGAGTTTTTTATAATACTTTTCCAAAGTAATTTTATTATAGTTTGAGAGTTTTGGAGCGCTTTATGGCACGATGGCGTTTTCACAAGCATTTGTATGTGTGGCATTTTTATTATATATGGCGTTGTTATTATATAACAATCAACTGAAAAAGAAAATAAAAAAAATATAAACAATTGATCTTCCAAATCTTCACTGTCACTAGTCTCTTTCTTCTTTTGAAACATCTTAACTGGTTGTTTCGACTTTCGTATGATTCATTTTGTTTTTTTTTGTGAAGTATCTTTTTTTGTGGCCGTTTGGAAGCACAAATGAGGTGAGTTTTTTGTTTGAAGTTTATCTTTATCTTCAACACACTCATCAGTGTCATCCGTCTCTTCATGCCATTCAAATATTCATCAATAACAAAGCACAGAAAATGACATAAGTCTGACACCAGCATCTTTTTCTTGAAGATTTGTCCATCTCATTCAGCAAAATGTTATTGAGTTACAACTCTCAGCTAACAATCCATTCGGCAAAACTTCGTGTAGAACAATATTGAATATCCAAGGAACGATGTTTGATTTTTAGGGTTTTTGGCGTTTTACCAAGAAAAAGAACGCCACTAAATAAAAGTAACTTCAACCTCTAATTTTGGTCATGCTAAACTCAATAATGTTTTGTTGTATGAGATGAACAACATTGTTAATCCTCAGTTAAGAAAGATGTCTAACAATGTTGTCCACCCTATACAACTAAACTTTATTGAGAACAAAACTGAATCTCCAAGAAATGATGGTTTTTGCAATTTTTATGGTTTATGTATGTTTTGGCGTTTATAGATTGGATGGAAGTTGAGGATAAAGTCAATAAGATTTTACTCAATGAGATAGACAATATCTTCACTTAATTATTTTTGACCATCATATTGAGCGAAACATTACCGACAACCAAAGTGAATTTCAAAGAAACGTTTTTGTTTTTTGGTTTTTTGGCGTTTCTATGATGAATAGTATATATTAAATATGGCGTTTTGGGTTTGGTGTGTTTAATGGAAGATCTGAGATGTTGTATATATAGGATGTTTTTTGGCGGTTGTTTTAGGCGGGATTTTATTATTACTAGTGTAATGACCCGCGCTACGCGGCGGGAACTCAATCGGTATCGATTGAGAAAATCCAAGACGAAAATGTCGTTATATAGTAAAAATGTTGATACGTGTTTTACATCGATTGAAAACTATAAAGACGAATATACTTAAGCGTTTCGGTTGCACCAACAATGAAGAAATATACCAATTTAAGTCTTAACCATTATCCATTAGTCATTACATCCTTAGTTATTATTTATTACAAGATATGAAGGCCTGAAGCTTGAGATTTATTAAATTTAAACCCTACGATAAAAACCTAAAGACATGCTAACAAAGCAATGTAAGGAAAAGTGTGAAGGCTAATATGTACAAATTAGCCCAAATCTGTGGAACTAATACATGGGGGAAACACACAAACGTCGTAAACAAAACTCAAATCTAAGCAAATGAGAAACTCAAAAGAAATACAACCACTAAGAAACCCCATGAGACCACCATGTATAAATTTAAATGAAATTATACATACCACATCGGTTAGATAGATACAAAAAAGCAACCAATGGCATAATTGTAATTACTATCATGTTATTGTCGTATTAATATACTATTCCTAAGAGCTTTTATAAATTGTTATATTATACCATACAAATGATATTATAAGGTAATTTTGATATTGTAGGGTAATTTTGTAAATATTCTTATAGGTAATTGTTTTGAAGTTACCATCTACATTCTGGTCAAATTGAATGTACCGGTTAATTGTTTCAAGTTACCATCTACATTCAAATCTTCACTGTCACTAGTCTCTTTCTTCTTTTGAAACATCTTAACTGGTTGTTTCGACTTTCGTATGATTCATTTTGTTTTTTTTTGTGAAGTATCTTTTTTTGTGGCCGTTTGGAAGCACAAATGAGGTGAGTTTTTTGTTTGAAGTTTATCTTTATCTTCAACACACTCATCAGTGTCATCCGTCTCTTCATGCCATTCAAATATTCATCAATAACAAAGCACAGAAAATGACATAAGTCTGACACCAGCATCTTTTTCTTGAAGATTTGTCCATCTCATTCAGCAAAATGTTATTGAGTTACAACTCTCAGCTAACAATCCATTCGGCGAAACTTCGTGTAGAACAATATTGAATATCCAAGGAACGATGTTTGATTTTTAGGGTTTTTGGTGTTTTACCAAGAAAAAGAACGCCACTAAATAAAAGTAACTTCAACCTCTAATTTTGGTCATGCTAAACTCAATAATGTTTTGTTGTATGAGATGAACAACATTGTTAATCCTCAGTTAAGAAAGATGTCTAACAATTTTGTCCACCCTATACAGCTAAACTTTATTGAGAACAAAACTGAATCTCCAAGAAATGACGGTTTTTGCAATTTTTATGGTTTATGTATGTTTTGGCGTTTATAGATTGGATGAAAGTTGAGGATAAAGTCAATAAGATTTTACTCAATGAGATAGACAATATCTTCACTTAATGATTTTTGACCATCATATTGAGCGAAACATTACCGACAACCAAAGTGAATTTCAAAGAAACGTTTTTGTTTTTTGGTTTTTTGGCGTTTCTATGATGAATAGTATATATTAAATATGGCGTTTTGGGTTTGGTGTGTTTAATGGAAGATCTGAGATGTTGTATATATAGGATGTTTTTTGGCGGTTGTTTTAGGCGGGATTTTATTATTACTAGTGTAATGACCCGCGCTGCGCGGCGGGAACTCAATCGGTATCGATTGAGAAAATCCAAGACGAAAATGTCGTTATATAGTAAAAATGTTGATACGTGTTTTACATCGATTGAAAACTATAAAGACGAATATACTTAAGCGTTTCGGTTGCACCAACAATGAAGAAATATACCAATTTAAGTCTTAACCATTATCCATTAGTCATTACATCCTTAGTTATTATTTATTACAAGATATGAAGGCCTGAAGCTTGAGATTTATTAAATTTAAACCCTACGATAAAAACCTAAAGACATGCTAACAAAGCAACGTAAGGAAAAGTGTGAAGGCTAATATGTACAAATTAGCCCAAATATGTGGAACTAATACATGGGGGAAACACACAAACGTCGTAAACAAAACTCAAATCTAAGCAAATAAGAAACTCAAAAGAAATACAACCACTAAGAAACCCCATGAGACCACCATGTATAAATTTAAATGAAATTATACATACCACATCGGTTAGATAGATACAAAAAAGCAACCAATGGCATAATTGCAATTACTATCATGTTATTGTCGTATTAATATACTATTCCTAAGAGCTTTTATAAATTGTTATATTATACCATACAAATGATATTATAAGGTAATTTTGATATTGTAGGGTAATTTTGTAAATATTCTTATAGGTAATTGTTTTGAAGTTACCATCTACATTCTGGTCAAATTGAATGTATCGGTTAATTGTTTTCAAGTTACCATCTACATTCAAGTTGCCATTTGCCAATAACCGATTCACTGACCCTCTCTCTATTGGACTAAAAAAGCAATAAAGGAATGACACTACTGTAAATTAGATCAAAAGTCTGGTGAATTGTTTTCCTGTTCACAAGAACTTTCATGTTTTGTTATTATATAAATAAATGTAGTAATTAAGTCACTGTTTGTTCAGCTTTATCGTTTAAAACAAGTTTGGCGTTTTATATTTAATGGCGTTTAGATTAGGATGATGTGTGCTATGTAGGTTAGGGCGGTAATTTATGGCGTTTTATTCATGAGTTTGGCATTTTGTGTAGAGAAGTCAAAAGACCCTTTTTACCCTTAATGAAACGCACCACGCTAATAAAAGTGATGTTATTTACGAAAACGTCACCGTGCCAATCTAGTCCATAGATTGTTTTGATCGGACAATCCATAACCGTTTTCACACTTATCACCGTTTTCTCTAAATCCACACACACACACACACACACACATATATATATATATACAGGGTAGGGTTCCAGCGTGAACAACCTCCCAAGAGTGAACTGCGTGAACAGATCTGGACCCTTAATTTCCTTTTTAGTTGTTAAGGGTAGGATTGTAATTATATGAAAAATTAGATTTAAATCCTTATTTTAATAATTGAATTAAGTTACATCTTTCCTATTTTAAATTCATTATCCACAATATCTTTCCTATTTTAAATTCATTATCCACAATATATTTTATTTCAATTTTATTTTTTAGATTTCATCACCAGAATTCATATTGTGATTTTTAAGATTCACGTAACCTTCATATTTCAACGGTATACACATGTGTACTTGGATATGAATAGAACAGTACGCATGTGTACTCAGCATCGTACATATGTATAATTAGCTACTTAAGACATACATAGAAACAAAACCTGTAAAACTGTTTTATACTTAACAAATTACAAGTTCCATAATGTTTGCCAAACCAAGCAAAAAAAACATACAATTACAAATTCCGGTTTCGTAAAAACAATAAACGCAACATAATCGAAAAAACAAAAAACATAGTCTTTTACAACTGTTCGCCACGTTGTATGCTGAATCATCCTTATCGACCAAGCAAACAAACATACGTGAATCATCCTTATCGACCTCATACGTGAATCATCCTTATCGACCTTCCATCTCCACTTTTCTCATTAACGACATCTCCTATAATAGCAAAAAAAAAAAAAAAAAACTCAACAACTAATACTTTGCAAAATTCACAAGTGTACATCAACAACTTTACACATTCAATACACAAAAAATTATGACATATTACAAAAACAGACGCTATACACATGTGTACATCGCATTAAAATCAGAGCAAAATCAGAATACACATGTGTACATCGCATTAAAAACAGGGCAAAATCAGAATACACATGTGTACATCGCGTTAAAAACATAGAAAAATAAAAAAAATTGAACAAAAAAAACTCAGTAACTAATACTTTGCATAATTTACAAGTGTATATCAACAACTTTACACATTCAATACACAAAAAAATCTGAGATATCACAAAAAACAGACGCTATACACATGTGTATATCGTACTAAAAACAGAACAAAATCAGAAGACACATGTGTACATCGCATTTAAAACACAGCAACATCAAAAAAATTGAACTCCAAAAAACGCTAAACAACTTAACAATAATAACAATCTTCAGAACCTTATAACAATCTTCAGAACCTCAATCAAAACAATAATAATTTTCAACATCAAACAATGAAAAATTGCAAACTTTTTTTTCAATAATCAAACTCATAACAATCTTCAAAACCTCAATCAAACAATAACAATAATAATTTCATAGTCACCTTCCACATTAAACGTCTTTGACCCTACCTTATCAATATGCTTCATTTCATAGTCACCTTCTTATATGTAGTAATTAAATTAAAAAAAAAACATGAGATGCTTAAATGAGAAAAACAAAATAATGACTACATAGATGCAGAAAAGTAGAATATATACTCACCATTCTTCCACTAGGAGTGGTTAATGGGCATGCTGATGAATATTCGAAACTGTTATTAGGTTAGCATTGCCTATAACCAAAAGAAAATTATTAATATGATAAACCATAATATATATTTTGATCTGCACGTACAAGTTATATTTGTAAACATTAGATAATATTATATAAAGATAAGGGAAAATGGTCATGTGTGGTCACTGTCTAGTTGAGTCAACTACTTTGGAAAACATCCCAAAAACCGAAACGGTGATATACGGTCTGAACCCAGAAAGTTTTCCACTGTCCCCTCTCACATGCACCACAGTTTTGACTTTCAAGATTTTTTTTTTTTAGATTAATAAAAAAAACTTTTTATAATCATCAGGTTTCAATCTGTACGTTAGATCTGAAATAGACCCTTTAAGAAGTTCATCTAGAAGGGGTAATACAAACATACAGGCAAAAGATCAAATACAAATAATCTTAACATACTAAACATACAAATTGAAGGAATACTCAAAAAGACAAAGTGGCATTATTGTAATTACCACCAACTATCAAAGTTACTATACAAATGTTAACTCAACCAAAAATACCTAAAAAACACAATTTGTTTTAATATTTTTTATAAAAAAATCGCTACATTTTGTTAGCAAATTTTTTTTTGCTGCTACTAAAATTAGCGATTTTTTAATAAAATAAAATAATTTGTGTGTATTTTTTTTAGGTTTTTTGTCGGTTTAGTTTTTAGCATTTTAGCTTGGGTGGGGGGTGTTAGGTTTTTGAGGGGTGGGGGGGTTTAGGTTTTTGGGGGGTGGGGGGGGGTTAGGTTTTTTTTAGGTTTTTGGGGGTTGGGGGTTTAGGTTTTTTTTAGGTTTTTGGGGTGTGGGGGGGGGGGGGTTGGTTTTTTAGGTATATTTGTAGAGTAACTTTGATAGTTATTGATAATTACAAAAATGTCACCTTGTCTTTTTGATTTTTCCTTCAATTTGTATGTTTAGTATGTTAAGATTATTTGTACAAGAACTTTCCCCCAAACATAGAAACATTAACACCTACTTGATGCTTTCATTATATGTCGTTGATGTTGATTCTCACCGAACTAACGGTTTCACCGTCAGTCGGCGCTGCCGCCGCGCGGCCCCCTCTTTCTCCCTCTCATCTCTCCCGCTGTTCTCTTTCTCTCTCCCGTTCTCCTGCCGCTCGATCTCTCTCTCTCATCGTGGTTCTGAGTTGTGTGTGTGCAGTATAGGAAGGAGGGTTGGGGGTTGTGTGGAGTGGCTTGCCGGAAAAACGGCCTGAACCGGCCGGATTTGTCTCCGGAGTCCGGCGGCGGACCCTATACTTTTTTTCAGATCTAGGGTTAAATATGTTGATTACTTGATTTGTGAGAGAGAAACGGGGTTTATGCAATCAATTTAAGATGGAAATTACACATATACCCTTTTAGTATTTAATTAAATGGAAAAAATTAACCAAATAATTACCATCATGCCACTCACTTTAATCTCAAGATCATAAAAATCAAGGGCCCAGATCAGTTCACGCAATTCACTCTTGGGATTTTGTTCACGTTTGAACCTAATCCTATATATATATATAATATGAAAAATCTATAATCCATAAACTAAAATAGAGTAAATTACAAGTTTTGTCCTTTATGTTTACACTAAATTGCAGGCGTTGTCCTTTAGCGCAAAAGTTTACGAGTTTTGTCCTTAACTTTTCAAAATCCTACACGTTATGTCCTTTAGGCCAAACCTAGTTAGATTTTTTGGTTAAATCTGGTCATGTGCCTTGCACATGAGGGTATTGTTGTAATTTCACCTTCTCAAAGACTATTGTGTAAAGAACATTTATTGAGGGACTATTTTGTAACAAACTAAAAAATAAACTGCTTCCATCTTACAAAATGAACTGCGAGCTCTTTACCAACTTTTTATTTTAACTCACATACAAGTGTAGAAAATGAGCTGCGAGCTTCTTTTATATCAATACTAGGTTATATACCCGTGAGCTTCACGGGTTATAGGTTGTGTTAAAAAAAATTATATTTACAAAAGAAATTTTAAGCGTCATTTTTTTCCACTTGACTCATTAAGAAAGAATACAACACAAAACGATTAATTCTTAAGATATGTAAAGATTGCCACTCTCGATTCTAAAATGATCCAAATCAATTTTGTTAATATGTATAGATTACTTGTATCTTATGTATGAGCTACTTATACATGGGTAATACTTGAGACTTAGGTTTCTTTTTATTTTACATAAACCTTTTTTATATTTTTAGTTTAACTAGGGTTAAGACCCGCCCGTGTTGCGGCGCGGGTACATCGTAAACATTGAATGGATTAGTCCAAACGTTATATGATGCATTAACCATATGAAAGCACACATTTCGACGTATCCACTTGAACTCAATGTAACATGTATAAGCATTTTGATTGGATCAAACGTAAAGTAAAACAAATTCATATCGAACAATCACAACGTATTATATGTGACCCAACTCATACATAAAAAACGTAACGGTATGAAGAAAAATATGCACATGTAATCGAAATGGATTAATTAGAGCTTTCGAAAAAAAGGAAGAAAAAGAAACCATAATTTGACTCCACTCGGTTCGAAACAAACTTTACGAAACATACATAAAATAAGCACGAAAACATATGTTAAAAGAACAATAACCTAATCAGTTAAGTTTCCCCTTTCAGTGGATTTATTATAATGTCTGTTTGAGTTGTATCTCTCTTTAATTGGAAATAAAATATTCATTAAATTTCTGATCTTACACTGCTAAATTTCATAATGAATTCTACTTTCTTTTTTTTTTCTTTTTTTTTAAAGTAGCCTTTTGGTGGACCAAGTTATCAGATCATTTATTTATACAAACATGAAACTGAGATTTCATTTATTCCTATCCTATTCTTGCATTTATTCATATCCTTGTCCAGGATCTCAAATGGTTTACGACCCTAGATCTACCGAACAACCCCCATCTACAGCTTCCTTACCTACACCACCCCCATAACACCAGACCCCTAGAAAACCCCCCTATGCAAAGATTAGATGAAGAATCTAAAATGATAAATCAGGATTATACATCAAAATACCTTGCATAAGACCAACGATTGGACTCTTGGCGAGTAACCATAAGCCCATTTGGCTCCATCTTTCTACACTTCTGAGTCGACTTCGCAGCAAATCCAAACCCTAAAGCACCTTAAATGAAACGAATATGGAAGATGTGTTTTGAGGAGCCATGAAAATGACGCGGTGCAATTGGGATTAGGGTTTGAGAAGGGGGAGAGTTTGGCAGATCCAGTGAATAGGGTAAACTTAGATGGAAATCAAAACCCCTAGAAAATCATACCTGTGAATAGGCATCAGCAAGCGAATTGATGTTTTTCTTCGATGATTTACGGATGAATCGAGAGAGAGGGAGCAGATCCAGATCTGATTCATAGGGGATTTGAGAGAGAGAAGGAAGAGAAGTGGGATGTTTGAATTTTGAAATGTTGGTTTACTTTGATTCTTGGGTGCGTGTTTGAGGTGTATGGGATGAGCGGGATTCAAATTTTGAATGAAATATCTGGCCGCCCAAAACCTCTGCATAATGAGCTTGTACAATATGCAAGGAATTTTGTATTTCAGCAGGTTTGAAACAATTAATAATACATAAAAATTCAAAAATCTCACAAAATTACACATAGGATAGGATGACGTGGACTGGCTAGAATTTTGACACATGGTATAGAAAAGTTTTGCTTTATTATAGTAGAGATATATGCAAACATGATGAATGGGTAAGCTATTTGGATAGTCAATTTTATCACATATTGAAAAGTTTTCATTATTCAGTATCTGATTGTGTAATTTCAATTAGGTCATTGGTGCAATGGCTTAATGATCTCGATGGATCCATTCACATTATAATAGGAAACACTTTAATTTCCCCCAATTTACCTGCCACACCCTAACCACTACCACCACCGTCGATGAAACCCTAACCATCCCCATCGTCACTCCTAACACCGTCACCACCACCACAAAATGTCCAGTTTTCTTCACTAAAAACCCCACCATTCACTGTTCATATTCCAGAAAAAAATTCCCTAATCAATTTCTTACACTCTGTTCCCGAGTCTCATTTAACAGGGGGAGGGGAGAGAAAAGAGATGAAAATATGAAAAACCATGTTCCCGAGTTTCATTTAACAGGGGGAGGGGAGGGAAAAGGGAAGAAAATATGACCAAATACTCATCCTCCCAAATTGGAGAGATTAGGAGAGAAAATTTTCCTTCCCCTCACCTACCCCTGTTAAATGACTCGAGAACATAGTGTTATTATTTAACCAAAACAACGCCAAATTCAGAGTTCAAATTCAATCAAACCACAATTTAACATACAAAACCTAATCAATAAACTGAAATCAACGAATAACCGTAGCCTGGGGATTTGTGCGAAGGTCGGTCTCTATAAACACGAACTGAACTCACCGATCCGATCATTGAGAAAATCCGATGGAGATCGTTGTCTGTGGTGTGACGGTGGAGATCTCCGACGTAGAGGGCGGAGCGTGGGTGTTGATGGCGTGAAGAGGAGGCGACGGTGGTGGTGGTAGGGTTGTTGAAGATGTTATGTTCATTGGTGTAATGGATGAAAGAAAATTGTGAGATTGGTAAACGGAATGTGAATTGCAGGTATGTATCAATGGCATCTGTAAACATATACATAGAGAGAAAGAGGAGAGAGATATATAAATGGGTTTTCTTATTATATATAATTATAATATATTATTTTGTTTAATTTGGTTTTGTTTTATTTATTGGAATATTTAAATAAATGGGTAAAAAGACCAAATTACCTTGTGTAATGTAAATTAACAGAAAAATATAACTGGGTTAGGGCTAAAGGACAGAACGTATAGGATTTTGAAACATTAAGGACATAATTTGTCAACTTTTACGTTAAAGGACAACGCTTGTAAAATGATGTTAACGTAAAGGACAAAACTTGTAATTTACTCATTAAAATATGTTGTCAGATCCTACAAGCTGGTCTAGTTTTATGCGGCCGTTTTTTGATATAAACCATAAGTGCATAATAGTTTCACTAGTCACCACATATACACATAAGGGTGTGTGTGATGTGTATACCGAAGAAGTGTTTGCGCTTAAGTGTGATGGTTCTAGTAAGTGAAAAATCAACAGCAACAATCACTAACGATACCTAGTACTTTTTAGAATTACAAGTGTTTTTGCATTTGTTTAACATTCAAAATTATAAAGTTGGATTAATTGTTTTGATTGGTACAGACCAATTGTTGGTCCTGGAAAAGGGCTTGTAGCAAACATAAAGTAGAGAAATATGTTGTTAATTGTGATTGGCAACGGAAGATTAGTATAGTGAACTAAGTAGGTATGTAAACGAATTAAACGAAAATGAATTGTTCGTAAACTTGTTTGGTGAGTAGTTCACTTATTAATAAGTAAATGAATATGAACACGATTTTTTGTTCATTTATTAAACGGACAACATTAACACACGTTTTGTTCTTTTATTTATGTTCGTGAACGTTCGTTTATGTTTATTTGTTTACATTTGAATATGTTCATTCGTTTATGTTTGTTTGTTCATGTTCTTTTTAATTCAATTACATAAGTAGTTATATTTATATAAATATCAAACATGGAAGGATTTTTTAACTACTTATATAAATATAACTTATTGGTAATTGAGTTTTCTAGTAATTAAAATGGGTTTTCCAATGGAATTTATCAAAATTAGTCACTAATATATATAAAAATTACTTTATATTCGTTTATATTTAGTCAATTATGTTCATTAATGTTCATTTGTGTTGTTTATTGTTTCTTAAATTATGTTTGTTTAACTTTGTTTCTTTATGTTCGTGAACTGTCCGTTTAGGTTCTAAATGAACGAAGATAAACGAATACGAACATGCCTCTGTTAGTGTTTAGTATGTGTGGCAAAATGGGTGGGTTGGGTAATGGGTTAGGATGGGCATGGGTTAGAATGGGTTTGAGTTAAGATGGGTTTTTTAAGAGATGGGTTAGAATGGGTTTAGGTCAAGATGGGTTTTTGTCAAAAAATTCAAAAAAATAAAAAAAATTCAAAAAAAATTCAAGAAAATCAAAAAAATAAAAAATAAATAAAAAAAATTCAAAAAAATTCAATAAAATTCAAAAAAATTCAAAAAATTCAAAAAAAAAAAAATTCAAAAAATTCAAAAAAAATTCAAAAAAAATTCAAAAAAATAAAAAAACTATGAGATTTTGTTGTGAAACATAACCTTCATGTTTTGATGCATGTTCCACTGTATAAAATGCGTTACTACTTGAAGTTCATGCTATTATTATGTCTTTTGTTTAGGTCTCTTTGATACTTGGTATCTTTTAGCATGTTCATAAACATAGTTAGCTATAACATAGAAACCAAGATCTTTGGGGCTTGAGACAGCCAACAGGCTGAAACCTTCAACTTCAAGCCTTTGAATCTAACCATTGTTTCTTAAGCCATTCTAGACACTTTTGTGTCCACATCATTCACCCTTAGATAACAAAACTCTAAAGAAATCTGTAGTCAACGGTTTACAACTATAATTAACAAAGAAAACTGTTTCATAAACTGGAGTAAACATACAAACTATTCAAATATACACACATTTTTTGAAATCGGGACACAAAATAAAACAACCTTCATCCAGGATTAGAATTCACGATATATGTATTTTCCAATATTACATGTTACATATAAATATGTATATATTCTAATTTCACTATTTCAGTATCCAAATAATTATATCAAATTACTAACTTTCCCACTCTGTAAAATGATAACAAAATCATCTCATATGTACAAAAAAATTGATAATCATTCAACTAGTTCATAAATAGATTCACATGCAAGAGTTCGCTTTCAGCTAGACTCTGCTATAACAGAAGCCAAGGTTACGTGTCTCTTGAGTTCTTGAGCTTTCCTGTGATTCGACTCCAAGACAATAAGGAGTGCGGTTATGTCAAGTTCAATGGTCAATATAGAATCAATTTTAAACCTGAATAAATATTTGTACATACATTTCGTTTAACTGCCTACTATGCTAAGAACACCCTAACTGTTGGCCTAGTTAACACGTTAAGCTGCTGACCCAGTTGACTAATTAAGCTGCAACCATGTTAAGAACACCCTAATTGTTCGCCCAGTTAACATGTTAAGCTGCTGACCCAGTTGACCCATTAAGTTGTTGACCCAGTTGACTAATTAAGCTGCAAAACAGTAGATCATTCAGTTGACCCACTACTTTTCTATGTTCTTACAACTCAGCTTAACTAGTCACTAGTTTTTTTTAATTCGTTTTATGCTCTCTTGTACACCGATATCGGTTACAGACTAGTGTTTGCCAGCATGGAATCCAACTATCCAAGACTAGTGTACACCGATTCGTTTTCTATGCTATAAGCATGGTACCGGTACCGAACCGTACCCGAATCAAAATTCATTTGGTACATCAAAATTACGCTTAAATTCATTCCTATTTCATACCCGAATCAACAGTAGAACACAATTATTTTTGCAGAACGATGAATTAAGAAAAGTATATCACGATAGTTCCAATGCTGAATTTTAAACCTAAATCCTCTAAAAATTTCGCACCAAAAATATCTTCAGTTGACGAAATTGATGCGTCGTTTACTTTTTCCGCCAGAAAACGCACGTAACTAGACGAAAATCATAAAAAAAAAGTCACAGTTTATCATCTAATACAGTACAGACTATTCAAACAACCATAAATAACTTGTCAACATCATTATACAAGTTATAGCAAGGTCTAATCTCACCATATGTTCCAGATCAAGCACAACGAAAGCTCAAAATTACACACGAAAGTACGAAACAAGAGATTCAGTCAAATAACATCAAAACGAAGCTTAAACTGATAAGCATGACGAACACTCGAAATCACACAAATTACACACGAAAGTATGAAACAAGTGAAATCAGTCGATTAACATCAACACGAAGTTTAAATTGATCATATTTCATACGCAAATCCACAGCAATCTGAATTTAAGCATGACGAACACTCGAAATCACACACGAAAGTACGAAACAAGTGAAATCAGTCGATTAACATCAAAATGAAGCTCAAATTGATTAAAATTTCATACGTAAATCAACAATAATTTGAAATTAAGCATGGCGAACACTCGAAATCACACGCAAATGTACGAGACAAGTGAAATCAGTCAAATAACATCAAAATGAAGCTTAAATTGATTCAAATTTCATGAACAGATCAACAGTAGTTCGAATTTGTGATTGAATGATTGATTACCTGTTGACACGATCGATTTTTGAAGTGAAAAACGGTTACATTGGTGAAGAATTCAGAGGCGAAATGGGGAGAGAAACTGTTGCAGACGTTAATCCAAAATTTTTAGGGTTAGATAGATAAAAACCCATTCTGACCTGTGTTAAAATTTTAATGGGTATTTTAAAACCCATCTTAACCCATCTTGACTAATTACTCAGCCCATTCTGACTTATTTTCTTTTTTAAAGGAGCCCAAAATAACCCAAAATATCATGGTTGAGTTTTTATTGCCACCCCTAGTGTTTAGGTTCTAAATGAACGAAGACCAAACAATTCTCAGTGCCATTCTTGGCAGTTGTTCAGATGCTATACAACCACTCATCTCCTCGGCAGATACGTCTAAAGATGCCTGGGAACGGTTGGTCACTAGCTTCGCCAACAAGTCACGATCCAGAATTATTTCTCTGAGGTCAAAACTTGCTAAGAACCCAAGAGGAAATCGACCCGTTGCAGAATTCTTACACGATATGAAGTCCATCGCTGATGAACTTACTCTAGTTCAAAGTCCGGTAAATGACGAAGATCTCCTTATTCACATATCGGGACAATTAGGGGAAGAGTTCAGACCCATGGTGGCAGCCCTGAAGGCACGTGACTCACCTATTTCCTATCCCGAGTTATTTGAAAAACTGGTTGATTTCGAAAGAACTCTCAAAGAAAGTGCATCGCCACCACCGGTTATGGCTACTGTGAATTTCACCCAGAAACAAGGACGCTTCAGTAACTCTCGATCGGGTCCTGAAGCAAGTCGTAACTCTCGATTGGGTCCTGAATCAAGCCATCAGCGTCGCTATCAAACCGGGAGTTTCTACTCTAAACAACATCGCAATCAAGGACCAAATTACAATGGTAGTAATCATGTAACTCGTAATTCTTTTTACTGTTATTACTGCAACATTGCAGGTCATGAAACAAAGGATTGCCGAAAGTTAGCTCGGTTTCTCAAGGACAACAATGTCACAGTTGCACCCCGAGGCCACAATGCACCAGTTGCTAATGTCACAACTGCTCCTCCCAATTTCATGTTTGATACGGGAGCCTCTGAGCACATGTCCAAAGACACAAGCTCTCTCCACACGCTCTCTGAGTATGGAGGACCAGATGAAATACTCTTAGGAGATGGTAAAACCCTCTCTATATCTCATACGGGTCATCTTACCTTTTACACTCCTACACGCTCACTTTCTTTAGCCAATGTCTTGTGTGTACCAAAATTAAGAAACAATCTTGTTTCTGTTGCTAAACTCTGTAAAACTAACAATGTTTCTGTGGAATTTTTCCCTTCCCATTTTTTGTTAAGGATCTTCGTACGGGGGCGCGACTAATGCGGGGGGACAATGATCATGATGTCTACCATGCAACCCTTAAATCTTGGCGTCAACTCAACTCCTCATTGCATCAACTCAACTCTACTTCAACCATTTCATCACATGACTGGCATCATACACTTGGACATCCGTCTCTTCGTGTGTTCAAGACCTTAGCCAAATGTTTAGGTCTTCATTTTGATTTTGATAATTTTCATTGTAACTCATGCTCGCTCAATAAAAGTCATAAACTCCCGTTTGGCATGAATTCTTTTACCACTTCCAAACCATTGCAGCTTGTATACTCTGATGTTTGGGGACCTGTTGATAAATCCGTTGATGGTTTTACCTATTATATTATTTTTGTGGATTATCATACCAAGTATATATGGCTTTATCCAATGAGAAGAAAATCTGATGTCTCCACACTTTTTCCACAATTTAAAGTCCTTGTTGAAAAATATTTTCAAACACCATTGATATCTTTGTTTACCGATAACGGTGGCGAATACATTGGACTCACTTCCTATCTCCAATCTCAAGGGATTTCTCATTTCACCATCCCTCCGCACACACCCGAACAAAATGGTGTGGCTGAACGACGTCATCGTCATATAGTGGAAACCGGTTTAGCACTTCTACACTATGCTAACCTTCCACTTTCATTTTGGTCTCATGCCTTTCAAGCTGCGGTTTATCTCATTAATCGCTTGCCCACACCCATCCTTGATTCTAAAAGTCCCTATCACATGCTTTATGACAAAAATCCTACTTATTCCAATTTTAAACCTTTTGGTTGCCTTTGCTATCCGTGGCTTCACCCGTATACAACCTCAAAGCTCCAGCCTCGTTCTGCTCAATGCATTTTTCTTGGCTATTCTCCTTCCAAATCTGCCTATAAATGTTATGACTTTACCGCACACCGATTGTTCCATTCTCGACATGTGGAATTCGTTAAACACATTTTTCCCTACAAAGCACTCAAGTCCACCAATACTCCTCTTCCCACTGTTGAACAACTTTTCCCTTCATCTACCTACTCTCACAATTCAAATGAAACACCAACCCCTACAGGCCCAAACTCGGTTGAATCTCTACCTAACACCACTATGTTACATACCCATATTCCACCTTTATCATCTACAGCCCAATCAACAACCCCCACCACTCCCCATGCACTTAATTCTCATGCACCTAGTATTATTCAACCAACCGAAAACCCCTCACCTATTTCCTTTAACTCTCCATCTATCTTTCCCATTCCGAACCAATCGTCTCCTTCCACTCCTGGCTCCTCACCCGACCTTCACTCTCCATCGCCCACCTCTACACCTACTTCCTCATCACCTACTCACATACCAACTCCTCCACACCGCCCACCCCGTGAGCGAAAACCCAACTCCAAGTACTACAATTCTGCATTCGTTAATCTTACCACCGCTCACCCCGTTCCAATCTCGATTGAACCCAATACTCATGTACAAGCATTAAAGGATCCACATTGGCGTCAAGCCATGGACTCAGAATTCAACGCCTTGCTTAAAAATGCAACGTGGGATCTGGTTCCTCCATCATCTCACAAACCTATTGGTTGTAAGTGGGTATTCCGTATCAAGCGTAACCCCGACGGGTCCATTGCTAAATACAAGGCTCGCCTCGTTGCCAAAGGCTTCCTCCAAGAATATGGTAAAAACTACACATAAACGTTTAGTCCGGTCACTAAACCTGTCACCATCCGTACCATTCTCTCCATAGCCTTGTCTAAAAACTGGCAGCTACGACAACTTGATGTCAACAATGCCTTCCTCCATGGCACTCTCTACGAGGATGTTTACATGTCTCAACCACCAGGGTATGTTAACCCAGACCTACCTAATCATATTTGCAAATTGCGCAAATCTCTTTATGGGTTAAAACAAGCACCACGGGCTTGGTATATGGAGCTTACAAAGTTCCTTCTAGACTTCGGTTTTCGCAAATCCCAAGCTGATCCGTCCTTATTTATCTACAACAATGATGGCTTGGTTTGCTTCTTCCTAGTCTATGTTGATGACATTGTTTTAACCGGTAACAGCCCCGTTTTTGTTCAAAAAGTTGTTGATGCGTTAGCATCCCGATTCTCCATTAAGGACCTTGGCATGTTACATCACTTCCTTGGTATTGAGGTAATTCCCACATCTAAAGGTCTCTTCTTATCCCAACATACACACATCTTGAACCTTCTTAATCGATTTAAAATGGATGGTGCTAAACCGGTTAACACTCCGCTTAGCTCCTCTGAGACACTCTATTCCAGTTTGACGGGTCTCTAACTGTTGATCCCACTCCGTACCGTCAACTAGTTGGTTCCCTACAATACCTAGCTTTCACCCGTCCTGATGTCTCTTTTGCTGTGAACAAGCTTTCACAATACATGCACTGTCCAACACAACTTCATTGGCAAGCTCTAAAACGTGTACTTAGATATCTTAAAGGTACCCTCTACCACGGGCTATTCCTCAACCGTGGGTCATCCCTTGATCTCAAGGTATTCACCGATTCCGATTGGGGTGGTATATCAGACGGGGGTCGGTCCACTACGGCCTACATCACTTATCTTGGTTCCAACATTCTTTCTTGGCGCTCCTCTCGCCAAAAATCCGTCTCGAGGTCCTCCACCGAAGCAGAATATAAGGCCTTAGCAAATGGTGCAGCAGAGGTTTCTTGGGTGCAAAATCTACTTGTTGAACTTGGGTTACCTGCCACATCTCCGCCAACTCTTTTTTGTGACAATGCCGGTGCAACATACTTGTGTGCTAATCCAATTTACCACTCCCGCATGAAACATGTCGCCTTGGACTATCACTTTGTTCGTGAAAAAATAACGGCCGGCACATTACGGGTTTTACACATTCATTCGGCTGATCAACTTGCTGATGTTCTTACAAAACCACTTGGGCGGGGTCCATTTCAGCGTCTTCGGTCCAAGATTGGAGTCTCTGATGGATCCTCCATCTTGCGGGGGCGTATTACGGATATTACGGATCATACCAAATCAAACAATTAAAAGTCAATATTCATTTGTAATTAATAGTCAATCTTCATTATTGTATTTGTATATTTAGCTCCTTTTAGTTAGCCTTGATTAGCTGTACTCCATATATTGTATTGGCTATATAGCCTTATCATTCTCTCGAATAGAATTACACTTGAAAAATCATAAAATACTCTTTACCATTATAATAACTTTTTTATTAATGGAGAACAATGGTACACACACAACCCCAGAGAAATCTAAGGGGCGTTGTCACTCAATGCTCTACTGGGGTTTTTACAACCAAGGACACGATACCTTCAAAGCGGAGGCATGTAAAAATAGACCGGAATTTCTTTATTATTAAAAATTTTCCAATAATGAGGAAACTACTAATTGGAGAAACATCTTTTTTTGCATTAAGTGAAGACTGGTACGATGATATATCTCTTGGTCCCCACACAAGATTTCTTCATTGAACTCTTAACTGCGTGTGATGGAATTTCCATAACTTTTTTTTGATGTGTTTTCGGATATGTTCGTCTCTTGGTCCCCACACAAGATTTCTTCATTGAAGTCTTAACAGTGTGTGGCAAAATTTCCACAACTTTTTTTTGACTGTCTTCGGAGATGTTCGTCATAAGTGTTCACGAGAAGAGTGTAGAATTTCATGAATGGTTATAGCTGGTCTCCAAACGTGTATTAATCTTTATAGTGTTTCGCTTACATTGTGAAGCCTCAGTTTCTAGTTTCTTGAGTAGTTAGGATCAGAGTGCGTAAGCGTTCAGAGATTAACTGATCTCTAGAGGCAACTTTAGGTGAATAAACAAGCCACATACTTCGTTGATCATAAACATTCGAATCATGTTTGTTTACTTAATAAATTCTAGTACCTAAAACAGGCTCAACGGAAATGGTTCATCGCATGTCACGAGCTCTTCATACACTGGGCTTTGTTGCTTCTAAAATAGATCCTTCTATCTTCACCTACAAGGCTAGGAACACTCTTTATTTATGTTGTGGTTTATGTTGATGTTAGTATTGTCATTGGTAATAATACCATGACAATTTCCAACGTTGTACAACTTTTTTTTTTTTTTTTAACAGCCAACAGAATCAATCCCGAGCACTCTCGGGGCACCCACTGGACCAAACGGAGTACTCCGAGAGTAACCCGAGTCCACCACCAATTCCGAGGAAAACTCGGTAACCCACCCGCCCGTAGGCACGACGGTGAAATTACCGGTAAAACCCGTTTGGCTCAAGGATCGAACCCAGGTTTTCCTGGGTCTCCTATCATTGTCCACCAATGCCTCACTCTGCACCAAGTGAGAGTTGAACTTGCATCTCTCAAGAGAAATGTAAGCCTTCCACCACTTGATCTAGAGATCATTGGCCCAACGTTGTACAACTCAATAAAGACTTCACAATAAAGGGTCTTTGTAACCTTGACTGCTTTTTAGGTATTGAATTGTTCAAAAAGGGTGGAATTCCGTTTTATCAAAGAAGAAATACATCTCAGGGTCCTTTAGTGAGTTGGTCATTCAAAATGAAAACCCTTCTGTTATCCAATGGGCACTTCATTGTTTTATCTCTCAAGGATAACCTTCTATTTTTTCGAGCCAGTCAAATATTGACAGCTTCTTGGAGTTCTTCAATATATCACACTCTCCAAACCAAACATCAGACCATGCGGTGTGCGGGTCCGCTCCCCTCCATCTTGGCTCGTCCTCGGCGTCCTACACCGCCCCCAGGCTGCGTCGCATCTCTAGCGGCGGAAGGAAGACGGAGGCGACGAGGCATGTTGATTGGCTGATGGCTGATGGTGGGGACCACATAGAGAGATAGAGAGAGTTTTTTTTTTTAATTCTTTATTATATATTAGTTTTTTATTAACTTTGGGTAGTCCACTCACCCTTGGATAGTCCCCTTTGGATGGTCCTTTATCGAACGTGACGTGGCGCCTACGTGGCGGATAGTCCCCAAAGGGACTACCCAAACCACATCCAATGGTCTCACAATTGCTATCAACAAAGTGTGTCAGCACATGCGTGCACTGTTCGAAAATCAATGGTCTGTTAAACAAATTCTCTGGTATTTGAAGGGCACCATCGATCATGGCCTACTCATTCGCCACAATTTTGGTTCTACGCTTTCAGGCTTTCACTGATGTTCAATTGCAAGAAACCTCCTCTCTTCAGGCCTTTTCCGAGGCTGATTTAGGTTAGGTGCCTGGATGACCCTTGGTCCACGAGGGGGTGAGGCGGGGGGTGGTTTGCTATCTACATTGGATTTAACATCATTTTCTGGACTGCATGAAAACCAAAAAAAAAAAAAATTGTTTCTCAATCATATCTATCGAGTCAGAATACAAAGCCCTAGCAATACTTTTGTTAAAATGACTTGGTTAGAACTTAGAAGCACTTCTTCATAAGCTTAGGATATACACAACATCTACTCCCTCCCTTTGGTGTGATAATCTTAATGCAACATATTTTGCGACTAACCATGTGTTTCATGCTAGATTAAACTATGTTGAAGTTGATTTTCACTTTTTCAGAGAAAAAGTCGCACAAAGAAAGTTTCCTGTGCCTTTTTTTGTTGATGCATGATTAGATTGCGGACATCTTCACAAAATCATTGCCAACTCAAAGATTTATGTTTTTACGTTTCAAGCTACAAGTCATTTCTCATCTAGAGCTTAATAATAATACAAGACATATACCCATTTCCTTGGTTCAACTATAACGCACCAGTTGCATTAATTATCCATAATTTATATGTCATATTCAACATTTGATATTTATCGTTGAAAGTCATACCGTTACTGTCGGTAATTACGTGTGAATTTTGTAAAATAGCACACACTCATTACTCCTGACCGCACCCAAGAGTTCCTAATCCTATTTAGATCTTGTCTTGTTGCGTTGCCAAAACAAAAATCAAACTCTTGACAAAAAAAAAAATGTCTCTCTCTCTCAAAATCTTGATCGTTCTTTCGTTTCTTCTTCTGCCTCCATCATCTTCTTCTTCACAAACACTTAATCATCAAAGCAGCTTTTTAAACCCTTTTTTGCAACATAAAAATTGTTCACTAAAAGATTATATTCTAAGGATAGCGAATCATGTGGACACAGCAGATTGGATCAAGAATATAAGAAGGGAGATTCATGAATATCCAGAACTGGCTTTCGAAGAAATCAGAACAAGTTCGGTTATCCGGCGAGAACTTGAGAAGATGAGTATCGGGTACAGGTGGCCGGTGGCCAAGACCGGAGTAGTCGCAGTGATTGGCTCTGGTTTACCGCCGTTTGTAGCACTTAGAGCAGACATGGATGCTTTACCCCTTCAGGTTTCTTTTTGCTTCATTAAATTCCTTAAAGTGGTACGTATGTATATATGTGTGTGTATGTATGTACATAAAACTAGTTTCATCTTATTTTCTGTATATCTTCATGCAAAACGTGCAAATTTTTTGATCCATCAATAATTCCTTTCTGCTATAAATGACAGGGACCCCAGCTTTGTATCCTTTTTCTAATGCTTCAGGATTTTTTGATATGGTAATATTAATTTAGGGTACAAGACCTTTTTTTTATTGGTGTTAGGTTTCTGATATTTTTCAACTCTAGTATAGATTTGTCAGGTAACTAAAGTTAAGCTAATGAATCTTATATACAACAACAACAACCATACCCAGTATAATCCCACCTATAGCGAAGCTATTGATAGGGTTTGGGGAGGGTAGGATGTAGGCACGCCTTACCTCTATCACAGGAGATAGAAAGACTGCTTCCAGTGAGACCCCCGGCTTCAAAAACCATAACCAAGACAAGCTAATAAATTTTATATATATAGATTAAATGACTGGTTGATTCCAAACCATCAGCAAAACTGTTAAACCGTGTTAAACCATTCCTTGATCAATAAACCCGTAATTAAACTGCCCAATAGGATAAATGATATGGTTTATGAACACCCCTTAATTTTTTTTTTCTAATATTATCATATATCATCACCAATCCTACTGGCAAATAATACTTCACAAACGTTATTGTAGTAAAACATATCTTAAAACTTGTCACTCCAACCGGTTAAGCAATGCCAAGTTCAATAATAGATAGACCAAGATGTTTCCTTGTTTTCATCGTCAGTCTTAATTAAGTACAAAAAATCATTTTGATAGATAAGAGTCCAGAAATATACATATAACATCTAACTATTTTACCGTTGTGTGTGAGTAGATCCGCACATATTTTCATCCTGCTACATGTATATGCATAAGTTTTCATGCATTGCATGCTGCTATTTTGATCTATCAACACCTTATTTCTATTAATGAATCTTGAAGATTAGAAAATTGAGAAAGAAAAAAAAAACAAGTCTTTTCTAGTTCATTAAGCTTCTTGAATGTGTTACCAAATTAATTAGGGTTTCTTCTCCATTTTTTACAAACAATTATAAAAGATTAGAAGTTGATTAAATCATAAAGAGTACTGATCGGCAGTGGGTAGGAACTGGTTGAGTGGGAGCATAAAAGCAAAATTGATGGCAAGATGCATGCTTGTGGACATGATGCTCATGTTGCAATGCTTCTCGGTGCTGCTAAGATATTGAAACAACTCGAAAGCGAATTACAGGTAACTAAACTAAAGATTAGGGTTTGTTTTTAGTTAATTGTGATAATGACTTTGATTATTTTAGGGCACAGTGGTTTTGATATTTCAACCAGCTGAAGAAAGAGGTGAAGGAGCAAAAGAGATGATTAAAGAAGGTGTTCTTGAGAATGTGGAGGCCATTTTTGGGCTACATTTAGTCCTGAGCTCTGATTCTGGTGTTGTTGCAACCAAGCCAGGCGAGTTTTTGGCCGGGTGTGGTTGCTTCAAGGCAGTGATCCATGGCAAAGGAGGCGATGCCGCCATCCCACAAGATTCTGTTAATCCCATTTTGGCTGTTTCGGCTTCTATAATTAGCTTACAACATATTGTTTCTCGAGAAGCAGACCCCTTGGACACTCCTGTATGAATTAAACCCTTCATGAATTGATGCATGGGTAGTGTATATAGATATATTACCATGCATGATGCATATTAAATAATTTTTATGACAGGTGGTTTCGGTAGCAATGGTAGAAGGTGGAAGTGAGCTTAATGTGATTCCTGATTCAGTTTCCATGGCTGGTACTTATAGAGCTTTTAGCAAAAAGACCTTCTATGCACTTGGAGAAAGAATAAAAGAGGCAAGTATGTGTGTGTGTATATAAGTTGGGATCTTTAATCTTTAGGTGGTTTTGAGAAGTTTCTATGGTTTCTAGTTAATATCGTTTATGAGGGTCTATTAGTTAAACTAGCTGATGTGCGAAACGTAGCTACATGTTTTTCAACTTATCATGAACTTAGACAAACGTTGATACTAGCTTAGTTCACCTAGCGAAACCTCATGTAAACTATTCACATATAGGGGTGCAAACAAGCCGAGTGGCTCACGAGCTACTCGAGAAGCTCGAAACGAGCCGAGCCTTATCGAGCCCGAACCGAGCTTGAGCCTAAAATAAAGCTCGTTTGTTTAACGAGCCCTAGCTCGAGCCTCACATGTGAAGCTCGTTAGGCTCGTTGAGTCTTATCGAGCCTTAGTGTAAACTAAGGGTGTTAAACGGGTCGTGTTCGCGAGTTGGCAGGTTCAACCCGACCCGAACCCGAAAATTTTACACGAACCCGAACCCAAAAATCGTATCATACATATGAACCCGAAAACGACCCGAAGTTTTGTGAGTTGACCCAAACACGACCTGTTCAACCCGATTTTTTTTTTTTCTGAAATTAATATATTAAAATTAAAATTTACTTAAAAAAACAAAAATGTATATAACACAATTATATTAAATTATAAAATCTTATGCTAATTTCTTTTCTAAAGTTATAATTATGACATAAAATACGCAACCTATTTAATTTATAACATAAAATAAGTTGTAAAAAAATAAAAAATAGAATAAATTGCCAAAATCATCCATGAGGATTGGACATATTTGTCAGTTTCATCCAAAACAACTTTTTTATACCATATTGCCCTTCACTTTTAAGAAATTTTGTTATTTTCATCCAAACGTCTTATTTGCCAAAATTGTATCTGAGATTTGAGAATTTTTGTCATTTTCATCCTAATGTTTGCAAAAAAAAAAAGCAATTTAAAAGTTTGGATGAAAATGGCAAAAAGTCTCAAAAGTGAAGGGCAATATGGTACAAAAAAAATTGTTTTGGATGAAACTGACAAACATGCCCAAACCTCATGGATAATTTTGACAATTTGCTCTAAAATATAATATAAATGTGTTAAATGGGTCAACCCGCCAACCTGATCGGGTTAACCCGAACCCAACCCGTTAACCTAAACGGGTTCAACATAAAACTGACACGAACCCATCTAGACTAATCTGAACCAGTGAATTTCATGTTATGTTCGTGTCGTGTTTTCGAGTTGTGTCCGAAATTCACACCCCTAGTGTAAACGAGCCGAGTCGAGTCGAGTCGAGCTTAGTTTAACTTATTTACAAGCCGATCTCGAACCTAAAAATAAGCTTATTAAGTAAACGAGTCCGAGCCCGAGCTTCACTTATTGAGCTCGCGAGCCTAAAAAGTCTATTATTTATATTGTTTTTATTTAATATATTAATTAATAGATAATAAACGAGCCGAACTCAAACTTTGAAAAGAAAGTTCGAATCGAGCCGAGCTCTCATAAGTTAATCGAGCTCGAGCCTGGTCGAGCTTGGGCTCGACTTGACTCGTTTGCACCCCTGTTCACATACTAGCAGATCTCTTGAGTAAACAAGTTCCAAAAATTTACTAAAAACCATAAAAATTTCTTCAAACCACCTAAAGATTAGAAAAAGATTTATATAAGTAAACCCTATAACTACCCTAATTGTTAAACCTTTATGATGGATGATATATAGGTGATAAAAGCTCAAGCGTCTGTATACGGATGCTCCTCTATGGTTGATTTAGAAGGAAATGATTATCCAAGTGTTCCCCCAACCGTGAACGACAAGAGGATATACGAGCACGCGGTACAAGTATCGAGTATGATTGTGGGTGAACATAACATAGAATTGAGCCCTCCTTTTATGGGAAGTGAAGATCTAGCCTTCTACTTGGAAAAGATTCCGGGAACATTAGCTTTCCTTGGCATGCGAAATGTGAAGGCTGGCTTTGTGCATTCACCACACAGTCCATACTATACAGTTAATGAACAAGTGCTTCCTACAGGATCTGCACTTCATGCTGCTTTCGCCTATACATACCTCTTAAATCAACTCCTAGCTAATTAAGTAAATAATAATATAAAATCATGTAAGTATGAATATGTAGATATATTGTGTGTCGCATCGAATAACATCTAAGTTTATATCCAGTTGATAATAGAGTACTGTATATGCTAAATCATGTGTGACCCATTGAATGTATATATATATTGGTAAAAGAAGCCAAGGACGATGATATATATTTTGTAAGGATATGCTTGGGCCACCGAATAAAGTATAGAATATACCCCCCCCCCCCCCCCCCCCCCCCCCCCATAAATGTCACATTTATGATTTATGATTTATTTGTTTTTTTTTTAAGAATAATCTTTTTACACCTAAATATAAGTCTGTAAATGAACCGAATTAACACGAATATAGGCATTTAATTTTAATCGAACACGAATATACAATCGAACACGTTTTTTTGTTCGTATTCGTTCATTAAGAAATCAGACATGTTCGTGTTTGTTTATATTCATTCGTTTTAAGACTAAACGAACACAAACAAACATAAAAAAAAATTACTTAACATATTTGAATAAACATAAACAAACATAAATTAACATGATTGAACAAACATAAACAAACACAAATGAACGTAATTGAATATATAAACAAACACAATTTAACATTAGTGAACACAAACAAACAAGTCTAATATATTATGGTGGGAAATGATCAAATAGGAAGTTTATTTTGGCTAGGAAGTGTAGGAAGCAATAGAATTAGTACATGTGGCAACATTTAAAATAAAGAAAAAGGGTATTTTAGTTAATCCAACCCTTTCTTCTTCCTTTTCAAAACCCAGTAACTTCCAAACCCACCATTTTCAAAACCCACCATCTTCAACCATTTCTTCACTTTTTATCTCAATAATCACTGCATTATAGTGCGATTTTCATCACCAATCAATGATTCAAACACCCGATCAACGTGTTCTTCAGCTTTTTTGAAGAAAACCCAGTTTAATTTCATAGAAAATCTCGTTTTTTCCGGTGATTTTGAAGATAATCACTCGATCCGTTCGATTCGAGCGCTGATAAGTGTTTCAATCATTCAAAATTCGTCAATTGTTGAAGAAACCACTTCGATCCATGTAAGAAATTCTTTAATTTCATTTTTACGATCTGGGTTTTTTATTTAGTCATTGCGTTTTACGATCTTGGCGGGGGTCCGGGGGCAGCGCCCCTGGTAGCGAGGTCCCAGGGGCGGCAGCCCCTGGCGGGGTCCAAGGGGCAGAGCCCCTGGCTGGGGTTGAGCTGCATTCGATTAAATTGTTGTAATAAAAATGCATCAGAAAAAATAATTTTCTGTAATTTGCCTCTGGAAACTGCATTCGTAAACTGCATTGGTTCAGACAGTTCACAGCACAAACAATTCACAGCACAAGCAAAACTATTGTCATGGTTCAATGCGTTTTAGAGAGAACACTTTCTTTGGTGTTTTTAGGCAATTCGTTTTAGAACTAAAACATTTTTATGTGTTTTCTGGCCATTGCGTTTTAGAAAAACACATTCTTGAAGTGTTTTTGGTGCATTGCGTTTTAGGTAAAACACTTTTTTAGGTGTTTTCAGTCCATTGCGTTTTACAGAGAACACTTTCTTTTGTTTTTTTAGGCAATTGCGTTTTAGAATGAGTCATTTTTAAGTGTTTTCTGGCAATTTCGTTTTACAAATAAGACATTTCTTTGTGTTTTTTGTGCATTGCGTTTTAGGTAAAACACTTTTTTATGTGTTTTACCTAATTGCGTTTTAGAAAACAGACATTTTAAGTGTTTTCTGGCCATTGCGTTTTAGAAATAAGACATTTGTTTGTGTTTTTGGTGCATTGCATTTTAGGTAAAACACATTTTTATGTGTTTTTAGTCCATTGCGTTTTAGAAAGTACATTTTCTTTTGAGTTTTTAGGCTATTGCGTTTTAGAAATAAGACATTTCTTTGTGTTTTTTGGCCATTGCGTTTTACAAATAAGACATTTATTTGTGTTTTTTGTGGATTGCGTTTTAGAAAAAATGTCATTTTTTAGGTTTTTTTTTCATTGCGTTTTACGTAACTGGTGGCTTTTCTATTGCGTTTTACGCAACTGGTTTTTTTTTTTTTCTTTTTTGAAAATATAGCAATAGTATACTCGTTTTAAAGATAAAAAAACGCTCTTTTTTGTGCAATTTTTATAAAAAAAATAATGTCGTATGAAAGAGTTATTAACGTTTAAAAAATGGGGGGGAATTGGAGGAGAGAGAAACTATTGCCTTGGATTGACTAGAATGCCCCTAAACAAACTCACGCGCCTCTTTTATTCCCTTCAATTTCCATCATTTAATCTTAGCCCTTGATTAACTAAATGGATGGTCAAGATCACTTCCTAGCCTTCTTAGCCAAATAAACTTCCTATTGTATCTTCACCCATATTATAGTTCATCCGAAAATACATCTAAACTAGGGTTCATAAATACAAATTAAGTAGTTATTTTAAATAAATATTAAGTAAGTGATCAGTTGCCATATTTTTAAAATTTTATTTTTTTATTACTAGAAAACTCAACTACTAATTAGTTATATTTATATAAGTAGTTAGAAAACCTAATATTTATATAAAGATAACTATTTATGTGTATACTAAAACTCAAACGAACATAAATGAACAAACACGAGGTGTGTTCATATTCGTTCATTTAATTAAACGAACAATTTTTTTTCGTGCTCGTTCGTTTATTAAATAAACAAACTTCCCATCGAACAAATTCACGAACAGTACTTCATGAACATTGGGTTCATTTCACAGGCCTACCTAAATATAACACATATCTTTATATTTATAAGAAGAGTAAACTGCCATTTTCGTCCCTGTGGTTTGTTCAATTTTGCCATTTCATGCCAAATTTTAAAAATGCACCAGTTTCCTCCCTGATATACTGGAAACGTGTCACTTCAGGCAAAAAATTAAAACCCAGTTAAGTCAGACAGGTTAAATGAAGGGTATTATTGTCAATTCATAAAATAAGGTGACAAAAAAAGATATATGAATTGACAATAATACCCTTCATTTAACCTGTATAACTTAATTGAGTTTTAATTTTTGGACTGAAGTGGCACGTTTCCAGTATTTCAGGGAGAAAATTGGTGCATTTTTGAAAATTGGCTTGAAATGACAAAAGTGAACAAACCACAGGAACAAAAATGACAGTTAGCTCAAGAAGAGTTTAACTTTACACCGCTTTTATAAAGAATAAATACCATATTATTAAACCATTAAGTCTTGAACACGTTTGCGATTTATTAACATGACATTATAACTATGGGTCGTATTATTGGCACACCTTGGGGGATTAAATCGACACCCTCAATACGCATCGTATAGGCCTATACGATGCGTATTGAGGTGGGTTCAAACTTCTATGTCTGCCAAAGGCTGACAATGTCCTCTTACCAAAAAGTAATACGCATCGTATAGGCCTATACGATGCGTATTGAAGGTGTCGATGTAGTTTTTTAATTTTGCAAGGTAGCTTCCTGTCACGCGGTAGCTTTCCGTCACGCGAACGAAGAAGCAGCACTTTGGACATTTGTCGGTCTTCAAACATCTAGGAAACATTATTTGAGAATACCCCTGAATTTATCGAAGTTGTAGAATGAGATCCTCCACTGTTGGGTTATCATCTTTCAACCCCATTTTCCCTAGATTTATCGATTCTGTTTTTCAACAGGGATGTAATGTAATGATTCCTCTCAATTGAATAGACCGACACTTGCTTCATAGGACTCACTTGAATCGTCTCGGATGTAATAACAGTACGTTTAGCATCCGTGCCTGCTTGAATTGCAGAAAGCAAAGGATAACGAAGATGAACACTGTATTTATCACGAAAGTACTACGCAACCGAGATAACAGCTCCGGTTTCATCAGCTGCATTTGGAACAGGAGAGTTGAAAAAACTGCAATTGGAATTGATCTTGGAACAACATACTCTTGTTAAAATAAGCTAAAATACGTTAGAATACGCTCAAATACGTCAAAAATACTATTAAATACGCAACAATATGTTAGAATACGTCAAAATACGCAAAAATACGTCAAAATACGCCACTAACGATATTTCCACACACGTATACATATAACACGGCACTATGGAATACAAGTGGATTTCAAACAAAACCGTACGTAATCATAGAATACGATATTCGCACGCAATCGAACGACACCGAAACGACTTATGTTGAAGGTATACGTCAAAAAACGACAAAATATGCGAAAGTTCGGCAAAAAACGACACGTATACCCGTCGAACCGAGGGAAACACGATAAAACTAAATTTGAAATAATGCCATATACGATCGTATAGGCCTATGTCGTATCGTATATTGGCTTAATTCGCATCGTATAGGCCTATACAATGCGTATTAAACTTTGAATTTTCTAAAAAATACCCCTAAATTTATCAGAAAAACAGGGGTATTTCAGTAAATTCATCGATTAATACGCATCGTATAGGCCTATACGATGCGTATTAAACTATAAATTTCTCAAAAATGTTTTTCAAATCAAGGGTTCCATCATTCCAACCACTTGTCTTCAACGGGGATGTAATGCAATGATTCTTCTCAATTGAATAGACAGACACTTGCTTCATAGGACTCACTTGAATCGTCTCGGAAGTACTGAACAATAGAAATAACAGCTTCGGTTTCATCAGCTGCATCGTTTACCGTGGAATGCATCCTTATTTTTGTAAATCGCACAAACAAGCATGCCTTGAACGAGTCTAGAACACTCGTAATCCTCAACCGGCTTTGAAACCAGACGGAATCTATTAAGAAACTGTTCGATTTCACGGTGAGTGGAGAAGTTAGCGACGGTGAAACCGTTCGACACAGACATGCATCAGGAAAGCAGTATATAATGATTCCTCTCAATTGAATAGACAGACACTTGTTTCATAGGACTCACTTAAATCGTCTCGGAAGTACTGAACAACCGAAATAACAGCTTCGGTTTCGTCAGCTGCATCGTTTACCGTGGAATGCATCCTTATTTTTGTAAATCGCACAAACAAGATAAGAAGGATGAGATATCGGCAGTTAGCTCGAAGAAGTTTCTCTCGATCAGGTGTTCCAATAGATTCCCCCTGTTAACAATGTCTTGTTAATTGTTTCAGATGACATGCTTGGTAACAAAGACAAACTGTTAATGTTAGGTGTTCGAATAGATTCTCCCTTTTAACAATGTCCTGTTAATTGTTTCAGATGACATGCTTGGTAACAAAGAGGAACACTTTCTTGTGTTTTATTTTTTTCTACTTTTAGAAAGGTTTGACCACCTCACGACAGTAATAAAACGGAACATAATCCCAGATTGTCTAGAGAAGCGCTTTTATCATGTGTCATATGTTGGACGGAATATATGGATGGAAAGCCCGCATAGTTTGTTTTTTTTTTATAATTTTTTAGACGATTTAGAGGAACAGAGAATACGTTACGAGATTCTTCGAGAATTAGAAAATGAGAAAATACGGAACGACAAGGGTGCTGGTCTTTTCTCCCACGTGTGATCCAGAGGTCGGTCTCGGGTGGGCATAAGATCTGTGGGCCCTATTGTCGGATCTGTGACTCCATGGAAGATGTGATTAAGCTAAGCGTGCCGTATCATGTGTCATAAAACGGAACATAATCCCAGATTGTCTAAAGAATCACTTTTATCATGTGTCATATTAGAGAAACATAATTTTACAGACGATTTAGAGAAACAGAGAATACGTTACGAGATTCTTCGAGAATTAGAAAAGGAGAAAATACGGAACGACAAGGGTGCTGGTCTTTTCTCCCACGTATTTTATCAAATGAACTGTCACGTGTGATTGGCACGTGTGATTATCAAATGACAACTTCAGGGGTCTAGTCCTACCTAGTTTCTCCCACGTGTGATCCAGAGAATACGTTTCTCGGGTTCGCATTCGACACAACACAACAAAAAATAAACTTCAAAAAATAAGTGCCTTGATACGCATCTAATATGACACATGATAAACGCGTTTCTTTAGACAATCTGGGATTATGTTCCGCAAATTGGGAACCACATATTCGTGTGTAAAAGCTCGGAAAGATGACCGAATAGAGATCTGAATATACCCTTGGCATTTGTTTACCACATGTGTGATCCAGAGGTCGGTCTCGAGTGAGTTGTGGTTGATTTATAGGAGGAGGTTATGAAACGAATATATGTTTATGCGAATTTAAAGAACAATGCTGACAGGGGTGCTGGTTTTTTCTCCCACTGTGCAAACTTGAAAAATCTCACCATAACACATTGTAGACTGGTGGGCTTGAATGGTTTTAATATATTTCATCTTGTACTATCTAGTCTAATACTTGAAAATGGATATGATCGTGTCAAGATCTTTATCTATCATGTCATCGACCAACTGCTCGAAATCTCTTTCGTTTCTTGGGTTCGCATTCGACACAACACAACAAAAAATAAACTTAAAAAAAAAACAGTGTCTTGATACGCATCGTATAGGCCTATACGATGCGTATCAAGCCCGTCGCCAGACATAACCTGCACCTGTCAGCCTGCCATGTCTTTTACTTTATTTCAATACGCATCGTATAGGTCTATATGATGCGTATTGAATTGAAAAAGTGAGCGGATAGACAGGGGGTGTGCCATTAAAAAATACGTATTACTGTATTACTAAACCATTAAGTCATGAGTACTTTACGATTTATTCACATGATATTACTTATGACATAACATTATTGGTCTAATCAAAATGACATAGCATTACCATGTGAATCAACTGTATTGGTCTAATCAATGTACTATAAAAAACCAAATATGAAATCATAACCAAAATATCAATCATTTCTGCCAACTATATATATAAATATATGTGTATATATCAACTTAATTTAACAAACCAATTATTAATTTCCTTTTACTCGTGACGAATAAAAATTGTCGCTTTTCACTTTACAAGTAAGGATCAATCGAAGTAGCATCAGAAATACTCCACTACTTTAGTAACTACTTATTACTTGCTAGGTTATGAAAACTAATATTTACTTGCTAGGTTATGAAAACTAATATTTACTTGCTAGGTTATGAAAACTAATATTTCATTACTAACGATTTTTATAAATAATTAAATGCTTCTTTAGTTTCAAGAAATTTATGTATCTTTGCAAAATCTAAAGGAAGACACGAGTTTAGTAATTTATCTTGTTTTTTTTATTTTAATCTATTAATGTAAAGTGTAAACATCGACTAAACATATAATTTTATAGAAGTATGAATCAAATCCATAATATGGATAATCTATGTAATATCGTATAAAATTTATAAGAATTTTAGTTTACTAAAATTATGTGTTTTTAACGAAGTAAACTCTATGTTTTACCAAACTAAACATTTTCTTACTCTTCACTTCATTGCTAATTTACCTTCTTTTAAACGTCAAATAAACTATTGTGTAGTGGAACTTTTGATATGAAAAGAAAATAAATGTATTATTTTAAGATTTAAAAAAAAAAGCCACTGAAACCATAAAGTTATTTAGTTACCAGTACTAGTAGAATTTCTTTATCATTATTATTTCACATCTAATTTAAAATCTAATAAAAGAATCCAAAAAAGTCCACTTATCAACATTTCTCTTACCTTAAATTCATTAAAATGCCACGTGGCCTTTTCTAATCCTACCTTCCGTTCGACCCAGGTGGATCTAAACCCACCCACCCATAGACGATATTTTTTACCCTGAATTTCATTCCAAACCCTAATCAGTGTCTCCTTCATCACGCTCACAATCGTCTCCCTCCCCACCACTCGCATCTCCATCTTTCCCAAACCCTAATAAACTCTATCCATTTCCCTCAAACATATACAGAGAAGAGGTGGAGATGGAGTTACCTAGAGAAACATATACAGAGAAGAGGCGGGATAACAGGGTCTGCCAGGACCTTCTGTTCGTGGCGTTCTCCTACGTGTGCCTCAACTGTCGTATGCCTACCATCACCCTACATATTGGGTCTTCATCTATGGTTGCTATACAACACCCAGAGTCGGTTTGCCCTGGTTAATCTTCCTCAGTTCCCCTCCGATAAAACACCACCGTCGGTTCTATCCACCACCGTTCAGGCTTCAGCCACACCGACCGTCTAGGTAAGCCTCTTGGTGTGAGTTTCTGTTTTATTTATTTACTTTTCGCCTTTCTATGTAGCAAGATGCTTTGGACTAAATCTTCAATAGAGGTCTCGGCCTCTCGGGTTTGAATCCAGCTTCCATTGGTTTCTTGCTATTAATCCCCTTGAATGCCATTTTTCCAGCACTAGCTGCGTTTTAACTTTTACCTTCGGTTACCATATATATCGGGCTCTAATTTGTTTTTATATTTTGTTTAGGTGCATAATGCAGAATCTGATATTGATGCTCTGTGTGTTGGCCCTTGGTTTGCGTCTTTGACGGTGAGTCATTGTATCTGTTTCCTTATTTAATTCACATGCACTAAAAAAATCTCGAAAACACAACTTTTAATCAACCTTGTTTTATTTAATGTTATGTAGGAGGACTTTTTCATAGTTCTACAGGACATTCTTGCAAAAAGAGTAGAAGTGTTGGATATCCAGTGTGTTAAAGATGCAAAGGTTCCTTTAATGAGGTTTAAGTTTGAAGGAATTTCAGTCGACTTGCCTTATGCTCAACTTCAAGTAACAACCGTTCCCGAGGTAACTTTCACTTTTGTTTTTTCATCTTTTTACAATTAGCTTATTTGAAATGATCGAAGTACACACATTTAACTAAATTTGATTCGCAAAATGTTGACATACTCAACCCGTTATTCTTAAACGGGATTGATGAAACAAGTTGGAAGAGTTTATCTGGCGTCCGTGCAAATAATAGCATCTTGCAGCTCATTCCGGACGTTAAAATAAGTACGCTTTACACTCTAAAGTAAGTTACGGTATACATACTCTAAATAAAGTAATGTATTTATATTGTATTGTAGATATTCCAGCAATTACTGCATTGCGTTAAATTATGGCCAAAAAGGAGAGGTTTGTACGGTAACGTAAGGATCATCTATCTACTCATTGACATTCACATTTATGATGTTCATTTTTTGTTAATAGTTTCATGATGTGATTCATTCATTCATTTGGCAGTCATTATCCTCCCACCATGACGCCCATTTCCTTCCCCACCATTTCCCCTCTCTATCACTCTTAAACCCTATCTAGCACAAACCCTTTGAATTGTATTCTCTGGATTGGAACGTGTTCCAATTTGATGTTTTCACGATTCAAGGATCTGAGATGTATCAGTTGGTTGTTTCATCCCAATCAAGTGGTTTTATTTTCTCAGATATGTTTTTGACTCTGCTTTTGAAAAAGTTAAAAGTTCACATATTTGGATCTAGGTTCAAATCATAATGTTCAGGTTCAAATTCTTCTTATGTTTTCAAAATTTTCACATCTAAATGTTCAGTTGGTTCTTAAGTTTCGTCTATAGTAATGTTGTGTTTTTGTTTCTTGGAGCTCTTTTATTAGTTCACCAATATAATAGTAAATGGTACTTTTTATAGATTAATGTCATTAGGGACTGCACTGAAGTAGGAAAAATGAGCATGCCGTGCTAAGATTAGGGACTGCACTGAAGTAGGAAAAATGAGCATGTCGTGCTAAGAAAGATTTGAAGAAATTATATAAGAATGTGGATACAAGTTTTTAAGTTTTTAAGAATGTGGATTGTTTCTAAAACATCAGTTTTTACACATGGCCAGCTATATGTGGCATTATCAAGAGTAAAAAAGTAGAGTTGGACTCAAGCTATTGATACTTGATGAGGATGGTCAAATTACAAACAAAACTACAAATTTCGTGTACAAAGAAGTTTTTAGAGATTTGTAGAATGTAACGTGTGCCTTTATATTATATTATTCGAGACTGTTGAATACCTTAATCCTAAAGATCTAGAAGATGATTTTGGAAAACACTATCTGGTTTTTACGATATTCAAACAATATGTCGTTCCCTTTATAATGAAAATATTATTATATCATCATTTGGTTTTATTCGTCAAACCATGTGACACACGGGGCTATAAACTAGTGCATTAATAAGCCATTGAAACCATTAAGTTATCTAGTTACTAGTACTAGTAGAATTTCTTTATCATTATTATCTCACATGCATTAATTCATAAGAATTATACAAAAAATGTACTTTCTACATAAACAGTCACAAAAGAGTTATCTTGGGTCTCTTGAGCCTGCGCCACTACATATTCCTTAAAACATCATTTGACAAAAGCACATCATTTGACAAAAAGCAAATGTTGGCACCTCCATGATCCATAGGGCCCGATACATAGTGCGATATGAGGTAGCATATAAATTAATATATTATAGAAAAAAATATATGAAAATAACTAGTTTTCTGAGTGTACCATAAAGCGCACATTAGGCACATCTAAGCATAAGGTGACCTTAGGTGTAAGTCCTTTTGCTTTTGCGTGGGTAAGATGTGATATGTACAAAAGATGTTGTTGAAGCGCAAAAGGCATACGAAAAATGATTTAAGGCATAGGTAAGGCTTGCACCTAATGTATACATTACTTGATAATCTTCACTATTGGACGAAAGTTAGCCAATGAGTGATATGACCGCCGTCACATCGAAACTGCCACCGAGTGGCAAATACTGATTGAGTATTTGATAGATATAAACAAATGTAAAAACTCTTGATGCTGTAAAATTATAACAATGTGTCTTTTTATACAAATGAATGAACTCACCAGTATTTTCGCTGATAAAATGTTTTCAAACGCGTTTCAGGTAACTTACTGTGAAGGTAATAGAAGCCCGCTATGGAGCACTAAAGGCTTAAATAAAGTGGCTATGATTACCTGAATAAAAAGAAGAAAATTTATGTTTTATCAATTAGGGTTTATCCCTATAAAAACATTTTATTGTAATATGGGTTTTATCCCATTTGTTTAATATTAAACTTTGGTGTTTTAGAAACTCTGAAATATTTCTTAACTACGATCTTGATGGTATTTTTCCGCTGCAAAATTTAATAAACACCGATACCACCTGTAACTGATTCACGGCTCCCGCCCAGGGTGTGGTCGGGGGAAGTGACAGAATGTGGTATCAGAGCCACTGGTTTAAGCTATTTAGGTGTTCTTTTAATACCTAAACTTAAACATTAATGTTAGGAAATTAATATAAAATAACTTATGTTTTATATCAGTGAAGATAAATTTCAATATATATATATATAGAAACGGGATTAGGAGAAAACGCTCAAAAGTGTGAGAACGGTGAGAAAGCATCCTGGCCCAACACGTGTCACGTGGCATAGAGAAGGGGGGAGAGGCTTTTTTGTCCTTTTATCTTTTGTTTTTTCAGTTCCGTTTTTCACAATATTGTTTTATTTTTGGGGTTTAAGATTTTTGGCGTTAACCAAATTCAATATTTAATGGCGTTTTAATGGTTTCGTTGTATTAACATTTTGCGTTATGGCGTTTATTCAAATCGTATGCCATTGGAACCCAGGGGGTCAGGAAATCTATCTGAATGGCGTTTTTCAAGGCGTTTTAAACAAGATTGCCCATTGTTCTACTATTTTTTATATACATTTTGCATTTGTGGTATCTTGGCGTTTTACAATTGTAAAATTATATTACAACCACATGAAAAAAATAGAAGCGAAGAAAATAAATTAAAAATCCTAATCGGATGTCTCTTCACAATCTTCACTGTCATCAGTCTCTCTCTTCTTTAATAGTACAAGAACTGTCACCAAATATATGGCGTTTTATGTAAAACTTAAGAAACCCATCGGTTTGATTATTTTGCCTGCTCGTCTGTTGAAGTGGCTTTTTGTGGATGTTTGGGGAGATAGATCTATGGCGTGTGGGTTGGTTTTTGGCTTTTTTCTTCATCTTGATCTTCATCTTTATAATCATCCCACTCTTCAGTGTCATTGATCTCTTCTCCTCATCCAAGCCTTATTCAAGAACAAAGAACATAAAATGACATTCGAATGTCATCAGTATTTTTTTCTTGAAGATTTGTCCATCTCATGCAGCAAAATCTTTTTGAGTTTCTTCCCTCAGCTAACAATCCATTCAGTGAAACTTCACGAAGAACACTACTGAATATCCAAGAAAGCATATTAGCCATATTTGATTTTTTTATTTTTTTGGCGTTTTACAGTGAGTGGTATTTAGTAGCATTTTGGCGTTTGGTTTTTTGGTTTGATTAAATGGAAGTTGCTAAGAGTTATTATTTTATAGGATTTCTTTTGGCGGTGTAGGTTAGGCGGTGCATTATTATAGTAAACTATTCGTCGTTTCAGTCACTGTTTTTAATTATTGTTTCTGAAGTCTGTAACACGTCTCATCTTTCAAGTTTAGCGTTTTAGATTCTAATATAATAAATTTTCCGTCTCTTCATTTTTACTGTTTTGTAGTTGCTGTTTCTAGTTACATTTTCAAGTTTGGTTTTTTTTTTTGGGTGGGGGGGGGGGGGGGTTCTAATACTTTTCCAAAGTAATTTTATTATAGTTTGGGAGTTTTGGGGCGTTTTACGGCATGATAGAGTTTTAACAAGCATTTGGTTGTCTGGCGTTTTTATTATATATGACGTTTTTATTATATAACAATCAACTGAAAAAGAAAATTAAAAAAAAAGAATATATAAACACTTGATCTTCCAAATCTTCACTGTCACCAGTCTCTTTCTTCTTTTTTGAATTATCTTAACTGGTTGTTTCGACTTTCGTATGATTCATTTTGTTTTTTTTTTTTTTCAAGTAGTTTTTTTGTCGCTGTTGGAAGCACAAAGTCTGACATCAGCATCTTTTTCTTGATGATTTGTCCATCTCATGCAGCAAAATGTTTTACACCCTTCAGCCAACAATCTTGAATTTTCCAATGAACGATATTTTATTTTTTAACTTTTTTGGCGTTTTACCGATAAAAAGAACGCCACTAAATAAAAGCAGCTTAAACCTCAAAATTTGATCATGGTAAAATCAATAATGTTTTGCTGTATGAGATGGACAACATTGTTAATCCTAGGTTAAGAAAGATAACTGACAATGTTGTCCATCCCATACAGCTAAACTTTATTGACAACAAACCTCAATAATGTTTTTGTATGTTTTGGCGTTATAAATTGGATGGAAGTTGAGGATAAAGTCAATAAGATTTTTACTCAATGAAATGTTCAATATCCTCACTTAAGGATTTTTTGTCCATTACATTGAGTGAAACCTTAAAGACAACCAAACTAAATTTCAAATAAACGTTTTGGATTAGAAGATATTTGATGTTTGGGTTTTTTGGCGTTTCTTAGACGAATGGTATATACTAAATATGGCGTTTGGCGTTTTGTGTGTGTTTTTAATTGAAGGTCTGAGATGTTGTATATATAGGATTTTTTTTGTCGGTTTTTTTAGGCGGGATTTTATTATAATTAAGTTTGGCGTTTTATTTCTAATGGCGTTTTTAGTTAGAATGGTGTGTTCTATATGTTTGGCGTTTTATTTCATGAGATGGCGTTTTATGTGGAGAAGTCAAAAGACCCTTTTACCCTTAATGAAGCGGGTCCACGTAATAAAATTGATGTTATTTACGAAAACGCCACCGCGCCAATCTAGTCCATAGATTGTTTTGATCGGACGATCCATAAGCGTTCTCACCGTTCTCACACTTTCTACCGTTTTCTCTAAATCCCGACCCTATATATATATATATATATATATATATATATGATTTTATATTATTTTTGACGATTTCTGAGTCCACAGTATGAGCGACGAAAATGTGACCGATACTTTCCAACATATGTCTAATTCGAAGATGGACGAAGGGCCATCTGGAGCAATATCAGTATATGAAGCAGATGCGGAAGGATCTTTCATTTTCCAAGCACAGCCAACTGAAATCCTACCACCTAAGAAAAGAGGTTGGTTTAATAAGGGAAAAAGAGAGAAAAGAAGAAAGAAGAAAAATCAAGAGGCCACTATAACTCTATTAGAAGGTCCAACCCAAATACCTGTTACTAAACAACTATGGGAGGAACTAGAACAAAGGCTAACTAACTGTAACCTATTTCAACCCATAGAAAGCGAGATTAACTTAAACCTACTAGCAGACCCTGAACCACAAATACTACCACTCTACCCAGAACCTATCCAAATGAATCCTCAACCAATACCCCCCATTTAACCTAGAGGAAATCCCAAGGATACCTGCGCCAGCACCGGATGCTATGGAGCAGTGGTGGACAAACGATTGGGCATTCCAGAATATGATAAATTATCCCAATCCATACTACAACGAACCAGTACCTGTGGTGTTCCCTCCAATGAACCTCGAAACGTAGCAGAACTTCGCCATTACGGCGAAGAAGTCATAAATGCAGGGAACAAGATCTGGAACGTGGGCGAAAATCTCGTCTGGAAGTACAACGAGAGAGAACTCCAATTCTGAAGAAAAGACAAACCTAATATAATATACTATATATATATATATATTCCTTATATTTTGATAAAAAAATATAATAATATATGATATAACACACACACACACACATATATAGGGTAGGGATCCTAAGAGAAATCCACCATATTTGAGAAACTTGAGAAACATTCTGGACCACACATTTCCCTAAGCTTTTCGTAATATACACATATGTATATAGTCGGTTTTTAACTATACATATGTGTATATTACGAAAAAGCTTAAGGAAAATGTGTGGTCCAGAATGTTTCTTCATTAATTAACCACCAATCTCTAAAATCATGGATCTAGACATCCAAACTAAAGAAGATTCATTCCATCATGATTCAAGAAGATTCAAACAATGGAGAACAATAACATTATCATCTATTCCAAAAGATGTTCATACATTTTTTTTGTGATCTAATCAGTTTATATTAGTGTGTTATACGGAATGCAAGCTTTTATAATGGTGTGTTATACATAATCTAAGTTGTTTATATTGGTGTGTTATACTGGAGACCGAAGTTGTTTATACTGGTGTGTTATACGGAATCTAAGTTGTTTGTACTAGTGTGTTATACTGGCGATCAAAATTGTTTATATTGGTGTGTTATACGGAATCTAAGTTGTTTATAATAGTGTGTTATACTGGCGATCGAAGTTGTTTATACTGGTGTGTTATACGGAATCTAAGTTGTTTATACTGGTGTGTTATATGGAATGTAAGTTGTTTATACTAGTGTGTTATACATAATGTAAGTTGTTTATATTGGTGTATTATACAGAATCTAAACTATTTATACCAGTGTGTTATACGGAAATGTAAGTTGTTTACAGTTGTAACTGATAAAACACAATGTGAATAAACTAATAACTGATAAAACACAACGTCAAGAATTTATTCATGAGTGATCGCATGTCATGTTAATTTGTTCTGTATAGGTTCTTTGTATTATAAGTAACTGACAATTTTGATTTTTTAAAAGACATGTTGTTTCCTTAAAAATCTCCTTATTTTGTTTAAGAAATAAATCTTCCATAAAAAAGTTAATTATTCAATTACCTTTATGCCCTTTAATATAAAATCTTTAAATGCCACATGTCACCCTTAGAACACTTCCTAGACTTTGTAGGAAAAATGAACTTTGTAGCCAACTCCCACCATATATATATATATATATATATATATATATATAGTGGAGAGTTCAAATGAGAAGAAATTTTTTGTAAGAAGAAATTTCAACCAATAAGAATGCTTTATTTTACTTCATTTAATATAAGTATTTAATATTACTACAGGGGTACATTGGTAAATCTACATAGGTCATTAATTTGTAGTCTTCCTCTTTAATAGCTAACTACATTAAATAATTTGTAACTTAACTTCAAAATATATTTTTTTTTCAAAAAAATAAAATAAAATAATTTAAAGTGTAGGATAAATTACGAGTTGTGTAGGATAATTTTCAACGTGTAGGTTGAATTTCGAAATATGTAGGATAACTTTTGATGTGTGTAGGCAAAAAAAGTTAATGTGGAGAATAATAGTATTTATGACTAATTAATTAGTCAAAAATGATAATAAATGAGATAAGTGGAAAAACTATTTAATGTTTTACAAAATTACCTTTTGTTCTTTTTCTTCTTAATTAAATTTTCTTCTCAAATGAACCTTCCCATATATATATATATATATATATAGGGGGCCGCTAGAATGAGAACCACCTCGAGTTATGAGAACCGCGAGAACCACACCATTCGGGGCGAGGTGGACCAAATTTTTTTTTTTACAACTAGATGTGTGTATTATAAACACATTCGTAAAAAAAAAAAAATTAAAAATGCCGTGTGGGTAGTTTTTTACACCACAAGTTTGGTGTTTTTTTTTACACCAAACTTGTGGTGTAAAAAACTACCCACACGGCATTTTTTTAAATTTTTTTTTTTTATGAATGTGTTTATAATACACACATCTAGTTGTAAAAAAAAAAAGTTTTGGCCCACCTCGCCCCGGATGGTGTGGTTCTCGCGGTTCTCATAACTCGAGGTGGTTCTCATTCTAGCAGTCCCCTATATATATATATATATATATATAGGGGGCCACCAAAATGAAAACCACCCCCAGTTGTAAGAAACACGAGAACCACTTTCTAATCATTAGATCTTCAAGATGGATGGATGAGATTAAAAGTAATAAAAACTATTATAAAATTATTTTTGTCTATTATGTTTTTAATATTTTATTGTTAAAGAGTATTTAAGTAATTTTGTTTTTTTTGTCTTTTTATATATATTATTTTTATTGCCTTATTTGTCCTATTCATTAATTATTTTTTATTAAACAACAGATTTTTTTGTTAAAGAATTTTTTGAAATCAGATTTTCTTGATAATTTTTTCTCAAGATTTATTTTAAAAAACGTTTTTAATATCCGTTTTTTTAAAGCCCCTTTTTTACACCCGGCTTTTTCAGTCGCCGTTTTTTTAACGCGCCGTTTTTTATGTTAAGAAATTTACGTTTTACGTTAAAAAGTTTACGTTTTACGTTAAAACATACGTTTTACGTTAAAACATACGTTTTACGTTAAAAAATTTACGTTTTACATTATAAACTTTACGTTTAACATTTTACGTTTTACATTTTACGTTTCACGTTTTACGTTAAAAAGTTTACGTTTTACGTTAAAAAGTTTACGTTTTATGTTAAAAAGTTTACGTTTTACGTTCAAAAATTTACGTTTTACGTTAAAAACTTTACGTTTTATGTTTTACGTTTTACGCCAAAAAAAATTTACAGGTTAAAAAAAACTTTTTACGCCAAACAAAAAACTTTTTACAGGTTTAAACAAGCTGTCTCAGATAAGTTGAAAACTTATCATCATGGACTGAAAAAAGAAACTAAAAAACCAAACAACAAGAATCAAAAAACCATCTGTGGGTCTAGAAAAACGGGTTTTGGCTCAAAGTTTCCACTAATCATGGCTGCAAAAAGTGGGGTTGCAGGTTCAAAAACCTACCCTCCGCCATCCTTGCCACGCCATCGTCATCAATTGTCGGTAAAAAAAAATTTGTTCTATCACTGCCAATTCAACCCCACTCGAAGGTTTCGAATCTAGAACACTGCAGTAAACAAACAACTAAACACAATCAACTATCCAGATCAAAACAAACCACCAAATCAAATCAGTGGAGGAAAGCGGGGACAATAAGAAAAATCAAACGCAAAAATCAAATTCATCTACTAATCTCAAGTTACCGGGACATCATCTGTGAAAAAGTCACCTCCGCATTCGCCGGCACCACCGGAGATGAAACAAAGATCACCGGCGCTGTCGGCGCCATCGGAACACACCACCTGCCCCACCGGAGATGAAACAAAGACGAAACAGTGAACACCTTGATTCAGATCTTAACTCGAAGTAGATTCGTAAATCTCAGATCTATATCTTCCGGCACCGTCTCCCCACCAACCACCTACCCCACCACCGACTTTCGAACACACCACCTTCCCTACCACTGTCTTCCGGCACCATCTCCCCACCAACCACCGGTCCCTTCTTTCCTCTGTCACACACTCTCTCCCTCCTTCTCTCTCCCTGTTTTTTTCTTGTCCCGCTGCCGCGACACTGCCGTGGCGGTGGCACTCTTCTTGATCCCTCTCTCATCTCGATTCCTCTCTCTAAATCAGGTGAGTGGAGAGTGTGGCTCACTGGAGAAGAAGGGGGGTGTGGGTGTGTCTTGTCTGTACCGAAAACAACAATCGTCGCTGGAGTCACCATCTTCGGTCACCGGATTAGCAGAGAGAAGAGAGGGGTTCGGGGGTGGTGATGAATATGGTGGTGGGTTATGGTTTGGGATGAAGATGAAGGTCTGGCTTTTTTGAAGAAACAAGGAGAGAGAAGATGAAAGGAAATAAGTGAGGAGAGAGACAAAGTCTGATGGCTTTAAATGCAGAGAGAGAGGGGGAGATTTGACATTTGGGGTAAATGACCAAACTACCCTTTTGGTTGGCATAATCTGATTGGTGGAGAGTGGTTCTCACGGTTCTTACAACTGGGGGTGGTTTTCATTTTAGCGACTCCCTATATATATATATAGAAACGGGATCAGGAGAAAACGCTCAAAAGTGTGAGAACGGTGAGAACGCATCCTGGCCCAACACGTGTCCCGTGTCATAGAGAAGGGCGGAGGGGGTTTTTCGTCTTTTCATTCTTCTTTTATTTTCCCTACGCGGTATGATATTTTATGGCGTCTAAGTTTTTTTTTTTTTGGCGTTAATTGTATTTTTTTAACTTTTTGGCGTTGAATTAATTGTTTTTGTGTCACATATATAACTTTTTGGCGTTATAGCGTTTCTTGTTAATTTTTTGGCGTTTTGGCCTTTTGTTTAAAAATTCATTACGAGTCATTAAAATTTGCATAAGATTACAGAAGACCAATTTTTTTTGGCGTTTAGTGAATTTTTTTGGCGTTTAATACCCCTTTTTTACAAGGTGCTTTGCCAGCAGCTCTTCTCCCAGTTTTCATACTACCGGCGTTTTGGTGTTTGTAGTTTTTGGTGTTTTATATAATAATGTATTTTATTTATATAACAAAACAACATATTACTTGATATCAAAACAATATAAAATGAAAACAAAAATAATACAAAATGGTAATCTAATTTTTCTTCCGAATCTTCAATGTCATCAACCTCTTTTTTTTCTTGAAATTGTTTTTGGCGTTTTGAACCTTTTTGAACACTTTAGCTAGATGCCAACTTTCCTTCATAAACCCTGTTTTTTTAGTAGTAGCTGCTTAATGGCAACCTGTTTTTTGTGTGTGATATTCTTGTTTGGTGGCATGTCATTAAAGATCAACTCTTGCTTGAAGCTATTTGTAATAATGGAGTCCAAAATAGCATTTTATCCTTGTGTTGATCTGTTTATTCCATTCAAATAATCATCAAGAACATAGCTTACATGATGGCATATCAATGTCATCAGTCTCTTTTTCTTGAATATTTGTCCATCTCATTCAGCAAAATATTATTGAGTTAACCCCCTCAGAAAAAGGATGCATTTCAGTGAAAGCTTTGCAATCTGTGGCGTTTTAAATGGAGTGGTTTCTAGAGGATATGGCGTTTTTATGTTTTTCTGGGTGTGTTTAATTTCATTGTGTATAGACCCTTCTCTTATAGGAGTTTTTTGGCGCGTAGTTTAGGCGGGACTTTTTATTGTAATAAATGATAGTAATAAAGTAACTGTCTTTTCAGTTTCTGTTTTTTTTTTTTTTTTTTTTTGTATTTTCTGAGTTGATTAGCTTTTATCAGTTTTATAGGTTATTGACATCCCATCTTCTAAGTTTGGCGTTTTTTTTAAATGGCCTTATGCAGAACAACATGTCAAAATACAATAACGGAGTAAATAAAATTTTAAGCAAGAAAGATATTTTTTGTTATTTTTGGCGTTTTGTTAGGGTTAACCATTTTTTAGTATTTTTTGGCGTTTTGCTAATAAAGATAGAAATATATCATTTAATTATCTTAAAAAAAAAGATTACATTGAAGAAAAAAAATAAAATCCTTCGTCAGAAGGTACTTTATCTGAATAGTATCCATCAGTTGTGTCATCTTCTTCCTCCTCGGAGTCTTCATCTTGATCTTCATTCATGTCATCATATTCACCTTCATCAGCTTCTTGTTCCGGAAGATTTTGAAGCCTCCACCTGAACATGTCTTGCATTAACTCCAATTTTGAGTCTATTTCTGGGTTGGTACAGGTGGCGTTATGCAATACTTCCATGAAACTCAGTCACTGCTTTGTCATGATGTTCTCTAGTCAGTAGACTTACTGCTCTCCGCTGTCGTATGTAATCGTCACCATGTCTGTTTCATCATCAAAACGCCATGATGTCATGACAGGGTCTGGCTTCACATTTCCTTTGATTGGTCCAAATTTGCTGGTTAATGCTTTCATAAGCATATGCGTTTCATGGCATTCGTTGTCTAGAGCGATGCCAATGGATAGGATTTGCCTCTGTATCTCTTTTTCCATCTTCAGAATAGCCATGATCGTCTTAACATACACCCTCCTTCTGTTGTCAAAATGGATGACGTATCGCCTGTTTCTCAGAGTGTATCTCCACGAAACGATTGTTGCCATTTTTGGCGTTTTGTTTAATTTGGCGTTTTTTGGTTAAAGGTGTTTTTTTTTTTTTTTTTTTTTGCAGAAAATGGATAGATTGAAGTGATTATTGAAGCTTTGTTTTTACGTTTGTTTATATAATGATGTTTTTGGCGCGTAATTTAGGAGGGAATTTCTTATAATAAATGTTAATAACTGTAATTCAGTTATTTGTGTTGTTTCATCTTCCTGTAATATTCAACGCGTTTTATTTTTAATTTTTGGCGTTTTGTTTTTAATGGCGTTTTATTTTTTGTTTGGCGTTTTATCATATTTGGCGTTTTGGATATGAGCGGTAAAAAGACTCTTTTACCTTTGATGAAGCGCGTCCCACATAATTATATTTGTGTTATTTACGAAAACGCCACCGCACAATCTAGTCCATGGATTATTTTGATCGGACGATCCATAAGCGTTCTCACCGTTCTCACACTTTTCACCATTTTCTCTAAATCCTGACCCTATATATATATATATATATATATATATCGACGCATACTACAATATTGATGTGTATAATTATAGTTTGTATTTAATATTGATGCAATATATACATAAAAAGAGTAAAACATCGCAATGTTCGACGATTTTGATAAAATGTGTTTGAATATTTATTTTGTTTTAATTATTCTATGATATTAATACCTAATAATGTTTGCAATACAGATGTCAAATGAAGTATATCAAGAAGTTCGTGCTAATAATGATAACGGAAATCATATGTATAAAAGTGCTATAGAACATATAGTAGCCCAAGGGATAGTCGATTCTATACCATTTATTATTGAAGCTATTAAGAAACCTATGTCTGTAAACAATAATACTATTTTAGGCAGTAAACGTACTCACACTGAGCCTAGTCACAACGTCAATGGAGACAATGGCATTCTTGTCAAATCTCCATTTCCTAACGAAAGAAGACCATCGCCTATGGTTGTTCTTATAAAGAGTTATTGTGCTATAAACCAATTGAATTTTCTGGTAATGAAGGAGCCATTTCAGCCTTATGCTGGTTAGAGAAGACTGAAGCAGTTTTAAAAATTAGTAAGTGTGCTGAAGAAGGTAAGATAATGTGTACTTCTAACCTTTTCAAGGATAAAACATTAGAATGGTGGAATACCATTCTTCAATCAAAAGGGAGTGACATGGTTTATACAATGGAATGGAATGAATTTAAGGAAATGATTGAAAGAAAATTTTGTCCTCCTCATGAAAAGGAACAGATAGCTAATAAATTCCTAAACCATAAGATTATTGAGGTAAATTGTGGTGAATTTACTACCAAATTCTTTGAATATGCAAGAATAGTACCAGCCCTGGCTTCGCCAGAACCGATATTAATCACCCGTTACATCTGGGGATTAGTTAGTGAAATCAGAGACATGGTCAAGGCAGCTAGACCACAAACAATTGAAGAAGTAGTTGAACTTGCTAACACCTTGACAGATGGATTGATACGCCCAAGGGAAGAGAATCAGAAAAAAGATTTAGCCCAAAGGATTACCCATGAACTACATTTTGGTAATTCCTACCGTAGAAAAGGAGCAGGTCCATCCTCTTCATCACCTTTTCTGTAAGTTCAGTAAAACGAAGCATTTAGGAAAATGTACGATATACTACAACTTCTGTAAGATACCTGGACATAAAGAAGAAGAGTGTAGAATAAAAATTAACGCTAAAATATGCTTCAACTGCGGAGAGGCATGCCATATCCGACCAAACTGCCCAAAACTAGCTACAACACCTAACAGCAAGGCAAAGACAACCGAATGACCCAAGAATAATACTAGAGCCTTCATACTGACAGCCCAAGAAGCCGAATTGATTCCTGATGTGATTACAGGTACGTTTCTCGTTTATGATGTCTATGCTAAAGTATTATTTTACTCTGGTGCAAACAAATTTTTATACATACTACTTTCTGTCAATTACTCAATCAACCTTTAACCAAACTTCTCCAAGACTATACCTTGGAAACGACAAATGGAAATTCTATCAGCATAAGCGAAATCCTTCAGAAAGGAAAGATAGAATTATTAGGACATAAGTTCACAGCCAACCTGTTACCAATGAATCTAGCCGGATTCGATGTTGCGTTAGGAATGGATTGGTTGGTAGCCAATCATGCGCAAATCTTGTGTGATCAAAATTCTGTAGAAGTTCGTATGCCAACAGGAGAAAGGATCACAATCCAGGGAGACAAGCTGACAACATCAACAAAATTCATCTCTGTGATGAAAGCTGCAAGCTATGCACGAAAAGGAGGAATGGTGTATATGATCTCTGCGATCATTAGCATTAAAGGAAAAGAATTAAAAGATATTTCTATAGTATCTGATTTCTCAGATGTTTTCCCAGAAGAGCTACCTGGACTACCGCCTGATCGCGAGGTTGAATTTATAATTCACCTAATACCAGGAATTGCATTAATTTCCAAAGCGCCCTATCGTCTAGCACCAACGGAGATGCTGGAACTGAAGAAACAACTAGACGAACTATTGGAAAAAGGTTTCATACAACCTAGCTCATCGCCTTGGGGAGCACCTGTGTTATTCATCAAGAAGAAAGACGGATCGATGCGCATGTGTATTGACTACAAAGAATTGAATAAAGTCATGACTAAAAATCGGTACCCACTACCAAGAATCGATGATCTATTCAATCAACTTCAAGGAGCTCGATTCTTTTCAAAGATTGATTTACGCTCAAGATACCATCAATTAAAAGTACAGGAAGAAGACATTCTTAAGACTGATTTCAGAACTAGAAATGGTCATTATGAGTTTACAGTCATGCCATTCGGTTTGAAAAATGCTCCAGCTGCATTTATGGACATGATGAACATGATATGTAAACCATACCTGGATAAATTTGTAATTGTCTTCATAGACGATATACTTGTTTATTCCAAGAGTAAGGAAGAGCATGCTGAGCATTTACATGTACTTCTGAAATTATTGAGAAAGGAAAAACTTTATGCTAAATTCTCAAAATGTGAATTCTGGTTGCAAGAGGTACAATTTCTTAGACACCTAATTAATCATGAAGGAATTCATGTGGATCCTACAAAGATCGAGGCTATTACCAAATGGAAAGTCCTTAATTCACCAACGGAAATAAAAAGTTTTCTTGGATTGGCAGGATACTATAGACGTTTTATTCAAGATTTTTCTAGAATAGTCATTCCATTAACTAGGTTAACATGTAAATCAGTTAAGTTTGAATGGGGAACAAAACAGGAGGAAGCTTTCACGATCCTGAAGCAAAGACTAACTAATGCACCAATACTTGCTTTACTAGAAGGAACTGAAGATTTCATAGTATACTGTGATGCATCAAAATTAGGATTTGGATGTGTGCTAATGCAACGTCAGAAAGTGATTGCTTATGCCTCTAGACAACTAAAGAAGCATGAAGAAAACTACACAACACATGATCTGGAGTTAGAAGCGATAGTTTTTGCCCTCAAGATTTGGAGACATTATCTCTACGGTAGTAAGTTCACTATCTTCACAGATCATAAAAGTTTAAGATATATTTTCGGGCAAAAAGAATTGAACATGAGACAAAGACGTTGGATGGAGATCCTTAGTGACTACGATTGTGATATTCAATATCACGAAGGTAAAGCTAACGTAGTAGCTGATGCTTTAAGTCGTAGGTATCATGAGAAGCCAAAAAGGGTACGTGCACTTAGATTAACCCTACAGATAGACCTAATGGAACAATTGAAAAAGGTACAGGAAGCAGCAATCAAGAATGATCCTGAAGGATTAAAAGGAATGATGAAAGAATTAGAAAAAGAAACAGATGGAATTTAGAAATTCCATAAGAAAAGAATTTGGGTACCTATTCAAGGAAATCTACGAAACCGAATTTTAGAAGAAGCTCATAAATCCAAATATACGATACATCCTGGAAATGACAAGATGTATCGAGATCTAAAGAAAAACTTTTGGTGGATAGGAATGAAAAATGACATAGCAAGTTATATTTCTAAATGTTTAACTTGCTCACAATTTAAAGTCGAACATTAGAAAACCTCAGGTTTACTTCAATAATTGGAGATGCCAGTTTGGAAATGGGAACTGATAACAATGGATTTGGTTACCAAACTACCCAAGACACGAAAAGGTAATGACACAATCTGGGTGATTGTGGATAGATTAACTAAATCTGCACATTTCTTACCAATGAAGAAAACTTTCAGTATGGAACGATTATCCAAGCTATATGTGGATGAAATAGTCTCATTACATTTAATCCCTTTATCTATTGTGTCCGACAGAGATAGTCGTTTTACTTCTCATTTTTGGACAAGTTTCTAAAAAGCTATGGGAACCTGATTAAATCTAAGTACAACTTATCACCCTCAAACAGATGGACAAAGTGAAAGGACGATTCAGACTTTGGAAGACATGTTCAGAGCTTGTGATAGACTTTGGAGGAAGTTGGGACGACCACTTACCATTAATAGAATTTTGAGTAAACTTCTGTTTTGCTCCCTGTGGTTTGGTCACTTTAACGGTTTTGCCCCAAACCTTTAAAAATAGCCGTTTTCCTCCAATAGTTTGCTATGGGAAAAAACAGACAATTTGGATGGAGTTAGAGGCAGGGAGCAAAATGGAAAAACCATAGCAAACTATTGGTGGAAAATGGCTATTTTTAAAGGTTTGGGGCAAAACCGTTAAAGTGACCAAACCACATGGAGCAAAACGGAAGTTTACTCTAGAATTTTCTTACAACAATAGTTATCATACAAGCATTAATGCTCCACCATTTGAAGCACTCTACGGACGAAAATGCCGAACACCTGTATGTTGGACAGAAATAGGAGAAAAGCAATTGTCAGAACCTGAAATCGTATAAGAAACGACAGACAAAATAATTCAAGTCAAGGAAAGACTGAAAACAGCCCGAGATCGTCAAAAGAGTTATGTAGATAATAGGCGTAAACCTTTAGATTTTCAAGTCGGAAACTAAGTGCTATTAAAAGTTTCACCTTGGAAAGGAGTCGTCAGATTTTGTAAGAAAGGAAAGTTAAGCCCAAAGTATGTTGGAGCTTTTGAAGTTATCAAACGAATAGGACCAGTAGCGTATCAGCTACAGTTACCTGAAGAAATGGCAGGAGTACATGATGTATTTCATGTATATAAGCTAAAGAAATGTTTAGCCGATGAATCATTGACAGTACCTCTTCAAGACATAGAGGTAAATGAGAAACTGAAGTTTGTGGAAAAGCCTAAACAAATTGAAGATAGAAAGATTAAAAATCTCAAACAAAAGAGGCCAGTTCTAGTCAAAATAAAATGGGATTCAAAAAGAGGACAAGAATACACATGGGAACTAGAATCAGAGTTGAAACAAAAGTATCCTTACTTATTCCAGTGAATCTCGAGGACGAGATTTAAAACAAGGTAGGGAGGATGTAACAACTCCCAAAACACCTTATAAGGACCCCTGATCGAAACCCCAGACTTATACGGCGTGACCCAGTACGAAAAACAAAGAAACTAGTAACTGGACTACCATGAGACACATGGGGGATACCCCTAAATCTTCTGCGACACGCGGGGGAGTACCAGGACACGTGTGACTCGAGCACGACGTGTGGCAAGCCTATACGTGAGACGAGGCTACTCTAGGACTAGTTATACTGCCATGCGACACGCGGGGGAGTCCCCTTTCCTGTCGCGACGTGCGGGAGGTGCCAGGATGACCTATAAATGCAACAACTTGGAACTGAAGTCTGTGCACCAGTTCGAAATAATTTTGACGAACTATCTCTCTTGTTCTCCGTTTTCTTGGCACTATACCCCTAAATCTGCAAAACTCTGCCCCGATGTAAGTGTTTTAACCCTGATCACTGATTCAATACCCTGTCCGATTATCTGAAACCTAGCAACGGATGCCAAAGTGTTGGCTGAATAAGGCTATACTTTGTTAACTACATTGGGGTTTTGATCTCGTGATGTATCGTTAAAGTTTGATTTGGGTTGATGCACTGACACGTGTTGCATTGTATGTTTATTAGAAACTCAGGATTAGCACCAAGATGCTTTAACCTAAAACCCTAAATCTACAAAGTGAGTCATTCTTTCTTTTTACCTAATGCATTTGAATTGTGGTGGTGGCTGACAACTGGTGGTGGTCGCTAGGGAAAAGACTTGGAATGATTCAAGGGTGATGATGATAGTGGTGGTGGTCAGATGGGGGTGGTTTCGATGGTTGTAGGCGGTGGCTGTGGCGGTGGTTGTAGGATGTGGTTATGGTGGTGGTCCTAGGAGGTGGCTGTCGGAACCCCCTAGATAGTTGCTTCACTGCCGGCAACCATGACTTCCAAAACCAGTGGGAGCAGTTATAGGAGCCGGAGAACCGCTTATGTTGCACAAACTCTTTGTCTCAGATCTCCTTCTCTTTCTCTATTTCTTTCTTAAGCGCGAACTCTTTGTCTCGAATGTTGGTGGCAGGTAGTGGTGGCTGGTGGTGCTAAGAGGTGGAGGTAGTGGTGGTTGGTAGAGGAAAAGATAGGGAGTAAAGAAAAGGTCTTGTTTTGAAAATAGTGGAAAAAGAAATGGGTAGGTTAATATTACTTTAATAATTTACGTATATAGTTCTCTAATAAAATAAATTGCCTTATTAGTGCTTATCTCTAAAATGACAAAAGTGCCCTTCTAATTAACAGTCATTTTGGATGTTAGAGTCGTGGAGTAAACTGGAGATAAAATCAAAACATCAGGGAGGAAAATGGCATGGCATTTTTTAAACGATTGGGGCAAAACCGTTAAAATGATCAAGCCCCAGGGAGTAAAACGAAAGTTAACTCTTTAAAGAAAAAAACTTACTTGTAGCTAAATTTTAGGTAGGAATGCTAAAACTTATGGAAAATATAAAAAAGCAATGCGTTTTTGTGTCACACCCCAACCGATGGCGGAAACATCAGAGTGAGACGAAAACAAGATTACAAGAGACTTCATAACGACTATTTGCGACATGTATTTAATAAACAAGATTTCATTTCATTACTAAGGCAAAATAAATTGTTTTGATGCAAATGCAACAAGTTGAACAAAGAAACAAAATACAACAACAAATACTAAAATTAAAGTGGGTTTCTAGTCATCCTACTAGATTCCGTTCATCGTCATCATCATCAATTCCTGCAATACGTATTAAAGTACATGTCAACACATAAAGTATTGGCGAGCATACAAGTTTGAGTACTAGCATAAGTATAAACGTTTTAAACAAATCCTCATGGTGTAATCGTAAAATGAGACTTAACATAACAATACTAGCATGCAATTTATAACTGTCAACCCAAAGTTTTCCACTAGTGTAATCTTATCATAGCAACGATAAGACCGTTTTGTTTAACTTAATATGACCTCAAGAATACAGGCGGTGTGTTAATCCTATAGTGCTATACATGTTAAGGGAGGCTCATACGCAGTTAATGACAAGTATAAAGCAAATAAGTATTCTAGCATGTATGAGTTTTAGTATCACGTATCAAGCATGTATATTGGATTGTTTGTTTGTAAGCATGTTTCTAAGTGTATGTGTGCATTTTTAACAAGGAATAATTATTGCACCCAAAAGGAACAATGGATTTTAATAATCCCAACTATTAGGCGTTGGCCGACAACAATACTAACTTAAAAAATAACCAGTGGTGGTCCCACCTTTTCAGATATTGTAAACCAACGGACCTTTGTTAACAGAAAAGGAAAAGGGGACAAAAAGAAATTAATGTTCTGTTAGGAAAGGTCCATTGGTTTACAATATGTGAAAAGGTGGGACCACCACCGGTTATTTTTGAAGTTCGGACTGTTTCCGGCCAACGGCTAATAGTTGGGATTATTAAAATCCATTATTCCCACCCAAAAAGGGCCAAAAAGTAAAAAACAGGTCATGTACACTCACGATTTTACTAAGCTTTCTGATTAACGTGGGTTGATGGGTTGAGGAGTGTGAAGTACCAAAGTTACCCTACATTGGGGAAACGAAGGTGTATGAGTATTTGGAGTTTGTAGAGAGTTCAGATTCGGAATTAAGTACAAAAAGTATATGTATATGAAAATATATCTTGTCTAAATACTCGTTGGGACACTAAGTTCTTATGTGTTTTCATGGGTCCTAACTTGCCCATTAGAATCACAAACGAGGAGTCTAGAACTAAGATAATATAACCTACGTTCATGACACCTAACCATAATCCGGCTAGCATCAAGAATTCGGTTAGTATATATTATATATTTTATAAGCTATAATTTAGTCCATCATGTATAATCATGTATAGTCATGTAAGTCAAGCATGAAGGTAGGATGATTAACATCCATTAAACCATATTGTATGAATTCACCAATGCACAAATCACCACAAGGATGATTCGGATGGTCATGAACATAAGAACATAAACAACTAAACTACTAGATTATCTAAGTAGCCAAATAAGAACAACCCGGGTGTGTCAAAACTAACATGGCAAATGTTGGAGGCGAGGTGAGGTTATCTTACTTTGGTTTTAGGAATCTACTTATGTCACACCCCGGATTTCCACGTGTCACCGGTGGGCCCGGTAGGGGAGTATCGTGACGTGGTTGGCAACATAATAGTCAAACAACACAATATTTAAATGCACAGCGGAAGCAAAGTATAGATTTAATTCAACCAACGATATTGTAATATTAAGTATTACAAATAGTCAAACATAAATCCACAGGTAGATCAAGTTTTAAAAAGGAAACAAATGTTCAACAGTTATGACATCCAAGCTGGCGAGACTTAATGTGGATGCTAGGAGACAAGCCAGCCTATTTCGCGTAGTACCTGCACTTAACCTTTTTAAGAAAATACGTCAGTTTACACTGGTAAATACAATCAACCGACTCATTTTGAAAAGAGTTTAAGAAAATGCATTTAAGGCACAAGGCACAAATAATATTTTATAACTTGGGATAATTATTTAAATATATAATACTTGTATGGATTTACATGTTCCTTATGCGTTCAGTAGCCCGGGTCGAGCCGGGTTAAAGATCAATTAACACACCACTATATATATGAGACACTAACAGGTGTACGCCTACACCTGAGTGCTGAGGTCGTGGCCATTTCGTAAAATGATGCCAGGGATATCCGGGACACGGTCATTAACCCCCCAAAGGCTTTAAGTAAAACAAAACAATATTAAACGAGACGTCTCAATACTTTCATTATCATTTATTCAATCAAAGATTCAACGTCCCGACCAAGCGGTATTTTATATACCGTACCCCAAGCCCGTATAGGGAAAATAAGTTAAAAGTATTTACCTGAGTAAGTATAGTTCAGAAATCAGCGAGTGCAAATATCTTTTACTGGTTCTCCTATTCTGGAACGAAGGTTTATAACAACCTATTAGAATCCTAACGGGTCTTTAGTTAAGCTTACGCTTAGACCGGTTAGTTTTAAAGATACGGTTCGTACGCACGATTAAGCGAAGACCGGATAGAATGTGATTTAGACCCGACAAGTTTGAAGACTTGTTTAATATGGGTATATGATACACATTCTGGATTTTGAGAATAAACCGATAAGGTTTGACCCGTTTCGGCTAATTTATGTAAACTAGTTACATAAACCGAACCGAACGCGCATAAAGCGTAACGGGTATCCGTAATAGTCCTAAACAGGTTCCCTAAGTTAATACACCTTAAATAAGTTGTGATATCAGTAGGATATCACCCATGATGCCCAAAACGAGTTTAATCTCTTAATAAGCCCCGTAGGGGTATTTTGGTCATTTTAAAGATTATAAAAGGATTAAATTAGGTTTCTAAGAACCGGGTCTGATTACATCAGTAAAATAGCTTATATTAACAGGTTATAACATTTGGTTATAAGTCTTATATGTTAAAATAGTTTTAAACCCAAACTATGCGTATAATACGCGTATAAAGCCATTTTAAGCGACGTACGGTTTAAAATAAAATTCTGAGTTTCCAGGTCAGTTTAATAGGCTCAAAATACTATAATTATTATTTAAAATCAGTAGCAATTGGATTGGCGCCATTTGGATTTGTAAAACTCGTTTTATGGCCTAAAAGGGTAAATTCGGTATTAACCGAATTAAGGCGCTAATCCAAGCTTATGATCAATCTAAAAATAATTAAGAATCTTTAAAAATCCTAAAATATTATTTAACATCAGTGAGTAAAAGATTTGGTGTCAAAACTGAGTTTAGATAGGCTTTACGCTAATGGCGCCGTTTAATTAATAAACATGTTTATAAATACGCCATTAAGCATAACTCCTAATCTAGACTTCCGATTGATGTGAAATTTTCGGGACATGCATAATAATCAATAACTAAGATTATGGCATTTCCACTTTTCCCAAAATCTCGTTTTATGGTCATAAGGGCATTACGGTCAATATTTAGGCGATTAACGGAAACATCGGATGATTAGGGATTCGAGTGGTATAAACGCAGAGGCTTATACACACATGTAACTAGGTCCTAATGGAACCTTAAGGCATGTCTAAACCTATAAGAATCGGGTCAGAACTGAGGTCAAAGCAAAAGTCAAACTTTTGCGTATCTCGGCTCCGAATCGGTTCTAGACATAAAGTTGTCGAATCAAACAAGCGTATACAAGTTTTTATACTTATTTTCAGTTGGTAAGAATGATAAAATAGGCTATACGCCATTTACATCGCTAATCATGCATTAAACCAAACATAACAATTCTGTTGACTTTTTCGGAAGAGGTTTGACTCGATAAACGACCTAGTTAGGATCCGAATTTGTTAGTGCCCTTTTAGGGGTTTATCAACTATATAAATACCAACTTATAACAACCTTTGATTCGAAAAATCTCTGGACCATTTATTTATTATCGAAAAGTCAAACCGTAGTTACGACGGTTTGATTTCTAGGCCATAAACTAAGTATGAATGAATTAGGAAAGATCAAGGGTACTTACACAATTCTTATGGATGATATGGATTGCTTGTGGGCTGCTTGAAAGACTTGGAAATGCTCAGAAGTGAATGAACGATCATTGTTGCATAATGTGGACTTTTTAAACAACTTCAAACACCCTTAGATGATCAACACATAAGTCTAGGGGTGTTGCATTATCATCCACAAGTGCTCTATAGGCTAGAAACCATCCTAGGCAGCCCAAGGTTTCAAGAAACTAACATATAAGTCGGTTACACAACAACAGGCAGCTGTCTGTTGGTTTTTCGCAACTGGGCACCCCCATACGCATCGTAGGTGTTTAAGCCCTACGATGCGCAGAGCATCATACGATGCGCAGCAACATCCAGCCTACGATGCGCAAGCCTACAATCAGCCATCTTTAATTTGCAATTTAGTCCCTGGTCCCCCGTAACATCGCTTTCACATCCCAATCTTGCATATGAAGCTTTGTTATTTAATATATGGGGCTTTAAGACTTATACCCACTTTGTTAAGTCCTCGTGTAACTTCGTGATCACCCGAAAAGCCCTAAATTTCAATGTTGACACTTATAACCCTCGTACACGAATTTTGTCACAACTTGCTCATACGATATCGAAACTTCATGAAATTTTTGTGGTACGTTCTAGTGAGCATAATTAACCGTTACAAAGCTTCGGGTTTGTCAAAAGGTCACTCAGAGGTATAACTTAAACATGTTGGCACATTTAACCCCTGTAGTTTGTAATCTCTCACCTTCTTTCACAATTCGCCTCGTATGATCCATGATCTATTCATTTAAGGTTATAAACATCATGTAGGGTTATTGCAAAGTGTAATTATTCATTGTTGACACTTTGAACCCTTCTATTTACACAGTTTCACTGTTTGTCAACTTTGGTCCTCCAAGAGTAATCTTTCACACATTCAAACATTATGACACGTGTCAAGACCTTATAGGACGTAAATTTTCGAGGTGTTACATCCTCACCCCCTTAAAATAAATCTCGACCCGAGATTTACTGAAACAAGTAAGGGTACTTTTCTTTCATCGTGGATTCAACTTCCCACGTGAATTCGGGACCTCTTCGGGCATCCCATTTGACCTTTACAAAAGGTATATGCTTCCTTCGAAGCTTCCTCACCTGTCGATCTTCGATCGACACAGGTTTTTCCACAAATTTCAAGCTCTCATCGATATGCACATCTGTATAGGGTATAATCACTGATTCGTTAGCGGAGTCAGCGAAACATTTCTTCAGATTGCAGATGTGGAACACATTGTGTATACTACTGAGCTCTTCAGGTAAGTTTAACTTGTAGGCAACTGACCCGATACGTTCGATAACCTCAAAAGGTCCTATGTATCTCGGGCTTAGTTTGCCTTTCTTACCAAATCGCATCACTCCTTTCCAGGGTGACACTTTAAGTAGGACTTTTTCACCTACTTCGAAGTGAAAATCCTTACGATTTGGATCAGCGTAAATCTTTTGCCTATTCCGGGCAGCTTGGAGGTTGTTTCGAATCTGGACAATCTTGTCCGTCGTTTCGAACACGATCTCTGGTCCTGATAATTGGACTTCTCCAACTTCCGCCCAACAAACTGGTGATCTACACTTTCTACCGTATAATGCCTCAAAAGGCGCAGCCTTTATGCTGGTATGGTAGCTATTGTTGTAGGAGAATTCGATCAATGGCAGGTTCTTATCCCAGCTACCTCCCAAGTCGATTGCACATGCACGTAGCATGTCTTCTAACGTTTGAATAGTACGCTCACTCTGACCGTCTGTCTGTGGATGGTAAGCCGTACTAAAGTTCAAACGTGTGCCCAAAGATTGTTGGAAGCTTTTCCAAAAGTGCGACGTGTACCTAGTATCTCGGTCAGAGATAATAGCTACAGGTATGCCATGTAAGGCTACAATCTTATCAACGTACAGTTGGGCTAACATATCGGAGCTGTAGGTCTCCTTAATGGGTAGGAAATGTGCTGACTTAGTCAGTCGGTCAACTATCACCCAGATGGTGTCATTTCCTTTCCTTGTCTTGGGTAACTTGGTGATAAAATCCATAGTTACCATTTCCCACTTCCAAGTAGGAAGTTCAGGTTGTTGTAGCAAACCTGACGGTTTTTGATGTTCTGCCTTGACTTGCGCACACGTCAAGCATTTAGCTACATAGGTAGCTACAGACTTCTTCAAGCCTATCCACCAATAATTTGCTCTAAGATCATGGTACATTTTGTCAGCTCCAGGATGAACGGAGTATTTGGAACTATGGGCTTCCTGGAGGATAACATCACGAAGTCCTCCATAAACTGGGACCCATATACGTCCATTCAATCTAAGAATTCCATCCTTACTAAGAGATAACTGCTCCTCAGTTACTCCTAGCTTTTCGTTAGGATAATTAGCTTCCAACACAGCTTCTTTCTGTGCAGCTAACAACCTTTCTATCAAGCTGTTCTTTAATTCCATGCTCTTGGCATTGATTCGGATGGGTTTCACCCTTTCTTTCCGACTCAAGGCATCGGCGACTACATTCGCCTTGCCGGGATGGTATCTTATTTCACAATCGTAGTCATTAAGAGTTTCCATCCAACGACGTTGCCTCATGTTCAAGTCCTTCTGGTTGAACAGATGTTGAAGGCTCTTGTGATCAGAATAGATCACACATTTGATTCCATATAAGTAGTGCCTCCACAGTTTTAGTGCGAATACAACGGCACCCAACTCCAAGTCGTGGGTGGTGTAATTCTTTTCGTGCACCTTTAACTGACGTGAAGCATAGGCAATGACTTTGCCTTTTTGCATAAGCACACATCCCATCCCGGTGTGTGATGCCTCACAATAAACTACAAACTCCTCTATTCCATCAGGCAATGTCAATACTGGAGCATTGCTCAACTTTTGTTTCAGAATATCAAAGGATTCCTGCTGCTTAGGACCCCAGTCAAACTTAATCTTCTTACGTGTCAGCGAAGTCAGGGGTGCAGCAATCCTTGAAAAGTTTTCTATGAATCGTCTATAGTATCCTGCCAAACCTAGGAAGCTACGAATTTCTGTAGGCGTCTTTGGCTCATGCCAATTCATGACAGATTCAACTTTAGCGGGATCTACTTGGATACCACGCTCACTAACAACATGTCCAAGAAATTGGACTGCTCGAAGCCAGAATTCACACTTTGAGAACTTGGCATAGAGCTTCTCTTTATGAAGTAGTTCCAGTATGCAGTGAAGATGCTTCTCATGGTCAGCTTGGCTCTTTGAGTAGATGAGAATGTCGTCGATGAAGACGATGACGAATTTATCTAAGTGCGGCTTGCAAACGCGATTCATGAGATCCATGAATGCGGCCGGTGCATTAGTGAGCCCAAAAGGCATCACTAGGAACTCGTAATGACCATAACGAGTCCTAAATGCTGTTTTGTGCACATCTTCATCTCTAACCTTCAATTGATGGTAGCCTGACCTCAAGTCAATCTTCGAGAAGAAACTTGCCCCTTGCAGTTGATCGAACAGATCGTCAATTCTGGGCAAAGGATACCTATTCTTGATGGTAACCTTATTAAGCTCACGGTAGTCGATGCACAGACGCATCGATCCATCCTTCTTCTTAACAAATAAAACCGGTGCTCCCCAAGGAGACGAACTAGGATTGATGAAACCTTTGGCTAGCAAATCATCTAGCTGCGTCCTCAATTCCTTCATCTCCGTTGGTGCCAACCTATAAGGCGCCCTTGTAACTGGTGCTGATCCAGGAATAATGTCGATTCTGAATTCCACTTGTCTATCTGGTGGCAAACCAGGTAGTTCTTCAGGAAATACTTCGGGGTATTCAGAAATGACTGGGATCTCTCCAATCTTGGGTTTCGGTTCATCAATAATCACCTGTGCCATGTAGATGACACAGCCCTTCTTCAAACACTTTGAGTCTTTGAGTATAGACATCTTCTCGGGCAGCCCATACTGGGTATCTCCCTGGATAGTAAGTGATTCACCAGACGAAGTCTTGATCCTCACTTGCTTCTTATTGCAAATAATCTGGGCCTGGTTATGAGATAACCAGTCCATACCCAACACTATGTCGAAACCGGCTAGTTTTAAAGGAAGTAGGGACAAAGGAAAAGAGTGATTCCTAATGGATATAAAACATCCATCTAATAAAGTTGAAGCGGTTTCTAAAGAGCCATCTGCTAGTTCCACTTCATACTTCACACTTAAAGTTCTAACAGGCAGTTTCAACAATTCACAAAACTTATTATCTACAAACGACTTATCGGCGCCCGAATCAAATAACACTCTCGCATAAACATCATTTACGAGAAAGGTACCTGTTATCACGTTGTCGTCCTTGACGGCTTCCTTAGCATCCATTCTGAAGACCCTCGCATTGGTCTTCTTCCCCTCTTCATTCTTCCTTGCAGATTTTGGGCAGTTGGACTTGATATGCCCCTTTTCATTGCAACCATAGCAGGTCGCATCCTTTATCTTCTTGCAATCCACGGTTTTGTGTTCCCTGGATTTGCATAACCCACATGCAAAAGGCTTCGATTGTGTTTGTGAGTTGGATTCAAACCTGCACTTCCCAAAGTGCTGCCTCTTGCAGGTTTTGCATTTGGGTTTTTCACCCGTCTGCTGACCATTCTTCTTAAAACCTGACCCCTTCTTCTAGTCATTGCTACCCTTCTGCTTCTTATCTGAACGCCGTGAGTTGTCATCCTCACGCTTCCTCTTTTCGGTATCATTTTTCCTTTGTGACCTCAGCCTGACAGCATCTGAGGTCAGGGATAACGATATGTCCGTTACTGACCGAAAAGTGGTTGGTCTGGACGCTTTTACACTTGCTTTAATCTCCGGTTCCAAACCCCCGATAAAGAGGGCTATTCGCTTAGGCTCTGGAGTTACCAAGTAAGGGACCAACCTTGACAAAGTATTGAAAGTAGTAAGGTAGGCCTGACAGTCCAGGTTTTTCATGACCAGTGCCAGAAAATCAGATTCAATTCTCTCAACCTCGTGTTGAGGGCAGAAATTTTCCTTGATTAGTGCCATGAACTCTTCCCATGTCATGTTGTATAACGTGACTTTCCCTGTGGCTTGGATCAAAGATCTCCACCAGGCTAAGGCTTCTCCTTTGAAAGACTGTGAGACAAACTTCACAATGTCTCTATTATGACAACCACTAATATCCACCACAGTATCCATTTCATCCATCCACGTCATGCAATCTACAGCTCCTTTTTCCCCATTGAAGTCTCTGGGTTTGCACGAGACAAAGTACTTATATGTGCAACCCCTATTACGAGGTTCTTGGTTCTGCACGACTCTTTGGGATGGATTACTCCTTTGATTCGAGGAGTGGTGAGTATTACTGTTGTGGGCAGTGTGGGTCCTGGAGGGTGTTCTAGCGTGTGATGCAGAATGGGTCCTCGTACGAGTACCACTTGATCCATGGTGTTGTCTACCCATAGCTATATTAACCACATTATTTATCATAGCTTGCAACTCTGGGCCTGCTACGTTAACTTGGGCATTTTCATTCACTATCCCTGGGTGACTGTTGACCTCGTTTGAGTCTGCCATGTATCTAGAACTGTCACATATCGATAACAATTTATTGGTGAGTTTATTATAAAATTGTCTTTTATGGCAATTTATTAACCGTGGTAAACTTAGACCAAATATGGTTAATTTATTACTCACATAAATTTAGGATTTCTAATATAATTTATCCTAATTATAAAACAACAATAGTTTTATTAGCACATAAGGCCTAGTCACAGGGACAATATAGATTATAAGCTAGGATTTCAAAGAATCAAAGCATGAAGGTTTGAACAAAGTTCATTACCTTTATCAGACAGGGTCATAGACTAATACTGTCTTTTGTCTCATATGAAAATGAGAAGGGCCCGTAGGCATTATATTACCACGTATGGTTAAGATATGATCATCTTAATTGATGATGTAAACCTAGGATTCAGAGATCATTAAACTAGGTTAGGAATCTTTTAAAGAATTCCTTTATAATATGACGTATGTGATTTTTAACGAATCACTTCTGCCAGGAGTGTTAACATGTTTTAAGATGTTAACAGGAAATTGAATCATTTAAACAGGTCTTACCATTTTGGCCCGGTCTTATATTTGACACGAGGCTAGGGTTCACACTTTTAAGATCCTTAATTAATTAATTTCAAAGGCAGATTAATTTAAAAGGAATGATTTTAGTTTATTTCATTTATACACTATATATGCGCATATTGAAATTATGAAATTTATAAAACAAACATTCCATTAATCTATTATACTATTACACACAGCCCTAAACGGGTCTTTTACTAATAACAAACTTACCCACGCAGGGGTTTAAACCAGTACATGCCCACGCAGGGGTCTTACAGAAAGATGTGCCCACGCAGGGGCTAAAATAGAAACAAGTCCTCGTATGGGACTAAGTACAAAAGGTAGATGTCCACGCAGGGACTACATACACATACAAATAATAAATGTCCACGTAGGGACTTGATTTAAATAAGGAAGTACAATAATACATATATGTGGGGATTTAACGATCCCGTTTCTTCTTCTTCCCCTTAAGCAAGCTTGCCAACCCACTCATAAATCCCTCATTCTTCTTACGTTCCTTCTGGAAGTCTTGCTCCACTTTGGCCAGTCTTCTGCGGAGTTCCTCCTGCTCATGGAGAGGAGCCCCTGGTGGCTGGTAATGTGGTGGCGGCTGAACAGGTGCTTGATACCCCTGTGTTGGGTATCCCATTCCCCAAGGAGGTCCGTAGTGTCCTTCAGGATTATTATGGGCTTGGTAGTTTGCTGCTACGTTGTAAGGGTCATCAGCATAGTTATAGCCATGGTATGCTGGTGGTCCATATGGGTTGTAAGTTGCCGGAGCAGTATAAGCAGGTATTGGGTGGCCAAAACCCGGTGATGGCGGTACAATAGGTGCGGAATTCACCTCCGAAACTGGGACAGAAGGTCCTTCCATCTGTGGGACTCCATGAGTAGGCGGGTAATGGCTACCGCTAGAGTGCTGAGGGGTGTTGAGACGAAAGTCAACTTCTCGTGCTGAGATCCGTGCACCAGTCCTCCTACGTCTAGGTGGTGCTGGAGGCTCTAAATGAACTGGTGGCGGTGGAGGCGGTGGCGTGACTGCCACAAACCCGTGTCCTCCAGAGGAATCTTGATGAGGCTGCTGTTGCTGATGAGATGCTGAATGAGACGGTGTATGGTGAGACGGTGTATGGTGAGATGGTGTATGGTGAGATGGTGTATTGTACCACTCACACCGTTCAAACCGTGCCATGTGGCTATCCGGACCCTGGTATGGTGTCCCGTGATATGACGATCCGTCAGAGATCACGAAAGGATGGTTAAATGATCCGGTTGAAGCCTCGACGGGATCTGTGTCCTCGTCCATATCCTGATCACCCGAAAAGTGATCTTCCGGTCCAAGTAGGTTAAAGCCCACTTGCTCTGGCAGGTACTCTGCCGGGTTAAACTGACCCTGAAAAACTGGAGTAGGGTCGCCAAAGTAACGTTGCGGGTTGTGGGGTTCATTCTCTGACTGTGGCCCATAAGAGTCATGATATGGAGGTGTTGAGGAGTGCGAAAAAGATCGCCTGGCATCGTCTTCGTAGGTCCTCCATAGTTCCCGCGTTTCGTCATTCCTTGTGGAAGTAGTTCGTCGAAACGAAGGCCCTGCCTCATGGTCGTTAGGGGCACTAGCTGGCTCCTTGCCTCGACCACCTCGTCTAAATCTTGGCGGCATTATTGTACCTGTTTAAACACACAAGGTAATAACAAGGAAAAATATAGGGCAATTTAATTAAATAAAATAAAAATTTGAACAATTTGGATTATTCCTAAGTTCTTTGTCTAGACTCGAAGATTTAGGAATGTGCAATTGTGTAACTGAGATTAAACACAAAAGGCTAGTGTTTAATTCACTCAGAGTTGGCTCTGATACCAACCTGTCACACCCCGGATTTCCACGTGTCACCGGTGGGCCCGGTAGGGGAGTATCGTGACGTGGTTGGCAACATAATAGTCAAACAACACAATATTTAAATGCACAGCGGAAGCAAAGTATAGATTTAATTCAACCAACGATATTGTAATATTAAGTATTACAAATAGTCAAACATAAATCCACAGGTAGATCAAGTTTTAAAAAGGAAACAAATGTTCAACAGTTATGACATCCAAGCTGGCGAGACTTAATGTGGATGCTAGGAGACAAGCCAGCCTATTTCGCGTAGTACCTGCACTTAACCTTTTTAAGAAAATACGTCAGTTTACACTGGTAAATACAATCAACCGACTCATTTTGAAAAGAGTTTAAGAAAATGCATTTAAGGCACAAGGCACAAATAATATTTTATAACTTGGGATAATTATTTAAATATATAATACTTGTATGGATTTACATGTTCCTTATGCGTTCAGTAGCCCGGGTCGAGCCGGGTTAAAGATCAATTAACACACCACTATATATATGAGACACTAACAGGTGTACGCCTACACCTGAGTGCTGAGGTCGTGGCCATTTCGTAAAATGATGCCAGGGATATCCGGGACACGGTCATTAACCCCCCAAAGGCTTTAAGTAAAACAAAACAATATTAAACGAGACGTCTCAATACTTTCATTATCATTTATTCAATCAAAGATTCAACGTCCCGACCAAGCGGTATTTTATATACCGTACCCCAAGCCCGTATAGGGAAAATAAGTTAAAAGTATTTACCTGAGTAAGTATAGTTCAGAAATCAGCGAGTGCAAATATCTTTTACTGGTTCTCCTATTCTGGAACGAAGGTTTATAACAACCTATTAGAATCCTAACGGGTCTTTAGTTAAGCTTACGCTTAGACCGGTTAGTTTTAAAGATACGGTTCGTACGCACGATTAAGCGAAGACCGGATAGAATGTGATTTAGACCCGACAAGTTTGAAGACTTGTTTAATATGGGTATATGATACACATTCTGGATTTTGAGAATAAACCGATAAGGTTTGACCCGTTTCGGCTAATTTATGTAAACTAGTTACATAAACCGAACCGAACGCGCATAAAGCGTAACGGGTATCCGTAATAGTCCTAAACAGGTTCCCTAAGTTAATACACCTTAAATAAGTTGTGATATCAGTAGGATATCACCCATGATGCCCAAAACGAGTTTAATCTCTTAATAAGCCCCGTAGGGGTATTTTGGTCATTTTAAAGATTATAAAAGGATTAAATTAGGTTTCTAAGAACCGGGTCTGATTACATCAGTAAAATAGCTTATATTAACAGGTTATAACATTTGGTTATAAGTCTTATATGTTAAAATAGTTTTAAACCCAAACTATGCGTATAATACGCGTATAAAGCCATTTTAAGCGACGTACGGTTTAAAATAAAATTCTGAGTTTCCAGGTCAGTTTAATAGGCTCAAAATACTATAATTATTATTTAAAATCAGTAGCAATTGGATTGGCGCCATTTGGATTTGTAAAACTCGTTTTATGGCCTAAAAGGGTAAATTCGGTATTAACCGAATTAAGGCGCTAATCCAAGCTTATGATCAATCTAAAAATAATTAAGAATCTTTAAAAATCCTAAAATATTATTTAACATCAGTGAGTAAAAGATTTGGTGTCAAAACTGAGTTTAGATAGGCTTTACGCTAATGGCGCCGTTTAATTAATAAACATGTTTATAAATACGCCATTAAGCATAACTCCTAATCTAGACTTCCGATTGATGTGAAATTTTCGGGACATGCATAATAATCAATAACTAAGATTATGGCATTTCCACTTTTCCCAAAATCTCGTTTTATGGTCATAAGGGCATTACGGTCAATATTTAGGCGATTAACGGAAACATCGGATGATTAGGGATTCGAGTGGTATAAACGCAGAGGCTTATACACACATGTAACTAGGTCCTAATGGAACCTTAAGGCATGTCTAAACCTATAAGAATCGGGTCAGAACTGAGGTCAAAGCAAAAGTCAAACTTTTGCGTATCTCGGCTCCGAATCGGTTCTAGACATAAAGTTGTCGAATCAAACAAGCGTATACAAGTTTTTATACTTATTTTCAGTTGGTAAGAATGATAAAATAGGCTATACGCCATTTACATCGCTAATCATGCATTAAACCAAACATAACAATTCTGTTGACTTTTTCGGAAGAGGTTTGACTCGATAAACGACCTAGTTAGGATCCGAATTTGTTAGTGCCCTTTTAGGGGTTTATCAACTATATAAATACCAACTTATAACAACCTTTGATTCGACAAATCTCTGGACCATTTATTTATTATCGAAAAGTCAAACCGTAGTTACGACGGTTTGATTTCTAGGCCATAAACTAAGTATGAATGAATTAGGAAAGATCAAGGGTACTTACACAATTCTTATGGATGATTTGGATTGCTTGTGGGCTGCTTGAAAGACTTGGAAATGCTCAGAAGTGAATGAACGATCATTGTTGCATAATGTGGACTTTTTAAACAACTTCAAACACCCTTAGATGATCAACACATAAGTCTAGGGGTGTTGCATTATCATCCACAAGTGCTCTATAGGCTAGAAACCATCCTAGGCAGCCCAAGGTTTCAAGAAACTAACATATAAGTCGGTTACACAACAACAGGCAGCTGTCTGTTGGTTTTTCGCAACTGGGCACCCCCATACGCATCGTAGGTGTTTAAGCCCTACGATGCGCAGAGCATCATACGATGCGCAGCAACATCCAGCCTACGATGCGCAAGCCTACAATCAGCCATCTTTAATTTGCAATTTAGTCCCTGGTCCCCCGTAACATCGCTTTCACATCCCAATCTTGCATATGAAGCTTTGTTATTTAATATATGGGGCTTTAAGACTTATACCCACTTTGTTAAGTCCTCGTGTAACTTCGTGATCACCCGAAAAGCCCTAAATTTCAATGTTGACACTTATAACCCTCGTACACGAATTTTGTCACAACTTGCTCATACGATATCGAAACTTCATGAAATTTTTGTGGTACGTTCTAGTGAGCATAATTAACCGTTACAAAGCTTCGGGTTTGTCAAAAGGTCACTCAGAGGTATAACTTAAACATGTTGGCACATTTAACCCCTGTAGTTTGTAATCTCTCACCTTCTTTCACAATTCGCCTCGTATGATCCATGATCTATTCATTTAAGGTTATAAACATCATGTAGGGTTATTGCAAAGTGTAATTATTCATTGTTGACACTTTGAACCCTTCTATTTACACAGTTTCACTGTTTGTCAACTTTGGTCCTCCAAGAGTAATCTTTCACACATTCAAACATTATGACACGTGTCAAGACCTTATAGGACGTAAATTTTCGAGGTGTTACATCCTCACCCCCTTAAAATAAATCTCGACCCGAGATTTACTGAAACAAGTAAGGGTACTTTTCTTTCATCGTGGATTCAACTTCCCACGTGAATTCGGGACCTCTTCGGGCATCCCATTTGACCTTTACAAAAGGTATATGCTTCCTTCGAAGCTTCCTCACCTGTCGATCTTCGATCGACACAGGTTTTTCCACAAATTTCAAGCTCTCATCGATATGCACATCTGTATAGGGTATAATCACTGATTCGTTAGCGGAGTCAGCGAAACATTTCTTCAGATTGCAGATGTGGAACACATTGTGTATACTACTGAGCTCTTCAGGTAAGTTTAACTTGTAGGCAACTGACCCGATACGTTCGATAACCTCAAAAGGTCCTATGTATCTCGGGCTTAGTTTGCCTTTCTTACCAAATCGCATCACTCCTTTCCAGGGTGACACTTTAAGTAGGACTTTTTCACCTACTTCGAAGTGAAAATCCTTACGATTTGGATCAGCGTAAATCTTTTGCCTATTCCGGGCAGCTTGGAGGTTGTTTCGAATCTGGACAATCTTGTCCGTCGTTTCGAACACGATCTCTGGTCCTGATAATTGGACTTCTCCAACTTCCGCCCAACAAACTGGTGATCTACACTTTCTACCGTATAATGCCTCAAAAGGCGCAGCCTTTATGCTGGTATGGTAGCTATTGTTGTAGGAGAATTCGATCAATGGCAGGTTCTTATCCCAGCTACCTCCCAAGTCGATTGCACATGCACGTAGCATGTCTTCTAACGTTTGAATAGTACGCTCACTCTGACCGTCTGTCTGTGGATGGTAAGCCGTACTAAAGTTCAAACGTGTGCCCAAAGATTGTTGGAAGCTTTTCCAAAAGTGCGACGTGTACCTAGTATCTCGGTCAGAGATAATAGCTACAGGTATGCCATGTAAGGCTACAATCTTATCAACGTACAGTTGGGCTAACATATCGGAGCTGTAGGTCTCCTTAATGGGTAGGAAATGTGCTGACTTAGTCAGTCGGTCAACTATCACCCAGATGGTGTCATTTCCTTTCCTTGTCTTGGGTAACTTGGTGATAAAATCCATAGTTACCATTTCCCACTTCCAAGTAGGAAGTTCAGGTTGTTGTAGCAAACCTGACGGTTTTTGATGTTCTGCCTTGACTTGCGCACACGTCAAGCATTTAGCTACATAGGTAGCTACAGACTTCTTCAAGCCTATCCACCAATAATTTGCTCTAAGATCATGGTACATTTTGTCAGCTCCAGGATGAACGGAGTATTTGGAACTATGGGCTTCCTGGAGGATAACATCACGAAGTCCTCCATAAACTGGGACCCATATACGTCCATTCAATCTAAGAATTCCATCCTTACTAAGAGATAACTGCTCCTCAGTTACTCCTAGCTTTTCGTTAGGATAATTAGCTTCCAACACAGCTTCTTTCTGTGCAGCTAACAACCTTTCTATCAAGCTGTTCTTTAATTCCATGCTCTTGGCATTGATTCGGATGGGTTTCACCCTTTCTTTCCGACTCAAGGCATCGGCGACTACATTCGCCTTGCCGGGATGGTATCTTATTTCACAATCGTAGTCATTAAGAGTTTCCATCCAACGACGTTGCCTCATGTTCAAGTCCTTCTGGTTGAACAGATGTTGAAGGCTCTTGTGATCAGAATAGATCACACATTTGATTCCATATAAGTAGTGCCTCCACAGTTTTAGTGCGAATACAACGGCACCCAACTCCAAGTCGTGGGTGGTGTAATTCTTTTCGTGCACCTTTAACTGACGTGAAGCATAGGCAATGACTTTGCCTTTTTGCATAAGCACACATCCCATCCCGGTGTGTGATGCCTCACAATAAACTACAAACTCCTCTATTCCATCAGGCAATGTCAATACTGGAGCATTGCTCAACTTTTGTTTCAGAATATCAAAGGATTCCTGCTGCTTAGGACCCCAGTCAAACTTAATCTTCTTACGTGTCAGCGAAGTCAGGGGTGCAGCAATCCTTGAAAAGTTTTCTATGAATCGTCTATAGTATCCTGCCAAACCTAGGAAGCTACGAATTTCTGTAGGCGTCTTTGGCTCATGCCAATTCATGACAGATTCAACTTTAGCGGGATCTACTTGGATACCACGCTCACTAACAACATGTCCAAGAAATTGGACTGCTCGAAGCCAGAATTCACACTTTGAGAACTTGGCATAGAGCTTCTCTTTATGAAGTAGTTCCAGTATGCAGTGAAGATGCTTCTCATGGTCAGCTTGGCTCTTTGAGTAGATGAGAATGTCGTCGATGAAGACGATGACGAATTTATCTAAGTGCGGCTTGCAAACGCGATTCATGAGATCCATGAATGCGGCCGGTGCATTAGTGAGCCCAAAAGGCATCACTAGGAACTCGTAATGACCATAACGAGTCCTAAATGCTGTTTTGTGCACATCTTCATCTCTAACCTTCAATTGATGGTAGCCTGACCTCAAGTCAATCTTCGAGAAGAAACTTGCCCCTTGCAGTTGATCGAACAGATCGTCAATTCTGGGCAAAGGATACCTATTCTTGATGGTAACCTTATTAAGCTCACGGTAGTCGATGCACAGACGCATCGATCCATCCTTCTTCTTAACAAATAAAACCGGTGCTCCCCAAGGAGACGAACTAGGATTGATGAAACCTTTGGCTAGCAAATCATCTAGCTGCGTCCTCAATTCCTTCATCTCCGTTGGTGCCAACCTATAAGGCGCCCTTGCAACTGGTGCTGATCCAGGAATAATGTCGATTCTGAATTCCACTTGTCTATCTGGTGGCAAACCAGGTAGTTCTTCAGGAAATACTTCGGGGTATTCAGAAATGACTGGGATCTCTCCAATCTTGGGTTTCGGTTCATCAATAATCACCTGTGCCATGTAGATGACACAGCCCTTCTTCAAACACTTTGAGTCTTTGAGTATAGACATCTTCTCGGGCAGCCCATACTGGGTATCTCCCTGGATAGTAAGTGATTCACCAGACGAAGTCTTGATCCTCACTTGCTTCTTATTGCAAATAATCTGGGCCTGGTTATGAGATAACCAGTCCATACCCAACACTATGTCGAAACCGGCTAGTTTTAAAGGAAGTAGGGACAAAGGAAAAGAGTGATTCCTAATGGATATAAAACATCCATCTAATAAAGTTGAAGCGGTTTCTAAAGAGCCATCTGCTAGTTCCACTTCATACTTCACACTTAAAGTTCTAACAGGCAGTTTCAACAATTCACAAAACTTATTATCTACAAACGACTTATCGGCGCCCGAATCAAATAACACTCTCGCATAAACATCATTTACGAGAAAGGTACCTGTTATCACGTTGTCGTCCTTGACGGCTTCCTTAGCATCCATTCTGAAGACCCTCGCATTGGTCTTCTTCCCCTCTTCATTCTTCCTTGCAGATTTTGGGCAGTTGGACTTGATATGCCCCTTTTCATTGCAACCATAGCAGGTCGCATCCTTTATCTTCTTGCAATCCACGGTTTTGTGTTCCCTGGATTTGCATAACCCACATGCAAAAGGCTTCGATTGTGTTTGTGAGTTGGATTCAAACCTGCACTTCCCAAAGTGCTGCCTCTTGCAGGTTTTGCATTTGGGTTTTTCACCCGTCTGCTGACCATTCTTCTTAAAACCTGACCCCTTCTTCTAGTCATTGCTACCCTTCTGCTTCTTATCTGAACGCCGTGAGTTGTCATCCTCACGCTTCCTCTTTTCGGTATCATTTTTCCTTTGTGACCTCAGCCTGACAGCATCTGAGGTCAGGGATAACGATATGTCCGTTACTGACCGAAAAGTGGTTGGTCTGGACGCTTTTACACTTGCTTTAATCTCCGGTTCCAAACCCCCGATAAAGCGGGCTATTCGCTTAGGCTCTGGAGTTACCAAGTAAGGGACCAACCTTGACAAAGTATTGAAAGTAGTAAGGTAGGCCTGACAGTCCAGGTTTTTCATGACCAGTGCCAGAAAATCAGATTCAATTCTCTCAACCTCGTGTTGAGGGCAGAAATTTTCCTTGATTAGTGCCATGAACTCTTCCCATGTCATGTTGTATAACGTGACTTTCCCTGTGGCTTGGATCAAAGATCTCCACCAGGCTAAGGCTTCTCCTTTGAAAGACTGTGAGACAAACTTCACAATGTCTCTATTATGACAACCACTAATATCCACCACAGTATCCATTTCATCCATCCACGTCATGCAATCTACAGCTCCTTTTTCCCCATTGAAGTCTCTGGGTTTGCACGAGACAAAGTACTTATATGTGCAACCCCTATTACGAGGTTCTTGGTTCTGCACGACTCTTTGGGATGGATTACTCCTTTGATTCGAGGAGTGGTGAGTATTACTGTTGTGGGCAGTGTGGGTCCTGGAGGGTGTTCTAGCGTGTGATGCAGAATGGGTCCTCGTACGAGTACCACTTGATCCATGGTGTTGTCTACCCATAGCTATATTAACCGCATTATTTATCATAGCTTGCAACTCTGGGCCTGCTACGTTAACTTGGGCATTTTCATTCACTATCCCTGGGTGACTGTTGACCTCGTTTGAGTCTGCCATGTATCTAGAACTGTCACATATCGATAACAATTTATTGGTGAGTTTATTATAAAATTGTCTTTTATGGCAATTTATTAACCGTGGTAAACTTAGACCAAATATGGTTAATTTATTACTCACATAAATTTAGGATTTCTAATATAATTTATCCTAATTATAAAACAACAATAGTTTTATTAGCACATAAGGCCTAGTCACAGGGACAATATAGATTATAAGCTAGGATTTCAAAGAATCAAAGCATGAAGGTTTGAACAAAGTTCATTACCTTTATCAGACAGGGTCATAGACTAATACTGTCTTTTGTCTCATATGAAAATGAGAAGGGCCCGTAGGCATTATATTACCACGTATGGTTAAGATATGATCATCTTAATTGATGATGTAAACCTAGGATTCAGAGATCATTAAACTAGGTTAGGAATCTTTTAAAGAATTCCTTTATAATATGACGTATGTGATTTTTAACGAATCACTTCTGCCAGGAGTGTTAACATGTTTTAAGATGTTAACAGGAAATTGAATCATTTAAACAGGTCTTACCATTTTGGCCCGGTCTTATATTTGACACGAGGCTAGGGTTCACACTTTTAAGATCCTTAATTAATTAATTTCAAAGGCAGATTAATTTAAAAGGAATGATTTTAGTTTATTTCATTTATACACTATATATGCGCATATTGAAATTATGAAATTTATAAAACAAACATTCCATTAATCTATTATACTATTACACACAGCCCTAAACGGGTCTTTTACTAATAACAAACTTACCCACGCAGGGGTTTAAACCAGTACATGCCCACGCAGGGGTCTTACAGAAAGATGTGCCCACGCAGGGGCTAAAATAGAAACAAGTCCTCGTATGGGACTAAGTACAAAAGGTAGATGTCCACGCAGGGACTACATACACATACAAATAATAAATGTCCACGTAGGGACTTGATTTAAATAAGGAAGTACAATAATACATATATGTGGGGATTTAACGATCCCGTTTCTTCTTCTTCCCCTTAAGCAAGCTTGCCAACCCACTCATAAATCCCTCATTCTTCTTACGTTCCTTCTGGAAGTCTTGCTCCACTTTGGCCAGTCTTCTGCGGAGTTCCTCCTGCTCATGGAGAGGAGCCCCTGGTGGCTGGTAATGTGGTGGCGGCTGAACAGGTGCTTGATACCCCTGTGTTGGGTATCCCATTCCCCAAGGAGGTCCGTAGTGTCCTTCAGGATTATTATGGGCTTGGTAGTTTGCTGCTACGTTGTAAGGGTCATCAGCATAGTTATAGCCATGGTATGCTGGTGGTCCATATGGGTTGTAAGTTGCCGGAGCAGTATAAGCAGGTATTGGGTGGCCAAAACCCGGTGATGGCGGTACAATAGGTGCGGAATTCACCTCCGAAACTGGGACAGAAGGTCCTTCCATCTGTGGGACTCCATGAGTAGGCGGGTAATGGCTACCGCTAGAGTGCTGAGGGGTGTTGAGACGAAAGTCAACTTCTCGTGCTGAGATCCGTGCACCAGTCCTCCTACGTCTAGGTGGTGCTGGAGGCTCTAAATGAACTGGTGGCGGTGGAGGCGGTGGCGTGACTGCCACAAACCCGTGTCCTCCAGAGGAATCTTGATGAGGCTGCTGTTGCTGATGAGATGCTGAATGAGACGGTGTATGGTGAGACGGTGTATGGTGAGATGGTGTATGGTGAGATGGTGTATTGTACCACTCACACCGTTCAAACCGTGCCATGTGGCTATCCGGACCCTGGTATGGTGTCCCGTGATATGACGATCCGTCAGAGATCACGAAAGGATGGTTAAATGATCCGGTTGAAGCCTCGACGGGATCTGTGTCCTCGTCCATATCCTGATCACCCGAAAAGTGATCTTCCGGTCCAAGTAGGTTAAAGCCCACTTGCTCTGGCAGGTACTCTGCCGGGTTAAACTGACCCTGAAAAACTGGAGTAGTCGCCAAAGTAACGTTGCGGGTTGTGGGGTTCATTCTCTGACTGTGGCCCATAAGAGTCATGATATGGAGGTGTTGAGGAGTGCGAAAAAGATCGCCTGGCATCGTCTTCGTAGGTCCTCCATAGTTCCCGCGTTTCGTCATTCCTTGTGGAAGTAGTTCGTCGAAACGAAGGCCCTGCCTCATGGTCGTTAGGGGCACTAGCTGGCTCCTTGCCTCGACCACCTCGTCTAAATCTTGGCGGCATTATTGTACCTGTTTAAACACACAAGGTAATAACAAGGAAAAATATAGGGCAATTTAATTAAATAAAATAAAAATTTGAACAATTTGGATTATTCCTAAGTTCTTTGTCTAGACTCGAAGATTTAGGAATGTGCAATTGTGTAACTGAGATTAAACACAAAAGGCTAGTGTTTAATTCACTCAGAGTTGGCTCTGATACCAACCTGTCACACCCCGGATTTCCACGTGTCACCGGTGGGCCCGGTAGGGGAGTATCGTGACGTGGTTGGCAACATAATAGTCAAACAACACAATATTTAAATGCACAGCGGAAGCAAAGTATAGATTTAATTCAACCAACGATATTGTAATATTAAGTATTACAAATAGTCAAACATAAATCCACAGGTAGATCAAGTTTTAAAAAGGAAACAAATGTTCAACAGTTATGACATCCAAGCTGGCGAGACTTAATGTGGATGCTAGGAGACAAGCCAGCCTATTTCGCGTAGTACCTGCACTTAACCTTTTTAAGAAAATACGTCAGTTTACACTGGTAAATACAATCAACCGACTCATTTTGAAAAGAGTTTAAGAAAATGCATTTAAGGCACAAGGCACAAATAATATTTTATAACTTGGGATAATTATTTAAATATATAATACTTGTATGGATTTACATGTTCCTTATGCGTTCAGTAGCCCGGGTCGAGCCGGGTTAAAGATCAATTAACACACCACTATATATATGAGACACTAACAGGTGTACGCCTACACCTGAGTGCTGAGGTCGTGGCCATTTCGTAAAATGATGCCAGGGATATCCGGGACACGGTCATTAACCCCCCAAAGGCTTTAAGTAAAACAAAACAATATTAAACGAGACGTCTCAATACTTTCATTATCATTTATTCAATCAAAGATTCAACGTCCCGACCAAGCGGTATTTTATATACCGTACCCCAAGCCCGTATAGGGAAAATAAGTTAAAAGTATTTACCTGAGTAAGTATAGTTCAGAAATCAGCGAGTGCAAATATCTTTTACTGGTTCTCCTATTCTGGAACGAAGGTTTATAACAACCTATTAGAATCCTAACGGGTCTTTAGTTAAGCTTACGCTTAGACCGGTTAGTTTTAAAGATACGGTTCGTACGCACGATTAAGCGAAGACCGGATAGAATGTGATTTAGACCCGACAAGTTTGAAGACTTGTTTAATATGGGTATATGATACACATTCTGGATTTTGAGAATAAACCGATAAGGTTTGACCCGTTTCGGCTAATTTATGTAAACTAGTTACATAAACCGAACCGAACGCGCATAAAGCGTAACGGGTATCCGTAATAGTCCTAAACAGGTTCCCTAAGTTAATACACCTTAAATAAGTTGTGATATCAGTAGGATATCACCCATGATGCCCAAAACGAGTTTAATCTCTTAATAAGCCCCGTAGGGGTATTTTGGTCATTTTAAAGATTATAAAAGGATTAAATTAGGTTTCTAAGAACCGGGTCTGATTACATCAGTAAAATAGCTTATATTAACAGGTTATAACATTTGGTTATAAGTCTTATATGTTAAAATAGTTTTAAACCCAAACTATGCGTATAATACGCGTATAAAGCCATTTTAAGCGACGTACGGTTTAAAATAAAATTCTGAGTTTCCAGGTCAGTTTAATAGGCTCAAAATACTATAATTATTATTTAAAATCAGTATCAATTGGATTGGCGCCATTTGGATTTGTAAAACTCGTTTTATGGCCTAAAAGGGTAAATTCGGTATTAACCGAATTAAGGCGCTAATCCAAGCTTATGATCAATCTAAAAATAATTAAGAATCTTTAAAAATCCTAAAATATTATTTAACATCAGTGAGTAAAAGATTTGGTGTCAAAACTGAGTTTAGATAGGCTTTACGCTAATGGCGCCGTTTAATTAATAAACATGTTTATAAATACGCCATTAAGCATAACTCCTAATCTAGACTTCCGATTGATGTGAAATTTTCGGGACATGCATAATAATCAATAACTAAGATTATGGCATTTCCACTTTTCCCAAAATCTCGTTTTATGGTCATAAGGGCATTACGGTCAATATTTAGGCGATTAACGGAAACATCGGATGATTAGGGATTCGAGTGGTATAAACGCAGAGGCTTATACACACATGTAACTAGGTCCTAATGGAACCTTAAGGCATGTCTAAACCTATAAGAATCGGGTCAGAACTGAGGTCAAAGCAAAAGTCAAACTTTTGCGTATCTCGGCTCCGAATCGGTTCTAGACATAAAGTTGTCGAATCAAACAAGCGTATACAAGTTTTTATACTTATTTTCAGTTGGTAAGAATGATAAAATAGGCTATACGCCATTTACATCGCTAATCATGCATTAAACCAAACATAACAATTCTGTTGACTTTTTCGGAAGAGGTTTGACTCGATAAACGACCTAGTTAGGATCCGAATTTGTTAGTGCCCTTTTAGGGGTTTATCAACTATATAAATACCAACTTATAACAACCTTTGATTCGACAAATCTCTGGACCATTTATTTATTATCGAAAAGTCAAACCGTAGTTACGACGGTTTGATTTCTAGGCCATAAACTAAGTATGAATGAATTAGGAAAGATCAAGGGTACTTACACAATTCTTATGGATGATATGGATTGCTTGTGGGCTGCTTGAAAGACTTGGAAATGCTCAGAAGTGAATGAACGATCATTGTTGCATAATGTGGACTTTTTAAACAACTTCAAACACCCTTAGATGATCAACACATAAGTCTAGGGGTGTTGCATTATCATCCACAAGTGCTCTATAGGCTAGAAACCATCCTAGGCAGCCCAAGGTTTCAAGAAACTAACATATAAGTCGGTTACACAACAACAGGCAGCTGTCTGTTGGTTTTTCGCAACTGGGCACCCCCATACGCATCGTAGGTGTTTAAGCCCTACGATGCGCAGAGCATCATACGATGCGCAGCAACATCCAGCCTACGATGCGCAAGCCTACAATCAGCCATCTTTAATTTGCAATTTAGTCCCTGGTCCCCCGTAACATCGCTTTCACATCCCAATCTTGCATATGAAGCTTTGTTATTTAATATATGGGGCTTTAAGACTTATACCCACTTTGTTAAGTCCTCGTGTAACTTCGTGATCACCCGAAAAGCCCTAAATTTCAATGTTGACACTTATAACCCTCGTACACGAATTTTGTCACAACTTGCTCATACGATATCGAAACTTCATGAAATTTTTGTGGTACGTTCTAGTGAGCATAATTAACCGTTACAAAGCTTCGGGTTTGTCAAAAGGTCACTCAGAGGTATAACTTAAACATGTTGGCACATTTAACCCCTGTAGTTTGTAATCTCTCACCTTCTTTCACAATTCGCCTCGTATGATCCATGATCTATTCATTTAAGGTTATAAACATCATGTAGGGTTATTGCAAAGTGTAATTATTCATTGTTGACACTTTGAACCCTTCTATTTACACAGTTTCACTGTTTGTCAACTTTGGTCCTCCAAGAGTAATCTTTCACACATTCAAACATTATGACACGTGTCAAGACCTTATAGGACGTAAATTTTCGAGGTGTTACAACTTAGTTGAACACAAACAATTTAAGCAAGTGAGATAGTGGAACAAGTTTGGAAAGCCCCAGCTTCCATGGTTCACACATTTAGACAAATACAAGACTCACCATATGAGCAATGGTGAGCTTGGATGGTCACACACTTGAAGGTTTCTTGGAACCTTATCAAAACAGAAAGTTTAGGATGTTCTTGGACCTCTAAACTCATCGGAATCGACTCTATTCAAGACCTATAACCATAGGTTTGGTTAGAAGCAAGATAGGTACAAGATTTCATAAGTTAAAACAAGTTTAGTAAAGTTCTTCTTCAAAACAGAAAGTTGGACCTCAAAATGGTGATGTTAAACTTGTGGAGACACTCCTAGAGGTGTTCCAAGCTTTCAATCAGAAGAAGAAGTGAAGAAAGTTGAAGAAAAGTGAGGTAGATGCTCACTTTTGCACTTAGAGAATTATGCCTCTATCTTGCAATTCAACTGATTTGGTAGTGTTGTCAGAGTGTTTGAGGGTTTGGAAAAGTGCAAATGAGGTGTAGGAGGCTTGTTTATATAATGGTGAAGTAGAGTTTGGTGTTTAATGAGGATTGAATATGAATGGGGAAGGAGGATGTGAGGAGAAGATGGCCAATCTGCATAAAGGAAACAACTATCTGCGGATTATGGGCTTGGCGTTGCGCGAAGGTAGTGAGGGTGTGCCTTCGCGTGACGCGACGCTAGGTTTCACCAAACCAGTTTCGTTTATTGCAATTCAGCCCCTGAACTTTGGTTTATTTAACATTTTATACTATAACTTCACAATTTAACATGTTTTCGAGTATATAACGCGTAAGTATGCATAGGTTGCATATCGTGAATGTGTGGATGATATTTTGAATGTATAACAAGTATTAGTTTTCAAGTAAACACGTAATTAACGATTGATTACATGTATAACTCGTATGTATAAAGTATGGAATTCATTATGATCAAAGTCTCAGATTACAAAGTTGGTAACGAATACGAATACAAGTTTCCAAAAATAGAAATACGATTACATCTTTCTAAATAAGGAAAGTACAAAAATGCGAAGCATTACATTTTGAGCTTTCGCTTTGGTTTTAGACCATGTCGCCTCATGCGCTTCTTACTTTTTATAACCAAGATTATACCCTGATAGTAATGTCAGAAATAAATATAGTCATGAGATACACGACTTTACAATCATGTATTTACTTTTACTTACGTATCAGACTATATTTCTCTACATGACCGTGCATTGTGATTTGCGTTATATTCGCTTAACATTATGAAACATCCATTCGCTGTATGTTTATCAATTATAGATTACATTCTTATCGTTGGGTGGTAAAGAAACATTACTAAAATAGTATTCGATGATCGACACTATATAATTTAATTTGTTTGTAATCAATATAATTGACTAGTTATATTAATAATTTATTTTGTTTTACTTTATTGCTCAATACATTATTGGTTTTAACTTATTATCAACTTTGTTCACTTATTCATTATCATACTTAGTAAATCTCATCAATACCAAAGTTAAAGTATGTTCTGAGAAGGGTAATTTGTAGACAGCTTTACCTCTACCCCGTAGGAATAGAGAGACTGCTTTCAGTAAGACCCCCGGCTCAAACTTTCTTCATTTATTAAATTATTAAATGTTATAATTCAAACAAACAATTTCATACGTATTATTTCAGAAACATTAGATGAGAGTATGATATCGGTTTGGTGTATACACTAACTATTGAAATCATGAGCCATAAAACGCCTATAAATCATAGTAGTATGCAGTGGCAGAGCTTGACCTATTAAATAGTGTAGGGGGGGTTACTCAATAAATAAAAATTTTCGGAGTCTTTTCGATCAAACTTACACCACCATGTGAAAAAAACCAGGAGGCTCGGGCCACCCCTGGCTCACGCTAAGCTCCGCCAATGGTAGTATGAACCTTTTTTATGAACATATAAACAATGGAATCAGCAAAAGTACCATTATGTTGAGGCACACAATCGATGAATTTAATATAGTTGGTGTGAATTTACTATTGCATCCAGATGTTTTCAAAAACGAGTGAATTTCAAGAATTATCCTTTATCTTTATACCCTTTTTCAGGAGCTGTCCTTTGTGTTTAAAGTTGATGAGTTTTATCCTTTATGTTTTAAAATCCATCATGGTATGTCCTTTAGGCCTAACCTAGTTTGTTTTTTCAGTTAAATGTGACCATGTGCAGGTCACATGAGGGTAGATATGTCATTTAATATCAAACTCATCTCTCCCTCTCTCTAAACAAACACCATTCTCTCTCTACTCCATTTAGCTCTCTCTACCTCCTATTTCCACCACCACAAACTCCTTTCACCACCACTCTTCCTCTCTCTACTCTCTATTTCTCTACACAAGAATCCAATTTAGTTCAAACCTATTAACAAACTAACAAAAGTACCTGACTTCAGGGTTACCGCTAATGTTACGAACCAATTGCCTCCCATAGATTCCAACAGCAACGCCAAGAGCAGCAAACATAGGGTACACCTGTAAAAATCATAGATCTATTAGATTTGATTCATAATACTATCTGTTAGACATTGGATGAGTAAAATCAAACACAAATATGGAAATTAGATAGTGAAATAGAGTGAGAAAGATTGATATGAGGAAGGAAGGAACCTCGGGCCTTAACCATTGCTTGAGAGTTGACAAAGACATTTGTTGAAAAATACCAGAGATGAGGGGGCGAAGATCGTCGGAATTTGGGGACAAATGGAGGATAGGTAATTGTGACTTGTGAGCTTAAATATTACGCTATCCAGGTCATCCAATGGACGCGCATATCGAGCATAAATAGGCCGGTGAGGGAACAACCATGGTGGCGACTAAGGTTCCCAAGTATCAAGTCCAATTGTGATCTTTGGTGGTCCAAATGTTCAAAACGAACATCAATCAAGGTCGAGCAGAAAGGCTAGGGTTCATACGAAAAAGAAGACACTAGAAAGAGAAGACTCTGTATCTTCAGTTGGACCCCTTGAAACCCCATATTGACTCAAGCAAGGTCTCCGGATATTAAACGGGAGAAGACACCAGAAGGAGCTGAACGAATATTAAGCAGGAAACTAACTCCCATAGTGATGTCGTGATGATGGTTGTTATGATATTGATGATCCAATGATGGTTTTATAGTGATGATGGTTGTGGTTAATATTGGTGTTTGTTAAAGATGAGTGGTTGTAGGGATGTGGTCGGGTTTTGCAGGTTGGTGTGAGTGGTCGGTGGCTAGGGGTGGGTGATCGGTGGCTAAGGGTGGGTGGCCGGAGTTGATTTTGGGATAAACCGGTGAACTAGGTTTGGGTGGATATAAATTGGGGGGAAATGGGAAGGGTGGGAGAAATGACTGATTTGCCCTCACGTGACCTGCACATGGTCACATTTAACTGAAAAAACAAACTAGGTTAGGCCTAAAGGACATAATGTGATGAATTTTAAAACATAAATGATAAAACTCATCAATTTTAAACACAAAGAACAGCGCCTGAGAAAGGGTATAAAGATAAATGACAATTCTTAAAATTCACTCCTTCAAAAACCATATAATATGTAAGAACTTAGGGAACAAATTCATCATCATTATGAATAAAACTTCTATTTTCGTTAAATAATTCTATCTCCTTAAACTAGTGATGCAACTTCAAAAGAAACCAATGTTTTTGATAGGCACATACAATGATAATTAAACTGGTGCAAAATACATTACGAAACCAATATTATATTAAATATTTAGAAAATGGTCGGAGGTGGAGATGTATATATCATATCATAGAGAAGATTTTAAACGATGATTTATATGATACATAGAGAATATTGTGAAAAGAAACCCTTGATTAATTAGTTGATGAGTGAATAAAAGTTTGGATGAGTAAATATTCATCTGAACCACAATACACCGTTTTTTTCTAGCTGTTTGATGATATAACCCCCATACCTTAATTTCTTAATTTGTTGTCGAAATAATCCAATGCTTTCTCAATAGTAATATTGTTAATAGTTGTTTTTTTACCTAAATGAGATTACAGAATCTTAAAGTAACATACTTAGTTACTTACCACTTAGATTATGATATCCACAAAATAATCAAAAAACACAACAATTAACTAATAGATTAAAATAAAGAAACAAGAAAAAGTAATAATAAAAAAACACAACAATTAACTAAGGCTATAGGGTGTGGTCATGACCCTCATGACCACCATGACCACCACCATGACCCTACATGTTAGTGTCATGTAATCCATCTCTAATCCACCATTCAAAACCACTACCCTAAGTGTGTGGTCAAGACTCAAACCACTTATTTATTTTAATTTATCTTTATCTAAAGAAAAAGGAAATGATTTGTTGAAAAATGGAAAGGAGGACAAAAAAACTACTTGAAAAACAAAAAAAAAAACAAAATGAATCATACGAAAGTCGAAACAACCAGTTAAGATAATTCAAAAAAGAAGAAAGAGACTGGTGACAGTGAAGATTTGGAAGATCAAGTGTTTATATATTCTTTTTTTTTAATTTTCTTTTACAGTTGATTGTTATATAATAAAAACGTCATATATAATAAAAACGCCAGACAGCCAAATACTTGTTAAAACTCTATCATACTGTAAAACGCCCCAAAACTCCCAAACTATAATAAAATTACCTTGGAAAAGTATTATAAAAACCCAAAAAAAAAAAAAAAAAAAAAAAAAAAACCTTGAAATGTAACTAGAAACAGCAACTACAAAACAGTAAAAATGAAGAAACGGAAAATTTATTATATTAGAATCTAAAACGCCAAACTTGAAAGACGTGACGTGTTACAGACTTCAGAAACAATAATTAAAAACAGTAACTGAAACGACGAATAGTTTACTATAATAATGCACCGCCTAACCTACACCGCCAAAAGAAATCCTATAAAATAATAACTCTTAGCAACTTCCATTTAATCAGACCAAAAAACAAACGCCAAACTGCTACTAAATACCACTAACTGTAAAACGCCAAAAAATTAAAAAAATCAAAGATGGCTAATATGCTTTCTTGGATATTCAGTAGTGTTCTTCGTGAAGTTTCACTGAATGGATTGTTAGCTGAGGGAAGAAACTCAAAAAGATTTTGCTGCATGAGATAGACAAATCTTTAAGAAAAAAATACTGATGACATTCGAATGTCATTTTATGTTCTTTGTTCTTGAATAAGGCTTGGATGAGGAGAAGAGATCAATGACACTGAAGAGTGGGATGATTATAAAGATGAAGATCAAGATAAAGAAAAAGCTAAAAACCCACCCACACGTCATAGATCTATCTCCCCAAACATCCACAAAAGCCACTTCAACAGACGAGCAGGCAAAATAATCAAACCGATGGGTTTGTTAAGTTTTACATAAAACGCCATATTTGGTGACAGTTCTTGTACTATTAAAGAAGAGAGAGATTGATGACAGTGAAGATTGTGAAGAGGGATCCGATTAGGACTTTTAATTTATTTTCTTCGCTTCTATTTTTTTTCATGTGGTTGTAATATAATTTTACAATTGTAAAACGCCAATATACCATAAACGCCAAAATGTATAAAAAAATAATAGAACAATGGGCAATCTTGTTTAAAACGCCTTGACAAACGCCATTCAGATAGATTTCCTGACCCCTGGGTTCCAATGGCATACGATTTGAATAAACGCCATAAACGCCAAAATGTTAATACAATGAAACCATTAAAACGCCATTAAATATTGAATTTGGTTAACGCCAAAAATCTTAAACCCCAAAAATAAAACAATATTGTGAAAAGCGGAACTGAAAAAGCAAAAGATAAAAGGACAAAAAAGCCCCTCCGGCCTTCTCTATGCCGCGTGACACGTGTTGGACCGGGGTGCTTTCTTACCATTCTCACACTTTTGAGCGTTTTCTCCTGATCCCATTTCTATATATATATATATATATATTGAAATTTATTTTCATTGATATAAAACATAACTTATTTTATATTAATTTCCTAACATTAAGGTTTAAGTTTAGGTATTAAAAGAACACCTAAATAGCTTAAACCAGTTGCTCTGATACCACCTTCTGTCACTTCCCCCGACCACACCCTGGGCGGGAGCCGTGAATCAGTTACAGGTGGTATCGATGTTTATTAAATTTTGCAGCGGAAAAAATATCATCGGGATCGTAGTTAGGAAATATTTCAGAGTTTGTAAAACACCAAAGTTTAATATTAAACAAATGGGATAAAACCCATATTACAATAAAATGTTTTTATAGGGATAAACCCTAATTGATAAAACATAAATTTTCTTCTTTTTATTCAGGTAATCATAGCCACTTTATTTAAGCATTCAGTGCTCCATATCGGGCTTCTATTACCTTCACAGTAAGTTACCTGAAATGTGTTTGAAAACATTTTATCAGCGAAAATATTGGTAAGTTCATTCATTTGTATAAAAAGACATATTGTTATAATTTTACAGCATCAAGAGTTTTTACATTTGTTTATATCTATCAAACACTCAATCAGTATTTGCCACTCGGTGGCAGTTCCGATGTGACGGCTGTCATATCACTCATTGGCTAACTTTCGTCCAATAGTGAAGATTATCAAGTAGTGTATACATTAGGTGCGAGCCTTACCTATGCCTTAAATCATTTTTCGTATGCCTTTTGCGGCTCAACAACATCTTTTGTACATATCACATCTTGCCCATGCAAAAGCAAAAGGACTTACACCTAAGGTCACCTTATGCTTAGATGTGCCTAATGTGCGTTTTATGGTACGCTCAGAAAACTAGTTATTTTCATATATTTTTTTCTATAATATATTAATTTATATGCTACCTCATACCGCACTATGTATCGGGCCCTATGGATCATGGAGGTGCGAACATTTGCTTTTTGTCAAATGATGTGCTTTTGTCAAATGATGTTTTAAGGAATATGTAGTGGCGCAGGCTCAAGAGACCCAAGATAACTCTTTTGTGACTGTTTATATAGAAAGTACATTTTTTTGTATAATTCTTATGAATTAATGCATGTGAGATAATAATGATAAAGAAATTCTACTAGTACTAGTAACTAAATAACTTAATCGTTTCAATGGCTTATTAATGCACTAGTTTATAGCCCCGTGTGTCACACGGTTTGACGAATAAAACCAAATGATGATATAATAATATTTTCATTATAAAGGGAACGGCATATTGTTTGAATATCGTAAAAACCAGATAGTGTTTTCCAAAATCATCTTCTTGATCTTTAGGATTAAGGTATTCAACAGTCTCGAATAATATAATATAAAGGTACACGTTACATTCTACAAATCTCTAAAAACTTCTTTGTACACGAAATTTGGAGTTTTGTTTGTAATTTGACCATCCTCATCAAGTATCAATAGCTTGAGTCCATATCTATTTTTTTACTCTTGATAATGCCACGTATAGCTGGCCATGTGTAAAAACTGATGTTTTAGAAACAATCCACATTCTTAAAAACTTATATCCACATTCTTATATAATTTCTTCAAATCTTTCTTAGCACGGCATGCTCATTTTTCCTACTTCAGTGCAGTCCCTAATCTTAGCACGGCATGCTCATTTTTCCTACTTCAGTGCAGTCCCTAATGACATTAATCTATAAAAAGTACAATTTACTGTTATATTGGTGAACTAATAAAAGAGCTCCAAGAAACAAAAACACAACATTACTATAGACGAAACTTAAGAACCAACTGAACATTTAGATGTGAAAATTTTGAAAACATAAGAAGAATTTGAACCTGAACATTATGATTTGAACCTAGATCCAAATATGTGAACTTTTAACTTTTTCAAAAACAGAGTCAAAAACATATCTGAGAAAATAAAACCACTTGATTGGGAAGAAACAACCAACTGATACATCTCAGATCCTTGAATCGTGAAAACATCAAATTGGAACACATTCCAATCCAGAGAATACAATTCAAAGGGTTTGTGCTAGATAGGGTTTAAGAGTGATAGAGAGGGGAAATGGTGGGGAAGGAAATGGGCGTCATGGTGGGAGGATAATGACTGCCAAATGAATGAATGAATCACATCATGAAACTATTAACAAAAAAATGAACATCATAAATGTGAATGTTAATGAGTAGATAGATGATCCTTACGTTACCGTACAAACCTCTCCTTTTTGGCCATAATTTAACGCAATGCAGTAATTGCTGGAATATCTACAATACAATAAAAATACATTACTTTATTTAGAGTATGTATACCATAACTTACTTTAGAGTGTATAAAGCGTACTTACTTTAACGTCCGGAATGAGCTGCAAGATGCTATTATTTGCACGTACGCCAGATAAACTCTTCCAACTTGTTTCATCAATCCCGTTTAAGAATAACGGGTTGAGTATGTCAACATTTTGCGAATCAAATTTAGTTAAATGTGTGTACTTCAATCATTTCAAATAAGCTAATTGTAAAAAGATGAAAAAACAAAAGTGAAAGTTACCTCGGGAACGGTTGTTACTTGAAGTTGAGCATAAGGCAAGTCGACTGAAATTCCTTCAAACTTAAACCTCATTAAAGGAACCTTTGCATCTTTAACACACTGGATATCCAACACTTCTACCCTTTTTGCAAGAATGTCCTGTAGAATTATGAAAAAGTCCTCCTACATAACATTAAATAAAACAATGTTGATTAAAAGTTGTGTTTTCGATATTTTTTTTAGTGCATATGAATTAAATAAGGAAACAGATAAGATGACTCACCGTCAAAGACGCAAACCAAGGGCCAACACACAGAGCATCAATATCAGATTCTGCATTATGCACCTAAACAAAATATAAAAACAAATTAGAGCTCGATATATATGGTAACCGAAGGTAAAAGTTAAAACGCAGCTAGTGCTGGAAAAATGGCATTCAAGGGGATTAACAGCAAGAAACCAATGGAAGCTGGATTCAAACCCGAGAGGCCGAGACCTCTATTGAAGATTTAGTCCAAAACATCTTGCCACACAGAAAGGCGAAAAGTAAATATGTAGGATCGTTTTGCGACCAATATGAGTCGTTCAGAGTCAAAACTAAGCTGTTTGAAAGGCGAAAACAGTCAAACAACTAAGAATCAGTGATAGAAAGGTGTAGAAACAGAGATTTATACTTAATACAGGCTTTTCATTGATATTCAACTTGATTACATGGTGAAAATTTGGCAGCACTTCATTACACACCAACTGATTTCGTACCAAATGAAAAACCCAAGTGCCCTATTTATAGGTAGACTATTTCGCACGAAATGACAACATGTCATTTCGTACGAAATGACCAATGTTGATTTCGTACGAAATGACCAAATGTCATTTCATGCGAAATCACTACAAACATACATAAACTTTATAATTTGACACTTTACACCCCTATACAAGCTACCGACATGACCTAGACTGTAGACGTAGGCTATAGACATTATGCACCAACAAACTCCCCATTGGATATTGCCGGAGTCTTCAATCAGGTCTTCAGCACATTCTTCATAAAGACTTAAACTTTTCTTCCCTCTGTTTCGGCTTTCTTCTCAATGCACTTTTCAGCTTCTCGTTCTCTTTAGCAGCTTGTAGCTTTTCTTCAGCTTGCAATCTCATCCATTTACCTCTATTCGCTTCAAGTTTCTTCTTTTCTTTCTCAGCTTCAACGCTTCCTCTTTCTTAATCTCTCTCCACTTAGTCGACCATTTATTTTCAGCATTAATTCCTTTCTGGAAACATATAGATACAACCTTCTGAAACTGCATAGCCTGTTCTTTGTCTTCAGCTTTGTAGCAGATCTTGTTTACAAACAAACATTCAATGTCTTTTGCTGAGCAGTTGATAATCCATATCGGATCATACAAGTGGATATGTCTAACTTCATTTTCCACCTTGTATGTGATTATAGCTTCAGTCGACAAGCAGCTGTACACCCAACACACAAACCCTTTGTAAAACTCTTGCTCCATCTTTGGCAAAGGAATGTTCTTGATCACTCTGGGTTTCTTTATCTGCAAGATGGTTTCTTCATAGCCAGTCACTGGATTTGTCTTCCTCACTTTCTTTGGATAGTGCGGCTTCCAGTGCTTGAATTCTTTGAAAGCTTCAAACTTGATTAAACCCCAAACAGGCACATCATGCTTTCTGATAGGATAATCCAAAGTTCTGACTTTTGCAAGCTCTTCCACATCCCACCATGGTAACGACATGATATCCTGGATGTATGCAAAATACTGAACACCATACTCTCTACGAATAGCATATGCATTGACCTGTGGTAGAAATCCCCAACTGATAATGTCACCCAGTGACACAGCTCTATCTCTCTTGTAGAACTTCAGCAGACGTTTGAATTTTCTTTCAGTACTATTTTTAAACCACTTCTTCCTTTCTTCCCGCTGTGCATCTTTCACTGTTCCATCAAAGTTTTTATCTTTCAGACATTCTTCAACTTTTCTTCTCAGTTCACCAATGTTCTCTTGACTGAAAAACTCAACCAGCGTTGGAAAATTTGAAGTATCTACATTCACACTTTCTCCGTCGCTGCAGTCTTCAACCTCAACTCGATCATAATTATCAGCTTCTTCCACATACTTATACTGATACTCGGGCTGCTGATTGACATCGAAATCGTTCAATTCTTCTTCAAAGTCAAACTTGAAGTTAGGATCATCAATACGCGTCATCTCGATAATATCATCCATGGTGTAAGTATGCCTGATTTCTCCTTCTTCAACTTCAGGTTCAAGGCGCAAAATCAACTTTTCTCTTTCATCAATGTTCTGATCATCAACATTCTCCCCCTCACCTGTAACATCCTCAGGCTCTTCATTCACATCATTATGAAGATAATCATCGACATTCTCTTCATTTGACGCTTCTTTAACTTTAATGCCTGAAGTACCCTGATCGTCGTCATCATTATCATCATCACTATGACTACTAGCAGAAAATACATCATCTGCATCATCATTCAAAGTATCATCATCGTCTTCTTCATCATCTTCTTCATCATCATTTACAATGTCATCAATTTCTACATCAGTAGCAAATACACCAGAAACTGACGATATTGCTAACACAGATAATATTGGCTCTTCTATAGGCTCAGACATAACCATTGCCTGTTCAATCACTTTATCAACATTTTCTCCTTCAAGACCTTTGCCTTTATTTTCCATGTCAGCTTCTAAATCAGCTTTACGTTTCGCTCTAACCTCATCAATCTTTATTTCTTCGAATCTCTGTTCAACAGGCTTGCCAAGCAAATTTTCTATCACTTTCTTTAACATGTAATCTTCATGTTCTCTTCGAGCATCGTTTGCTTCTAACTCTTTGTTTTTCAGCTCAAAATATTTATTCTGCTCATCTCTGCGAGCCTTTTCCTCTTCCAACTATGCAATCCGAACTTTCATAATATCAATCTCAGCTTGATCAGCATCAACCTTTTTCTTTAAAGATGAATTTTCAGCTTCCACGGTCTTGACACGCTTTTCAAGTTTCTTTTCACGGTCCATCAACTTTTTATTCTCCACTAACACTTCTTCTACTTTCTTTTCCAACTTCTTCACCTGTTCATCATTCACAAAACTGAAATCTCCAATCTCATCAAGACCAATATTCTCCGGAACACGTGGAAAATTTTTGTATCCAGAAGAACCAGGAGTTGTTTGTACTTGTGGTTGGGTAGATGGTGGTGTTTGAAGTATATGTGGTGAAGTGATAATAGGTTGTTCATGTGGTGGTGATAGTTGTGGTGGAGGTGATGGTTGTCTTGGTGGTGATGAATGAAGTGATGGTGTAGGTTGTCTTGAAGGTGATTGATGTGGTGATTTAGGTGATGATGGTTCAGGTGGTGGTGATGGTGGTTTACTTGTTTCTTGAATAGGTTTCTTCTTTAACAAGATATTCAATCTTTTTGCAACAGCAGGAGATACAACACGCTTTCTAGCAGATTGCTTCTTCTTACCACCAGATGATGGTGGTGTTTGAGTATCTTGATCATGTTCTGGAGATGGAATGTACACATCATCATCCTTCTCCTTTCTCCTTTTTCTTTTTAACTTTTTCTCTTTTTCTATTTCAGCCTGAATTCTTTTCAAACGCTCCGTTTCATCAATCTCAGATTCAGAACTAGATGAACTTTCTTCTTCATTGTCACCTTCATTCTCACCAGCTACTGTAGCTGCTTCACCAACTTTAAAACTTTCTTTAAGAGCTTTCAATAAACAAACAGAATCAGGAGATAAACTAACTTGATCTCCTTCAACATCACCTTCTGGTTCAGCTTCATCTTCTTTCTCTGATTCATCAACAAGCATAGTCTCAACACTTTTCTTTTGACGCTTTTGCTTCGGTTGAGAAGAAGAACCTTCTTCAACTTGTACTTTAGGAGTGGTTTTTCTACTCCTTTTCTTTTTCTCTTCCTTCAGAAACCATTCATTTCTTGTTTCTTTGAAATTTTCAAGTATTTTCAACTCATCTGCATAACTCTTTTCTTTCATTTCTTTGTCATTCCTCCACTTTTGATGATCAACTGGATCTGGATCTTGGTAATTTTTGTCTTTGATAAACCCAAAGAATTCATCTTTTCTCTTTGGCTCCAGATGGTTTGGATGATATCTAGCCAGTACTTTCAGCATTTCATTATTCATTTGGTCTAAAACCAACAAATCATTATTTTCATCTCTTTCATGATTTGGATAAGCATGATCCAGTATCATTTGTATAAATCTAGGATAGATCCATGTTTTACTCTTTGAAGTAATATTTTCTACCATGTAGTGAAACACAATCTTTGAAAAGTTATACTTCTTGTTTAACACAAGTGCTGTCACCATGCACATTTGATAATCCCTCATCACATCATAACCTCCTTTTCGATGACTAAGAGCATGCAACACTGAATGTATAAGAAACTTGTAAGGCTTGGAAAAACATGCTTTCAAGTAGTTAGCCTTGTTCAATGGTCCACTGTATCCCATCCTTAGCATACAACCTTTCACCATCCTTTTTGGAAATTTTGTTGGAGAGTTTTCATCGTCAGGAAAATCCAACACCTCTCGAACCAGTTGTTCAGTAATGATAATTGGTTTATCTTGGCCTTCAAGCTCACAATTGAATTTATCATTTTGCTTTCTTTATCATACGTTGCATTCTCCCAAAAACGTTCAATGTGAGACAGAAAAACAAGATGTTGATTCGTCAAAGCTTTCTGTATAGGTAATCTCTTCATGAATTCCAGAATACTCTTGAATTCTGCCATCTTTGGAATCTTCTCATCATATACACAACAGATGTTGTGCAATGGATCAAACTGAACATTCGATGCCTGAAATATACACACAAACAATCAAGTTAAACACATTTGACATTTTTCAAAACAAACATTTCATTCATGTGAAAAGACTTCAAACGAAATCACTTTTCATGCAAAATGAACAGTTCAAATGAAATCACATTTCATGCGAAAAGACATTTTGAAGCGAAATCACAGATTGAAACGAAATGACAGTTTGATGCGGAATAATCACTTGAAACGAAATAGCCATTTGAAATGGAATGACATGTTTCAAACGAAATACCCATTTCATACGAAATGAGTCGTCATTTCGTTTGAAATACCTTACCATAAACAAATTTCTCAAAAACTTTTCTGATGATGAAATTGATTTTCTGGGTTTGTTATTTAGCAAATTCCGAGCATATGGGTATGATTTTTATTCATTTTTTATCACATAAACATCCTAGATCTAAGTATAAAGTTTCAGATCTACCGACTTCATACAAAAATAAGTTATTTAGATCAAATTGATACCCTAGAATTCATCTACAACATGTTCCGAACACATATATATGATTATCGTTCAATTTTATCCACAGACAATTCCTAGATCTAAGTTTTGGTCCTGTTCATCGCCGTTCAAACAAAATCAATCAAATCTATGCAAAATCGACATGATATCTCACATTTCCCATATTACAAGTTGTGCCAACCAACTTATAAATGGATTATAAACAACAATCTGGCAAGATAACGACTAGAAATCGATGATTTTGGTATTTCATATGAAATTGCTTTGACAGTGGTTTTGAAGCGAAATGACAGAAATCATGCCTTCAAGCGAAATACTCCCACTATTTATAGATCTGTCTATTTCGTGCGAAATAGACACTGAGGCATTTTCAAACGAAAACACACTTCAAGCGAAATCAATGTTTCAAGCGAAATGGCTATTTCGTGCGAAATAGTCATTTCGTTTGAAATGACACTTTTTCAAAAAATTTCAAACTTTTTAACTTTTTGACATTTTACCAACACACCCAGTTAACTAAGTCCAAGTTAATGACCCTGGTCAACTGTTTAGCCTGCCAAGTCCAAGTTAATGACCCTGGCTGACCAAATTATGAAGTTTGCTGACTTTTGAAACAAATTTAAGTTCAAATTAATGAACTTTTTCAAGCAATTAACAACACCTTTTCACATTTATCTGTTTATCCAACCCTCATGATCCAAACTTGTTTAGCACTTTGAGACTTTGATCATCAGATCCCCAACGTCCGTTGTCGAAAATAAGATGAAAAACAAATCTTTTTGGATTTTTGATAAGCAACAAACTGTACATACATATTTTTGTGAGCGTGTTAGGGGATCATATCAGCTGCTGACAAGATACAAGTACCGTTAAGCTTTGATTTCATATTCAGCATTAAACAATTCACAGTAATTGTCGATATACTGATCCTCTTAAATTTTCACACAAATTTCAATCTGTTCAGGATACGAATTTAGTGTTTTAAGGCTTAACTTTTACATGTGTACCACCTCAGAATATACTCCCGTATCCAGATCCCAATATTCAGTCTTACAGGTGAGTATACCTAGATGATATCTGTAAAGGGTTAAATGCGAGGGCCATGAGAGCTCAGGCTATTGCTTCCGCAAAATCAGAGAGATGATGGCTTCGACTTAAGGTGTGTTCCCTTTAGAGAATCTTTTCTTCAACAGCACATGATTAGCATTTTGCAATGTTTCATCATTTTTTATGCTGAGGGTGGGCTTTTATTTCAAGCAACGTAAAGTATTCTCCGGGGACTAGGCCATTGCTTCCGCAAAATCAGAAGTCCCAGGATAATACCCTAGATATCACTAAGTATAAAGACCTAGTATCTCAGAAAGTGGGGTCTTTCAAACAAGATTTCGGGGGTTACCCATATATCCGAGAGATGTTCCCCACGTAAAAGCAAGTTGATATTTTATGTTTATATCCCAAACAAATCTACTAAATGTGTAAAAACCTATCGACACATCATCAGCGAGACTGCTTAACACATTTTAAACATTACATTTCTTTAGCGTACTTCATCTGTCTAGCTGATGTACTATCATTTCCCCTTTTTACACAAACTCATTTTAACTTTTTCACTGTTTTTGTATTTTGACATTTTATCATGTTTTTGGATTTTCTGCAAACTTTCTCCCCCTAAAAACAAAAACATATTTTTTTGTTTTTGGTTTTATCAAAAGCGGAAAAATAAACTGTACAAAAACTTGACAACAAGACGTGGATCACTTCAGATTGCCGTCCACCTCGGCTTCACATTCTATTACCCTCCTAGAAATAAAAAATTTTCATCCCGTTTAATTTTAAAAGATAGTTAAATCTTGATCTGTCAAACGGTTTGGTGTAAAAATCAGCCCTCTGATCATCGGTGTGAATATGTTCAATTCGAATCAATTTCTTCTCGTAGTAATCACGGATGAAATGATGCCGAATTTCAATATGTTTTGTTTTAGAATGGTGAACCGGGTTTTTAGTTATGTTTATCGCTGCCTCATTGTCCACATAAATGGGCGTGTCCAAGTGTAGGATCGTGTTCTGACCCGAAACGAGTCGTTCAGAGGCGTTCTACTCAATATGAAAGGCGGAAACAGACATATCGAGTTCGATTAAGCTAGATATTCACTTTAAATGTCTTTCTGATTGATTTGACAAAGTTTTACAGCGAAACGACACTTCGGCAGCACTTCGGCTTCAGAATCACACATCCACTAATGAATCAAACGAAATCAGGACATCACTATTTATAGGCTGGCTGATTCTGCTTGAACATGCTCAAACAGAATCAGTTCAAACGGAATTATCAATTTCAAGCGGAATTAACAAGTTAATTTCGCTTGAAATCACTTGTTGATTTCAAACGAAATTACACTTTTTAATTTCGTTTGAAACTGCCTGTTTACCTATTTTTGACAGTTTTCTCGATTTCCGTTCCCTGGTCTGTCTAATACAATACAAGACTCGATACAAGACGAAGTCGACAGACGCATGCACCAACAGAATCCCCCTCGAATGTTGACGAGTCTTCAGTGTCGAGTCTTCAATCTTCAGTCTTTATCAGTCCTCTCGATCTCTTCCTAAATATCTGACAATGTAAAACTTTCTCAATCTCTGTCTTTTCTTCATTTCCAGATCTCCATCTGGCTTTAAACTCACTCTAATTCTCTTGATCAGATCTCTTGATTCCTTAAGTTCATCAGCATTCTCAGCTTGCGTGAACATCAGGATCTGAACTTAGCTTTTCAATCTTTTATCCCAAGATATGTGACCGGCTCTACTGTTTCCTGCACAAATCTCTACCCGAAAATAAATTTTACAAATTTAAAATTTAACAAATTTATATTCTACTTGCTAATATCTTTCCAGAATGATTTAACATTTTAAAACCTTCTGATGACCACATGTAGGTAAATATTTAAAATCTTTTCTCATTTAGAACATAGACCCCCCTTCACGAAATGCTCATCATGATTAGCACTTGGAATTTTGAAAATCAGCTCTCCAACAACAGTTGTCGAAAATCTTTTGTTTTTTTAAGTTTATGCTAAAACACTCTGAAAATCTTTTTGGATTTTTTAATAAAATAAAATGCAATAAAGAAATATATACAGACACTATTTTTGTGAATTTATGTAAGAGGATCATATCAGTTTATGAGACAAATCACCAACACTGTTAAGCTTTAATCATTTTAAGTTTTAAACGATTCACTTAGATTGTCAGTATACTGATCCCCTTAAATTTTCACACAAAGTTCAACTGTTTCGAGATACGAGATTAATGTTTTAAGCACTTAAACTTATTCGCGTGTCCCACCTCATAATATACTCCCGTATCCAGATCCCAATATTCAGTCTTACAGGTGAGTATACCTAGATGATATCTGTAAAGGGTTAAATTGTGAGGGCCGTGAGAGCTCAGGCTATTGCTTCCGCAAAATCAGAGAGATGACGGATTCGTCTTTTGGTGTGTTCCCTTTAGAGAATCTTTTCTTCAACAGCACATGATTAGCATTTTGCAATGTTTCATCATTTTTTATGCTGAGGGTGGGCTATATTTCAAGCAAGCGTAAAGTATTCTCCGGGGACTAGGCCATTGCTTCTGCAAAATCAGAAGTCCCGGGATAATACCCCAGATATCACTGAGTATAAAGACCTAGTATCTCAGAAAGAGTGACCTTTCAAACAAGATTTCGGGGGTTACCCATATATCCGAGAGATGTTCCCCACGATATAAGTAAGTTTGAAATTTAGGTTTATATCTCGTCACAATCTACTAAATGTGCAAAAACCTACTGGCACATCATCAGTGAGACCGTTTATCACTTTTTGACTTTCCAATTCTTTAGCATGTTGTGATTGTCCACTGATGTACTATCATTTCCACTTTTTACAACAAAAACTCATTTTTGATTTTATCATGTTTTTAGCTTTTTCAAATTTTCTAATGTTTTTGGATTTTCTGAAAATTCTTACTCCCCATAAAATGCAAAATCATTTAAAGGAAATTTGAAAACAAACTATACAAATAAAGAGACAACTGATATCAAATCGCTTCAATTCGCCATCCACTTGGCATAAACAATCAGAACTCCCCCTTACAACAAACTATTTTCCCATTATGATTTCAAAACACTTAAGTTTGTTTTAATCAAATGGTTTTTTCCGGAAAATTATTTTTGTTGATACCAATTGTAAAAATGGGATTTTGTTCATCACCTTGTCTTTCAACTTCAACTTTTTTAAAAAATATAACAGTTTAAAGATCAAATCACAAATACCACTTGTAGAAAATCAAATACAACTTAATATCCCTGATTTACCACTTGTAATTTGAAATCACTTTCGTGAATTTCTCAAGAAAGATGCTGATACCTGCTCCACTCTTACCAACCTAGGAGCTCCGGCAAGTCATACTTATCACTTATGAAAAACAGACATCCAAGCTTCACCAAACTTGGATGTTACCTCCTCTTCTTCACTCGGGTAATAAGATGCTTTCTTTGTTTCATAAAAATCTTTAACCCTTGTAACCTTCCCATTGACCATTTTCCCAAAAATCTTTTTCACATTTCCATTAAAAACCTTTTCGACATCAAATTCTTTCTTCTCAGAATAGAATTGATTCGAGATTTCAACTTTACCAACCTTTTGTTTAAAATTTTCAGTCCTCAATAGTGGAAAGTTATCATCATCCATTGGAGGAACTGAATTTTCATTTTTTACTTCAATTTGTGGCTCCTCTGACTTTGTGGAATCAAATTCATCGCCAGATTTCACATCTGATTTCTTAACAACCCACATTTGGTTGTCAAGATTAACTCTTCTTTTGTAAAATCTTTTCTTTGAACATTCACCAACTTCATATGTTGAATTTTTGAAAACTTTGAATCTTTCAGTTGGTGGTTCATTTTTCTCAACAATCTTTCCTTTGAGTTTAGAAACAACTTCCTGTTTGATGTTGGTTGCCTTAGGACAGTTCTAGGCAATGTGTCCAACTTCATGACATCTGTAACAGGTTCTTGTTTCCTTTCTTTGATAAGTTCCATTCTTCATTCCCTCTTGTTTCTTAGCAAGGAATTCTCTGTTTGATTGTTTCCGGAATAAGCTCTTTTCCTCTTCTTCCGAATTTGCTCCTGAAACAAATACAGTTTTTGGTTTATAAGTTTTCTCATTTTTATAATTTTTCGGTGGAATAAAACCAATACCTCTCTTTTTGAAATTACCGTTATGGTTTGGTTTCTTTTGATAACCTGAACCAGAATTGTAACTCCTTTTCTTGTTTAAAATTTTATTTATTTTTTTTTTTGATCTCTTGAGGTGTAAGGTTTAGGTTTTCCAGAAAGATTTACATCTTTTATTTCAGAAATATTAATTTCTGTTAATTTGAAAACCTTTTTAATCATTTCTGGTTTAACACCTCTTATTGGAAATTCCTCATCGGAATATAATTTGTCTGGATCCTTCAAAGTATATGCCACTTTGACTAGTTCGTCATTCAAATTAGATTTTGATAACAGGAATTCTTTATTGTAAATTCTTTTAACCGACGTCTTTGAACTGTTGACCGACGAACTCGAACTTTTGACAAACGAACTTGAACTTCCAGACTCGGACTTTGACTCAGATTCCTCATCTTTATCCAACACCTGATCGACCACCTTTTTTATTAACTCAGACTCATGATCAGTGTCAGACGATGTGAAAGTGACGTCAATATTTTCTGGTAACTCATCAGTTGTTTCGGATTTTAACTTTATATTAACAGCCTTTTTGACTTGCTCCTCATTTGGTTTTCTGGGAGAATAACCTTCCCAAATCGGAGGCGGACACTTGTTATAACTTGCACTTTGTTTCTTACCAGTATCCTTCTCGTCAGTCTTCTTGTCTTGAAAAGCTTCCAAACCTGCAACAGTTGGATAAATTCTATCAATCAAATAATCAGAACTTGAATAACTTTGCAGTAATCTTCTGATTCTTTCATTTTCTATCTTTTTTGTCTCCAACTCCTGCTTCAACTTGGCACATTCTTCAATGTAATGATTAATGGCCTTCTTCTTTGTCATCATTGTAGCATTCATCATTGTCAACGCATCTTCTCTTTCAGAATTCGTCTTTTGTAGACCAGTTACTGTTCTATTCAATACATCATACGATTCTTTCACATAGTTGAGATTGAACAATAATATTTCTTTCATTTTCTCCTGTTCACTCAACTTTTCATCTTTCTCTGCACACTGCTTGCAAGATTCTAAACACTTTAGACACGGTTTGATGACTTCAACTATTTTTTCAACTTCAATAATCTTTTCAACTTCGACTATCTTTTCAACTTCAACTATCTTTTCAACTTCAACTATCTTTTCAACGTCGACTATCTTTTCAACTTCAACTATCTTTTCAACTTCAACCATCTTCTCAACTTCAACCATCTTCTCTACTTCAATCACTTTCTCAACTTCAACCACTTTTTCAACTTCTGCTATCCTCTCATCATCCACTGTCTTTTCAATTTCAACAACCTGTTCAGTAACTTTAACTTCTTGATCAACACTTTTACTCTTCATCTTTTTCTGTTCCTTTGATGCTCGTTTCTCCTTTAGCTTTTTCACACGATCTGCAAAATAAAATTCAAAACTTTCAGGAGATAAATGAGCTTTTGCAATATTAATATGCATTTCTTCTTCATCATCACTATCATCAGATGATGATTGATCAAACACTGGCTCTTGAATAATTTGTGCAGTGAGAGCTGCCATTTTAGAATCAGGTGGAATGAATTTATCCCAACTGAAACCTTCAGCCATTTTCTCATCATCTTGATCGATTATCCCATAATAAGCTTTCTTATTTGCTTCTACTATCATTTTAGCATGAGCAGTTTGTGGTTCCTTTTGTTGATACGGTTGATGAGCAATTTGTTGATAAATGGCTTTCCGATAGTAATCATTGCCACCAAATGGATTCTGTGCTCCACTAGCTTCTCCATTTTTACATTCTCTTTTGAAATGACCTTTCTTCCTGCATAAAAAACAAGTAACTTTAGATTTATCAAAACCCAAAGTAGAAACATTTGCATCTCTAAAATCATCTCTTCCTGTAATCATCTTAAACTTTTCGGCTCTCCTCAAAACACTAGCTAATCACCATTTAATATCCATAAGCTCCATCTCTTCTGCATCTATTTGATCGTAATCCTCTTTCGTCAGCATAGGATTTCCGATCCTTCCAGTAACCAAACCTTCATATGATTCTAACACTGTAGCAAGTAATGACATGTGACCTTTAACGACCTCTTCAGAGAAATTTTGGCCATTCTGAAGATGTAATGCTATGTTGCAATTCAAAACTTGACCATTACTACTATTTGAGCTTTGAAACTGATGATTTGATGTTGAATTCTTTGGATTTACACTTGGATATGAAGAGAATCCACTGCTGCTGCTTGAAATTTGATTAACTGATCCAGATGAATTTTCTGCACTGAAAGCAGTTTGAATTTTCGGACTAGCTTCAACATTTTGAACACTCCCTTTGAAGTACATCTTAACATCTTGTTGTGCACTTGGATTGTTCATCCTAGCGATTTTTTGCTGCTCAAGATCTTGACCTTCAATCTTTTCAATGAACTGAGAAATTGTCAAACCATCATATTCTCCAGTATTCTTCAAAATCATCAAGTATGTTCCCCACTCTTTCTGAGGCAATGCATCAGCTAGTTTGTCAACCCATTCCTCACGATCTTTGTTGATATTTAACAATGACATTGATCTTACTAAGTGACAGTATCTTTCAATCAATTTCTTTGTATCCTCTCCTGGAAAACTTGAAAATAGATCAAATTCTTTCTTTAACAATGATTTTTTACTCTTGATCATCTTCTCACTTCCCTCAAATTTAATTCGAAGTGCTTCCCAAATTGAACGTGATGTTTTATCATGTTGAAGCAATACAAATATGTCTTCTTTAATAGCTTGCTGGAGTAGACTAATCATCATCTTTTCTGCTTTGTACATGTCTCGTTCTTTATCTGTAAATTCATAAATTTTCTTTTCAATTCCCAAGTCTGTACGTGGTAATACATACTTTTTCTCAACACATTCCCATAACCTCAAATGATTAGCCTGAACCCAGTTTTCAAACCGATCTTTCCAACCATAATACTCCTCAATTCCCATTAGCTTCAGGGGTTTTTGCAAAGTTCCAGTTTCATTTTCCATGTTCATGTTCTTAGCAATTTCAGCCGGAGTAGTCGGGGATGTAGCAAATGCATTGTAGAATTCCTCTTCCATGTTTCGGCAAAAATTTTCAAAAATGGACACTTTCAAACGAAATCCCGTTCAAACGAAATACCAGTTGAAACGAAATCACCTGCACAACACTTTCAAGCAAAATACCAATCCAAGCGGAATCACACTTTTCACACGAAATAGGTCTTTCAAACGGAATCACCTAAGCGAAATATCAAATTGAAGCGGAATAGTGATTTCAAACGGAATCACTCAAGCGAAATAACACTTCGGAGCGGAATCAACAGCACCTTCAAGCGAAATAACTAATTCCATGCGGATTTAGGTGCACTTTCAAACGTAATTATGCTGACATCATCAATTCGGTCCAACTTTTGTCAAATTGATCAGGTTTTAGCTCGATTTTAGTTCTGAAACTTTCAAGGGTTTGTTAAAACACTGTTTCACACAATATTTGAGAAAATTAGCCGATTTTAACCGTGAAAAATTGTTCAATTTTGAAAAGAAGGTGTAGAAGTAAGAAAATCTGATGAAATTAAGCTGAAAACGATAGAACTCCTCCTCCTGAGCTCTGATACCACATGTAGGATCGTGTTCTAACCCGAAACGAGTCGTTCAGAGGCGTTCTACTCAATATGAAAGGCGGAAACAGACATATCGAGTTCGATTCAGCTAGATATTCACTTTAAATGTCTTTCTGATTGATTTGACAAAGTTTTACAGCGAAACGACACTTCGGCTCCGGAATCACACATCCACTAATGAATCAAACGAAATCAGGACATCACTATTTATAGGTTGGCTGATTCCGCTTGAACATGCTCGAACGGAATCAGTTCAAACGGAATTATCAATTTCAAGCGGAATTAACATGTTAATTTCGCTTGAAATCACTTGTTGATTTCAAACGAAATTACACTTTCTAATTTCGTTTGAAACTGCCTGTTTACCTATTTTTGATAGTTTTCTCGATTTTCGTTCCCTGATCTATCTAATACAATACAAGACTCGATACAAGACGAAGTCGACAGACGCATGCACCAACACCAAGAACTGCAAACCAAAGTCCCTCACCTGCTGCTGGATCCAGAGGATCTGAGAGCAACAGCTGGAGGCCGAAACATATTCAGCCTCGCATGTAAAGAGAGCGACTGAGGTTTGCTTCTTGCACTGCCAGGTGATTAGTCGAGTTCCAAAGAACTGACACCCAGCAGTGGTGGACTTCACATTTTGCTTGCAGCTACCAAAATCCGAATCATCATAACCTGTGAGAGAAAAGTCACCAAACTTAGGATACCACAAGCCGGTGCTTGGGCAGCCTTTCAAATACCGTAATATTCTCTTGACGATTGTCAAGTGTGACTGTCCCGGGCTAGACTGATATCGAGCGCATAAGCAAGTCGGATACATGATGTCTGGGCGGGAAGCAGTCAGATACATCAAGGATCCAATTATCAACCGATAATACGTCTCGTCCACTTTCTTTCCACCTTCATCCGGACAGATCCCGTGATTTTGAGCTAGGGGTTGATGTTGGAGTAGATTCAGACATGTTGAACTTTTCCAGAACATCGTTCACGTATTTGGTTTGATGAATGAAGATTCCTTCGGGCATTTGCTCCACCTGTAGCCCTAGGAAGAACTTCATCTCCCCCATCGAACTCATTTCAAATTTTATTTTCATCACTATCTCAAACTCTTTACACAAATCATTTGTCGATCCAAAGATGATGTCGTCGACGTAAATCTGCACGATCAATAGATGCCCTGCAACCTCTTTTGTAAACAAAGTACTATCAACCGTCCCTCTGGTGAACCCGTTGGCTAACAGATGTTGGGAAAGCGTCTCGTACCAGGCTCTCGGGGCCTGGTGAAGTCCGTAAAGCGCTTTATCGAGAAGATAGACTTTGTTTTTGTGCACTGGATGTGTGAACCCCGGCGGTTGTCCAACGTACACTTCTTCTTTGATTTTGCCATAAAGGAATGCAGATTTCACATCTAGTTGGTATACTTTGAATCCTTTCCAGGACGCGAATGCCAGGAAGATTCTTATCGCCTCGAGTCTAGCAACAGGCTCATATACTTCGGTAAAGTCAATGCCTTCTTGCTGATTGAAACCCTGTACTACCAATCATGCTTTATTTCTTACAATCACTCCTCTATCATCTCTTTTACAATTAAAAACCCACTTAGTCTTTATCAGCTTCTGATTTTCAGGAAGATCCACCAATCTCCATTCTCCCAGCTTCTCAAACTGCTGCAGCTCTTCCGGCATAGCATTCATGCAGCTTTATTCAGTTAAAGCTTCCTTATATGTTTTTGGTTCAACCTGCGAGATGAAACATTTTAATGAGAAATCAACTTGTAAAGGAGCGACAGTAGTATAAAAAGATGTAAGAGCTCTATTGATCTGATCCCGCGTTTTTACTCCACTCTGAAGATCACCAATTATTTGCTCTGAAGGATGATAAGATAAAGTTCTTGGCATGATAGTGTCAGGCACATTCACTTCCGATTGCAAGTTTGTGATGTCTTGATCACCCGTGTGATCCACAGCTTCTGAAGTTGCAACATTTGGTTCCTCGTCAAAAGTCAGACCGGGTTCTGATTCTGAGTCGTCAGACTGATCAAATGTTGGAGCTGGTTCCTCTGGAGGTTCGTGAGCAGTTCCACTTAGACCGGCCTCGTGATTGTTTGAACCCTCTGTGGGTGGAGAAACTACCAATGGTCTTGGCACTTGTTCTTGTGACATAGATTGCTGATATTGGTATAAAAATGAAAGTTCCTCCTCACTTGGCTCAGTCGGTAGTTGAAACGACTCCTAGAGTTTGTCGTAATCAAAAAGCAATCTTTTTTCGGGAAGTTGTGGTGGAGCTGTATGCTTCTGACAATCAACATGCTGAACTTGAATTACCTTCCCCATGCATGGAACGAATACCCTCTTCAGCGGACTCGCATATCCTACAAAGAAACCCTCATTAGATTTAGCACCAAACTTACCATCTGGATCAATAAAAGTACAAGGAGATCCAAACGGTTCTAAAAACTTCAAATTTGGTTTGTAACGATGAAGAAGTTCAAAACAGGTTTTCTTGTATTTCTTCACTGTGAGAACATGATTCAGTGTATAACACGCTGCTGCAACTGCTTCACTCTAGAAAAATATTGGCAACTTGGAATCGGCGAGCATAGTTCGAGCTGTTTCAATTAAGGTACGATTCTTTCGTTCAGCTACACCATTTTGTTGTGGAGTGAATGGTGCACTAAATTCATGAAGAATTCCTTTCTCATTGCAATACTCGAGCATGCGATTGTTCTTAAACTCCATTCCATTGTCACTTCGTATTCTCCTGATCGGCAATTTGTACAGCGTTTCCATCTTCTTGAACAACACCATCAATGAATCAAACGTTTGGTCTTTTCTTTCCAGACACATCACCCATGAAAATCTAGTGAAGTCGTCAGTGACTACTAGATAGTACAAGTCTCCACTAATGCTTTGCACATTAACTGGTCCAAAGAGATCCATGTGGAGTCTCTCGAGCGGTACCCTGATTGAGTTTAAGAGCTTATGTGGGTGTGTCTTCTTTGTTTGTTTTCCCTTCTTGCACTCTACACAATCATCATTAAAATGAAAATTTTTAAGATTTACACCTTCAACAAGATCATTGTGTACAAGGAAATTCATTTTACTGACATGAATGTGGCCCATCTTTCGATGCCACATTCTTGACTCGTTTTCAGTCGCTTTCGTTTTTGTTACAAAACATTGTTTCTTATGATCTGTTGTTGTTGCGACACTCATATCCAGGACATACAAATCATTTTCCCGGGGAGCTCGCATCAACACCATGTCTCAGGAATTTTAAAACCAGGTTTTATGATTAAACATTCATTTTTAGTAAAGTGTACTGTAAATGACTTGTCACAGATCTGTGAGATGCTCAACAAATTGTTTTCAAGTTTGATGATATAGTTCACTTTGTCAAACGTTACGACTCCATTTGTTAGAGTTCCTTCACAAACTATTTTGCCACCCTGATTTCCTGCAAATCCAACATATCCTCCGTTGATAGATTTAACATCGTAGAGTAGAGCCAGCATTCAAGTCATATGCCTTGAAGCTCCGCTGTCCATGATCCACTTCGAGATTATTGACCTCGGAATCCCCTGCATACATCAAAGAAATTCATTCAAACAATGAAGCCCATGATTTCTTTACCTTTGGAACACTACCAAACACAAGATCACATGACGCATCAACTTTTGGAATGTTAAAGATGACGTTTGGAATAGCAGGTTTGGATTTTGGTTTTAAATCTCCCTTCATAATTGGTGGGAATTCCTCAAGTAACTTGTCCAGTTCAAATTCCAGTTTTTCAACATAATTTTCAAAAACTTTTGATTCAGATTTTAGCTCATTTTCCATCTTCTTTTCTTCAACTGATTGTTTTGATTTTGCCACCCATGATTGGTTTTCAAATTTTTCGTCTTCGGATAAACCTTTGAAGTCTTTGGTGATTTCGAAGATTCACCAATCTCAAAAATTGATTTTGGCTTATCATCGGACTTCAAAGATTCACCTCTTTTCAAAATTCGAACAGGGGAAATCATTGGTGTTTTGCCCTTGACATCAGTTGAGATTTTAGGTTTGGGTTTTTGAAAAAATGGTTTCTCAAGCTTTTTCACGCACTGTTTGGCCATGTGACCAATTTCATTGCAGCGGTAACAGATTCTTTTGTCATACTCGACAAAAGTTGATCTGTAGGTCTCCTGTCTCAACTTCTTAGCTGCATTGAAATCGTCAACTGCTTTTTGACTGAATATATAATCCTTTTCAGCATCAACACTAGGAACAACAACAAAAACATCACTCATCTTTTCTTTTGGCTTGACATTCTTCTTAGCCATTTTCTTTTCAAAACCAATACCTTTGTTTTTGAAATTGTTTCCATTTCTCTTGTTATTACCACCATTGCCCACCCACTCTTTCTTTCCCGAGTTGTTTGGTTGTGGTTTCACAAAAGAATTTTTCGGTTTTGAAAGAAACTAGTTGTTGTTAACCTCAGAAATATCAATCTCCACAAGCTTAAACACTTTTTCAACATTGTGCATGTTCGCGTTCTGGATTGGATACTCAAAATCAGAATAGAGTTTGTCAGTTCTGGTCATTGTGTAAACCACAATGATCGAATCATCATTCGCAATTGTATCTGATTTTGGTATAAATTTGTCCAAGAAGTTACCTTCTTCTTCTGAATCAGAAATGGATTTTTCGAAATGAGTTTTCACAGTATCAAACTCCGAGTTATCACTTTCTTCATCTAACACTTGGTCAACAACAGTTTTGATCACCTGTGACTCATTATCAGTGTCGGATGGAGAAAATGTAACATCGATATTCTCTGGTAAATCATTCTCAATGGTTCCCAACTAGAGATTCAAAGCAGTTTCCACCCCATCTGGATATTTTTGTGTATAATGATTCCACATTGGGGGTGGAACACTTTTGAATACAGGTTTCACATCAGGTTATTGCGGAACAATTTGATCAATCACATATGATGAAGCAACATAACTCATCAGTTTCTTATCAACTCTCTCAGTTTCAATTCTCATTAACTCAAGTTCTTTTTTCAAACAAGCAATTGTGTCCAGATGGATGTTAATCTCCATCTGTTTATCCATGACAGTAGATTTTAGCAAATTCATGGCTTTATCATTTTCAAAACTTTTTTTTTTAATCATTTTGATTGATCGTGCCAAAGTGTCATATGCTTCTTTTATTTCACTGAGATCATATTTTACGTCGTCAGTAAATTTCTTCAATTCTTGAAATTGTTTGTCTTTTTCAAGACAATCCATGCAGGGTGTTAAACAGTTTTTGCATGGGGTTTCATGAATTGAATCAATCTTTCCAGAAACCTTTTCTCCGTTATCAATTTTAACATCCGTTTTACCAAACCCATCAGACTCTGACTCAGACTCTTCTCCTGATTTGATCTCCTCAATTTCTGATTTCTCGTCAGACTCCTTTTGAGCTGACTCCGTTTCGACAGACACACTTTCAATCGACTCTGTTTTGATAGACTTTGTTTCAACAGATTCTGTTTCTACCTCTTTTAGTTTGCCCATCAACGCTTTGTCAGCAATCTCTTTTAGAGTCTCTTCATTCATTTCTTTTGAAACATCTATTATCTCTTCAACTGGAGCTGGTTCAACATCATATCTTGGACAAAGACTAGTAGTTGGCTCACTGAAGAAACCTGCAAAAGATTCAAACATATTAGGAGGCATTATTAATTTGAAAGAACTAGCAATAATCTCCTGTTCAGATTGATAGTAGTAAACTTCTGCAGCTACTTCTTCCAGCTCTGACAAATTTTCTTCAGACGTGACTTCACTGACTTCTTCTGTTTCAACAACGCATTCCGGTTCTTCCACAATCTCTGCCATCATGGCCAAACCTTCACCGGGAATATAATTATCCCAACTAAACCCTTCTGCAACTTTTTCATCATCCTGATTGACTAAAAGAGCTTTTTCAGGTTTGTTTTCGATTTGAGGTCTTTGGTTGAATGGTTGTTGATTCGTCTTGTGATAGATTGCTTGTCTGTAGTAGTCGTTTGTGAATGGGTTTTGATGATTGTTGACTTCCCAGTTTGGACATTCACATTTGAAATGTCCCTTCTCTTTGCATTTGAAACATGTGACTTTTGATTTATCAAACCCAAGCTTGCTATCCGGTCCTAAAAGACTGTTTCGACTAGTAATTTCCATAAATCTTTGAGCTCTCCTCACCAAGCTTGCCATTCCCCATTTGATATCGATCAATTCCAGCTCCTCTGGATCAATCTGATCATAATCTCCCTTTGTCATATCAGGGTTCCTAATTCTACCTGCAACCAAACTTTCATAAGATTCAAGCACCGAAGCAAGTAGTGCTATGTGCTATTTCGCTGATGATTCAGTAAAGTCTTGAGCATTCTTTATGTTCACCGCTATGTTGCACAGAATTCCTGGACCTTGACTTTGACTATTTGATCCTGACGAACTTTGGGTATATGATTGATCTGATGAGTTTTGAACCTTAGGGTTTGGTTCAAAACTTGCAAATGGTGAATTATTGCTGCTTGATGTGCCAGGTGAAACTCCGGATGTCGAATCAGCACTAAAAGCTGTCTGGATCTTTGGACTTAAATTTGATGTTGCTGTCGAGTTTCCTTTGTAGTATAATGAAACATCTTGTTGCACACTTGAAGACTTCATTTTTCTAATCTTTGTCAACTCAAGCTCATGTGCCTCGACCTTTTCAATAAATGTGCTAAGGTTGAATCCGACATACTCCAAATTATTCTTCAACACCAACAGATAAGTTCCCCATTCATCGTATGGTAACGCATCCGCTAGCTTATCGACCCACTCTTCATCCGTTTTCTCAATGCTCAATCTCTTCATCTCAACAACCAGATGGTAATATCTTTCAATTAACTGTTTTGTTGTTTCACCCTTTATACCCGTGAAGATATCAAACTCTTTCTTCAGCAAAGCAGTTTTGCTTTTTATCATAGACACGCTTCCAAGAAACTTTACTTTCAACGCATTCCAGACGGACTGTGAGTTTCGCTGATGTTGCAGCAATACTAAGATATCCTCTTTGATGGATTGTTGTAGAATGCTCATCATTTTCTTTTTTGCTTTGAAATCTTCTTGTTCAAGTGGAGTCAAACTTCCAATAGTTTTCTCTATTCCTGAACCATTCTTTGGAGAAACATACTTAGACTCGATTTTCATCCAACATTCGAAATGGTTAGCTTGCACCCAAGTCTTAAACCTATCTGACCACCCAGCATACTCATCGATGTTCATCAACTTCGGCGGTTTCTGTATTGTACCGAGTTCATTTTCCATGTTCACATTTTGCATGATACTGGCTGGGGTTTGTGCTGTCGTCATTCCCCCACCGGCAAACAAGTTGTAAAACTCTTGGTTATCCATTTTACGAAAACAGTTTCGGAAAAATTTTCAAGTTTTGAAAACAATCACTTTCACGCGAAATCAACTTCTACACACGAAATGGAATTTCGTACGAAATCACAAACCAAATGGACTTTCACACGAAAACAGGTTTCGTGCGAAATCAGATTTTCAAACGAAAACAACTTTTCAAACGGAATCAACTTCTCAAACAGAAATAACACTTTCCGGCGAAATCAAGTGCCATTTCGCACGAAATCACCAAAAATCTCAAACGAAATACACTTTCAAACGAAACAGCCTATTTCGTGCGAAATGAAAGTAGTTTTCAAGCGAAATGATGAAATTTCATGCGAAATAGCTCATTTCGTACGGAATCAACTCAAATTTTCAAACGAAATAGTGCTCGTTCAAAAGAAATCAGATTTTTGGTCCATTTTTGTCACTTTTAGTCTGAATTTAGGTCATATTCTTTCAAGGATTTGTTAAAACTATATTTTACACGTAATATCAAAAGATCAGTTCATTTTGTCCGTTAATTTGTCCAGAAATCCAAGAATGTGTAGAAAAACAGAATTCTAAGCACTAATTCAAACGAATTGTCTCATCCTGAGCTCTGATACCACTTGTAGGATCGTTTTGCGACCAATATGAGTCGTTCGGAGTAAAAACAAAGTTGTTTGAAAGGCGGAAACAGTCAAACAACTAAGAATCAGTGATAGAAAGGTGTAGAAACAGAGATTTATACTTAATACAGGCTTTTCATTGATATTCAACTTGATTACACGGTGAAAATTTGGCAGCACTTCGTTACACACCAACTGATTTTGTACCAAATGAAAAACCCAAGTGCCCTATTTATAGGCAGACTATTTCGCACGAAATGACAACATGTCATTTCGTATGGAATGACCAATGTTGATTTCGCACGAAATGACCAAAAATCACTACAAACATACATAAATTTTATAATTTGACACTTTACACCCCTATACAAGCTACCAACATGACCTAGACTGTAGACGTAGGCTATAGACATTATGCACCAACAAAATAAATAAAACAGAAACTCACACCAAGAGGCTTACCTCGACGGTCGGTGTGGCTGAAGCCTGAACGGTGGTGGATAGAACCGACGGTGGTGTTTTATCGGAGGGGAACTGAGGAAGATTAATCAGGGCAAACCGACTCTGGGTGTTGTATAGCAACTATAGATGAAAACCTAATATGTAGGGTGATGGTAGGCATACGACAGTTGAGGCACACATAGGAGAACGCCACGAACAGAAGATCCTGGCAGACCCTATTATCCCGCCTCTTCTCTGTATATGTTTCTCTAGGTAACTCCATCTCCACCTCTTCTCTGTATATCTTTGAGGGAAGTGGATAGAGTTGATTAGGGTTTGGGAAAGATGGAGATGCAAGTGGTGGGAGGGAGACGATTGTGAGCGTGATGAAGGAGACGCTGATTAGGGTTTGGAATGAAATTCAGGGTAAAAAAAATCGTCTATGGGTGGGTGGGTTTAGATCCACCTGGGTCGAACGGAAGGTAGGATTAGAAAAGGCCAAGTGGCATTTTAATGAATTTAAGGTAAGAGAAATGTTGACAAGTGGACTTTTTTGGATTCTTTTATTATATTTTAGATTAGATGTGAGATAATAATGATAAAGAAATTCTACTAGTACTGGTAACTAAATAAATTAATGGTTTCAGTGGCTTTTTTTTAAATCTTAAAATAATACATTTATTTTCTTTTCATATCAAAAGTTCCACTACACAATAGTTTATTTGACGTTTTAAAGAAGGTAAATTAGCAATGAAGTGAAGAGTAAGAAAAGGTTTAGTTTGGTAAAACATAGAGTTTACTTCGTTAAAACACATAATTTTAGAAAACTAAAATTCTTATAAATTTTATACTATATTACATAGATTATCCATATTATGGATTTGATTCATACTTCTATAAAATTATGTGTTTAGTCGATGTTTACATTTTACATTAGGCTATAGGGTGTGGTCATGACCCTCATGACCACCATGACCCTCCATGTTAGTGCCATGTAATCCATCTCTAATCCACCATTCAAAACCACTACCCTAAGTGTGTGCTCATGACTCAAACCACTTATTTATTTTAATTTATCTTTATCTAAAGAAAAAGGAAATGATTTGTTGAAAAATGGAAAGGAGGACCATGGTTGCTATGGTTTAATCCATGTAAACCATGGTGGATCAACCAAGGGGTGGTGTAGCCTTCCATTCATGTTCCTAGGTGGCAAATCATGTCCCAAACATGATCCCCACACCCTATAGCCTTATGGATTTGATTCTTACTTCTATAAAAATATGTTTTTAGTTTCAGATGTTTACATTTTTGTAGCATGTTTTATAATATGTTTTTTTACAAATATAATGAGTTTTTATATTTTTTTAGAGTTAATTACACTGATAGTCATTATGGTTTATTGAAAGTAACATCTTTGAGTACTAACATAAAGTTATCTAAGGGTATTTTAGTTATTTTATGCTGATTTAACAGAAAAATTAATGGAAGTGAGCCTTGATACTCAAAGGTATACAAAATTGAAACCATAGAACCTGAACCTGTTAAAAAAATAAGTTAGTACTTAAAGGCGTTACTTTCAATAAAACACAAGGAATATATGTGTAAATAACTCTTACCTTTATAATCACATGTCATTTTCCCAATTACTTAGGGTATAAGGAGTGATTAAACACTTGAGAGTGGTAAACTTCAAAATCAACCAATAAGAGTGTGCCATGTCATTTAACCTTAAGAGTTTAAACTACGCTGAAAAGTGTTGGTAATGGTTAGACACTTCATGAATTGGTAAACTTTTTTTTATTTTTTTAAACTAGTATATTTAATATTTAAACATGTATTTTAACCTAATAAATGTAGAATAAATTAAGAATAATATTACATTAAATTAAAAACATTAAAATTACATTAAATTTAAAAGAATTAATATTACATTAAATTGAAATAAAAGAAACTAGTCTTCGTCGGGATCGACCAGGGGTAAATCTTGACGTTTCGAGATGATTCATGAGATCGTGTTTAGTCTCCAATGCGTGTCTTCGTCCATCAACTCGTCCAACACCGTATCGTCTAGAGCGGGCTTGACCGGAGGATCTCGAATGTGTACCGGTGCTATCGCGTTTCTGTCGTCTTTCAAAATCATGTTGTGTAAAATAATACACGTGTACACAACACTCCTAATTTTTCTAACGGTTCTTGCTCGCATCGGCTGACTCAATACACCCCATTTCGACTTCAAAACACCAAAATCCCGTTCGACGTCTTTTCTTGCTGCCTCGTGTTGCCTCTTGAATTTCTTTTTGTCTACTTTGTGAGGGTATGGGATCGAGTTCACAAACACGGACCACGCAGGGTAGATTCCATCCATGAGCAAATAAGCACGTTTGTATAAATGGTTGTTAACGTAAAATGGATATTTTGGCACGGTTCCATTTCGTTCCGTTAAAAATAACGGAGATTGTTGTAGCACATTGATATCGTTTTGTGAACCTGGTGGACCGCAAAAAGTATGCCAAATCTATAAATCTTGAGATGCAACCGCTTCGAGCATAACAGTCGGGTATCGGTGATCTCCTCGCATATATTGGCCTCGATACTCTGTGGGACAAAATCACCAAACGAAATGGGTGCAATCAAGGCTACCGAACATACCTGGAAGGTGATGTTTTTCCTCATGAGCTTCCTATAAAGTGCCATGTCGTGGCTTGTCAGTCTACGTAAGAACTCTGGAGCGTATATTTTGCAAACTGTGTCGCAAAAATATTCTAGGCACTCGCGGGAAGTTCTTTTGGCCATATGCAAGTACTCGTCATTCTCGTCTGGAGTGCTACCAGTTGTGAGTTGTTTAATAGCCGATGTAACTTTTTGTAATGGCGTAAAGTCGTTCCTACCTCGCGCATCGAGGGCCTCTTGAAACCACGAGTCGTTCACTTCCACGTCGCTCACAATTTTTAGAAACAAACGTTTCGACATACGAAACCTATGCCGAAAAATATCTTTGTTATATTTCGGGTCTTCGACAAAATAATCCGCCATGAGTGTCTCATGCCCCACCTCACGTTGACGTTCAATATATCTCCTTCGATTAGATGTGCCCGTATAACAACCCTCCTAAAATATTTAGAACACCCCTACGTCCCAAAATACACCCCCTATACGAAAAATGGCCCTAAATACCTTTAATTTTATAAAAATTAAATAAAATCAAAATCTTTGGGGCGCTCGCGGGCTGCGAAGGCCATAATTAACTCTTTCGCGGGGCGCGAGAAAGGGTCGATCGGACCCTATAAATAGATGGAAACGGCTTCAGTCCCAAATCGTTCAAAACTTTCTCAATCTCTCTCAAATTCTGAATTGTAGAATTAATATCGGGTATAATACCCACTAAAATAGCGAAGCCCTGCCTCGATGTAAGTATCATAAACCCGGTTACGTATTAGATACACTGCCCGATAGATCTAGTGCTCCGTAACGCATGTAGAGGTTCTGCCTGACTCATTCGTTGGAGTTTCTGTCTCGGGGAGGGTATAACTAATGTAAATTGGGTTATTATACTAACGCGTGTGCATTATTTAATTAATAGATTATAACCAGGAAGTCACAGGGAAAGTACCTAAATTAGCCATGTGAGTGATTCATCTTTTCACAAAGTGTTTTTTTTTTTAAAACCTCAATTGTTTTAATTTATATTTAACAGTGATTGAGTATTTGTATTCTACAATTATCGTCGGTATGTTGGGGTTTTGTATACAAAATTTGTTACTACACTGTGAGTAGTAACATTACCACTAGTCATGGATTGACAGTACCGTGGGTGGTAATTAAAGTAGATGGAAACAAATGTAATTGCGAGATCGCCCTCAATACTGTACAATGATAAAACCTGTTTTGATTAAATTGGGATTCACTCGCTAGTATTTCTTGCTGATAAAATGTTTTTAACGCGTTTCAGGTAACAAAATGTGAAAGCCAAATAGAAGCCAGCTGGATAGCACTGGAGGCTTGGAAAAGTGGCTATAAAAGTTACCTAAATAAAGATGTTTTGTTTAAATAAATTAGGGTTTATCCCTATAAACCTGTTTGTAATGGAAACTTGGGAATTTCCCATGTATTCAATATTATAAAAATGTGGTATTTTACTCTGATAAAATATTTCCTAACTACGGTCCTGATGTAAATTCCGCTGCCAAATTGATAAACACCGATACTACTGATACTGGCTCGTGGCCGTCCGTTCCCACGTGATTAGGGGCCGGGGGTTGCGACAGAGAGTGGTATCAGAGCTACGGCCACTGATTTCAGCCACAGAAGTGTTCTGCTGACACCAAAATTTTATCGATTTTGTTAGGAAATAACCTACGTGATTACGTGCATATTTGTATATTAATGTTTTGTGTTATTTGACAATTTGTTAGTTTACATTATGAGTGATCAAGGTCCATCAAACGCTTATCGTCAACTGTCTAGTTCTCCTAGAGATGAAGGAACTTCTTCCCAGCCTACCCCCCCCCCCGGGGTATTCAGCTGACACAGAAGAGGGGATCTTTATATTTAAGGCGCAATCCGAAGAGCCATTCCCTACCAAAAAGAGAGGATGGTTCAGTCGGGGAGCTCACGAGCGTAGGAAAAAGAATGAGGAAGCTACAGCAGCAACGGGCTTTAGCAGCAGCAAATGGGGAGATGAATGCCAAGACTCAGGATATAATCAATAGACGACTGGCCAATTTCCACATACTAGCTACCACAGCCGCAGACCCAAATTTAGAACAAATCATTGCACCACAGCCATTACCATTGTTCCCAACTCAACCTATGGAACTAGAACCAAACCCAGGAGACCAAATTCCTGTACCTGCCTTCGACCCAACTGAAATCCCTAGAGTCCCAGAACCCCATCCTCCAGATTATGACCCATGGTTTGACGACCATAGGGATTACCCAGAACTCCACCCACAAGAGGAACCCATACGAAACCCAGTAGCACCCTACCCAAACCTTGACCCTCTAGATCCATATTGGGATAATGACCAATATATTCGGGAGATCCTAAAGAACCCATACCCATACGAAGAACCGATGCCCCAGTACCCTGACCCGATACCAGCCCCAGCACCACCAATGAGCACCGAGAATGTGCAGGAACTCCACACTTTTGGTGAGGAGTTATTAGATGAAAGTAAAAAGATAAGGAAAATAGGGGAGAGGCTCGTTTGGAAGTACGACGAGCGTAACATGCAATATTGGATTAACCCCTATCAGTAATAATAATAATAATAATAATAATAATATAAAATATATATATATATATGTGTGTGTGTGTGTGTGTGTAAGTTAAAATAATAATAATAATATATAATCCACTACCTACTGATGCATACTAGTATCGTATTTTAAATTTCCAGTTGCAGTTTGTAATAGATATAGATATCTATAAAATAGAGTAAATTTCGCAATGCACGACGATTTTGGATTAATGTGTTGTTTGTGTAATTGTTCGCATTAAATATTGTTTTGTGATATTAATACTTGATAAATGTTTATGGACAATGAAGTGAATCGAGAAAACCCGAATAACGATAATAACAGCAACCAATTAGATAACAGTGTCATCTAACACATAGTGGCACAAGGGATTATAGACGCTATGCCATGTATTATCAAAACGGTTAAGGAAGCGGAAAATAATAAAAGTAATAGTGGAAGTAAACGACCACCTACTGAACCCAGTCATAGCGTAAAAAATGGACCATTACTTCAATTGCTTATTCCAAAAAGAAGAAGAACATGTCTTATGGTTGTTCTTACAAAGAATTCTGTTCTTGTAAACCAATAGAATTCTCGGGCAATGAAGGAGCCATTGCAGCTCTACGTTGGATAGAAAAGACTGAGGCAGTCTTAAAAATAAGCAAGTGTGCATAGGAAGATAAAATCATGTTTGTTTCCATTCTGTTTAAGAATGCCGCTTTAGAATTGTGGAACACGATTCTCCAGTCTAGGGGAAGTGACAGAGCCTATAATATGGAATGGACTGAGTTTAAGAATATGGTGGAAAAGAAATTATCTCCTCCTAATGAAAAAGAATAGATAGCTAATAAGTTCTTAAACCATAGAATGACAGGATGTCACACCCTGACTTTTGCGGAAGCGTGATTATGGTGTGACTTTCTTACTACCATTGCATTCAATCATAACAACACTATATGATAAAACCATTAGATGTTCATCCATAAATTAAATTTGAAAATACCACAACATAATTGTCTGAAACGTAGACTCCAAATTTAATTTACAAACCATAACATTTTTAAAGAGTTCACGAAGACTCGACAAAAGACCTTAAATAACACCGAGTTTAGAACCATGTATCTCGTCCAGGATTAAGATACATCTCCTAAACCCTAACGACTTCGGATGACATCTGTTTATTCATGACGCAGCTTGGAACATGCAAACACCCGCCAGATCCACTTAATTCCCTGAAACACATGTAATTTAAAAACATCAACAAAAGTTGAGCGAGTTCATGTGTTTGTCTGAGTATATGAATAACCTTTAATGTATGTCTGTATATATGTAAGTCCTGGTATGAGAGCATTAAGAAAAAAAAACAGATCACCAATAGTTTGCAAGGCCAATGGTACGTGTGAAGTGATGCAGGAAAACTCAAACCTAGCGGATTTTGCCACGGCTTCAGTATGTGGACATAGTCACCACATGGGCCACCCTGGTCTTCTTGGGTGTGGGCTCGCTACACCCAAATAGATCTATCACTCATGTCCCTCGGTCCTACGACGAGGATTAATGGCCTTAAGTGTTGTACCCACCACTCACATGATCAAGTAGTAACCTTCCTTAGCTAACCATACCATGTATAAAAAGTTTGTAAACAATTGTAACATGTATTTCACCCCCGAAGTTATAAAACTAAAAACAGTTAAAAGAAAAGGGGGACATGAACTCACTGTCTTGCGTCTTCGATAAGCGTAACTCAAGTTCCTTCAGCAAACACGACTACCTACAATGTACTAAGGTCTATTGGACGAACGGGTCGTGCCTTGTCTTAGTATTAATGTTTTTAGTTACATTTCTGATATCATTCCAATTTGTATAATTATTGTCAAAATAATTAATATTTCAACTTAAATTATATTTATAAATTTTGGAATAATTGTCAAACAATATTTTCGTAATAATATTTCTCAAGTATTTATACTTGTATTTCCTTCCCAAGGATGGGGGTATCTTATACATGTGTATTTTGTCATATTTTGGGGTCGTATTCCGGTGTGTGTTTATACGTACGAAAATACGTATTTTCTTGTAATTGTCAAGTATTCTTATACTTGATTTTGTGTTGAATTTTTCGGAATATTATTTCTAATAAAAGTCCACTAATATATATATTTCCCAAAATATATATTTAGGAATTATTACTTAGAAAAATTATTCATAATTTTTCCTTTTGGCAAAATATTTGTAGTTCCAAAATAATATATTTTCAAGTCTAACTTTAGAAAATATATATAAACTTATTTTTACCAAAAAATATTGTATTTCAAGTTTATCCAAGAACATATATATTTTTAATCGTAAAAAATTATACATTTCCTTCTTGTCAAAATACGATTTAACTTTGTGATAGTCATAAAAATCATATTTTCATTTCTTGTGTCCAAAATATTTTTTACCAAAAATATATTTATAAATGTATTTTCCGGATATATATTTATGTGTGTAACTTATATATTTATTCTTTGAGATTCTTGGTAATATTCTGGATTGTAATTTCTTGGTATTTTGTTAAGTTATATTATTTCGAGTCCTAAATAATATAACTAATACACAAACTATACAAATAATCACACACGTGTGTCTTTATTGTATATATATATATATATATATAGGGGAAGGTTCATTTGAGAAGAATATTCTTGCAAGAAGAAAACTAAATTAATCTAGGCCCTATATTTTTTTATCAATGGTTGTGAATCAAGATATTATTGTTGTCCACTTTCAATTAATGTTTTAATTAATAAGGGTAGAATAGACAATTTGATGTATAACACTATTAAATATTATAAAGGGTTACTCCAATCTCATTAATGTCACCATAATTTTCTCCTTTACCATCATTAATGTGTTGGGTCCTACACCAATTTTATAAGGAGTGACTAAATTATTTAAAGTATTGTGTCCTACACATATAATATTATATGTCGTAAAATTATTTAAAAGTGTTAGGAACCTACACATTTTGTACCCTACACCAAAACATTGTTTTCTTGGTGTAGGAAATGTTGTTAGTATGGTGTAGAAAACATTGAATATGTAGGATCATGTGCATGAATGTTTTTTTTGTGTAAGGTGCATAACTATTTTATAGGATAGACTCATTAAATGATTAGGGTTTATTAATTTAAATAGCAAAAATAAAGGGTAGACTAATTAAATGATTGGTTTAAATTACCTTTGTACCCTTTTATTTTTTTTATTCTTAATTTGTGATTCTTCTCATTTGAACTCTCCATTATATATATATTCTAAATATATATCTAGCCATTTTTATTTATAAAAATCCAACCTCCAATATTTGTATTTTTGTAACAAAAATTATGGCAATGTTTATATGGAAACTCATGGTTAAAATATACCTGTAAATATTTGTTTGATAATATTTTTCTAAGTGTTTATATTTTTAGAAAATTTTGCCATAGTTTTCCCTAAAAATGGAGGTTCCCATGCTTTCAAAGCATATCATTTTCATTTAAATCATCACAAACAATCAACAACTCAATCAACACTTACCAAGTGCCAAAATTAAGTAATTTACACAACAACATGAACTTGAACTTTTATAAAAACTTGTAGTAACTTACTGGTGAGTTTAGTAAGCTTAGTTACCCCTTTAAAGTGTGGTTATTTATTTGTAAATCTCTTTCTTACAAGATTTATTCTTTTACAACTTACAAGATGATTTTTCTAAAAATCATTCTTTTGAATTTTTCTTGTTAACAATGTATTTTTATACTTGTTTCACCACTAAAAACATGGTTAGTTTCTTTAAAATCCTTGATTATGTAAATCTTGTGATTTAACTTGGTTTCTTGAGAAAACTAGTTTTGAAATCATCCAAGTTTATGACTAGTAACATGTTACATACTTCATCATTCACAAAATCATTTTCATTTCCAAGTTCATGAGAAACACAAAGTATAATCATCTTGGTCTTTCACAAGATCATCACCTCAACTTGCTAGATCGTGTGTTTAATCACAATCTAGTAAGTTTCATATGATGTCTAACACCATAAACACAAATAATCAATCATCAAGAAGCAAAACAACACTAAACAATATGTATTCTTATGGTTTTGAGCTTTATGTTAGAGATTAACATCTTGTTCATTAGTGTTCTTTATGATTAACAACATATATAATCTTTTAACCAACTAATTAAGAAGTAACAAGGGATTATAAGAGCCTTACTACTAGCACAAGGCTAGGGATGAAACTCAAAAAGATGAAGATGATAAACTAGGTGGTTAATAGCAAATGGTGAAGGTCCTTCAATCTCCAAAGCCACCAAGCTTCCTTATCTTGCTTCGAACACCTTGTGATGAGTATGGATTGTATGAAAATGAGATGAAGATGGTGGTGATGGGGGTGGTGGCTCACGGCCGTAAGTAGAGGAGAGGGAGAGATAGTTGGTGTGAAGTTGTGATGAAGATGAATGATGGTTCAAGACTTGTGGTTACTCTTATAATCTTCCAACACTTCTTAGACTAGTGGTTAATGTATTTCATTAGTACAAAGCATATCTATTAACAAATCAAATAAAATCAAGGGTGGGGGCCACCCTTAAAACCGTGAACATGAGGGGGGTATGGTTGTGTTGTGATGGATAGTTAGGAGAATTAGTTAGATTCTAAGTATATTAGTTAGGTGTTTTAGTTAATATGATGTTATATAGTGTGTTAGGGTGTTCGGCGATCATAACTAGCTTGAAAACATTAAAACAATGCTTCTAGTGTAATTTTGATGTTTCGGGTAGTGTCCGGTTGTTCGGTTAGATACCGGCTCGTTAAAGTGCTAAACTATACCGTTTAGTGTTCTTTATATACCCTTTTGTGACACTTTTAATTCCCGACACCTAGGAAAGCATTCAGGACCATTTAGCCATATTTTTGCATGATACTAGCTTGTTAAAATGCTGATTTTTGCTGAATTATGCTGAATTCAGCACTTTGGATGAGTTTTAGGCACTTTCCGGCACTTAAACTATCACTTAGGAATGCAGTTTTGTGGTCCTTACTTCCCTACACACCATACTAGTGTAGTACTTAGTCTCTGACCCATACTGGGTCTCAAAACACTGTCTGTCTATATGCTGAGTTCTGTCAGCATTTTTCTGAGTTATCCGCTAACTGTGCTAACTGTGCTTTGTGCATCATGTATGTCAATATGGTTTGCATGTAATAATGACGTGACATTTTGTAATATGTGATGCACATGTAAGTATGATGCAGTAATCAGAAAGCAATTAATTGTAATTCAGCACAGTCATTAAGCACTAATCATGGTTAATTAATTGTACGGATACCTGGATTTTTGTCAGTTGTCACATTCTCCCCCTGTTAAGAACATTTCGTCCCGAAATTTTAGTTCTGCTACTAGCTGCAGAGGAGTTGGGGAACAAATGTGGGTATTTTTCTTTCATGCGGTCCTTACGCTCCCAAGTGAATTCTGGGTCATGACGCGCATTCCATCGAACCTTGACGAGTTTAACACTACTCCTACGCGTCTTGTTAATCTTCCAATCACTAACCTCAATAGGTTCTTCGGTAAAGTGGAGTGTGTCGTCAATGTGAACTTCATCGGCAGGTATGACAATTGGTTCTTGAGTTGGACTCTTTTTCAGATTAGATACATGAAATGTATCGTGAACTCCATTCAGTTCTGCGGGTAGATCCAACTTGTAAGCTACAAGGCCAATCCTCTCAAGGATTTTGAACGGTCCAATATATCGTGGGTTTAACTTCCCACGCTTCCCAAAGCGTGCTACACCTTTCCAAGGTGAGACATTTAGTAAAACCATGTCTCCCACTTCAAACTCTAAAGGTTTCCTTCTTTGGTCCGTATAGCTCTTTTGTCAATCACGAGCCGCCTTAATGCGCTCTCGGATCTGTATAATCTTATATGTCGTCTCTTGAACCAACTCGAGACCAACAAGTTGTCTATCACCCACGTCTGCCCAGCATAACAGTGACCGACACTTGCGTTCATAGAGAGCTTCAAACGGTGCAGCTTGAATGCTTGCATGGTAGCTATTGTTATACGAGAACTCAACCAAAGGTAGATGGGTGTCCCAACTGCCACCCAAGTCCATTACGCAAGCTCGCAACATATCTTCTAGTGTTTGAATCGTTCGTTCGCTCTGGCCATCTATCTGTGGGTGAAAAGCAGTACTCAGATTCAACTGAGAACCAAAGGCTTTGGAAGGATTTCCAAATCCTTGACACAAATCTTCTGTCTCTGTCAGAAATAATCGAGAGTGGCACTCCATGTCGTGCAACTATCTCTATGAGGTACAGCTCGGCTAGCTTACCTGTGTTATCTTTTTCTCTGATCGCCAAAAAGTGTGCAGATTTGGTCAGACGGTCTACGATTACCCAAATCGTGTCATGACCTCTGGGTGTCTTTGGTAACTTCGTTATAAAATCCATTGAAATCTGCTCTCATTTCCACATGGGTATTTCAGGTTGTTGCAGAAGACCTGAAGGCTTCTGATATTCGGCCTTTACCTTAGAACAGGTCAAACATTTCCCAACATAAGTTGCAACATCGCCTTTTAGTCTTGGCCACCAGTAAAAATCCTTTAAATCTTGGTACATCTTATCCGATCCTGGATGGATCAAGTACCTTGACTTGTGAGCTTCATCAAAAATCACATCTCTAAGACCATCAAAGAGGGGAACCCAAATTCATTTCATGAAACACAACGTTCCTTCCTCATTGGGTACTAACTGTTTCTCCATCCCACGGTGATATTCACCCTCAAGATTCTCCTTCTTAAGAGCTTCTCTCTGCGCAACACGGATGCGCAACGAGAGGTCTGTCTATATAATCATTTCCAAAGCCCTAACCCTTATGGGCTTGATTCTTTCTTTCCGACTTAAGGCATCTGCTACGACATTCGCCTTTCCTGGGTGATACTTAATTTCGCAATCATAATCGTTTAACAGCTCAACCCATCATCGTTGTCTCATGTTAAGCTCCTTCTGATCGAATATATACTGTAAGCTCTTGTGATCAGTAAAGGTCGTGCATCGGGTGCCATACAAGTAATGTCGCCAGATCTTTAATGCAAACACCACTGCGCCTAATTCCAAATCATGCGTGGTGTAGTTCTTCTCATGAACCTTCAATTGGCGCGAAGCATAAGCTATAACCTTCTATCGCTGCATCAGTACACATCCTAATCCTTGACGCGAGGCATCGCAGTACACCACGAAGTCATTGGTGCCTTCGGGTAGGGACAAAATAGGTGCATCGCAAAGCTTGTTCTTCAGCAACTGAAAAGCTTCCTCTTGTTTATCTCCCCATTCGTACTTCTTATCCTTCTGAGTAAGGGAGGTCAGCGGTTGAGCGATTTTAAAAAATCCTCAATGAATCTGCGATAATACCCTGCTAAACCTAGGAACTGGCAGATCTCGATTGGCGTCTTCGGAGTTTCCCAATTCTTGATCGCCTTGATCTTGGTGGGATCCACATGAATTCCATCTTCGTTTACCACGTGACCAAGGAATTGCACTTCACACAACTAGAACTCGTACTTTGAGAACTTAGCGTATAATTTCTCTTTCTTGAGCAACTCCAAAATAGCTCTTAAGTGTTGCTCATGCTATTCCTTCGTCCTTGAATAAATCAAAATATCATCGATAAACACACGAATTTATCGAGATATGGCTTGCAGACTCTATTCATCAAATCCATAAACACTGCTGACGCGTTTGTCAAACCAAACGGCATTACTAGAAACTCGTAATGTCAATAACGAGTTCTGAAGGCAGTCTTTGGTATGCTTTCCTCTTGTATTCGCAGCTGGTGATATCCTGATCGAAGATCGATCTTGGAGTAAAAACTCGAACCTTGTAGTTGATAAAAAAGATCATCAATCCTAGGCAAAGGATACCGATTATTGATGGTTAACTTGTTTAGCTCTCGGTAGTCGATGCACATGCGAAAACTACCGTCTTTCTTCTTAACAAACAGCACCGGAGCTCCCTAAGGCGAGAAGCTTGGTCTGATAAATCCCTTGTCCAAAAGTTCCTGAAGTTGAGTTGACAGCTCTTGCATCTCGGAAGGCGCAAGTCGATAAGGGGCCTTGGCTACAGGCGCGGCGCCTGGAACCAAGTCAATATGGAATTCAACTTGTCGCTACGGCAGCAATCCTGGCAAGTCTTCGGGGAAGACTTCAGGATATTCCTGTACAACTGGGATATCTTCCAGCTTCTGCTCAGCGGCTTCCTTGTCCACAACGTGTGCCAAGAAGGCAACACATCCTTTCCGTAAACATCTTCGGGCTTTCAAACAACTGATGATCCTTAGAGGCATATCATGCTTCTCTCCATGCACTACAATTGTCTCTCCATTCGCCATCGGAACGCGAATGATCTTCTCGTGACATACGACCTCTGCTCGGTTGCTCGACAACCAATCCATTCCAACTACCATGTCAATGCTTCCCAACTCGACTGGCAGAAGATCAAGTGTAAACTCGTGCTCCCCGAGCTCTATTACACAACCTCTAATTACTTCATTTGCTTCTACTAGCTTTCCATTAGCTAGTTCTATCGAGTATGGAATGTCTAGCTTACTAGCTACTAACCCAAGCATATTCTTAAATTCTAGGGATACAAAGCTATAATCGGCACCAGTATCAAAAAGTACAAATGCAAAGCGTTGGTTGATAGGGAACGTACCAGTGACTACATTCGGATCTTGGCGAGCTTCCCTAGCTCCAATGTTGAAAACCCTTCCCTGAGCTTGGTTGATTCTCAAACAATCACGCTTGAAATGCCCAACATCTCCACAGTTAAAGAAACCTGGTCCCCGACCATTTCCATTTCCATTTCCGCCCTGGTTGTTGTTCGCTCCATGGTTTCCATTACCAGCTGGGTTTCCATTGCCACCACGGTTTCCGTTACCGCCATTTCCTCCTTGGTTGCGGTTTCCATATCCATTTTCACCACGATTACTGTTTCCATACCCGTTGCCATTACCTCTCTGACCACCATTACCACGACTAGTACCAGCTCAGCACGTCTCCTTCGAATGACCATTCTTTCCACAAGACTCACATTTCCTAACCCTGCACTGGCCGGCATGATGGTACTGGCACACATCACATTTGGGCAGAGTGCCCATATACCCTTTTCCTTTGTTTTCAACACCAGTCTTGACTTCGGTCGGTGGGTTCGTATCTTTCTTCTTGTTAGCACTACTGGTACCTTTCTTGAAATTTGAGAACTTCCTTTTGTTCTCACCTGACGACTCAACATGAGTCTCCTTTTTCTTCTGGTCAGAGATCGAAAATTTGTTCAACCTGATTGCCTCTTCAGTCAAGGCCACACTTAGATCAATGGCCTCAGTGATCGTTGCAGGCTTTGATGTCGTCACCATGCTCATGATTTGGGGTGCCAATCCCCAAAGAAAACGCTCAATGTGCTTAAATTCCGGATCAACCATGTAAGGTACAACGCGAGATAGGTCATGAAATCTCTGCACGTATTCAGCAATCTTTGGACCATCAATCTTGAGGTTCCAAAACTCAGTTTCCAATTTCTGTATCTCAGCCCTTGAACAGTACTTCTTGCGCATGAGTTCCTTCATCTCATCCCATGTCATGGCATATGCAGCCTCTACTCCCAAGGTCAGAACTTGGAGATTCCACCATGATAGTGCTCCGTCTAAGAACAATCCAGAGATGTAGCTGACCTGGTGCTTCGGCGCACACTTGCTCATTCTTATCACAGAATCAATTTTCTCGGTCCATCTAACAAAAGCTACGGCACCCCCGGTGCCGTCGAAATTCAGAGGCTTACAGTCTAGGAACTGCTTATAGGTATAGCCTGTAGAAGCAACATCATTCACAGAAAGCATTAGCGAATGCACATGGAATATCCAAATGTAACGTAATGTGTCTTTAGTGACTTAAACATTACCAAGAGATGGGTTACTTCCCGAGGTACCTCCACTATGTTCAGAGCGCAAGGCCTCGTGTTGTGCTATCGCTCGTGAAATCCGTTCTTGTAGCTCAGCCTCTGTTGTGGGCAACTGGTTGTCTCTTCGAGGAGGTATCTTCTAAAGAAGATTATATAGGTCAGGTCTTATGCATATAAGTATGTAGTACGTGTATGTAATAACATTTATCAACGCAAGTAAACACATAACATCACATTCCTATCACCAATGTATAATTCAACAATATATATAATGAGAATATTGCGATTGAGCTTGTATAAATCATCGACCACAAATACAGCTTTACGTGTTCTACAAATGTATCGTATCGCATCAAAAGGGACTACAGGGTCACACTACCCTTGTCCGAAATGTCTATCAATCTACAACAGTCATAAAATCAAAATGCGGTCTTCAAAAGGCTTCGTCAATAACGACACTCTCATCAAAAGTAAGTTTCCTGCATAAAACCAAAAACCGGCTATGCTGATGGTGGGGGAGGAGGAGGTGGAGGAATGAAAAGTAAGTTGCGCACATGCGCTAACTCCTCCTCAAGAACATGAATGCGATGCAACAGATAACTAATCTGCTGCTCCATGGTAAGAAATCGAACGTCAAAATCTGGATAAGGCAGAAGAGGAGCAGGTGGAGTCGCAAAAGGTGACTAACATGAACAAGGTGGAGGACGTGGAATCCTCTCTAGCTCCATGACTCTACGACACAAAATCTCATGCTGAAGCTGCAAGGACAGGAGTAGCTCATCCCTCGTGTAGCCAATAAAGTGGGAGGGATGGTATGAATCAGAGACTGGCATAGTGTTCGGCGGAAACCATATGAGTGGCTCGCCTGACGGTGCAGAAGTAAAATGAGTAGCAGGTGTATACTGTGGCATGTAAGGAAATGCGGCTGACACGTGTGGAACATGGCCAGGCTGCTGGCTGGACAGGGTGGAGGGATATCCTGCAACAATGTGATCGGCAGATCAGAGCGGTGAACATCGGATATAATCGGGTGAAATGGGGCAACATCAACAGGTGCATGTATGTGAGGGGGAGTAACAGGCTCAACAAAAGGGGGCATATCATCATCATCCTCTATCCACCCATTGCTGGTGAATGTGTATCTGGGGTCTATCTGATCAGCAAAAGCAGCATGGTCGGCGGGTGCAGGGATCGGATCGGGTACAGGTGGTGCAACAACAGGTATGCCAACAGGTACAGGGTCATGGTCAGGTAGGGGATCAGGAGCAGGTATAGGCTCGGGTGCTGGCATCGGCTCAGGAGCAAGGGCCTGCTCAAGATCAGCAGGTATCGGCTCCAGATCAGCGGGTGCATTAAAAGGCTGATCGTCGGGAACAAAGTCAATCTCATGCCCAGGCTCAACGTCATGATCAAAGTCGTGTGGAGGAACAGGTGCAACAGACAGGGCCGTGTCAGAATCAGAATCAGTGGGGTAACGCTGCAATCCCAATGCATGCAAAGTAGTGGATGACACAGACTCGAAAGAATCTGGAGCAGAATGATCGGATGAAACCTCAACGATAGGAATCTCAATGAGTGGAACAACAATGACATCATCAGCTAAAACTCCATCTCCCTGAGCAGCATCAGGGGGACCATCAATGAAAAGATCGACATCATCATCTGATAGCTCATCAAAAGGAAAATCCTCGAGAGGAAAAGCCGCAAGAGGCAAAGGGGCGAGGATCGGAACCACGGCATGCTCATCATCGGGAAGTCCGAGGATGAGATGGTCCTGGCGGGTAAACCATCAGCATGCGGTACATCGTCGCCAAAGTCAGGTAATGCAAAAGGCTGGAAATCACCGTCATCGTCACTCTCAGTGTCGGAGGTAAAAATCTCAGGGTCTGGGACAATCTCATCGTCCGAAACAATGGCCATGGGGTCGACAATATCAGATAACCCACTCTCAGAAGACGACATAGTGTCTGTAACAAAACAATCACAACATATGCATATATATCAACAATCATTATTAAGCATGTAAGTAATAACAATGTAAGCACGTATTCTTCCTAGTCTTCCTAGACTACCCACCTAGTCTCTCAGACTGAACTACTTAGTCTCTCAGACTAAACTCCCCAGCCTCTTAGACTGTCCCAACTAGTCTCTCAGACTAACTACCCAGTCTCTCAGACTGAACTACCCAGTCTCTTAGACTGAACTACCCAGTCTCTCAGACTGAACTATAAATGAATTCCTTGAAATGTGTTTTGTGTCTTTTCTTTGTAAAAATGTTTGTCTCCCTGGATCTGGGCGTTGTGTGCAATGAAAACATGTTTGTGAAAACATTTTCGTGAGAGCCCTAATGATTGTAGTCTAGACTCGAGAAGGAATCCTAGTTCGCTACAATCGAAGCTCTGATACCAAGCTGTCGCACCCTGACTTTTGCGGAAGCGTGATTATGGTGTGACTTTCTTAATACCATTGCATTCAATGATAACAACACTACATGATAAAACCATTAGATGTTCATCCATAAATTAAGTTTGAAAATACCACAACATAATTTTCTGAAACGTAGACTCCAAATTTAATTTACAAACCATAACATGTTTTAAAGAGTTCACGAAGGCTCGACAAAAGACCTTAAATAACACCGAGTTTAGAACCATGTATCTCGTCCAAGATTAAGATACATCTCCTAAACCCTAACGACTTCGGATGACATCTGTTTATTCATAACGCAGCTTGGAACATGCAAACACCCGCCAGATCCACTTAATTCCCTGAAATACATGTAATTTGAAAACATCAACAAAAGTTGAGCGAGTTCATGTGTTTGTCTGTGTATATGAATAACCTTTAAAGTATGCCTGTACGTATGTAAGTCCTGGTATGAGAGCATTAAGGAAAAACAGATCACCAATGGTTTGCAAGGCCAATGGTATGTGTGAAGTGATGCAGGAAAACTCAAACCTAGCGGATTTTGCCATGGCTTCAGTATGTGGACATAGTCACCACATGGGCCACCCTGGTCCTCATGGGTGTGGGCTCGCTACACCCAAATAGATCTATCACTCATGTCCCTCGGTCCTACGACGAGGATTAATGGCCTTAAGTGTTGTACCCACCACTCACATGATCAAGTAGTACCCTTCCTTAGCTAACCATACCATGTATAACACGTTTGTAAACAATTGTAACATGTATTTCACCCCCGAAGTTATAAAACTGAAAACAGTTAAAAGAAAAGGGGGACATGAACTCACTGTCTTGCGTCTTCAATAAGCGTAACTCAAGTTCCTTCAGCAAACACGACTACCTACAATGTACTAAGGTCTATTGGACGAACGGGTCGTGCCTTGTCTTAGTATTAATGTTTTTGAGTTACGTTTCTGATATCATTCCAATTTATATAATTATTGTCAAAATAATTATTATTTCAACTTAAATTATATTTATAAATTTTGGAATAATTGTCAAACAATATTTTCGTAATAATACTTCTCAAGTATTTATACTTGTATTTCCTTCCCAAGGATGGGGGTATCTTATACATGTGTATTTTGTTATATTTTGGCGTCGTATTCCGATGTGTGTTTATACGTACGAAAATACGTATTTTCTTGTAATTGTTAAGTATTCTTATACTTGATTTTGTGTTGAACTTTCCGGAATATTATTTCTAATAAAAGTCCACTAATATATATTTACGAATTATTACTTAGAAAAATTATTCATAATTTTTCCTTTTGGCAAAAATATTTGTAGTTCTAAAATAATATATTTTCAAGTCTAACTTTAGAAAATATATAAACTTATTTTTACCCAAAAATATTGTATTTCAAGTTTATCCAAGAAAATATATATTTTTTCCCAAAAATATTATATTTCCTAGTAATTCCCAAGAAGCATATATATTTTTAATCGTCAAAAATTATACATTTCCTTCTTGTCAAAATACGATATAACTTTGTGATAGTCATAAAAATCATATTTTCATTTCTTGTGTCCAAAATATTATTTACCAAAAATATATTTATAAATGTATTTTCCGGAATATTTTGTAAGTTACATTCTTTCGTTCGGTTTCCAAATATTATGTGTGTAACTTATATATTTATTCCTTGAGATTCGTGGTAATATTCTGGATTGTAATTTCTTGGTATTTTGTTAAGTTATATTATTTCAAGTCCTAAATAATATAACTAATACACAAAGTATACAAATAATCACACACATGTGTCTTTATTGTATATATATATTCTAAATATATATCTAGCCATTTTAATTTATAAAAATCCAACCTCCAATATTTGTATTTTTGTAACAAAAATTATGGCAATGTTTATATGGAAACTCATGGTTAAAATATACCTGTAAATATTTGTTTGAAAATATTTTTCTAAGTGTTTAAATTTTTAGAAAATTTTGCCATAGTTTCCCCTAAAAATGGAGGTTCCCATACTTTCAAAGCATATCATTTTTTTTAAATCATCACAAACAATCAACAACTCAATCAACACTTACCAAGTGCCAAAATTAAGTAATTTACACAACAACATGAACTTGAACTTTTATAAAAACTTGTAGTAACTTACTGGTGAGTTTAGTAAGCTTAGTTACCCCTTTAAAGGGTGGTTATTTATTTGTAAATCCCTTTCTTACAAGATTTAGTCTTTTACAACTTACAAGATGATTTTTCTAAAAATCATTCTTTTGAATTTTTCTTGTTAACAATGTATTTTTATACTTGTTTCACCACTAAAAACATTGTTAGTTTCTTTAAAATCCATGATTATGTAAATCTTGTGATTTAACTTGGTTTCTTGAGAAAACTAGTTTTGAAATCATCCAAGTTTATGAATAGTAACATGTTACATACTTCATCATTCACAAAATCATTTTCATTTCCAAGTTCATGAGAAACACAAAGTATAATCATCTTGGTCTTTCACAAGATCATCACCTCAACTTGCTAGATCGTGTGTTTAATCACAATCTAGTAAGTTTCATATGATGTCTAACACCATAAACACAAATAATCAATCATCAAGAAGCAAAACAACACTAAACAATATGTATTCTTATGGTTTTGAGCTTTATGTTAGAGATTAACATCTTGTTCATTAGTGTTCTTAATGATTAACAACATATATCATCTTTTAACCAACTAAATAAGAAGTAACAAGGGATTATAAGAGCCTTACTACTAGCACAAGGCTAGGGATGAAACTCAAGAAGATGAAGATGATAAACTAGGTGGTTAATAGCAAATGGTGAAGGTCCTTCAATCTCCAAAGCCACCAAGCTTCCTTATCTTGCTTCGAACACCTTGTGATGAGTATGGATTGTATGAAAATGAGATGAAGATGGTGGTGATAGGGGTGGTGGCTCACGGTCGTAAGTAGAGGAGAGGGAGAGAGAGTTGGTGTGAAGTTGTGATGAAGATGAATGATGGTTCAAGACTTGTGGTTACTCTTATAATCTTCCAACACTTCTTAGACTAGTGGTTAATGTGTTTCATTAGTACAAAGCATATCTATTAACAAACCAAATAAAATCAAGGGTGGGGGCCACCCTTGAAACCGTGAACATGAGGGGGGGTATGGTTGTGTTGTGATGGATAGTTAGGAGAATTAGTTAGATTCTAAGTATAATAGTTAGGTGTTTTAGTTAATATGATGTTATATAGTGTGTTAGGGTGTTCGGGGATCATAACTAGCTTGAAAACATTAAAACAATGCTTCTAGTGTAATTTTGATGTTTCGGGTAGTGTCCGGTTGTACGGTTAGATGCCGGCTCGTTAAAGTGCTAAACTATACCGTTTAGTGTTCTTTATGTACCCTGTTGTGACAGTTTTAATTCCCGACCCTTAGGAAAGCATTCAGGACCATTTAGCCATATTTTTGCATGATACTAGCTTGTTAAAATGCTGATTTTTGCTGAATTATGCTTAATTCAGCACTTTGGGTGAGTTTTAGGCACTTTCCGGCACTTAAACTATCACTTAGGAATGCAGTTTTGTGGTCCTTACTTCCCTACACACCATACTAGTGTAGTACTTATTCTCTGGCCCATACTGGGTCTCAAAACACTGTCTGTCTATGTGCTAAGTTCTGTCAGCATTTTTCTGAGTTATCCGCTAACTGTGCTTTGTGCATCATGTATGTCAATATGGTTTGCATGTAATAATGATGTGACATTTTGCAATATGTGATGCACATGTAAGTATGATGTAGTAATCAGAAAGCAATTAATTGTAATTCAGCACAATCATTAAGCACTAATGATGGTTAATTAATTGTACGGATACCTGGATTTTTGTCAGTTGTCACACAGGAGTTGTAACACCCTAGTTACTAATTAACGATTTTTGTATGTAATTACCAACAATTAGATGTGTAGTTAAGACTACACATATTATAAAAATACGGGTTTAATAAAACTTTTACAAATTATAATTTATTCCACATAACGTGATCGAAAATCGTTGTTTAAAATTTACAACGTGGCAAAGTGCGGAAGCATGTAACTGTATCGTGTTCGGTTCTTCGTTGAGCTTGATCGTCTTCCGGCATCCAAAGTGTACCTACATTTCATAAACATGGAATGCTTTAGTCTTACGGGGTTTAAAACGTGACCGGGACACAATTGATTCCATAAACAAAAATTCGAAAATGTCCTCCACCGTAACTTACGGTGGCACCGTAAGTTACGGTGGCCCTTGAATTGATATTTCCTACCGTACAACAGTAGACAATCACCGTAACCAAAATAGCTCCACCGTAACTTACGGTGGCACCGTAAGTTACGGTGGCCCCTGCTTTCAGCCTTTCAATTTTTGCCGTTATTCGACACGAAAACTTTCGTATCTTTCAAACCGCTTATCCGTTTGACCTACCGTTTCTTCCTACATGATTGTAATTTAATCTTCCATCATATGGAGTTAAAATCCAACATCCGGATTAATAAAATTTAAGACTTTTAAGTCTTCGGCTTATTACTCTTTTACCAAAATTTTGACCCGTTTACACATTTATCAAACAAACATACTTGTTTGACCTTTATATCACGTACACTACTTCAAATTAAGGTTATTTACCATATTAGGTTATAATCACAGGTTTATTACACAATTTAAACCCGTTTTCACTCGTATGCTTATTTTGACCCGTAATCCCTCTTTTAACCTATGATTTTGTTTGAAAAGTCATTAAGCTTTCCAAATACAATGTTCCTTACCTAAAACATTTGGTTTACTTATCAGGTAACCAAATGTTCACTTTGACTACTTTTAACACTCTTTGAACCACATGTTCTAAATGAGGGTTACCCTTTTTCACATACCTGTCGCAGATCAATATATTGACCCGTTTTTAATACCTTGCTTTTATAACCGCTAATTCATAGCGTTGCTAATACCCATTTGACATTTACACCTGAAATAATATAACTCGACAAAAATCATTAGTCGTTATTGTCAAAGGGTGATATCTTCACCTTTTGGCCCATTTGGTCTAAGTGACCGATTATGTTGACGAGATGATATTTATTACCATCTCATCTACATGACTCGCTCCAGTTTACATCGTGCGGTCATTTCACTTATTAATCATTTCTTAACACTTTTTAGCCTATCATGGTTTATGTTTTACTGTGTCTTTCAAAACCAATAATTATGGTCAACGCATGACCAATTTACCGATTTAACTCCTTTTAACCATCCACATGGTTTCTTGTCATGCTCGACTACTTTGTTCCGTACGTTTACACGCCGGAACATCATACCTCAATTATGTATTTATCTCATTCATAACTAATACGATAAGAGAATATTCTAACATATAAGACTAGTGTAAGCTATACTTACCTTGCATCCATGCCACGCCTTTCTTTCCGTACGCGCTCCGTTTGACCCGCTTCATCCACAAGCTTCCACCTAGCTTGTTAGGCGTCAAACTATCATCATTCACAAGGTGGTTAGATTAGTCATTAACAAATACAACTATTCCACCTTACGTATTTTCTATGTCGAAATCATTATTCGACTTCGTCATTAGTAAATTTTAACTTTCTACTAGTTAACTACCTCTAATCATATGATACGTGAAATTAACTAAAATCTACATTATGATTAGATTCCATATTATCACGTATCACCCCTAATTAAATAAATTAGGAAATTACGTGTTTCATTCATAGTTTCAACATATGAACTTTGTGGGCATAATTTATAACATCAACAATCAAGTTTCGTACCACTGAAAATAGGCTGTTTTTGGTGACCTGTTTAACCTGTTTACAAGTCTTCAAAAATTATGATTTTTTTATGTGGTGTACCACTCGAAGGGTTAGACCTTGTGTTAAAATTTCAAGATCTAACTCTTTACCAAAAACTCGTAAAAATTCATTTACTAAGCTGCAATCAGATTCGTCACTTCTGACTGCAGCTTACGGAAAAATTCATATAAAATTCCTCGTTTATCCGATTGACGAAATTCCAATTGGCGATTTTTGGAATCACTTAATACTTTCTACAGTAAGAATTTGAGATCACAACTCAATTCCTAAATTGATTTATGACATTCGTAATGGGCTGCAGATTCTGCCAGAAAACGCAGCTTGAACCTTTGATACGGAAAAATTCATAAAACGCTCAATTTTCGTCGAAAAAATGCGATTCCAGTGGGGTTTTAAAGATATTTCCTGGAACTACATTTTAGGCTCAAGAAACACATGTTTTTAACACGTTTTATCCAGGTTACAGCCAATACAAGTTGGCTGTAAATTCTGATCAAGAACCGTTTGAATTCAGCTTTCAAATTAAGCATGTTCTTGACATCATAACACTATTTCTTTAGCGATCAAAACCCTAAGAACATCTTATACCTCAATTTAGCATCAACAAAATCTGAATTTACTTGAGCTAAGCATGATTTCAATCTATACTTGTCTAGGGTTTACTCCTAGGCATTTAAATGTTCCTATTTCATCTACATATCATACATGCATCATCAAATTTCAGATTTCCCAATTTCATGAGAATTTCAAACAGAGAATTAACATCAAATTTTACATACCTTACAACCCTCTTGCAATGGGGATCACTAATCCGATCTCAGATTTCGATTTGGAGTAGATTTGCCCCTTCAATTTGATGAATTTGTGAGTGTTAGGGTTTTGAAGAGTGGGGGTCGCCCTTTTCCTTGCTCCTGATCGAACCAGACATCCCAAATGGGGTGTTTGGTTTGTTTTTTTTTTTTATTAAATCTAATAATACAAGTTTCGATTTTAACAACATTGGCCCCTCTAATTTGGTTAGTTAATTAAGTAGGGCACAACCTACTTATTTCTAACAATATTCCCCACTTTTTAACTAGGTTAAACATTCCTAATTAAATTAGTGGGTTTTGGGAATCTATGACTAAGTTTAGTTTTAAGTCCCGTTAACTCGGGCCTTCTACAAACTTTGTTTCCTCAAAGTATTTATCCTCCTTAAATCTTTTATTCACTTTTTTTTTATTTAATATTAGGATTATTTATTTAAATCCTAATATTTACCGGGTTACTTTTACCGCTAACGGTATTTTACCCGTCATCTAGTATTAATGTGGTTTGATTACCAAACCCGTTTTCGGGGTGTTACAGGAGTAGACTGTAAGGGTTACACTACTGTATTCTTTGAATATGCTAGAATAGTGCCAACCCTAGCCTCACCAGAACCAGTATTAATCTCCCGTTACATCTGGGGATTAATCAGTGAAATTAGACATGTAGTCAAGGCAGCTAGACCACAAACCATAAAAGAAGCAGTAGAACTAGCAAATACCTTGACTGATTAATTAGTACGCACACATGAAGAGAACCAGAGGAAGAACCTAGCTCAAAAGCTTACCTAGGAATTTCGCTACGGTAATTCCAACCGTGGGAAAACGTAGGTTCTACTTCTGCACCTTATTGTAAGGCTTGCAAGAAGAAGCATTCAAGAAGATGCTCCACATACTGTAACTTCTGCAAGATACCAGGACATAAGGAAGAAGACTGTAGCAAGAAACCTAGTAATGGAGTATTCTTCAATTGTGGAGAAAAAAGGCATATTAAGCCAAACTGTCTGAAACTAGCTCCAGCCATGAACAACAAGACTACGAAAAATGCTAGAGCATTTGTTCTGACAGCCGAAGAAGCCAAGATGATTCCGGACGTGATTGCGGGTACGTTTTTAGTTAATGATGTTTTTGCGAAAGTATTATTTGACTCTGGTGCGAACCAAAGTTTTATTAATACTTCATGTTGCAAACATCTCAATCAACCATTAACTAAACTTCAACAAGAATGTTTAGTAGAGACAGCAAATGGAGAATCCATTAAGATCACCGAAATCTTGCAGGAAGCAAGAATATAAATTTTAAACCAAATTTTTATTGCTAATCTTTACCCAATGAATCTGGCTGGATTTGATATTGTATTAGGAATGGATTGGTTAGTAGCCAATAAAGCCAGTATTCTATGTGATCAAAAGTCAATACAAGTAAATTCACCAAAAGGTGAAAAGATCACAATTAAAGGAAATAAGCCAACTCGATCCACAAAATTCATCTCTGTAATGAAAACAACCAGTTATGCAAGAAAAGGATCACCAGTGTATATGATTTCTATAATCATTAACAATAAAGGAAAAGAATTGAAAGATATTCCTGTATTATCTCAATTCTCAGATGTTTTCCTAGAAGAATTACCTGGACTACCGTCGGACAGGGAAGTTGAATTCATAATTCATCTACTACCAGGGACAGCACCAATTGCCAAGGCACCTTACCATTTGGCACCAGCGGAAATGCAAGAACTAAAGAAACAGTTAGATGAACTTCTGGAGAAAGGATTCATACAGCCCAGTTCATCACCATGGGGAGCACCAATCTTGTTCGTCAAGAAAAAGGACGGGTCAATGCGTATGTGCATTGATTACCGAGAGTTGAATAAGGTCACGATTAAAAATCGGTACCCATTACCAAGAATCGATGATCTGTTCGACCAACTGCAAGGAGCTCGATTCTTTTCAAAGATCGATTTACGCTCATGGTATCTTCAATTAAAGGTACAGGAAGAGGACATTCCTAAGACCACCTTTAGAACAAGGTATGGCCATTATGAATTTACAGTCATGCCATTTGGTCTAACCAATGCCCCAGCCGCATTTATGGACATGATGAACAGAATATGTAAGTCATATCTGGATAAATTTATAATCGTCTTTATAGATGATATTCTCATTTATTCTAAGAGTAAAGAGGAACATGCAGCGCATCTGCATGCACTCCTAAGTTTGCTAAGAAAAGAAAAGCTTTGTGCTAAATTTTTGAAATGTGAGTTTTGGTTAGAAGAAGTGCAATTCCTTGGACATATAGTTAATCATGAAGGAATTCATGTGGATGCCACAAAGATCGAGGCAATTACTAAATGGAAAGTTCCTGAATCACGAACGGAGGTTAGAAGTTTTCTAGGACTGGCCGACTATTATAGACGGTTTATTCGAGATTTCTCTAGAATAGCCATTCCCTTAACAAAACTAACATGTAAGTCTGTTAATTTTGAATGGGGACCAAAACAGGAAGAAGCATTTAGAATTCTTAAGCAAAGATTAACCAGTGCACCCATACTAGCGTTACCAGAAGGAACTGAAGAATTTGTAGTCTATTGTGACGCTTCTAAGTTAGGCTATGGATGTGTGTTGATGCAACGTCAAAAGGTTATAGCCTATGCTTCTAGACAACTTAAGAATCATGAAAAAAACTATTCAACCCATGATTTAGAATTAGGAGCTATAATTTTTGCCCTTAAAATTTGGAGAGATTACCTTTACGGTAGTAAGTTTACCGTTTTCACTGATCATAAAAGTTTAAGATATGTTTTTGGGAAAAAGGAGTTAAATATGAGACAGAGACGCTGGATGGAAATTCTTAATGATTATGATTGTGATATCCAGTATCATGCAGGAAAGGCTAATGTAGTAGCTGATGCTTTAAGTCGAAAATATCACGAAAAGCCAAAAAGAGTACGTTCTCTTAAATTAAATCTACAGATAGATTTAAATAATCAGATTAGAGAAGTACAAGAATCAGTAATCAAGGACGATACTGAAAAATTGAAAGGAATGATTAAGGAACTAGAACAAGGAATAGATGGAATTTGGAGATTCCATAAGAAAATAATTTGGATACCTAAACAAGGAAACCTACGCCACCGAATATTAGAAGAAGCCCATAAGTCTAAGTATACGATGCATCCTGGAAGTGATAAGATGTATCAAGACTTAAGGAAGAATTTTTGGTGGATAGGAATGAAAAAGGATGTAGCAGCTTATGTTGCCAAGTGTCTAACATGTTCACATGTTAAAGCTAAACATCAGAAACCCTCAAGTTTATTGCAGCAATTAGAAATGCCGATATGGAAATGGGAATTGATAACAATGGATTTTGTTACCAAATTACCCAAGACACGAAAAGGTAATGATACAATCTGGGTGATTGTAGATAGATTAACCAAGTCTGCTCATTTCTTAACAATAATGAAACTTTCAGTATGGAACAATTAGCCAAGTTATATGTAAATGAAATAGTTTCATTACATGGCATTCCTTTATCTATTGTTTCTGATAGAGATAGCCCTTTTACTTCTCATTTTTGGACTAGTTTCCAATAAGCAATGGGAACCAAGTTAAATCTAAGCACAGCTTATCATCCCCAAACGGACGGACAAAGCGAAAGGACAATTCAGACAATGGAAGATATGCTTAGAGCTTGTGTAATTGATTTTGGAGGAAATTGGGACGATCATTTACCATTAATAGAATTTTCTTACAACAAAAGCTATCATACCAGTATCAATGCTGCACCATTTGAAGCACTTTATGGACGAAAGTGCCGAACTCCAGTCTGTTGGGCAGAAATTGGAGAAAAGCAATTGTCTGGACCAGAGATAGTACAAGAAACAACAGACAAGATTATTCAAATCAAGGAAAGACTAAAAGCAGCACGCGATCGACAAAAGAGTTATGCTGATAACAGACGAAAGCCATTGGAATTTCAAGTAGGAGACAAGGTATTACTAAAAGTTTCTCCATGGAAAGGAGTAGTTAGATTCATTAAAAGGGAAAAGCTAAGCCCCAGGTACGTTGGACCTTTTGAGATTATTAAAAGAATAGGACATGTAGCTTACCAGCTACAACTGCCAGAGGAAATGGCAGGAATACATGATGTATTTCATGTATGTAATCTCAAAAAGTGCTTAGCAGATGAGTCATTAGTGATACCTCTTAAGGACATAGAGGTAAATGAGAAACTTAAGTTTGTAGAGAAGCCTATACAGATTGAAGACAGAAAAGTCAAAAATCTCAAACACATGAGATTGGTTCTAGTCAAAGTAAGATGGGATTCCAAGAGAGGACCAGAGTACACTTGGGAGCTTGAATCAGAGATGCAGAGGAAATATCCACACCTGTTCCAGTAGACCTTGAGGACAAGTTCTAAAACAAGGTGGGGAGGATATAACAACCCTCCTGAAATATTTAGAACACCCCTATACGTCCCAAAATACACCCCGTATACGTAAAATGGCCCTAAATACCTTTAATTTTATAAAACTTAAATAAAATCAAAATCTTTGGGGCGCTCGCGGGCCGCGAAGGCCATAATTAACTCTTTCACGGGGCGCGAGAAAGGGTCAATCAGACCCTATAAATAGATGGGATCGGCTTCAGTCCCAAATCGTTCAAAACTTTCTCAATCTCTCTCAAATTCTGAATTGTAGAATTAATATCGGGTATAATACCCACTAAAATAGCGAAACCCTGCCTCGATGTAAGTATCATAACCCCCGTTTACGTATTAGATATGCTGCCAGATTGATCTAGTGCTCCGTAACGCATGTCGAGGCTCTGCCTGACTCAGTCGTTGGAGTTTCTGTCTCGGGGAGGGTATAACTAATGTAAATTGGGTTATTATACTAACGCGTGTGCATTGTTTAATTAATAGATTATAACCAGGAAGTCACAGGGAAAATACCTAAATTAGCAATGTGAGTGATTCCTCTTTTCACAAAGTTTTTTTTTTTTACAAAACCTCAATTGTTTTAATTTATATTTAACAGTGATTGAGTATTTGTATTCTACAATTATCGTCGGTATGTTGGGGTTTTGTATACAAAATTTGTTACTACACTGTGAGTAGTAACATTACCACCAGTCATGGATTGACAGTACCGTGGGTGGTAATTAAAGTAGATGGAAACAAATGTAATTGCGAGATCGCCCTCAATACTGTACAATGACAAAACCTGTTTTGATTAAATTGGGATTCACTCGCTAGTATTTCTTGCTGATAAAATGTTTTTAAACGCGTTTCAGGTAACAAAATGTGAAAGCCAAATAGAAGTCAGCTGGACAGCACTGAAGGCTTTGAAAAATGGCTATAAAAGTTACCTAAATAAAGAAGATGTTTTATTTAAATAAATTAGGATTTATCCCTATAAACCTGTTTGTAATGGAAACTTGGGAACTTCCCATGTATTTAATATTATAAAAATGTGGTATTTTACTCTGATAAAAAATTCCTACCTACGGTCATAATGTAAATTCCGCTGCCAAATTGATAAACACCGATACCACTGATACTGGCTCACGGCCGTCCGTTCCCACGTGATTAGGGGCCGGGTGTTGCGACAGGCCGTGTCTTGAAGTTCGGCGTCTTCGATGAGATTTTGGAAAAAAACGAATGCTACTATCGGATGAATCGTCACTACTATCGGGTGGAAAAAATAACGGGAATTCATCCGCCATTTTGTTTTGTAATGATTGGGTAAATGTTTGGTATTTTTTGTTTGGTTGGGGTATAAATTTGAATGTATTTGGGTATGATTTATGTTAGGTATTTATAGTTTAATTTTAAAAAGAAAATATAATTTTTTTTATTTAAACTGCTATATAGCTGTTGGTCATCATCCCCAACGGTCAAATTTGTGCCTTTGTCAATCGTTATGCAGTCACCGAGGGAGAAACCTTACCGCGCGGCAAAGGGGGTTGGCGGCGGTATTCCCGAGCGGCAAACCAAGTTTACCGCACCCCTTTGCCGGACACACCGTACACCCTTATGGTTGGTCATCCTCGTGTGCGGATATATAGTGGTGGGAGCCTGGGAGGGGTAGTAGCCTCCACTGCCCCTAACTTTTTCAGGTGAATTGAAATTTATTTTATTTTATTTGTACGTTACCTCTAACATTATATTATGATATCCCTCAAAAAGAAATTAAAAGTACCTCAACCTAAAGTTTATATTAAAAGCCCAACACTAATCAAACCCACTATTAAAAGCTCGATTTAAATAGAAATTTAAGCCTAAATACATCTTGGTTTTGAATTTGGAATGTTAAAAGAAAACAGAGTAGGAAGCCAGTAACACCAATTTTCCACTACATCATAATCATAAAGACCGTATGATGGGTCTGGTACCTTGGTGTATACTATTTGGGAATTGGGGTGGTGTTACTAAGTAACACCCTAAAATAAACTATAAAGTTATTGATGTGATTGATGACTAATCGATTGAATGAGGTGAAAGTGAAAACATATTTAGAATTTGCCATCATTGAATGGTAGCCATGATGATGGGCCCTTTTCGTTTGACGTCTTTCAAAGCATTCATGGGTCCCAAAAGTCATGTCTGTTTTTTGGGTACGAAACTACATCAATTTTTTACATGGTAGTATGTAGTACTCAAATGATTTGATATACAATTTACAACTTACGTTCAAGTACTATACTAGCACATGTTGTTAAACTGTATTCGGTGCCAGTTGTAAAAACAAAAGCTCAAAACAGGTTGAATGAGCATGGACGATGTTGTATTGTTGTATCGCATCGTATTGTACGAAAGATTATGCAAGGACCACGTGCCACTCGCGCCTTGTATTTACTTGCTGCGTCACCATCATTGTAGATTGTCACCATGCCCAATAATATCGTCCTTTCAATTTCAAGTCTAAAAAACAAAAGAAGAAAAAGAAAAAGAAAAAAAAAACTAGACTAGACTAGACTAGACTAGACTAGACCAAAAATGCTATTAGATATTAGTGAAGTATATAATGTTAGTTACGTGTGGTAGAGATGAGTTTGTTATTTGTTTGGCAGTTAAAATCAGTTAGTTGTTAAGACTTAGTGTACTCGAGTGCCACCAAGGGCGTGATTCATCTCAATCAACACCAGATGGCAACACGTATACAGGATTTGGGGCATTAGGCGGCGCTGGTGAGTGGTGAGGCGTTACACGGGCGCAAAGGGGTCAGGTTTTAGCCTAGTAACGCCTTAAGGGGCAAAGGGGGAGGCGTGAAGGTGAGCTGTCGGGTTCGGTGGTGGGTGGTGTTGCACACAGCCTTATATTTTGCTAGTTTTATCTTTCATTGTTTGCATTTTCTCACCTCATTTCCTTATGGTATGAGAGCTGTTCCTAATCTAACATACTGTTCAAATCAATGTTTTTCAGTTGCAACATACTGTGATTAGCAGTTTCTTCTTAGAAGTCGGAGTTTCTCTATTTGTTCATCCTCTATCGACTATGTGTCCGAAAGATTCAACAAAATCAGTCTCCAAAGTGGCATTCAATTCCAAGCCCAACAACTTGTATTACATGGCACACCGTTTTCTTTTAGGCCTTTGGGCCTTCACAAGTATCTTCGTGGTCCAGTTTTCACCATTTGGCACTAGATATTTCACTACTTGGACTCCACAAAAACATGTTCCTTTTCGATTGAGCGTCCGATGACCAACACCCAACTTCAGATATGTGTTATAGTTTGTGGTATCCAAACACTGAACACGCTAAACATTAGGATCCACTTGTTATAGTTTGTTACTTTTATATATAGAGCCTAACATATCATTTCTTGTATTCATCAAAGAACTTGATACAAAATACATTTTCTCACTTCAGTTCTTTTAATTTCTTTACATGGTACAAGCAAGCTCCATTGTATCTTCTAGCAAATGAACAAGTTATGATGTATGCCACTCATAAAGCAAGTAAAAAAAATATTCGTTATTCTCTAGGTGTATATGTTGCAAAAATAAAACCCAGTTCTAACATATAAATACTTGATACCCGAATAAGATTATGAGAGAGATTGTGCTTTCTGGGCTGTCTCGAAATACTTTGTTACATGCTAATCGGAGATGTATATAAGATGACCCGTACAACCTTTGATGCTCAGTAACAACTAGCTTTTCATAAGATTACAACTTTCACGCATCATCAGTTTCTAACCCTCTCTCCCTCCCTTTTAAGCTGCCCATCCTCAACTAGTTTCTCACCTTTACCACCTGCTTTAGCAACAACACTCAATAAGTTCTTACTTTGTTAATTATTCAAATTTGATCTAGGACAGCCACAGATCTCATGGGATAAAAGAACATTTAATATACCTCCTCGCTTTTTCAGTTTCTTCCTAAAGCTTCGCTTCCTGCTAAACGCCTTTTCCTGCAAACCCATATGATACCCCTCAATTATAATAACATAAACAATCATGTAGACAGAAACCGGTGTTGTTAGTATTTTGTTGTGGTTATTATCACACACATTTGATACGTGCTTCAATCTTGGTCAACCCACGATCACCATGCACACCCACGAAACCATGCAACTCATTTAGATATTACTGTGAAGTTGTTAATTTCCAAGTAGTGGCATAGTGGTTGGTTAATTTAATCTCTTTATGTTATTCGTATGTAAAGCTATTTAAGCCATTGGTTTCTTTGAGTTGATTATGAATGAAAGTTATCAAAGTCTAAATTATCTCTCTATTTTCTAATCTGGATTCCTTCTATTTTCTTTTGGCCAACGATTAAACGTTGGGAATCACATCAACATTATTACTAATTCAAAAATCAAAGCCCAAAAGCATACTTACCACAGGCTGACATAGTTTTCCAGCTTGCCGAACTGCAGCGACAAGATCACGATTTGATTCATTGTACATACTTGTAACTAGCCCAGGCTGACCTGCTCTGGCGGTCCGACCCACCCGGTGCAAGAAATCAACAGCAGATGTAGCAAATTCCGCCTGCAATCAAACATCAAGAATCAGAAATAAGAATCATGTCTTTTTGTTTTTCCTTTTTAATCTTCAGTGAAATTGAAAATTAACTAACCTAAACTACTGCTAACCTAATCTAGAGAGAGAGTATGTTGTGGAAATTATTTGAGCATTCATCTTATTCATTAAATACAAATCACCACTTATTTATATTGGTTATCTACGACTATTAACAACCTAACTAACTAACCCAATGTAACTTACTATTATTTATCCTAACAATCTTCAACAAAGATATGAGAAAAACAAAAACTTCAAACAACCTGTATAACATGTGAAACATTGGGAATATCTGTTCCACGAGCAGCAGCATCGGTGCACACAAAGATGCCACCTTTTTGTTGAAAATCAATTAAATTTCTTGTACGGTCTTCTAAAGAGCTCTCACTGTGATAGCAGTAGCATTCAATACCTGCTCCCCGTAAAACCGTGGCAATAGCTTCAACTGCCTCAACCGTATTTGCAAATACCATTGTTCGACTCAACCCACTATCAGAACTTGATACGCTTGTTTCACATTTATGGTTTACAGCATCTATAAGTACATCCACTTGCGTATCAACTGTAACTTCAATCCACTTTTGCTCTAACCTTGGATTATGGCGATGAAGATAAAGCCCGCTAACCCATGTGGCGTCTGGAAACAACCGTTTCAGTTCACCGCCAGCTGTTCTCTTTCCATTTTCAGGAAGTGTTGCTGCTACAAAAATGTATTGTTTACTGCGTTCATATATCTCTCTCGTCCTTCTCCAGTCTCTTTTCTTCATAACAATTGCTTCAGTTTCTTCAACGGAATCCCCAAATTCAGCCTCGTCCACAATCTCTTCTTCATCTTCCATCTCTTGATGGTTTTCTATATCCACCGGGATACTGGATTCAGACTCTATATCCAATGACTTCTCAGGAGAAGCATTTTTAGCCCGTGACAACACTTTTTCATCAAAACGGAACATGTTTATGAGACGAATAACTTGGTTTTGAAAACTCCCACAAAGAAGCATGTCTGCTTCATCAAAAACCTATAAATTATTTACAGACTTTTAAAACACTTGTTTAGAGTTACATGACATTGCAGCAGGTAGCTAGATGAATCATTACCACATGTTTAACATCACGAATAAACTCAGCACGACGCCGCCTCTCAGGATCAATTGCATGAAGGTAGTTCAAAAGAGCAGCAGGCGTCGACACAATTATGTTTGGCTTATTAACCGGCCATCCCTACAATCAACGACAATCAAACAAGACCGATACTAGCTTAACGTATCGAACAACAGTAGCACAGATTACAATTACCTGTCGTCCGCAGACGGCTGCAACTCGAAGAAGTGGTTCTCCGTTATCATCGCAAATACAACTGGCCATCCGAACTACTTGCTCGCATAACATGACATTCGGGCAAAGAACCAGAGATATACGATGAGGCTGATTCACTTGTTCATCAGAAATACTATCGACTGAATCATTTGTTGATGTTGTAGTTGTAGATAAATGGTTATGAAACAATGGAACAAGATAACCATGTGTTTTACCACTACCAGTCTCTGCTGCAACAACAACATCATTTCCAACAAGTATAGAAGGTATAGAAGCAGCCTGAAGTGAAACCAGACATAAATTAATAATAATAATAATAATAATAATAATAATAATAACAATAAAGAAATAAAATTTAAGAGTAATTGTTACCTGAATGAGAGAGGGACGATTGAGACCTATGGCAATAAGAGCACGAGATAATTTATCGGTAATACCTAACGAACTCCAAGAAACAGTTTGATCGGCGAAGAAGGTGTCGGTTTCCTTCTCAGCAGCGGCGGCGACGGCGGTGGAAAGTGCTCTAATTCGGGCGCGTGAACGGTGGTGGAATCTAGAGATGAGGGGTGAGAATGAAGCCGGTGATGATAAGTTGAAGGGTATGAGGAGGCATTTGGGATTGCAGAAAGTGAGAATTGGAAGGGAACGTTGGAGAATCATTAGATTTACCTGTTGATTTGCAAGCAAGAAATTCAGATCAGTGAGGGTGTTGTTGGCAGAGATTATCAAACCTCTGCAGTCTGCTCTGCAAGAAGAACTGTTTGTTTTTTAACTTCTACAAACTTTAATCATACTACATACACCAAACTTTAATCAAACGATTCATCAAGTTTAATCAACCTACATACACCAAACTTTAATCAAACAATTCATCTAGTTGAACATCTATTTTCCATAAAAATTATAAACTAACACTTAACAAAAGAATTTTTGACAAACGATTACATGACCCCATTCGTCTAATTTTGACTTGGATTCCGATAAACTAATTACTTGTTTGCTCAAAAAAATTGAACTTAATGTTTTAATTTTGATTCAAAGGAAAGATTATAAAAGAACAAACAATTAAACTAAAAACAAACAATAAAAAAACAATTTTTGACAAAAAAATATAAAAGAACTTACCTGTGAAGGTTGACTGGAGGTGGAGGTCGCCGGAGGTGGAGGTCGGCTGGAGGTGGAGGTGCGGCTGGAGGTGGGGGTGGAGCAGGTGACGGCTTTGGAATTTGTGTTTTGAAAGAGAGGAGTTTGAACTTTGAAGAGGTTGAAGATGAGATTACGTTTTAGGGGTTTTGTTGGGGTTTTGTGTGACCAGTGAACATATAAACTAAGGGTACTTATTTGCAAATTCAACCTAACCTTAAGGTGTTATATCTTATTAGCAGCTTTTTCAGGGGCTGGTTCTAAAAAGAGACAAACTTCATTACATATCAGCAGAGATGGGTCCAAAAGGCTAGCCCTTTAACACTACATAACATCATACGGGCGTGGAGGCCTAAACCACGCCGTTACATCACCCCATGTCCAGCATTGGTGAAGGGGGCAGTAGAAATCTCAATGGCGTGGAGGCAATGGTCTAGGCGACGTGGAGGCTTGTGGATTTTTTATTGATTTTTTTTTTTGTTTTTTATATATAAATTAAATATAAAAAGTGTTTGCCACATGTCACACCACACCATGCCATCCTTCCAAGCCTCATCCCACCCCGCGCTTTTTGGCACCACGCCACCTTTCTGACAGGTGCTGATGTGGGTGTCACGTGACGCTTCATGTCCTCCCACACCGTATAGTCTAACAAAAACTAGGATTTCAAGAAATCATCTGGACCCTTAAACAGGTTGAATATAGGGAACCAGCGAGTACGGAGAGGATCAGAAAGGTTGGTGATGGAAGTGAAACTTTAACAACAAAATAAATTTCTTAGTTATTATATCAGTTACATCATTTACTTTTACTTTTGATTAAATAACTAACATACATCTGAAAGTCACTAATAGTGACAATAACAATAGCATCAATTGTTCCTTTATCTTTAAATAAGGTCACAAGCATAACTGAATATCACTTGCACCATAGACAACATTGGGTGTGAGTATAAATATATATAGTTGCTTGAAACTATGGACAATTGGGTTAAAGAGTGAATCCTGTTAGCTTCATTGACTTTGACTTTCAGTTTCGCCAATCTCGACCTCCTCCTCTTGCACCTCACCAACTATAAAAACAGTAAATATAAGCAGATATTTGATTATTTACATTAAATATCTAAAATGTCTTTCAACATTGACTTAGTTGTGATAACAAAATAGGTAGTTTTCGGAGAGGAGTGGTCACCTGCAAGAACTACAGCTAAGTTTGCCTGAGCATCAGCCTCTGAGTTTTTGTCCTGTGAGAATATATATATAAAAATTTCACAACCGGAGTGAATACGAAACACATTTAAAAAAAAATCATACCCTTAAGACATGATTGATCTGAAAAAACATAAACTCATCCTTCAATCTCTTTGCTTCTTCATACCACTTGATTATATTCTTATTCCTCACCTTCCATAGCCCTTGAATCTGTACCAAACGTCCAAACATGTTTTCCCTTTATAATCCAACAACCATTTTTTTCTGCAATAAAACAGTAAAAGAAATGACGGCAAAAACCTGCATGCAGACAAGTTTAGAGTCACCAACAACACGTATACTTGTGAAACCTTTGCTAAGAGCATATCTCAGCCCTAAAATCATCGCTCGATATTCTGCAACATTATTAGTCGCCACACCCAAACCTTCACGCAATCTATAAATCTACAAAATAAGTAAAAGTTACAACAGTTGACAGTCACATAAGACTATGTGTAATGGAATAACTAAACCACCCAAAAGTGTTGCCATGTCAGCGCCACATAGGCAAAGGGCAATAGCTAAACCACTCAGTAACTAGGTGTAGTGGAATAATTCACGCCCGTCATTCCAATGGCGCTGGGAGCCATTGGTGCCACCAATAACAACCCACGATGGTGTTTAACTCCCACCATGCTGATTTGGCATGGGGGGGTTAATAGACTACACTACACATAGCCAAATATAAAGAAGAAAGCCTGAGATAATATATACCAAACTTCCATCAGGAGTTCGAAGCACGGCTCCCGCCCCAGACTGTCCTGGATTCCCTTTACACGCACCATCCAACTCAAGAACACAAGCATGCTGCCAATCATTAGCAAAAGTAAAATCATCAACATTCAACATTGTGATACGATATACCAATTTCCAACTTACCCCAGTTTGTGACCACAAATCTTTTTCAGGTTGGTCTATTGAAACATGTGGATGCTGCACAGCACAGAAACACAAGTCTTCAACTTTAAACAATTACAATAACAATAACAAACATTCCTTTAAGTATATAGAACCTGGAAAGGACACGGCACAAGGGTACCGAACAATTCTTGTCTCAAATCTGCTGCTCGGATCGAGTAAAGAGCGTTTTTAAGCCCACAAGACTCCAAATAGGCCTCACATTCTTTGGACATTGCATAGCCTTTATATACACTAACAGGAGGATCACATACCTATCAATTCATTTAAACGAATTATTGTGTCTGGATAATTAATATACTGGGGGGTAAGAAAGTATACCGAAGATCCGACTTGAGCCTGACAATCAGTTAAGTTGTTGTAGACACCAACGAGATCCCCTTTCCGGACAACAAAGAAACCGTCATCCATTTTTGAATCGGATTTCTTCTTCGTCTTCGCGGCGGTTTTGAGAGAACACCGAGTGCCAAATCTCGTCGTCAATGGAAAGCCGTAATTATTTATGGTTTTGACTGCCGAACGATTCGTGGTGAAATTGGTGATTCCGTAAGATGAAAACCTCACGCTCATTCTTGATAGTAGTGACTTCATTTCTGCAACAATCAATGAAATAACGGTTCCATCATTTTGATTTTTGAGATTTCTTCTTCAAATTCGGGTAGACCGCAGGATTTCTTGGGGGTTTTAGGTTCTGTGATAGATAAAGTAATTACAAGAAACGGCCCTTCATCTATCAGTCAGTAGTCATTTTTGCCCCCCGTAAGTGTCGAGTTTGAACTTTGAAGAAACACGTAGAGAGCCGGCTTGGAGAGCACCAACAAACAGGGGTGAAGCATTGAAGGGGCCGGGGCGACTAACCCCCCGAACTTTTCGCTCGGTAGTGTTATGTATGTACGTTTCGTATAGAATTTTTTAGGTATTTTACGTTTTTGACCCCCGGTTTTATTAAAAAAAATTGTAGCTATATACTTTCAGGTCCGATGAATCAAATAGAAATAGAAATAGACCATATCATATAGAAGTGGAATGGAATGGATGGATGAAGTTTTTGAAGAAGAGGATAAGCACCCAAATATCACTTAATGCAATGGAAGGTAGTGACATACATGTATAGGTACATAAGAGTTACTGGCTATGATTTACATGTGTTAATGGATACCGGTAGTTCTCTTTTGGATATTACTTTTGCTAAGCAGATGCGGTGTAAAATGACTCAAGGTCCTGTGATTTTGGTTAAAGTGGATAATGGTCATGAAGAAATTTGTGATAACGGTTTAAATGAAAAATGCAGGGTCTTAATCTTGAGGGTGATGTGTATTTCATGCCTTTGGGGGGGTTGTGACATAGTTTTGGGTGTGAAATAGTTCACTACACTAGGTTGTATCGAAATGTTTTATAAAGATTAAACAGTGGCCTTCAAGTACAATGGACAAAAAGTGGTAGTTTAAAAACATAACTCATCAGAGAGGGGAGTTGCCTATGCTGCAAGTTTATGCTATTGAGGGTCAAACGACTTCCCCGATTTCTATTACCTTGAAAGATTTTGAACAATCAACAATCCAAACTCAAGAGTTACAACTGTTATTAGAATCTTATAAGGATGTTTTTCATGGATTTGCAGAACTTACCAACTTCTAGAGATCAATTTGACCACAAAGTTCCTTTAAAGCATGGTACAGATGGTATCAATTTGAGCCAACTACATTGGAGTCAAATGAATTAACATAAGACGGTGGACGGGAAGGACACGAATGTCCTTTTGATCGTAGCTTAGTGGTTACATTTAATGTTGTTGAAACTTAACACTTTTAACAAGCAAGTACCTGATTTGTCCCTCACCAGATTATAGCTAGATCAATAATTGGCTTTGAAATGACCAATCTACCCATTGATTGACAGCTTGAAAGAAGCTGTCTCAATCTCTATATGGCCTAGTTTACTCGTCGCTACATTCATGGATTTTCATCTATTTTGTTGTACCAAATGCATAACCAATGGTACTTCTGACCCAACTACCCTTGACACCCCCTAGTTTTCCATATCATACTATTTTGCAAAAATGACAATTTATGTAAATATAAACGCAAACTTTATATATATATATAAAAAAAAAAAAAAAAAAAAAAAAACCTTTTTCAAATCAAACCAAAAACCGAATTTGTTATTTAGTGTGGTTCTTCTCGGTTTCGATCTGGTTTGATTTTTGGTTTATTCAGTTTCAAACCGAATAATGAACAGCCTAAAATGAGTTATGTTTTTGCGTTTTCACAATAATACGGTGGGCTTATGAAAATAAAATTGCAACTTTAGAACTCATAACATGTATTCTCAAGATTAATATACATATTACAAATCAAAGAGTTAATTTCTTTTTTTTTTTTTTTTTTGAATTTACATATTGATTCTTGATGATCCACTCTTGAACCCAATTTGTTTCAAATGAGTTGACAGACAAAAATCTTCAAGTACCGATCATCATATGCATCAACTTGTAGCCTCGGAGATGCTTTGCAAAGACGGTCGCCATGATTTTGATCTTGAAGCAGCCAATATCGATGATGAAGATCCAGACCTTTGCCTGAACATTCTTTCATGTCCCTCCACCTAAACATATAATTAACATACACCAAATTAAAACATAAATATATATAGTTTTAATTACTTTCGTTAAATGGGATTTAATTGAACATATAATGATATATAAATACCTGATTAGTGTTATCTACCGTTGCCTCATGATCACCACTTGAACTTTCATTATCTTCCGGTGGTTTGTTCTTCATCTTTGCATGTTTTTTAGCTCGTACAACCTTCATAACCTCTACATATATATATACCAACCATCATTATATTTATATGTAATAATAATCTGAAAAACTACAAGTAATTGCCAATTAATATATTGTAAGTTTGAGACTAACCATGAGTAGTAACAAGACGATAAGCTCGACCAAGAACAAGGGTGTCACTTGGGCGGAGAAGCTTGACACGCGTAAACCGGACGGTCTTACCATCTTCATCGTCACCGGAAGGAAGTGGAATAATGAGGGAAACATAATGCCCAGGGTTTATTTTCATGACCTCACTTGCAGTGATAGACCAATACATTCTTTCTATCTTGCCATTTGGATGTTGTATGACTAATGCAGCTGCATCTACTGCTTGACAGTTTCCCATTTTAGTTTCTAGTTGCTCAGTTTGATGATTATGGTGAAGATAAATTAAGAAGAAGAAGAAGAAGAAGAAGAAGAAGAAGAAGAAGAAGGGGTGTGGAAGGAAGATGGGAAGAAAGGGAGATGAAGTAAGCAAGCAATGGTCTATTTTCTCTATAGTGCTCTTCACCACCCCTCCCTTATCTATACATTTCAGCCCTTCACATTTTACACCCTTAGGCCTTTGTTAAATTTTTTGCCCCATCAAGTGGTGTTCCACACCGTTTTAGGGGCTGTTTGGTAGCCTATTAATGACCATTCAGATGCTACCTCTTAATGGTTTAAAACATCTGAATGAATAAGAGGTAACCTCAAGTCTGAATGGTTAATAGGTAACATCTGAATGGTAAATCATCACATGTCACATTCTTCTACCTTCTCATTGGTAAAATTCTTAATGGTTCCATTAAGATGTAGCCTCTTAATGACCATTTAGAGGCTAGCAAACAGCCCCTTAGGGCTTAGACTGATTTATCATGAGTGTGAGGCCGTTACAAATACTTTACAAGTTTGAAACTTTTTATTGATGACATAATATAAAAATAGGTATTTATTACTTTTTCAAATAAGTGACTTAAAAACTTTTAGTATACGTGGACATTTTATTTTAATAATAAGTATGTGAACAAAAGAGGTCTCATTCAAAGAAGGCAATCTCTCAATTCTTTAGTAGGCCCTCTCTCCTTGTATTTAACTATTTCTTGCCCATACATAATTTCAAGATTAAAACGAACACATTATGATACATCTAATGAACATATAAAAAATTGAGAGATTGTCTTTTTTATACTTTTATCTTGAAAGTCAAATTACCGAATATAATTTTAATATAATCACATACTCTCATATATCTAATAAATATCTATAACGTGGCTATTATTAGGGAATGTCAATAGACTATGATTATGTTAAGTTGGTAAAAGGATTTTATACACCATCAAAATTTTATACGCAACCAACATATGATTATATAATTTATAGTATTCTAGACTTTATCGCATCGATTAAAGCATATACAACCTATGTCTTATAATGTTATATACTTGTGTTGTTAAAAATAAGTAGGTACAACATATTGATTTTATTTTGGAAAAGGATTAGTCGTGGTAGAAAGAGGGTCTTTGTGGGAGACTATAATTGTGTTGTAGGACACCAATTAAAGTGAAGTATTTAATTAACAAATTTGATTATGTAACATAATAATCATCCAAACCATATATGTTAGAAATATGATTGTTAAAAACCAAAATCATATCTGGTTGTAGGGATACCATTCATACCAATTCACATTATTTGAGGGCCTTGATTTGTAACATCCACATACCATATCAATGATTTGTAACATCCACATACCATATCAAATTTCCCAACCACTCCATACATTTTTTACACTAGCTAGTAGCTATCATTCATATGTAAACTAACAAACAATATTTAAAAGGTGTATGTACGATGTTTCATAAGAATCTAAATGGGTATCTGTAATTATTTATTTATTTTTATTTGGAAAAACTAAGACGCTATGATGTTGATGGTGATGTCAGCAACGATAATATATAGTAATTACGAACATTGGTCACGAGTGGTGATGAATGGTAATTACCAGTTGATTCAAATAAAGATTTATGCAATTTCTCTTGCACAAACCAACCCATATTTTAATGTAAAAAATATTTAAAAATGCCATCTTGAGGAATAATATCATGATAAGATTTTGTATTGATTTTACATAATTAGAAATTAATTTTTGAACATCCCATATAATAATTGGTGTGAAAGATATCTTGTAAAGCAACATTTGAATTATATACATGAACTGAATAATTGAAAACCTCGTTTATTAAAATTCAATTATCTGTAATATTAAGTTTCTCTTTCAAACATAGTCTTATAATTTACAAGATTTTTTTTTATTTATATATATGGTGTCACTTTTAAATTCTATTATTGGTTTGGTAAAGACGTATGTATGAATAAATCGATAGGGACAAAAGAAAGGGCCATCTTGCATGCCACTCTCCAAATAAGTAATATCACATCACTTCTTGCCTTTTTCCTAAATTATTTTTAAAAATACATATACATATATATGTATACATTATTAACTTTTCCTAGAGATAATATCTAGATTTCTAATTCAAACTCAAAAGTGGCATGTATGATGTCAGTCATGGTAATAAAGTTTTAAGCAAATTTAATTATGACACATTCAAGAAAGAATCATAAAGCAGTAAAATTTGGTGAAAGCCAAAGTAGCATGCTACATTCTGATTCAAGAAACAAGCTTGATCAAGATTCAAAATAAAGATCAAACAATGTGTATGCAAAGTAAACAAAGACGCCGATTTTGGATCAAACCGAAGGGAAGAACTTGTTGAGATTAAAGGGCAAGGAGTAGAATTCTTCGCTTCTTGCGTCGGTTTTATACGATCTGTATTTGTCCCACCAATGCATTCCTCTGTCCTTCCTTGTTGCAGTATCTTTCTGCCTTAATGTTACATCCAGAAACATTGCCAATAAACCGCCCACAAATGCTTCAGAAGAGAACGGTACATTCACCATATCGTTCCACTGAACAAACAAAAAAAAAACAGTGATAAATTTACATATTTACCCACTTCATATTTGACTTTTTTGGTGAAAATTGGTGACTTACCCATCTAGCTTTTGTGTGGACAGGACCATAACTCCTTATAGCAGTGTACTCGTTGAAGTATTGTGGTATCGATAACCCCATGAAAATCGAGAATCCAAGAATAAATTTTACTCTGAAACTGTTTAGATTACAAAACTGTAGAAACCCAAGACCCGCTGAGCCTGTTTTCATGCAAGAAAATCATCCTTGTGAACGAATTCACGGAATCAAATACATAAATGAAACTACCAAAAAGCTTAGTTTAATGCATACCCACATACGCGAAGAACAAACAATACAATCCCGCTACGATAGGTGCTGGAATTGATGCAAATACAGCCCCGAATTTTCCTGCATCGGATCACACGAAAATCAAGAAAAGGAATATTCAAACAAAAACATGTAGAAGAAAACGTTGACTGTTAGTTATACCAAGAATGGAAAAAAATATCATGAAACCAGCAGAGATCTGCACGACCCTTCTGCTACCAACACGTGTTAAACCGAGCAAACCCGCATTTTCACTGCATACATTTGGGATTAGATAAGAACCTTGGAGATATATTTTACGAAACAAACTAAAGGGGGCAATTTTGACTCATTTACTTAGGAACGGTTTAATTTGGGTTATGGTTTACTCTAATGGGTTGAATTAATAAATTATCTGAACTAGAAACAGATCAAACGGATTGAAAGTTGACAAAAGCGTATATTTTTAGCTTACATCCTCCGAATTCGTTTTATTTTACAATACTAGATTATTATTGAAACAATATTAAACGGATTTCCTACTTATAAAAACTGGGCATAAATTGTCTGTCAACCCGACCCGTACTAGAAACAACTCATTTCAACCCATAAACACAGCTTACACGGATACAGATGAACCATTTCCTGTCCCAAAGATACCCGAAAGCAGAATGCCAACTCCCTTCAAAAAAAAAAAAACTAATCAGCTATAATCCCAAAACCGATATAAAAATCGGAAATAAGAAAAAGCATATTCAAATAAACAGGCACACCAATACCTGCCAACCAATGCCACGGCTAAGAACCGAATGTGGCATAGGAGTTGCACTTGCATACCTAGCTACTGCAATGAGCGCACCAGTAGACTGGTGAACAATTAAACAAATAGTTAATAATTAAAAAAAAAAGATAAAGCGGTTATCTTGTAAAAGAAGAGCATAAACAGTAAATAACCTCGACTAGAGCAACAAACGAAGCAGCCATCATAGCAAAAGCTTCTCCAGCGTCAAATGTTGGAGCTCCCCATTGAAACGGATAAGGAACACGTATCCTATAAAGCAACTTTTTTCCTATTAATAATGTAGAATGTAACCGATATAGAAACAACAATTGACAGACAAGATATACCAAGGAGCAGCGCCTATGATTCCAGCACGGTCAGTTCTACAACTTTGTTGAGTTTTGTCAGATGCGTTCTTGTATGCCCCAGCAACAGTGAGTAAGTGAGCGTATATCCACACAATTACCACCGAGAATAAAACAGCAAATCGGTCATATACTTGGCTTTTTCCCTTCATAAGAGTGGGTATGTACTGCAATAAACATCATCATAGTTTAACATTAGTGTCACATGACCAACTTTTTGGAGTATAATAGAGGTGGAAAAACGGGCCGGTTGAGTGGGTTGGGTCACATGTCAGAATGAGTTTGGGCCTAAACAAGTCAAACTGAGTATGAGTTAATATGGGTCAAGTTGGGCCAACCTGCAAGCACCTTTTTTTTTCTTTTCTTAAGTTTTATAGACAGTTATGCATAAACTCCTAAAAGATTATTAAATACTATATTATTATGATCATAATTAAACTTCGAAATATGATGATTTGGGAAGTTTTGCTTGTTTTGTACACACTTTGTGTGGCTTTCAACCCGTTTGACCTATCTCCACTGTAACAAAGATTATCCAGATTATCCATTTTGACCCATTAGAGACAAAGTACAACCCAAATTAAAAAAAAAAAAAAAAAAAACCCTCGTTTTGAACACACTTCGAGTTACTCTCAACCAGTTTGACCCGTTACCCAAATTGACCTGTTATACCCATAATGAGTAGAAATTTTCCACTTGTAGAATATTGTTAAGAAACATTACCTGTGAGAAAATTAGCAGCATAATGATCTGTGGCAATCCAATCTCAACACATTTAGCAACCTACAAAACATTAAGCAACTATATAAAACTAATATTTTTAGGCATAATTAGCATCATTCTGTATAAATATCCCCCTATATGCATACCAAGGGAAAACCAAACTCATATAATCCATAACCGGTTAGAGCCACCAATGGAACCGCAGACAATGGACTCATGAATCTGAAATCGTAAAAACCGAAACATTTCCAACCAATTAAATTCTGAATAGTAAAAGATAGAATGTGTAACAGGATTCAAAACTAACCGTGTGATATTACGCCAAAGTCCACTAAAACCAAGCACAATTTGAAGAGTTGAAGCAACAATAAGAGCTCCTTGAGTCCCTCTCATAATCCTCTCAAATTTCTATATAATCATCAACGTGTGTGAGTGAATTGGATTTAATATTAAACGAAACACTATAAGTTCCATAAAAGGTTGATGTGTAAGTGTGTAACCACCTCTTGAGGATCCACAATGTCGCTATATCGACCAGCCAAAATGATTGAAATAGTAGTAGGCACGAAAGTGTATGACCCCCCAACGACAGCTGGCAACCGTGTCCCAAAAAGTGTTTGTGTCAATGTGTTCAAACCAGCAACAAACAGTAGTGTTTGAATCATCTTTGCTTTTTCTTCCTAAGATAAACAAATAAACCAACCAACCCATGTATCTGAATTAAATCAACAAACCAAAAACTAAGAAATAAAAAAAGAATATGAGTTTTCAAGATTTAGTGGAATCTGGAAAGACTTACATTCCCACCACCCATTTGAGGAACAAGAGTTGTTGGAATGAGAACTGTTGTTCCAAGCATCACAAGATAATGTTGGAAACCTAAGAGTATTGCCTCAGCTGCATTAAAATGAATCCTTTTTAATATATGATTGTCCAATAAACCAAACAAACTAAAGGATCAGGATTGAAGACAAAAGGTCATTTTGGAAACTTTATCATGGTTAGATCAAGCAAGAATTCATATGAAAAGACACTACGATAAATCTTAACTCAATAGGGTTGATCAAAACCAACAGAAACAACAACTATACCCAGTAAAATCCCACCCATATCAAAGCTATTGGTAAGGTCTGGGGAGGGTGCATTGTATGCAACCCATACCTCTAATGCAGGTGTCAGGGAGGCTGCTTCCAGAGAGACCCTTGGTCCAAAAATCATGTCTAGTCATAAAAGTATAATATTGACATAGTGCTATGCAAAGAATCTAAACAGCAAAACAGTAAAGAATACTAAAATATAGTAATAGTAATCTACCAATAGAGTTATAATAGTTACTGATACAAACAGATCACAGTGACACAAAGACAAGAAGCACGTAACATGCAAAGGCCACCAAAAGGATAAGAAAACTAAGCCCCTAAATCAAAGCTACGACGAGAAAAGTGTACCCTTCTCCCTCTTAAGAGTCTTTAACCTTAATCCTATGCCTCGACAAAATCCTATCATCGACCATGTCCTCAAAGACGTGCAAGTCTAGCAAATCCTGCCTAATCTGCTCATCTCAAGTCAGTTTGAGTTTGCCTCCACTGTGATGGTGACCCCTAATTTCTTTTCAAAAAAAAAAAAAAAACCCTCATTTCTTAAACCTTACATGTCCACAAATAAAAAAAAAGTTACTACACCAATTTAGACTGTAGACATGAAGGTTTTATTTTTTATTTTTTATTTATTTATTTTTTGAACAGTCAGACATGAGGGTTTTTACTGATGAAAAATGTTACTACACATATCTAGACTGTAGACATGAAGGTTTTTACCAATGACAACCCCAATGAATTAACACAAAAAGATGGCATAAAGTTAGGATAACAACAATTTACAGCAAAAGCAAGGCAGTAAAAGAAACAAATATGTGTGGGTCTAAAGAGTGAGTAAACTTAATTACGCCATGGTGGTGGACTTGTAATGCAGTAAGAGACATTAGGAAGCTGATCTTTAGCAGGATGTGGCTGCTGATCATCCTGTTTAGGTGGTGGTGCTGCTCCTCCTGCCATACCTCTGTTTTCCCTTTTAACTTCAACAAAATCCCCAAATCTTTACCCTTGATTTCAATAATAATCTTGAATCTTTATGTAAAAAGTATGAACCTTTGATAACTGAAACCAAACCCCTGTGATAAAAATGCAAACTTTTGTTCCTTGAATCAAGTCTTGAAGATGTTTTAAAAAACTAAAAGCAAGAAAGAAAGAAAGAAAGGAAAAGGGGGGTGTGAAAGTGAAAGTGAAAGTGGAACAGAATCAAGAAAGAGGGAACAGAGAAAATGAAAATACAAGAAATTGTTTCTTTATGAGGGGAATCTTTGTGGAGTGAATGTGTTTAGGGTTTTTCCTTAAAGGAAAAGTTGACAGCAGCAGCATCTCTATCTTCTTCTTCTTTCTCTCATCTCTGCACCCATGCACTACCAACCCATTCACTTGTACTAATAACTTAACAAGGTGGGGTTTCATGCTCAAAACTATAATATATAATAAATTTAAAAATACTAATATGTTTGTCTTTTTTCAAGTTTGAACTAATATTTATTAGAAAAAAAGTAAGAAGTTCATCTAAATCAGGGGTGTTTACGAATAAGTATCGAGAAAAGGTAAACCAAACTTATCAACACTTGCAAGTCATTTCAATCTTATCTAAACCAAATTTGTGTGTACTTGTATATAAAAAAGGTAATCTGCCAAATAATTTGGTGAGAAAATATAGAAAGTGGTTATTTTTTTTAGGCCAAACATGATTTACAAGATAACAGAACCACGTATTAATTTTTCTTTGCGTACCACCTCATACGGTAGATGATAGTGTAGAAAAACAAACTCAAAATTGATATGCTACTCGAACAATATTCGGTAGTTATATTATGGCACGCATATTGTAAAAAAAAACGCATGCTATAACCTCTCCTACCATACACGACTATGATTCGTGTTTCATCATTTCATCTTTGCATCGTTTACAAAATGTTGGATCTATGTGTGTTAGAGTTCAGAGAACGTAGAAATTCTCATAACTTCATTTTTACCTTCTTGAAGCAAGTCGAAATTGAAGAAAGCAATCTTTAGTGCCTCTTAAAAAACCTTTGACCACGATTTAAAGAGAAATGTACATGCAGCTCACACAATTGGCAGAATATTGAAATAGCACATTTGCGATTGCTCCAATTACTTCTTGCCAATCCTTATACACAAGATGGACAATTATGACACCCGGGTTTATTGACAAAAGGAACAAACATGCCCCCTTCTACTAACGAGACTAAACACTACTTTTCACCTTGATAGGAAATTGATACGGAATTGTAGTTCAAATATCTGTTGTTACACAATCATGTATCACGTAAGTCATGAATATTGATATAAAATAGTTATGTATCAGTGGCGAAGGATAGTTGATACCCAGGGGTGACCCCCCCCCCCCCCCCCCCCCACAATGTTTCGGTTAGAAGTATAAATTTTTTTTATTTTTCGTCTAAATATTTTAAAATTATAAATGATCGCCCCCTAATTATTTTGCTTAAATATTTATATAATATATAAATTGAGTCCCATAAGTATTTGCCCCCTCCACCCGAAATTTTTAGTCAAGTTCCGTCACTTGACAAATACCATAATGTGCAACATACTTTCATATTTTGTGGTACAAATATAGATAGGGGCTTGCGGCGTTATTATTTAAATGTGGCTGCCGTTAGAAAGAGAATAAGATTCAAAGCAAAAGGTTTGCATGAGTGGGGGAGTAGTGCTTTCACCTCTATAGATAATTAAATATTCTTAATAGATTATTATTGTACCATTTAAAATACAACTTTCGTGTTTTCTTATCTTGAAAGCTATAATGTGTTTTTTTCTTAAATGCATTGGTGTATGATTAGAAAGAAATAAAATGTAGCGATATACATTTCTACAGAATTCTTCAAACAAATTCACAAAATTCTGATGTAGTTACAGTAGAACCTAAAATGCGTCGATCAGCATCCCACGTGCACATCATCATCCTTGGTCACCATATGCCATGCCGCTTTGGCATTAAAGGGGCGCCATGAGAAGGGGCGTTGCCTTGTTAGCTGTCGTTAAGCCAAAGATAAAAGAAATAATTTTTTTAGCCAATTGCTATCAAAATTACACATCACCCACCTTTTTTTATTTGATTTGTTTTATGCAAAACACTACATACTTTTGAGGGTTTAGTTAGTTAAAGTCTCACAACTTAGGTGACCATAAACCTTTTCACTTTTTAGTCAAACAGCTGTTGAAGCCGCTATTGGACAATTGGACTCACTATTGTTTCACAACCACGGGTGAAGGTGTCGTTATATTGTTACTCTAGGAACGTCGTGGGGAATTCGTTAGACGGATTTAACATTACCCAAAATCAAATAAGAAAAGTTTTGTCAATGAAAGAATTACAACAATTTTTATTATAATATATTGACAGAAAATAGTTATTTGTACATTCGAATTTGATCAACTCAAGGCTGATGATTTAGTAAGAGATGATTTTGTTATTGATTATATCTTTAAATAGTATTAAGTAAGGATTAAATCATAAGATATTATGCTGTGGTCGTCTTTACTTAAACATTAAGTAGCAAATTTGTTTGGAGCATTATCTTATTTATTATTAAATCAAGACATTTATATAAATCAAGACATTTATATGATTTTTAACTAAAAATTTGTATTTGTTGTAATAAGAAAACTTGTTAAGTTACATCAAAACAGAAGGTAGACGGGCAACAAGCTGCGCCGCCAACCCTTTCTGAATTGCAAACTCCAACCTCCCGAACACAAACCCCTGCCCCCTTGGGGTCGAACAATTGCTGTGGATAACCCGTTGAACCCTCGTCAAGAAGTTGATGGCTTCTGGCGCTAGGGAGCCAAACGTATCAAAGGCAAAAGGGATAAAGACATGTTGGTTCTCTGCGCAAGCTTTAGCGTGCTTATCCACTTTCTTTGATTCTGCCCTTCTTGCTGCTAGTCCAGCTACAAACCCGTTTTCCCTTAAACCAACCAAAGGGGAAACCCCCGTGAGGTCTACACAAGCATGTTCCCCCCCAGCCCAGCCAAAGACGAGCAGATCCGCTGGTCGCAGAGTAGATCTCCCTTCCATAGGGTCCGTGAGGAAATTCACAGGGGCCTCTTTCTTAGCAGAAATCCCAGCTCTTCTTAAGATGTCCCCCAAAACATCTCGCACCCAGTCATGCCGATATTTAAACCCAGGGAGCTCTTTACAGTGAACTGCGTGCTCCCCATATTTATCCATACAAGCTTTACGACATATCGGGCAGGTTTCATCTTCTGGGTACATAGGGATCATTAGCCGGTATTTGAGAATGGTTCTGTATTCTACTGCCGACATGCATTGTCCTAACCCCTCAATCGGGACAACGGTCAAAAATTCCTGAGCATGGGGACCCTTCAGACACTCAAACACCGCCTTCTGGCGGGGTGACAAATCAAAAGCTTCTCCCAGGCTTTGAGCGATTTTGCTAAAAAGTGCATTCGCCAAAGTTTTTTGTGGCTTCGAGGGGGCGGTGTCCTTGTTAGAGAAACCGCCAATATCCAAGTCTGGGAGAGAGACATTTAAGCGTTCGAGCGCTTGTTGATAGTCTGGGTCAAGCCCGACAACCCCACCGTTTCGAAGGATATGATCCTGTAGTTCCCAAGACTGAGCTCTAGACGCCACAAAGGCATAAGCCCCAACATCTCGGGCTGAGAAGAGGCCCAAACCACCTAGACGCATTGGCAAAGATGCTAGACGCCACTGGAGGTCACCAAAGAAGGGGCCGCCACCCACTACTATGTCTTCTATAGCCTTTCTAAGGCCATCATCGAACCGAGATACCGCATCCTCCATCAAATGGGGTTGACAAGTCTGCAGCCCAAAAAGCAACTTAGCAACACCCATGCACGACCTTAGCAGAAGGAGTTCACATTGGGGATCACTCAGGCAGGGTAAGAGTTTCATAAGGTCAACCGCCCCCGAGGCCCGCCGCCCTGCCAACTCTCCAATAAAGCTAGGATCCCGACTAACAGCTCCACCAAGGAGCTTAACCCCCTTCTCTGGTCTACCGATCCCTCTCGGGAAAAGCCCGTCCTGAACCTTCTGGCCGTCGCATGTCGGCCAATAAACCTCTGTTTTCTTAATATGATTATAATTAAACACTCAAGAATTAATAGATTATTATAGATTATTTATGTTATATATACAAAAAGCAACCAAACCGTCTTCCACTGGTTCCTACGATAGAACATTCACCAACGCCATTCAAGTAAGCATACATACTTTACCAATCTTCATAACGTAGAGTTGAATTTCAAAAAAAAAAAAAACATATATCAGAATATTTCCCATATTTGTTGTTAAATCTTCATCTTCCACTATCTTAATGAAACGATTTCGTAAATCATTTGATATATTTGGTATAATTGTGTTTCCACGTTGAGTCAGTTATCAACAATTGCGTATTTCTTCTCCTCTCGTCTCCAGTTTGTTTTAGTGAACAATTCGGCTTTCCTGATGTCAAGCTCAAAAGTTGTAAAATGTTTTATAAACTATAATTTCCTATACTTATTAAAATATGGACTACGAATAGTAATTTTATCATAAAATGTTAGATTTTTTTAAGTTTTAATTTCACCCATTCCACTTTAAATAATTAGTTTCATTTAATTTGATTTTCTTTGTAACAACTTGCGTATGTAAACTTTCTAAAAATACATGAATGTATGGGCGCGTTTAATTCTTTTTTCTCTAACATTCGAGTATTAATTTTGTTATGATATAAAGTGAACTAATTCCCAATACATCTCGCAGAAGAATCCCACTAGTACATAGCAAATGTTATAGAACACAACCCAATTCAACCTTTATAGTGTAAACCGGCAGGATTCTCCACCGCTTCACGACAGGCTTCTGGTTGTATCGATTAGGTCATTATAGTACCAGTACGATACCGACACTCAGCATAGCACTCGACACATGTTTTACATCAATTGAAAACCATAAGAACAAATACTCGTACCAATATTGGTGTTGCTTAATCAGTATCGGTTCGGTTCGTTATGGTACTGGTAAGGTGTCTGCACTCAATATAGCTTACGATATAAAAATAGTTTATTGCGAATACAAATATGTGTTTGGAAGATTTTAAACCGACATGTCAAGAAAAACATAAAAAAACGAATACGGTACCGACACCAATGTTTGGTAGGTATAAGTTTGGTATGTGACAATAAAAAAATCAATTGTATTTGACCCGTCCGAATAGAACTTTCATCGAATCGTAGATAATAAAACGTTATATTATATTAATAACAAAATGAAAAGGGTAATCAACATCATTTTATAGAAAATAAAAATAAACCGATACCGATCCCAATGTTTGGACGGTATAAATAATATTAGAAAAATCACTAAAAAGTTAAAAATAAAAAAAAATTAAGGATAGAAGTAAATATAATAATAATATTAAAATAATAAATACATATTTAAAAAAATGTTATCAGCTATATGTCTGGTCCAATAAGTTTTTTCGATGCATATGGGCTTATAATGTCTCTAATATATGTCTGGCCCAATAATATTTTTCAATGCATATGGGCTTATAATGTCTCTAATATATGTCTAGCCCAATAAGATTTTTCGATGCATATGTGCTTTAAATGTCTCTAAGGGCAAGCCCATCTTTAACAATGCTACTAACCGTCGTTGATTTCTATTAATCAGCGTGTAATGTTTACTTCAGAGGTACATCATAATGACTCGAATCAAGTTTTTATTTTATTTTTCCTAACAACCAATCGAAAAGTGAAAAAAAAGATGCATTGTAAATCTATATCTATATACTCTATTAAAGGAGATGAGAGGCTGACATCAATTTGCTTACGTGTCAACCAATTGGATATGCCACATAATCCAGGCTGATGTCATAATTTGTGATTTATAAAAATATCTAAATCTAAAAAAATATAGTATATAATCTGATTTTTATTTTATTATGATGATTTTTTTAGGAGGGAATTTCAAAATTGTATGGGGAGTTGTTTTTGTGCATTTAATGCACCTGAGATGTCATCATATCTCCATCTCTCTTTTTCTTCTTTACACTTTAATCTCCATCTCTCTCTTTCTCTTTCTTCTCATTTTAAAATTATAGGCGACATTCTAGGGTTTTTTTTCTCAAAGTGGAGAGAGAAAGTCGCCGGCTGTGAACCTTGAACGTCTCTACTCAGACCGATGAAGATGATTTTGTCATCTGAGGCTACGATGGCGAGATCTGGCGTGTTGTTGCAACATATAAACCATCGTTGCCGGCTGCCGTTCGCGGCTGTCCTAGGTAGCATTGGCTGTAATCCATGTTCGGTCGATGATGATGAGATCGATGTCACATAAGACCACGTTTTTTAGATTGTAAGTTATATTCAGTCAATGATGTTGATGAGATGCTTCTCACCTTAGACTAAAACTATGGTGTTTTCCAACAATTCTAGGGTTGACGGTGCTCCCAGAGTGTTTTGGTAGGAAGCTAGGGTTCCGGGCACTTTCCGGTAACTTAGATGCGTTTCCGATAAAGCAAACGTCGGCCCGAATATACACGAGGTCTGACATTTTGCAATCATTTGTCAAATTTTATCTATTTTCTTTTGAATGTCTGGATGGTATGTCTCATTCTTGATCCGATAATTGTTTTAAGGTTTGATTGGACTGTGATTGTATATATGTGTATCTGAGAACTGCAAATTGATGATAAGTATTAGTTTAGTAAACCATAATTTATGGTTGTTTAATGTTTGAATTTGCAATTTGATTAGATAAGGAATTATGTAGATGAATCATTTACTGTTGTAGAATACTTCCAAATTCTGCAATTTAGAGATTATTTATAATTGATAGTTGTTTTGTTAGTAATTTACATGTATCTTTGCTAATTTGATTTTGGGGTTTTTTCTTAAGTTGGGTTTCTGTTTATGTATTGATTACACTCTGAATCATTTAGGGTTGATTGTGATGGTGAATAAAAATGAATGCAAAGTGCATTTTTCTTGTCCTTTCAAGATGAGGCTATGATGATTTTGTAGATTAAAGTGTGAAGAAGAAAGAGAGAGATGGAGATATGATTACATCTCTGGTGCATTAAATGCACAAAACAACTTGAACGTCTCTACTTAGACCGATGAAGATGATTTTATCATCTGAGGCTACGATGGCGAGATCTGGCCTGTTGTTGCAACATATAAACCATCGTTGCCGGCTACCGTTCGCGGTGTCCTAGGTAGCGTTGGCTGTAATCCATGTTTGGTCGATGATGATGAGATCGATGTCACCTTAGATGCGTTTCCGATGAAGCAAACGTCGGCTGAATATACGCGAGGTCTGACATTTTGCAATCATTTGTCAAATTTTATCTATTTTCTTTTGAATAGATTCAATGGTATGTCTCATTCTTGATCCGATAATTGTTTTAAGGTTTGATTGGACTGTGATTTAATTGGACTGTGATTGTATATATGTGTATCTGAGAACTGCAAATTGATGATAAGTATTAGTTTAGTAAATCATTTAGTGTTGACTGTCATGGTGAATAAAAATGAATGCAAAGTGCAAATTGAATGAAGAAGAGGCTATGATGATTTTGTAGATCTGAGTAAAAATTGAATAAAGATAGCATCATGGCATGGCAAGGTTGTAGGATGACAGTTGTTCATGCAACCTCTCTTGCAGCCATGGTGTTGTCATCTTTATGCACAATCTGAGCCTGGCATTCTGACAATGCAATTGTTTTGCAAGTTCACCATGAATGACCTTCGCCGACGCTGTCTTGGTGATTAAGTTTTTGAAAAGGGATCGTGTATAATCCTTGTCACATCTATACAAGAAAATGGAGTTTGGTTGGTCTGAGATGCCTATTTAGCTGTATGTGATGACGCCGTAAGTTTGCCAATTTTTCGTTTGTAGATCGGTCACATAAAGTGAAGTTTGGACCCGATTCCTGTGTTTTGTTTTACAGGTGTTCGTGTGGCTATGGTGGTTTTACCAACAGATCTTGGTGAATCAGACATATTGCACGTGATGTTGCTACCGAGGTACTGTTATTTTATTTATTTTTTCATGTCTTTCATTGATTAGTAATGCTATTAGGAGTTATTTATGTAATTATTCTTTTTACTCGCTGTTTTTAGTTTCGTTTAATATATCGCTTTCTTGACATGTATAGATTTGGTAAAAAGAGGATGATGGGGGTGTTTCGGGTTGGAGAAGCGACGATGGTAACTGTTTAAGCTTAAATGAGTGTAGGGGTGTTTGAGATGCACATTTTAAAAGTGATTATGTGATACTTAGTAAATATAATGGAAAAAATAGTTTCAGTTGTTACTAATGAGAAACAGATGATGCTGTTTGGATATCCTAAATTATGTGATACTAGGCGAGAAGCGCAAAAAAAGCGAGCTTAAAGCGGTTTTAAAAAATAGTAAATTAGTAAAAACAAGTTTCACTTTGGTTTTGAAAAAATAGTTTAAGTTGTTATAAATTAGAAGATGACCTCGATTTGCTTACGTATCAACCTGTGAGATATGCCACATTGTCCATGCTGATGTCATAATTCGTGTATATATATATATATATATATATATATTTAAAAATCTAAATAATATAGTATATAATCTGATTTTTATTATGATAGAGAATTTCAAAATTGAATGGGGAGTTGTTTTGTGCATTTAATGCACCTGAGATGTCATCATATCTCCATCTCGATAAGGCTATGATGAGTTCAAAGTTATGAGTAAATATTGTTGAATATGTCATCTTGGCTTGGCAAAGTTGAAGGATGGTAGATCTTTATCTGCAACCTCCCTTGCAGCCATGGTGCTTTCACTATTTTGTAAACTCTGAGCCTGAAAAGTTACGGAGATCTTGTTGTCTTCTACTATCGTCTTAAACATACAGAGTTGAAGAGTCAGATCTATGAAGATGTAATATTGGGTATCTGTAGTATTCATACCGATTTATAGTTGAGTGTACATGATGGCTGGGGGTCGCCGGTGAATAAAATTAAGGCTCTAAGGATGTGACTAAGTCTTGCTATTTTATGTGATTTAGGCCAGTAGAGATTCAATGGACAGCAAGATATTTGCCTAATATGGTAGAATTCAAAAGATCATGGTTGTAAGGTAAGATGTTTCTTGAATAATAGATGCCTTGGATATATGAAAGATTATATGAATTGGTTACGTTTTATGTTTTGTAGTTTAGTCTGCGAATTTGGTTGAATCATCGTTGCCATTGATACGGAGTGACCGAAAAGATGTTAAGGTTGAAGCAACTGTCTCCTACAGATCAGGGCGGTTACTCTCAATTCTCGATTGTTGTTCACTCAGAAAGATAAGGTACTTTTACCATCCGTGAAGATGTTCTTAGTCTGTTTGTTCTTAGTCGTGATTGGTAATTTCAAGAATTTGTAGTTTGATAAAGGTTTCATCTTTTTTGGTTAGTTTTGGTTGTGGTTATGATTTTTGTTTTGTTGTTTAGTGGGAATGGAAGTTTCTCCATAGTCGAAACTTAACAATGTAGTTTGTCATTTACTTCATTATTCAATTATTGTACCTTATTATGGATGGTATGCTTTGTTGTTACTGATTTTGTTTCAGTTGTTTTTAATGAATTTGTAGTGTTTGATTTGTTTTTTAATTATTTTGGTTGGCTGATACAGGATAATCACCCATACAACTCACCACCAGAACCATTGGGAATGTCGAAAACGATGATCATGAAGCCAACAGCAGCAGCTTACATAAACAATCACCGGTTAATTCAACAGACGGGCAAGTCTGGATGATGTTTATAGATTCAATGATGTTTGTTTGTTTTTCATTCAGATTACTTTTCTCTTAATTGTGTTTTGATGATAATAGCAATTTGATGATTACGATGACGGTTAGTTTGATAAGCAGCAAACCGGTGTACACATGTGGAGGCTGCGGTGCAACACTTCAAGGTTGGTAGCATATAACTAACTACTTGTGTTTTGATTTTTTGGAACATTTTGTTTGCTTTTATGTTTTAAGATTTTAATGTGTTAATACAGCGAAGAAGTGGAATAATAGTACAATTGACACCACATCACACAAACCGGACAACAATTCTTCAGGAAAACTGGTTAGTGCATTCAGAAGTTAATAATGTGGTTTATGGATTGTTATTAAGATGTTTGTAAATTGGTTCTTTGTTGTCAGGTGATGTTGAGATTCTTGAATCAGTGAAAAACCGGAGCCATATAATTAAGTTGGATGCTCCTGTAACTAGGCTGAAAGATAGACATTTCTCGTGTTTAATGCAACATGATAACTTGCAGAACACGTACTGGGCATTCACACACTTTCAGGAATTTTTTAGTTTTCTTTAGTAAGTTCGCAATGCTAATGAATACTTTTGTGCAGTTTCTTATTTTTCTTTTTTTTTATCTTCTTATTTTTTTTGTAGGTACGGGCATTCAAAAATCCTTCGAAAATTTTAGTCTACGCTCCATCATAGGGGCGCAAAGGAAGGGGATGGCGGTTTTGAAAGGCCGTGGCGTCAGTGATTTCGCATAGCTTTTATGTACGACTCTAATAAGCGATAATTTTAGGTTAGTTTGGTGGTTTTGGACACCTTCTTTCGTTAGGTTTTCTGTCAAATGTTTGCATTATTATAATTATGAGTTAAAACCTTTTCATGATCGGTTGTTTTCATGATCATAACTCTGACAAAACCTTTTCATTGATTCAGGTTTTAAGCTATTCATCACGATTGAATTGTTATCTAAATAAGGAAACAATAGACGTTGCTGAAATCATGGCTGCTTCCATTGCCTCTCCACTTGGTATCTATCACCATCTTCACTACAGTTAGTATATGTGCATGAAAAGCAATACATACATTTTATGAAACAAGCGTTAGTACTGCAACTTTGTAGGAATACATACATTTTATGAAACAAGTGTTAGTACTGCTTCCATTGCCTGATTTATTTACAATTGTAGCACACTAAATATTTAATTTTTGTATTGAGTTGGTATATTGGGATTAAATACTGAACTGGCGGAATTACAGCAAGTACAGGTTATGCTTCAAGCTGTCTCGATCTCTTTGGAGGCGGATAGGTGGCTTTGGGAGGTATGAAAAATAGAATTGATAAATTTAGCGAAAATGTGGTTGAAAGATGATAACCCAATAGTTGAGGATCTCATTCTACAACTTCGATAAATTCAGGTGTGTTTTCAAATAATGCTTCCTAGATGTTTGAAGACCGACAAATGTCCAAAGAAGCAGCACTGTGGACATTTGTCGTTCTTTGTCGGTCTTCAAACATCTAGGAACCATTATTTGAGAACACCCCTGCATTTATCGGAGCTGTAGAATGAGATCCTCCATTGTTGGGTTATCATCTTTCAAACCCATTTTCCCTAAATTTATCGATTTTTTTTTCATGTAGGGATATAATCTGTTTTTTAGTATTTGATTTGGCCGATGACCCATGTTCAAGGATGCCTTATGTTTCAGACTATACGAAGATTGCCTCTTGCTTATCATAAGGTTAAATTTTAAATTAATATGTTTTGTTCTTTGGAGGCATTCTGTTCTTTGTATGTTTTGTTGGATTTGTTAGCCAATGGAATCATGTTACTCTAACGTCGACATCAGATCATCCGGAAACCATCATTGAGCCATCACATTCTTTCCGTTTACATCTCAGGTAACGGTTTTCCTTAATTCATCTCGAAACTTAGGTTGTTATGTATGATTTTTGCTGTGATTTTGAAACTTACGGGATAGTAATTGTCAATTTCAGGTAGGTTGGGTATTGAGACCAAGAAATTCAGCGCCATTTGTTTTATAAAGATATGTAACTAAACACAAACAATTTAAATGATATATTATAATCTATTTTTTAGTATTTGATTTCGATCGTTATTAAACTTACCCGTGTGTTCACACGGGTCTTACTACTAGTAACAAATAATATGGCATTATTTTGTATATTTACACAGTCAACAAACAATAAAAAACCAAAAGATACATTATTAAACCATGCAGTATTTACATGTAAATAAAAGTAATGACGAGGTATGACCCGGATTGGCCAACCCGACCCGGTCATTACCTATTATTTTATTATAAATATATAATTACACATGTTTATTCTAGAATCTTCTATTCTGTATGGGTAAACCACGTAACCGAATCCCCAATCTTTTGGAAAGATCATGCAAATCCCTAACTTATCGGAGCCCGTCCTAAGTTAGAGGAAACCCTAATGGTAAACTATAAATAGAGGTAAACATTAAAGGTATGCGTCTTCTGTTCTTGTTTACTCTCTCTCTCTCTCTACACATATTCTCTTACTCCCAAACCGAGACTTATTCTCACGCCGGAGGGTGGTTATATGAATAACCCCATTCCTGTAACGAGTCCTAACGGTGTTCTGTTTTGCAGTTAGTGGTTCGGATCGCCAAGAGTTGAAGTCCTAGTCGGAGCCTACCATTCAGGTCAGTGTTTCTTCATTGGCGCCATCCGTGGGACCATTCGGTAATATCTGAGAACTTAGACCCAATGGCAAGCGATCAGAACACAGCAACAACACCAAACCAAGTAGTAGTAATCAGTAATCCGTCACTGATGGCGAGTTATGTGGTTACCACTATGCCGGCCTCACCCGCCGTAACCAGGTCTCTGGACCAGGAGTTTGAAGCAGAAGCACCACCGGGTTTTTCGAGGGCATCAGTCGTCCCTTCTGGGGCGACAGCAGTAGACCCTCTCTCTTACACCTCATGGCAATTACGACTGGTGGCTCCAACCACGGCAGCCATCATTGCTTCTACCCCAGCATCAACGGCAAGTGCACAGACTATACGTCATAGCACCATGCCCGTTATCACCTCCGCGGGTCCCGAAAACATCACACAACAAATAAGCATGGCCCAGTATTATCAACCGCCTCTCACGTATGCTATGCCACCGCTGTATTCAGCGGCACTTAGTGCAGCATTGTCCACGCCACCCCATCAACCGGTAATCATGCCTGCTGGAATTATGAACGATCTAGTCACTCCTGGGAATCAAGCTTATTTCCAAGGGTACTACTATGCACCTCCTTATGGGTACCTACCCCCATACAATAACCAGGCATACTCACCTCAAATGGCAGCACAAAGTTACACCCAGCAACCGCCGTATGCGGCCTACATGCCACCCTGGTGGTCTTTTCCAACATCACAACCAACTTATGGTCAGGCCCCGCCTACGGCGGCACCAATTTATGATAGGGGTAACACATCAAGACCTCGTTTCTCTCCAAACGAGGATCCCATTTCTACACTCAACATCACCACATCCCAGCCCCCGGTTACCCAAGGAAAAAACCAGGGTGGGGCAACTCAACAAGTACAACCTATCAATGTGGAAGACGATGATCTCACCAGACCATACAAGCCTGCAGACGCTACCTTCAGGTCCAAATTTACAAGAAAAATCGTTGAAGCCCTGATCAAGGAAAAACCTAAGATGCCCCAGACAGTGGGCAAATACAATGGTTTGAGCGACCCCGACGACCATCTAAATCTGTTCAAAAGTGCTGGAGAGGTAGCCTGCTAGCCCATGCCTCTCTGGTGCAAGATGTTTGTTCAAACGCTGGTAGGGGCTGCACGGGTATGGTGGGATAGCCTACCCGTGGGGGAAATCGATAGTTTCGAGGATTTGGTGTCCAAGTTCCAGCTACAATTCAATCAACAAAGGCGACATACAAAAGATCGAAACGAACTCCTCCATATTCGTCGGCGAGACAATGAGACGGTGGAGAGTTTCATCGTCAGATTTAATAAAGAAAGCCTGGTGATCCCAGGTATAACAAATGATCTGGCTTGCGGTGCTTTCCTACAAGGAGTAAACGATGATGAATTGCTAAGGACATTGTATGGAATGGATGGCGTGCCCTCAACCATAGACGAAATCCTGAGAATATCTAAAGTGTACGTAACACAAGAAAAGACGATGGCGGCCAGTCATGCTGTTAAGAGGAAAAAGGAAGCACAAAAAAGCCAAGACGATAGGGAGCAGCGGAACTCTAAAGGCAAGAATAGAGGAGACAGGTTCCAGAAAAGCGACCGGTCAGACTCACGGTATGATAGGTCCAGGAGCTCGTATTCAAGAAATGAATCCTCCTCCAAGTCAAGGTCTGAATACCCTAACCTGAGTAAAACGCCGGTAGAAATCCTGGCCTCTGAGAACCTAAAATTCAATCCTCCCAAGCCATTGAAAGACACGTGTTGGGGCATATTTGTGACAACAGCTTAGATTTGCTCTTTGGATATCTTGTAATTTGTAAAACGATAAACAGTTAGCGGGTTTAGCTTTGTAATAGTTAATTAAGTGTGATTAGGCCAAACCAAACCCACATATGGGGGATGGTAGGCGAAATGGGCCTTGCCCATGACCTAGCCCATATGCAAAGCTTTGTCCTATATAAACAAAGCTTAGCATTAGGGTTTAGGTTAATGATCTAATCACCTTAATCACTTTGGAGAGAATTCGTGAAAGAGAAAAGGCTTGGACGAATTAGAGATCTTGATTGATTGTAATCGTTTGAAGATAATCAATAAAGATCGGGTTTATAGAGATTTATGTTTCCACTCGTTTTCTGTGAAATCTGATCTAGAGGATTCCGCACTCTAGGTTAGATCGATGATTTTGTTACGATTTGCACGGATTAGGGGACCTACAATTGGTATCAGAGCGTTAGGCTCTTGATTGGCTTGGTTCAGAATCGTTTTTTTGTAGAAAAATCGAAGTTTGGACGTTTTTGGCGGCTGTTTTAGGGTTCTGCTGCTGATTTCGGATAAACTGCAAGGATTTCGGATAAACAGCAAGTATTTCAGACCATTTCGGACCAGAAATATTGCTTTTTGGACCATTTCGGATTGAAATCAAGTATTTCGGATCAATTTCGGATAGAAATCAAGTATTTCGGATCAATTTCGGATAGAAATCAAGCATTTCGGACCATTTCGGGTCTTCAGACTTGCATTTCGGATCTTCAGACTTACATTTCGGATTAGATTGTTTCATTTCGGATCAGAAGAACCATTTCGGATAAGAAGGTGTTGATTTCGGATCAGACAGTATCATTTCGGATCAGATTATTTCATTTTGGACCATTTCTGACCATTCCGGATAACCATTTCGGATCTAGGACCATTTCGGACCATTTCTGCTCATTTCGGAAGGGGTGGAATTTTTCTTGGCTTGTGTAAGAAAAATTTCACTGTTTCGTGTTTAGAAAATTATCCGTAACTCATCTCAGGAAACCGTTTGCACCGTTGGACTCCTTGGATTTTTAGGACAAAAAAAAAGGTTTTCGACATTATATATCATTGGAATCATAATCTCGAGACGAATCTAACGGTGTAATTTGGTAAAAACAGGTTTCGGACAAAATTTGTATGGTTTTACCAGTCTGGTTAAGTTAAAATGTCAAACATGTCAAAATTGAACGAACTTTTGAGGATGGAACACGAGGTTGTCACAACCAACAAACCACCTAAGATGATGAAGGTGGAAAACTACTTGACATGGAAGGACAGGTTTCAATCCTTGATTGAATATCAGGACACACGCATGTGGATCTGTATTGTAGATGGGTACACAAACCCAACACACGACTTTGAGGGCAAACCACGTGTCACAGCCTACGTGAACATGCAGGTGGCTGATAAAAAGATGTATGAGGCTGAAAAAGGGCCCTAGCTGCTATCAAGATGTCCTTACCTGATAGCATCAAACATACCTTTAAGAAGTACACTACTTCAAAGGAAATGTGGGATGCACTAAAGAAGAGATATGCGGGAAATCCTGATGTCAAGAAGAACAAAGTTGATCTACTGAAGAAGCAGTTTGCTGTATTCAAGTATATGAAAAATGAGTCACCCGGGGACATCATCACTCGATACTACCATCTGATGTCAGAATTGGATAATTATGACGTAGATTGCTATTCTAACATAGAGAAAAATGACAAAGTTGCTTGATGCTCTACCTGCTAAATGGGATATCTACACTCTCATGATCAAGGGAGAAGCAGATTATGAGACAAAGGAACTGGAAGAAGTAGTTGGAAAGCTAAGAGCTTATGAGCTCAGTATGAAGAAGAAAGACACTGGATATGATCAGGTTCAAGATCCAGGGATTTACAATGGGCTTACATCTTCTTCATCTCACGATGTTTCTAGCGACTCTGCCACTGCGTTTCTTTCGTGTGAAAATGAGCAGGTCACAGTGAATGAGGATGGTGATGTGTGTTTTGTAGCTGCTTCAGGAGGATCAACAGGAGCCAAAAGAACATCCTCTTCTAAGCAAAGTAGTAGTGCAAAGTCGATGCCTATGAGTGTGAAGTCCGCTGAAGAACATCTTGCTCTACTTGCTTCGTCTGTTGCTTCTTATGAGAACTACATTCAGGGGAAGATATCTGATCCTTCCACTTTAGATGAAGATTATGATCAGATTGACCCTGATGATCTAGAAAAGATGGATTTACAATGGCAGATGACCATGATTTCACGACGTGTGAAGAGGTTCATGTACAGAACTAGAAGGAAGTTTGTGGGGAAGAGTGTTGGCTTTGACAAAACCAAAGTGAGGTGCTTTAACTGTCAGAGTTATGGTCATTTCGCTAGGGAATGTCAAAAACAAAAGCATGAGACTTCGAATCAGAGTTCAAACAATAGGAATGCATCAAACAACTCTAACTCAAGGGCGTTGATCTCTACTGCAAGAGAAGGTTCATATGACTGGAGTGTTCACTTGGAAAATGATGAGAATGTCACTCAGGAATTCATGGCAGAAATTGTGCCCGTTAATGATGGTGAAGCTACAGTAGATGTTGCAGAAGTTGAGAAAGAAAGTGAAGCTAAGGTAGATAAGGCTGACCAGACTACTGAAGCTGAAGAGGAAAAGCCAAAGTCTAACCATGAAAGGGAAGTTGAAGAGAGAGATGCAAAATACAAAAGAATGGAAGCTCAACTTGCTGCTCTCATGGCCAACTCTAACAAATCAACAGGAGAGGTAAGTAACTCTGCTACTTCTATTTGTTTAAAATGTCGTGAATTACAGGGTGAGGTTGACAGGTTGTCAACACAAAACCAAAGTCTGGTAAACGAGATGTCTAACATAAAAGAATCAAACTTTTTTGCAAAAAGAAACGAGTCGTATTTGAAGAAGATAAAAGGCTATGAAGCTGAAATTGTAGTTTTAACTTGCAAACTAAACGAAAAACTTCAAGTCATAGACTTAGCTCATGACATGATGGCTGAGAAAACAAAAGAAATTTTTGAAAAATGCAAAGAGTTGTCAAATGCTAACTCAAAATTGTTGAACTTGAAAAGAAATTAGGTCAATTCAGAGACTCTACTTTTGTTATGAAACTCATGATGGGTGGGTTAAAGAAGAGTAATGACAAGACTAGTGTGGGATTCCAGGGCTTTAATGAAGTCCCACCTCCTCTTAGTCATGACTATTCATTCCTACCTGATGAAGATGAATTAACAGACTTTCTGTCAATATCACCAAGTAGTTTCACATCAAGTCAAGGTGATGTGTCCGAGATTGACGATGCTAAGAAGGATAATAACAACAAACCTGTTTTGAAAAAGAAAAATTCATCTCCTAAAAACAAAAATCCAATTTTTGTTAAAAAGGTTAATTTTGTTCAAGGAAGTGACATGAAAAACGAAACAGCTGTTATAGAAAACGAATCAAATGTAGAGTTTGCTAAAAACAAAAACAAAGAAAAATCTGATATTAAGCAAACTGAACAAAATCCTTCCAAAGCATCATCATCAAAACCAGAATCTAGTTCAAAGGCTTCAGTTGAGAAGTCTTCGAAAAAGAGATCATGCTTCAAATGTCACACAAAGGGACATGTAGCTAGCTGCTGACCTAACAAAAAGATTGAAGCACAAATTAGTGAGAAACAGAGAGGGAAATCACCAGAGAAGAAAGGTGATAATGAGGAGAAAGTCTCAAATTCTCCAAAGAAATCTGCTCCTAAGCAACAAGAGGGTGTTGCTGGTGGTGTAGGTAAGGCTGAAAAAGGAAATCAACAAGTTCCTCGTTTTCAAAGAAATCAACCAAGATTTCAGCCTGAATCTACATCAGGCAGATATGAGAGACCTAGAAGTAGTTCACCAAGAATGAACAATCATAATTCAAATAATTTCAGAAGTCAATGTCAATATCAAAATCGATACCAAAATAATGGCGGTCGAACTTTTTTATAACAATGGCTTTAGAAATTACAACAATGAAGGTTCTTGGAATCAAAATCAAAATTTCCAAAGGTCACATAGTCCAAACACATATAGGAACCCTCAGGACTAGAGACCATATGGAAATCCAAACCCATTTCCATCAATATGTCCAAGATCCATGACTCCAGTTAGGAGTGATGGATATTGGATGGATGTTCCTGTAGTTGGTGAATCTAGACGACCCAAGACCATCAAGGCTTGGGTCCCCCAATCTAACTAATCTTTTGGTTGGTGTGTGCAGGAGCTGCTAAAGAGGATTATCAACTTATGGTATGTTGATAGTGGCTGCTCTAGGCACATGACGGGGGATGCGAGGTTGTTTTCTGAATTTGAAGAATATGATGGTGGACATGTAAATTTTGTTGGTGCTAAAGGTGGTAGGATTACTGGACGAGGAAAAGTGACGAATGGAAAGATCACATTGGACAAAGTGAACTATGTTGAGCAGCTTAAACACAATCTGATGAGCATGTCTCAAGTCTGTGACAAGGGTCACTCGGTCCATTTTACAATGTCTGAGGCATTGTGTTGAAACCGGGTTTGGTTATTCCGGATGATTGGATAGTGATGCGTGCACCAAGGAAAAATGATACTTATGTCATGGACATGGGTGCCAAGGATCCGACTGTAGCGGTGGTATGTTTGTTGTCAAAAGCATCTGAAGCTGAATCTATGTTGTGGCATAGACGCATGGCCCATATTCACTACCGCAAAATGAATTACATTATTAAAAATGAGCTAGTTAAAGGGGTTCCAATGCAGAGGTTTCATGTGGAAGATAAATGTCTTCCATGTCAAAAGGGAAAACAACACAAGAAACCTCATAAGTCTAAAACAGTAAATTCCATTAATGCCCCTTATGAATTACTTCACATGGATTTATTCGGTCCAGTGAACGTGAGGAGCATAGGTGGAAAGTACTACTGTCTTGTTGCCACTGATGATTACTCACGTTATTCATGGGTTTTCTTTTTAGGTACAAAAGATGAAACAGCAGAGATGCTAATAGATCTTTTTACAAAATTGGAAAACGTCCATGATGCAAGGATAAAGAGGATAAGGAGTGATAATGGCACGGAGTTCAAGAATCGGATTCTGGATCTCTACTGTCTTCGAAAGGGAATAGAACATCAATATTCTGCTCCTTATACTCCTCAGCAAAATGGAGTCGCTGAGAGTAAAAACAGGACGTTGATTAAAGCCGCTAGGACTATGCTTTCAGATTCAAAGCTACCAGTTCTTTTCTGGGGAGAAGCTGTACAGCTTGCTACGTCCTAAACAAAGTTTTAACCGTTAAACGTTTTAACAAAACTTGTCATGAATTGATGTTTAACGAGAAACCAAACTTAACAGGCTTTGAACCATTTGGATTACCCTGCACCATTGTGCGAAACAAAGATAAACAAAAATTCGGTGAGGTGGCTGACGAAGGCTACTTTCTAGGTTACGTGCCTGGCACACCGAATAAAAGGGTTTTTAATCTAAAAATGGTAAAATTGAGGTTGTGTTTAATGTTGAAATTACTACCTATAAACCTCAACAATCAACGAATGGTCCTGCTATATTATATGATTATGAAAGTGTTTTTAAATCATTTAATATTCCTGAGGTTTCTGATGCAGATGATTCTCAGTTTATTCAAACAGCGATATGTGAAGACGATGAAGGCGAGTTCATGCCTAGATCGAATGTTGATATGACAGATGCTCCGGAAACTACCCCAGTTGTCGCTGATCCTGATTCAAGCGATAGTGACTCTGAACCCAATCAGGGGGAGGAGTTCATTAATCCATTTACGAATTAGAATATTCAGGGGGAGGTTGGATCAAACCCGGGTGATAATTTAGAAGTCGATGCTGTTGCTACTACACGGGCAAATAGAGATCATCGAGTTGACATGATACTTGGAGATCCTACTGCAGGTGTTCGGACAAGAAGAAGCATAGCAGCAAATTCTGGGTTATTTGTTTCGATTGAGAAGACTGGGATTGTGAACGAGTGCTTGTATAGTTGCTTTATTTCCCAAGAGGAGCCGAAGAACATTCATATGGCTCTTAAAGACAATTCATGGGTTGAAGCTATGCAAGAAGAATTTGCCCAGTTTGCGAAGTTGAAGGTATGGGAGTTAGTGGACCTTCCTGAAGGTGAAAGAGAGATTGGCACTAAATGGGTATTTAGGTGCAAGAAGGATGAAAGAGGTATTCACACGCGCAACAAGGCTCGGTTGGTTGTAAAAGGTTTCAATTAGGAAGAAGGGATAGATTACAATGAAGTGTTTGCACCAGTGGCATGGTTGGAGGCAATTCGTTTGTTTCTGGCTTTCGCTTCAATCAAGGGCTTCAAAGTTTACCAACTAGACGTGAAGAGTGAATTTCTTTATGGGAAAGTCTAAGAAGTGGTGCATGTCTCACAACCAGATGGGTTCGTTGATCCAGACTATCCAGATCGGGTTTACAAACTTGATAAGGCTTTGTATGGATTACATCAAGCTCCCAGGGCGTGGTACGAGACACTGTCTACACATTTGATCAAGAATGGTTTTGAAAGAGGTCAGATCGACAATACATTGTTCATCAAGAGGAAGAAGGAAGATTTTTTGCTAGTACAGGTATATGTGGACGACATCATCTTTGGGTCATCAGATGAGAACATGTGTAAGGAATTTGAACAGGTGATGAAGAGCAAGTTTGAAATGAGCGCTATGGGTGAGTTGTCTTACTTTCTGGGATTACAAGTTAATCAGAAGGAGGATGGGATGTTTATTCATCAAACAAAGGATGTGTATGACATTTTGGCTCGATTCAAAATGGAGGATTGCACTACTTTCAACACACCCATTTGCGAAAATCACAATCTCGGCCCAGATCATGAAAGTGCTGAAGATGTTGATCCTACTCAATACAGGGCGATGATTGGTTCTCTAATGTACCTGACTGCTTCAAGACCTGACATCATGTTTGTCGTATGCTTGTGTGCCAGATATCAGGCTAATCCGAAAGAGTCACACATGAAAGCAGTGAAGCGTATTCTTCGTTACTTGAAGGGGAAACCTAAACTTGGGTTGTGGTATCCAGCTGAAAGTGATTTGAGATTCGTTGCTTACACTGATTCAGACTTTGGAGGATGCAAATCAAACAGAAAGTCTACAACAGGTGGTTGTCAGTTCTTAGGAGGCAGGATTGTGTCTTGGCAATGCAAGAAGCAATCTTGTGTGTCTACATCTACGTGTGAAGCTGAATATATTGCTGTGGGTAGCTGTTGCTCTCAGGTTCTCTGGATTCAATAGCAGATGCGCGATTACGGTTTGGATTTCACTCGTACTCCTATTATGATAGATAATAATGCCACTATTTCAATCACAAACAATCCCGTAAAGCACAGTAGAACTAAACTGTAACATTTGTGCTTGTAATCATTGTGAACAGTTCAATTATCAATAAAACAATGTTATTTGATCCCAATGTCTGTTTGGTTATGTTTTACATTTTTCATGTGTTGACTTTTGTTCAATTTCAAACTCAACATCGCTTTTTGGAGAATTATACGCAAACTGGTGCGTAAAGTTAATCAGTTTAATGCGACAAATACTCCGGAACATCAAAATATGCTTAACATACCTTAAATAACCCTTACATAACTTAGAAATAAGTTTTGAAGGCTTTGGTATGGCAAAAACAAGTTAATTCGCTTACAGGGACTAAACTTGACAAACTGCGAAAGTATGCCAATTTGAACTGTAACGAACATTCCGGAACATGACCATAAGTTAAACACACCTTAAGAATCCTTTATATAGCTTAGAAATAGGCTTTGAGGGGTTCGGTGTGCTAAAATAAACTTTTGGCTCATTCAGGGACTAAAAGTGTCAAAAAGTGCATAAGTTTGCACTTTCGCGCATAACTTACGTTCTGAATACATCCGGACATCCAAAAATTTATGTAAGCACTATAATATTTTATTTTAGTGTTTGGCATAAGAAAAACCCATTCGTCACGCCATTTGGATCGTTTTTCACGCTTGTGCGCATTCCGTCGTAATTAAGCGAACATCGCGATCGTACGACCAAACGAACTAACACCCGACATATTTTTTTGAGCATGTTTCATATCCACAATGTTTAGGCATCATTTTAGGGCCTTAACGTTGGCTTAACGGGCCTTAAACGTGTCGGAAATGGCCTTAAACACCAACAGGGACCTAAACTGTCATTTCAGCAAAGTTGGTTGCAGATCAGAAGGCCAGGCGGCCCACGTATACTCCTGGTGTCTCCTTACGCGGCCCGCGTCAGCCTCCCAGATCAGATTAATCAGTTTTAACAGCAGATTACAGCTGTTAACCACTCAAAACTCACCCACACTTGCCCTTTCCTGCTCATGAGGGGCCATTTTGAGTTACCACAAGGTTTCAACAAGTGTAGGGACAAGATCAAAGCACGTTATTCGAGAACGATCCTAACGGTTCCAAGAATTCTATAAATGCCCACCTCCATTCTTTCCAAAAACCCACAAATCTGATCTCAAAGCTCTAAGTTGAAGTCATTGCTTCATACCTGAGCTATTCGATCAAGTTTTACTAGCGGGGACCCTTTGTAAGTGTTCATTCGTTCTTTTATCGCTTTTCGAGTCCGAAAGTCAAACTATGTTTGACTTTCTGCATTGACTAGTTTATGGTCAATGCGAAGTTCGTTTGAACTTCATAACGTGAGCGTGATCACGATGGTTATAGTCCCTAGTGACTATACCTACTGATTACCACGTTATCTAGGCTCAGTGACGAGTCGTAGTTTCGGCCAAAATGCGCATTCTTGCGTATTTTGTAACCAAACTACTCATAGGTATCAAAACCGTTTGTTTTGATACCAAACCTATTTTCTAAACTTAGTTAAGCATGTTCTAACATGCTTAGCTCGTCACTTTTAGTTTAGTGCTTATATAGGGTCGTAAGGTAAGCGATCTAAACAATCGCTTATACTTTCGAACCCGACCCATTTGGTGACCATATTTGTATAGGGAATAACCTTCCGAGGTTATACCTTATGGTCACATCGTTTGAGTAGTTGTATGATAGGTAGTATATATGCCTTAGGTAAATTACCAAAATGCCCTTTTAACGCCAAAATTCATTTTAAGCATATGTAACATAACTTTTGGTATCTAAACTGATTTGGTAACAATATTAGACATGTTAAGGCATATTTTACTTATCATAGGACTAGTTAGGCGTTCCGAACGCGTTTTACGCGAACGACGCGTTAAAGTAGCATAAGCTACCTAAACGGGTCGTAATGGGTCGTAAGCACTTAGGTTAGGTTTCATTTTAGTATGTGGGCTTTGTTAAACCATATTACATGAGTTCCCATACTCATTTGGTTTACGAACCCTCATTCTATCCAATCCTCTGATTATAGGTCCGGTATATTAACATAGTTACCTATATTAGGTGACGTTTGATTCCGTGATCTCTAACATTGCTTGGTGGTTATCTTAGGACTTCTGAGCAATCTCAAGTGAGTACATAGACCCCTCTTTTACTGTTTTCAAAACTGTTTTGGGGTGAAACACATGTGCCTACTTGTTACTTTCATGCTTTCCATGTTTCCACATCATATACATGCTATGTTCGTTAGTACATTTATAGTACATGATTTACATTACATTGTTTTACTTTACATTGTTTTGCTATGTATGTTAACTGATAGCATACTTAGTACATTGTTTTACTTTACATTGTTCTGCTATGTATGTTGACTGATAGCATGCTAGCACATTGATTTACATGACTTTTCTGCTTTGTATGTTAACTTAGCATACTTAGTACGTTGTTTTCATAAGACATGTATACAATTGCTATAACATTTGGTTTACACAAACGGGACTTATATACGTTCATTAACATTAGCTACGCCGCTCGGTAGTAAGTAGTGGTACCATAGGAATTGACAAATCCCATTCCTGACATCCCGGGTTTGTTTGGATGTAAGGAATGACTGAATCTGTAACAACTCTCATCAAAAGTTATATTTATTTAATCAAATTGTCCAATAGGAAACCCAAATTGAGAAACCCAAGTGATTCTGCATAATCCCTAAAATTTTTAGAACACTCGGAATCAGGATCAGGGCCCCTAAAACTCAGGGGGGTAAACCCTAATTGGTAATATCCTTACAGTTTGCTGTAGGAATTGAATTACGTCAAAATCTGACTCACCAAAGCTATAAAAGACACGAGCCTACTCTACCCTAGAAGTGACCTGTCGCGCCACGCGACAGGAACAAGAGGACCCCTCGCGTGGCGCGAGGGGGACGATTTTCCAGCTATAAATAGTAGGCTGTGGGACTAGAACTTCTGCGTTGATTTGACGTTTAAATTCGTTTCGTACACGAAGTTATAGCATAAACAGTCTACAAAACACACACTGATCACGAAGTGCTGCCACAATTCAGGGTAATAACTCGATCGCTGCTACGATTCAATGTCCGATCGATTAAACTATCCAACGGATGTTTAAGTGCTGCCTACATTAGGGTTTATGCTTTGTCATTCGTCGTTAAATCGATGGATGTTTAAGTATCGCGCTTTGTCATTCGTTGTGAAGGTTTTAATCTCGTGAGTTATCATAAATGCTGTATTAAGTTACTAACCTAGTTTGTGTGCCTGATTATTTAAACTAGGTTATCAAGGCTAATCAGTAGGATAAGCTCTGTTAAATCTGCAACGTGAGTCATTCTCTTTTTATCTAATTACTTTCAAAATCAGGTTTATTTTCAAAGGTTATAATTACAGGGATTAAGTCTATGTAATCTGAAATTACTGCCAGTATGTGGGGGGATGTGCACATAGCTACTAATTATTTATCATTTGTGGGTGAACGGACCCAACAAGTGATATGTCCACAGTCACAAGTCCGGTCAAGTGACAACTGGATCAGTTAATTTAAAAGATAGAGACATTGTAATCGCTCTTAATACTGTAAATTATAACAAACGGGTCGTTTTATGTAAATAGAATGATTCACTCAGTATTTCCCGCTGACAAAACCTTTTTCAAACATGTTTCAGGTGATCTGTTGTGATCCAGGAAAAAGTGCCGTGAAGCACTATCAGCTTAAGGAAGTGGCTCAGTATAAAATAAAGAAACATGTTTTGTAAAATAAAAGATTTCTTCGTGAAATCTCAATATTGTAAATTACCGGGTTTTATCCCGAATTGTGAAATAAAATAAACGGGAAATATTTCAGTTTTAAAAAGATCCTGATGTAACTTCCGCTGTTAATTAAATACCACGGGATTTCTGTTTTGCGGCTCCTGAAACGGGTCAAACCGGGTCGGGGGCCGTGACAGAAATAAGATGGTATCAGAGCCACTGATCTAAGCCTATTAAGTATTTAGAAATACTTAATTTTACTGATTGCCAAGTATGTGATTATGTGTTTTATTAACTGATTATTTGTTAATTACAGTATGGGTAAACAAAAGCTGTCAAACATCTATCTTAAACTAGATAGGTCATCCAACGAGAAGGGAAGTTCATCCCAAACAAAACCTTATGTAATTCCTGAAGAAGGAATATTTGTCCGTAAGGCACATTACGAGGAACCACTTTCTCCTAATAAAAGAAGTTTGATTATTAGGAAAAGTCAGGAGGAAATAAGGAAAAACCGAGAGAAGAAAGTTAAACAAGAAACCCAGGACTTAATCAATAAATCACCTTGGGAGGACAAATTAGATGAGAAATGGGCAAATCTTTATATGCTAGCCACAGTAACAGAAAATGCAAATCTCTAAATACTCAAAAGTTTTACCACTTTTATTTTCCAGAAACCTTATTTAGTAAATAAATAAGTTTACAGTAAATCGTAGTATAAATTACTTGTCAGTTGTTTTATGTATGCAATAATATTTACGGATTATCTATAAAATTTTGTTATTTTATTTTAACATTTGGTATGTATTTTGCATATATGCTAAACAGCATGAATGAGATATCAGAAGGTTTAGAAAATCTTAACCTCTATCCCGTTAAGATAGAAGTTTCCAAGGAATTCACCGGTTACTTCGCTGATAAAGAAGAACCCATGGAATTTCAATCCAAACCACTGGCAAAACCTAAACCCAAGAAAAGAAGCAGATTTGTGGGCTGGAGGCGTGTACGAAGGAAAAAGCCAGCAACAAGAAAGGTTACTACAACTGAAGAACCAAAAGACAAAGGAAAAGGGGTAGAAATTGAGGAAAATATTAATCAAGTAGAGATAGAAGCTGAGAAGAGTTTTAAGCAAACAGAAAGAGAAGTCGGAGAAAGTTCTAGGCAGAAACAGAAAATGACTCCCTGGGAAGTTTTAGATCATAAATTAGTAATGAGTGACCTCATCGGACCTGCCGATGGAAACCTTGAACCAGCTAATCCAAACCTTATATTTACTGAAGAATATCTTTTTAGTTACCCACTAGAAGTTACAATACCAATCAATCTGGAACCTGCTATTCCAGATCCTATTGTCCAACCTCAACCACTACCAGTAGAATTAGATGAATGGTGGACAACTGATTGGCAATACCAAAATCTAGAGGGGGCAATCTTGACCCAAAGCCTTCCAAGTGGGTCAATTTGGGTTGCTTTTAAAATTATATGGGTTGGTTTGGGTAAGATATTTTAACTAAATGGGTCATAATGGGTCACTTGAAATTCCATCTTGTTATTTTCGGGTCAAAGCGGGTCGACAACATTAAAGAAATGGGTCGATATGGGTTAGTGTCTTAAAGAAACGGGGCAGGTTTCGGATCGGAATGGGTTTCGAGCCGGCACAAGTATCCGTACGAGACGGGTTACAACACGAAACGGGTTTTGGATCGGAACAGGTTCAATTCAAATTGAATTTCAGGCCGAGTCGGGTTTCGGCACGACGCAGGTTTTGGATCGGAACGGGGTCGGTTCGGGTCGGGTTTCAGGCCGGCACGAGTTTCCGCATGAGACGAGTTTCGGTTCGGGACGAGTTTCGTACCGTTTCGACACGCACCGTTTCAACGCGCACCGTTTCGACGCGCACCGTTTCGACGCGCACCGTTTCGACGCGCACCGTTTCGACGCGCACCGTTTCGACGCGCACCGTTTCGACGCGCACCGTTTCGACGCGCACCGTTTCGACGCGAACCGTTTCGACGCGCACCGTTTCGCGTTTCGACGCGCACCGTTTCGAGTTTCGACGCGAACCGTTTCGACGCGCACCGTTTCGACGCGCACCGTTTCGACGCGAACCGTTTCGACGCGTACCGTTTCGACCAGTACCATTTCGACCCGTACCGTTTCGACAGGAACCGTTTCGACGCGTACCGTTTCGACGCGTACCGTTTCGACGCGAACCGTTTCGGCCAGCACCGTTTCGAAGCTAGGAGTGTGATATGAAGAGACTTTTATTCGAAGCCAGTTTGATACGAAGTAACATTGGTACGAATCCAGCTGATTGTTTGGTACTCAGTCATTATACGAACCCCGAAATCAGACTTCGTACAAAGCAGGGATACACAATCTGCAGTTCAATATACACAGAAGTTCGAATTGGATATTCAGTGTATCTGTGAATCAGTCACTGCAGTGTTTGTCCGCTGATCCTAACCCAACAGTGTTTTACGAACTTGAAGTAACAATTCAGTTTGATACGAATCCAGAACGATTACGAATCTATTACTGCGAACCTGGATTCCATTTGTTACGATTTAAGTTCATCACGAATTTGCAGTTGTTATTTGCTGAAATTTGCAGCTGTTATTCGCTGAAATTTGGACAAATTTTAGTTCGGTTGCAGAATTAAAGGTTGATTTGTTGCAGTTCACTGCGGAATTTGACGCAAAAACACGTTCACAAAACCACGATCACGAAACCACGATTTAAATACTGGTGCAAAATTTGTTGCAGTTGATTTGTTACATTCGGAAAATAGTGGGGACAGTCACGATCACGAAACCACAGTTTAAATCGGTTTTATAGATCTGCACGTGTTTAATAAAATTCATCCGCAGAATTTTTCGCTCAGAATTTTGTCGTTTAGTCGCTGCAGATTAGACATTCGCTGCCGATTGGTTATATACAGATCTGATTGGTTATACGAATCAGGAGAGTACAAGTTATACGAATCGAGATTTTGCACATCCGGTACAAAGTTATTCGCAGAAATTATAAGCCGAAAAAAAAACTGAAATACTGACCCGAAAAAAAAAAAAAAAAAACTGACCCGATCCGACCCGAAACCCGTTCTGACCCGGACCCGACCTGACCCGAAACCCATTCTGACCCAGACCCGTTTCGACCCGAACCAAAACAACACTTTTTATAATTGACCCGTTTTGACCCGACCCGTTTTAACCCGAACCCGTTTTGACCCATGACCCGACCCGACCCGACCCAACCCGTTTGCCAGGTCTACCAAAATCTTTTAAACAACCCTGATACATTTTTCCCACAAGTTGACCCAGAACCTCCACTATATCCAACTATGAGCCCGGAGAATCTGACTGAACTTCGTCTTTGGGGCGAAGAGTTAATTGATGCAGGAAATAGGATTAGGGATATTGGAGAAAGAGTTACTTGGAAGTATGACGAAAGGGAGCGTCGTTTTTAAAAATTAGCTGACCAGATAATGGGAGTTTGCAGGAATATTTGTTAATAAATAATCATAATAACCAGTATGTGTAATAACTTAACAATAAAACGTTGTATGATAATCGTGTGTTCGAGGCATAATATAATATATAGAAATGAAACTCGTGAAATCGATAATTATTAGTTATACATGTTAATGTGATTATGTGCAAATTGTTTTATTATAACCCATATTGGGTTGAGTTATAATACAAAGTATTTAAAAATAAGAAGGGTAAGAAGCCACCAGATAGTGACAAGTGTCCTAGGAGGAATGAAATGAAAAGGGTAATTTTGTCTACAAGAGGAAAGAGAATATGCACATGTAAGTCACATGTTATTCCCCCCCCCCCCAATTTTTAAACGTCCGTAACTTTTTTATACATGATTTGTTTTTAAAAAAAATTATACCATAAAATCGAGCGTTTTTTTATCTTTAATATGAGTACCATATTGTTATATTTTACAAAAAAAAATTCAAAAACCCAGTTGCATATTACACAATGGACATGATGTAAAACACAATGTAAAGTACATAAAAAACACAATCAATGACAACAGATAAAGACACAATGGACAACATACTAAAACACAATGACCATAACGTATAACACAATGGCGATAACATATAACACAATAAGTATCAGACTAAATAAAAACACAATTGATGACAACAGATAAAAGACACAATTAATGACAGCAGATAAAAGACACAATGGAGAGCAGATGAAAACACAATGGAAAACAAACTAAAAACACAATACACAACAAACTAAAACACAATGAACAAAGATAATAAAAAATTGAACAAATTATTAAAACACAATGGACAACATATTAAAACACAATGAATAACATATTAAACACAATGACCTGAACTAATAACACAATTTATAGAAAACCCAGATATAACACCATTTTCATTGTGTTATAGGTTCTTATAAAAACGCAATGGATAGAACACAAATCAACATTGTGTTATAGGTTTTGATAATAACACAATGTACATGATGTAAAACACAATGTAAAGTAGATAAAAAACACAATCAATGACAACAGATAAAGACACAATGGACAACATACTAAAACACAATGACTATAACGTATAACACAATGGCGATAACATATAACACAATAAGTATCAGACTAAATAAAAACACAATTGATGACAACAGATAAAAGACACAATTAATGACAACAGATAAAATACACAATGGAGAGCAGATGAAGACACAATGAAAAACAAACTAAAAACACAATACACAACAAACTAAAACACAATGAACAAAGATAATAAAAAAAACTGAACAACTTATTAAAACACAATGGACAACATATTAAAACACAATGAATAACATATTAAACACAATGACCTGAACTAATAACACAATTTATAGAAACCCAGATATAACACCATCTTCATTGTGTCATTTATTGTGTTATAGGTTCTTATAAAAACGCAATGGATAGAACTCAAATTAACATTGTGTTATAGGTTTTGATAATAACACAATGTATAGAAACTCTACTGACCAAAACCCAGTTAAAAGACACAATGACCTGAACCTTTAACACAATGCAAAAAAACCCAGTAAAAATGAAAATTTTTATTTTATTTTTATATGATAATATGGTACTCATATTAAAGATAAAAAAACACTCGTTATTATGGTGAAATTTTTTTTCAAAAAAAATGTCGTATGAAAAAGTTATGGACGTTTTAAATCGATGGGGGAAATTGGCATGTGCCTTGCATGTGGAGAGAGAAAATCCATAAATATAGGATTCCCTTTATGCCCTTCTATTATCTTCTTTTCCCTACAACTAATCTCAACCCTTCAAATCTAAGATCAATGGACTAGAATCCTTCTTACCCTTCTTATTTATTTTATACTTTGTATTTGATCCTAACCCATATTTGTATTAATACTAATTATTTATATAAAATTAATTATCAGATGGCAAACATTGGTAATGAACCAGTAAATGAGGTTAATCAGTCTGAGCAACATCCAGGAGATCAATATATGACTAGACAAGATATTGAAAATATTGTTACTCAAGCGATAGCCAATGCTATTCCAGCCATCGTTGCTGCTGTAAAGAATCCAATCGAACCGCAACAAATCGTTCCTAGTAAACGTATTTCTGAAGATAACTTTAGTAATAGTGTAAACGGAGGCAATGATCATGTTAATCATAATAGGGAACCACATCAAGCTCCATTACCAAAGAAAATTAAAACTGCAACGCCTGGTTGCACTTTCAAAGAATTTCTTGCTTGTAAACCCACTGAATTTGCAGGCAGTGAAGGAGCAACTGCATCACTGCGTTGGTTAGAGAAAACCGAAGCAGTCATTGCAATAAGTAAATGTGCTAAAGATGATCAGGTCATGTACGCATCAAATCTCTTCATGGAAGGAGCACTTGAATGGTGGAACACTGTGTTACAATCAAAAGGAAGAATGATAGCTTATGCCATGACTTGGGAAGAATTTAAGGGTTTTGTAGAAAGAAAATTCTGTCCCGAGTATGAAAAGGAACAAATGACAAATAAGTTCCTAAATCATCGGATGATGGGTGTAGATTGTCGCAGTTATACTTCGACATTCTTTGAATATGCTAGAGTGGTACCAACACTGGCTTCGCCAGAACCGGTACTCATTTCTCGCTACATTTGGGGACTAATTAGTGAAATTCGCAATATCGTTAAAGCTACGAGACCTCGCACTATTGACGATGCTGTGGAATTAGCTAATACCCTAACCGATGAATTGGTACGCACACAAGATGAAAACAGAAAGAAGGAACTGGCTCATAAAATTACCCAAGGATTTCGTACGGGTAATAATAACAACTTCAAGAGAAAAGGAACAGGGCAATCTTCAACCTTGCCGTTCTGTCAAAATTGCAAAAATAAACATTTTGGAAAATGCAAAGTATATTGCAATTTTTGCAAAACTGTAGGGCATCGTGAAGAAAATTGCAGGAAGAAATCCATAATTTGTTACAATTGTGGAGAGGCAGGACATTTCAAAACAGAATGTCCTAAATTAATCAAACCAGCAGACAACAAAACTAAGGTGACCGACGGAACTACTAAGAAGAATGCTAGGGCATTTCAGCTAACCACTCAAGAAGCAGAACTCATCCCAGATGTGATAGCGGGTACGTTCTTAGTTCACAAAATTTACGCCAAAGTATTATTTGACTCTGGTGCGAACCAAAGTTTTATAAATACTTCATTCTGCCAAGCTCTTAAATTACCTTTAACCAATATTAGGCAGATTTTTACAGTTGAAACGGCAGACGGAAATTCAGTTAAAATAGATAAAGTTTTGCAAGAAGAAAACATAGAACTTTTAGGACATACATTCTCTGCAAAACTATTGCCGATGAATTTAGCTGAATTTGATGTTGTATTAGGAATGGATTGGTTAGTAGCCAACCATGCTAGAATTCTTTGTGATCAGAATTCCATAGAAATTCAATCACCCACCGGAGAAGTAATTAGGATTATAGGAGATAAACCATGTAAGCCCATGAAGTTCATATCAGTAATGAAAGTTGCTAATTATGAACGAAAACAAGGAATAGTGTATATGATTTCGGTAATCATTAGTACTAAGGGAAAAGATCTTAAGGAAATACCAGTAGTCTCAAAATACCCAGATGTATTTCCAGAAGAGTTACCGGGATTACCTCCAGATAGGGAAGTAGAATTTAGGATTCATCTAATTCCAGGAACTACACCGATAGCCAAGGCACCTTATCGGTTAGCACCCACAGAAATGTTAGAACTAAAAACACAATTAGATGAATTACTAAGTAAAGGATTCATACAACCTATATCCCCTTGGGGAGCGCCAGTATTGTTTGTAAAGAAAAAGGATGGTTCAATGAGAATGTGTATCGATTATAGAGAACTGAATAATGTTACAATTAAGAATCGATATCCATTACCTAGGATTGATGATCTGTTTGATCAACTTCAAGGAGCTAGATATTTTTCTAAAATAGATTTACGCTCCGGATATCATCAATTGAAGGTACAAGAAGAAGACATACCTAAAACTGCTTTCAGAACTAGGTATGGTCATTATGAGTTTACAGTCATGCCCTTTGGGTTAACAAATGCACCTGCTGCATTCATGGACATGATGAATAGGATCTTTAAACCATATTTGGATAAATTTGTAATTGTCTTCATAGACGATATACTTATTTATTCCAAAAGTCAGACAGAGCATTGTGAACACCTTCATGCACTCTTAACTTTGTTAAGAAAAGAAAAGCTTTATGCCAAATTCTCGAAGTGTGAATTTTGGTTGCAAGAAGTGCAATTCTTAGGACACATGGTGAATCACGAAGGTATTCACGTAGATCCTGCTAAGATAGAGGCAATTACCAAATGGAAGGTTCCACAAACAGCAATGGAAATTAGAAGTTTTATAGGTTTAGCTAGGTATTATAGACGGTTTATTAAGGATTTTTCCAAAATAGCCGTACCATTAACTAAGCTAACCTGTAAAACGGTTAAGTTTGAATGGGGACCAAAGCAAGAAGAAGCCTTTAGAATATTAAAGCAGAAATTTACAAATGCACCAATCTTAGCCTTACCAGAAGGAATTGAAGATTTTGAGGTATATTGTGATGCTTCAAAACTAGGATATGGATGTGTGCTTATGCAATGCAAAAAGGTGATTGCATATGCTTCAAGGCAATTGAAAAAGCACGAAGAAAATTATACGACTCACGATTTAGAATTAGGAGCCGTAATTTTTGCCCTTAAGATTTGGAGACATTATCTTTACGGAAGTAAATTTACTGTCTACACAGACCACAAAAGTTTAAGATATATATTTGGGCAAAAAGAGTTAAACATGAGACAAAGAAGATGGATGGAAATCCTAAGTGACTACGACTGTGATATTCAGTATCACGAAGGAAAGGCAAATGTAGTTGCAGATGCCTTAAGTCGTAAGCATTATGAGAAACAACGACGGGTTCGTGCTCTCAGATTAAATCTACAAATAGATTTAATGGAACAATTGAAGAATGTTCAAGCTACAACAATCAAGGATGATGCTGAAGGAATGAAAGGACGAATCAAGGAATTAGAATAAGGAATAGATGGAGTTTGGAGATTCCACAAAAGAAGAATTTGGGTACCTAAGCATGGAGACTTAAGACCTAAGATTTTAGAGGAAGCTCATAAATCTAGGTATACTATGCACCCAGGAAACAATAAGATGTACCAAGATTTAAGAAAGAACTTTTGGTGGATAGGAATGAAAAAGGATATAGCACGATATGTTTCTAAATGTCTCACTTGTTCACAAGTTAAGGCAGAACATCAGAAACCCTCAGGTTTACTACAACAATTAGAAATGCCAGTATGGAAATGGGAACTTATAACAATGGATTTTGTTACTAAGTTACCCAAAACGAGAAAAGGTAATGATGCAATTTGGGTAATTGTGGATCGATTAACCAAATCAGCTCACTTTCTACCAATGAAAGAAACCTTTAGTATGGAAAGGTTGGCAAAATTGTATGTAGATGAAGTTGTATCCTTACATGGAGTTCCACTCTCCATTGTTTCGGATAGGGATAGTCGTTTTACTTCTCATTTCTGGAAAAGTTTCCAGCAAGCTATGGGAGCTCGATTAAATCTGAGCACTGCATATCATCCCCAAACAGACGGACAAAGTGAAAGGACGATCCAAACTCTAGAAGACATGCTTAGAGCATGTGTAATAGATTTTGGTGGAAATTGGGATGATCATTTACCATTAATTGAATTCTCCTATAACAATAGCTATCATTCAAGTATTGAAACCGCCCCATTTGAAGCACTATATGGAAGAAAGTGCAGAACTCCAGTTTGTTGGGCAGAAATAGGAGAAAGTCAATTATCAGGTCCTGAAATAGTGCAAGAAACGACTGATAAGATTACTCAAATCAAGGAAAGACTGAAGACGGCTCGAGATCGCCAGAAAAGTTATGCAGACAATAGATGCAAGCCGTTAGAATTCCAAGTTGGAGACAAAGTACTATTAAAAGTTTCTCCTTGGAAAGGAGTAGTTAGATTTGGAAAGAAAGGAAAGCTAAGTCCAAGGTACGTAGGACCATTTTCAGTAATCCAACGTATAGGACCAGTTTCTTATCGTTTACAACTACCAGAAGAATTAGCAGGAGTACATGATGTATTTCATGTATCCAATCTCAAGAAATGCTTATCAGATTAATCACTGGTAGTACCTCTTCGAGATATAGAGGTAAACGAAAAGCTGAAATTTGTTCAGAAATCTCTTCAAATTGAGGATCGAAAGATCAAGTTTCTCAAACACAAACGACTAGTTTTAGTCAAAGTCAGATGGGATTCAAAGAGAGGAGCTGAATATACTTGGGAGCTGGAATCGGAAATGAAGCGAAAGTATCCTCACTTATTCCAATAAATCTCGAGGACGAGATTTTTATTAAGGTAGGTAGAATGTAACAACTCTCATCAAAAGTTATATTTATTTAATCAAATTGTCCAATAGGAAACCCTAATTGAGAAACCCAAGTGATTCTGCATAATCCCTAAAATTTTCAGAACACTCGGAATCAGGATCAGGGCCCCTAAAACTCAGGGGGGTAAACCCTAATTGGTAATATCCTTACAGTTTGCTGTAGGAATTGAATTACGTCGAAATCTGACTCACCAAAGCTATAAAAGACACGAGCCTACTCTACCCTAGAAGTGACCTGTCGCGCCACGCGAGAGGAACAAGAGGACCCCTCGCGTGGCGCGAGGGGGACGATTTTCCAGCTATAAATAGTAGGCTGTGGGACTAGAACTTCTGCGTTGATTTGACGTTTAAATTCGTTTCGTACACGAAGTTATAGCATAAACAGTCTACAAAACACACACTGATCAGGAAGTGCTGCCACAATTCAGGGTAATAACTCGATCGCTGCTACGATTCAATGTCCGATCGATTAAACTATCCAATGGATGTTTAAGTGCTGCCCACATTAGGGTTTATGCTTTGTCATTCGTCGTTAAATCGATGGATGTTTAAGTATCGCGCTTTGTCATTCGTTGTGAAGGTTTTAATCTCGTGAGTTATCGTAAATGCTGTATTAAGTTACTAACCTAGTTTGTGTGCCTGATTATTTAAACTAGGTTATCAAGGCTAATCAGTAGGATAAGCTCTGTTAAATCTGCAATGTGTGTCATTCTCTTTTTATCTAATTACTTTCAAAATCAGGTTTATTTTCAAAGGTTATAATTACAGGGATTAAGTCTATGTAATCTGAAATTACTGCCAGTATGTGGGGGGATGTGCACATAGCTACTAATTATTTATCATTTGTGGGTGAACGGACCCAACAAGTGATATGTCCACAGTCACAAGTCCGGTCAAGTGACAACTGGATCAGTTAATTTAAAAGATAGAGACATTGTAATCGCTCTTAATACTGTAAATTATAACAAACAGGTCGTTCTATGTAAATAGAATGATTCACTCAGTATTTCCCGCTGACAAAACCTTTTTCAAACATGTTTCAGGTGATCTGTTGTGATCCAGGAAAAAGTGCCGTGAAGCACTATCAGCTTAAGGAAGTGGCTCAGTATAAAATAAAGAAACATGTTTTGTAAAATAAAAGATTTCTTCGTGAAATCTCAATATTGTAAATTACCGGGTTATATCCCGAATTGTGAAATAAAATAAACGGGAAATATTTCAGTTTTAAAAAGATCCTGATGAAACTTCTGCTGTTAATTAAATACCACGGGATTTCTGTTCCGCGGCTCCTGAAACGGGTCAAACCGGGTCGGGGGCCGTGACAGAATCCGAAAACATTTCTTTTGATAACCTTGACTAAAAGGGTTATCCGACTATATCAAGGCTTGAATGTATGCGTTAACTTACCACATAAATGTTTGTATCAATAAAACATGCATTTACTTTGCAAAACATAACTTCTTGATATATTCAAAATACTTTGTTTTGTACATTTCTACATTTGGTTTATGTGACAATACTTTACTTACAATACATAACATTTGTTACACATTACTTGACTACATTTGGACTTTTTAACATTTGACATGGCTTATACAAGGACTTTTTGACAATTGGTTTAAACATGGACTTTATGCATTGATTGTTTTTTTAAGTGATTTAAGTAACGAGGCGTGTGTAATATGATACAAGCATGGTGGATACGCCACTGGTACTTCCTATATATAAGTGTTTGTATGGTATTACATATCGTAGCGTTATTTGAATCATTTCAATTTAGACATATAACATTTTATACAAATAACATATCTTTCACAAGACATTGCTTTACAAATAACTTATTTTATACAACTCATTTTACTTAGTTATTCATTTAACCATGTATTATTCTTTTATGTATACATATCATCAGATCATATCGCTTTTTAAATGATTTACAAAACAAAACAATTTACAAGGTTCATGACTAAATCTTATTAAACATTTTCTTAAACTTAAGTCATGAATCCTATTTTCACAAAACCTATGTATCTCACAGACATTTTTATGCTGACGTACCTATTTTCACATGTGTTTTCAGGATGCTTTTGCATAGGATGATGATCGTGACACTAGGGCGGACCTGTGCCTCAGAGACTTAAAATAAAGATAGAACTAGTTTAATTATGTTCTGAACTCTTTATTTCCTGTTTTGAGATGATGTAACTCTCATGTTTAATAAATAAAATATAACTTTGTATGCCATGGTTGTGAAACAATAATTCTGTTACAACACTCCCCGACGTTTCCGCCGCGGTTGCATGTTATACGCGGTCGGGTGTGACATAAACATATTGACATACGTCATCACTTTATACGGGATTGTGCTGAAAAGAGACTAATTGAATTACACCGAGTCGACACACTAGATAACCTTGCTGATCTTTACACTAAAGCTTTTGATAGAGCTCGCTTTGAACACTTAGTCAAACTCAACGGGATGAGGAATCCTGAATAACTGGTTTTTCATAAGAATCTTGTAAATAGTTTACTGCTTTCTTAAAAATAAAAAAATACCAAAACACTGAAAAATCAAAAACATAAAAAAATAGAAAATAAAAAATGAGTTATCACTGTGTGAAAAGGAAGAAATTATAGTACATCAGCAAGTTATACTGTCACACTCAAACTGAATTAAAATGCTTACGTGTGATAGGAGCTTCATCATATGATGTACCAGTAGGCAAAAGCATGAAATAATCAACTTACTAATGTGATATAAACCTAAATGCACTGAGTATGAGTGGGGAACACATCAGTGGTGTATGGTTTAATGACCTTAAATCTTGCGTTGATAGATTGTCAAAATCTGAGGTTTTGGGTCTTTATACTGTTATTTCATCCGGGGATATCAGGGTTGTCCTTCTGCTGCATCCAGATACATGCTGACCTAGGCACCCATACATATTAAAATAAGCACAATTCACAGTTCACTTCAAATGCAAATGGCATGTACCTTCATCAACCCTTTGGAAGGCAGGATACAACCGACTATTACTCCATAGTAAACTCATCCCCGCCATCACCAAGGCCCCCTTCGGGATCACAGTGCACTCGGATGGGCGTTGGCTTAACCTCTTAAACAGAGCATTCTCGATGTAGGCATCAGCAAGTGGGCCGTCATCCTTAAATTTATCCTTGGCCCCCATTTCCCTCCAGTGCATCTCCCCGGGGATCACACTGGCATCAATGTAGAAGAATTTCTTCTTCCAGTCCTTATCCCTTGAACTAGCAGGGATATCCCTCAGGCAAGACACACCAATGTCTCGTCGATCGAAGGTAAAAAAGGGAGATTTCCACACAAGAACGAAAAAAGTCCTAAACACTGTGATTTCAAGGATATGACCCAGGGCTATGCTGGAAAATTCGAGGTGACGAAGTTTAACTAACCCTAGAAGATGCATCTGGGAGATGTGAATCTGGTATTCGTTAAGAACGGACTTACAAAATTTGGTATTGGGCAACCGAAACTTGCAGAACTTGAAGAAATCACTGAACAGAGTAATCTTACCCTATTCAGTGGGAATGCTGTATCTTGCTTCGATGGTTGCACCGGATTCCATTCCGGTTTGATATCATACTCTTGCACAAGATTGTTGAACGATATCGTCCCCCACTTGCAGTACAAGGCATCGGAACCTGCCTGGGATGAAGAAGACTCGCCGGTTTTGGAAGCTATATTATGCAGTCAATAAATTGAAGAAGTTGAGAGCAAAGAATGAAATGGGAAAACCCTAACGGGGAACCTATTTATAGGAAAGGGATAACAACCCTTCGAATTCAAAAAGGCAAAAGGATGGGAACGCGTATCAAGACAGGGGCAGGTACAACTGTCATCCTAAAGATGACTTAACTGTCACACCTTTTCACATGGCCACCATTTTTCAAAAAAGTAACGGTACTCCCACTCGAGAAACTTGCACTCAAACGGGGTATTTTGACTTTTTCCTTTTTTAGTCCGATTTCATGAATTTCATTTCATAACTTCGGACTTGGGGGACATGACGAGGTATGACCCGAACTGGCCAACCCGGCCTGGTCATTACCTATTATTTTATTATAAATATTTATCAGAGCCCAATCTTTTGGGAAGATCATGCAATTCCCTAACTTATCGAAGCCCATCCTAACTTAGAGGAACCCCTAATGGTAAATTATAAATAGAGGTAAACATTAAATGTCACACCCCAACCGATGGTAGAAACATCGGGGTGCGACACTAAGCGTTCAGATTGCTCATGAGTTTCCACAACACTAATAGTTTCGATAGAAATTAATTGATTCCATGCAATAGTCTAAAGACAAACATCAACCACAAACACGCAGTATCAGAATACAAGATATCAACATTGTCTCAAAGTTTCTACTTTAACTAAGATGTGTTTCTAAGCAGCACCCTAGCAAGTTTCTTGAACGAAGCATCCTATCAGCCTGCAACATGTATTAAAATAAAGTCAGTACAAAAACGTATTGACGAGTATACAAGTTTGAGTATATAGCATAATAGTTTAAAAGACTCATATCCATCATGTAAACGATAAAATAGTTTCAGCCATGCTAGTGTTCGCAGTCCAAGTGATAGCCCAAGTGTCCCGATGCTTTAACAACTTTCCCAAGAATCAAGGAAAGCAAATAGAATCCTCCTAACAATACCCCCGGGAATAATGGGGAGGTGCATCATCCTATAGCGCTACTATTGTTAAGGCGAAACTACACACAAGGATTAAACGTTCACATAGCATAAAGAATCAAGAATCAAGAATCACAAGTATCAAGTTTCACATTCACAGAGGATAGAGTTTAGATTCAAAAGTTTCAAGTTTCATAAGATACATGTTGCATCCCAAAAGTTTAAAACGAAAAGGGATCGAGTATACTCACAGTGATTGCTTAACAGTAACACTGTTATTGGATCAAAGGGAGCTCTTAGGATTAGCTTGATTAGAGTACAATAGATAAGCGTCGAACAGAATAACGAAAATCATGCAAGTGTTGGATCAGTCACCTGATTGGATGGCCATCCGAATGGATGATCATCCGGTCGGATGACATATGAATGGGACGGATCACCATCCGATCGGATGGTCATCCAGACAGATGGCCATTCGATCGAATGGTCATTCGATCAGTGTGATAAGTTTCCAAAATGTTTAACTTTTGAAGTTTTCAAAGTTTCTGATTCAAAATAATTCAAGTGTTGAAGGTTGTAAGTCACAAATCCCTTGATCGGAAGGTCATTCGATTGGACGACAGTCCGATCGGAGCGCCATTCGACTGATATGGGTTTGTTCCTTTTTGCAACCTCGTAAAAGTTTCTAAGTTTTTGGTTTAACGGTGACGACATGGTACGTTTTGAGATAACGAAAAACACCCCAAGGTTCGACCTGTCTGATCGGATGGGAATCACCCCGTCCGTTCAGGTGTATGTTCTTGATGGAGTTTATGCCGGAATTCGTACTCCGGTCATCTTCTTCGGCGATAATCCATTTCCAAGCCGACTCCAGACTAATCATTAAGTTTGCAGCCCATTTGGATCCTGATCCCACCGTCTTTACGTAAAAGTTTAAGAAAAGATGAAGGAAACATGAGTTTTAGCTAAAAAAAGTCTAGGTTTAGTAAAGATCCGGTGTAAAAACTCATGAAATTCCTTAGATCTGAGCTAGATCTTGACTGGAATGACATCACACCACTGTTTGTACAAACCGCTATGATGACGTCATCCCCAAGAGTTAAAATCTTAGAGATTTCACGGTGAAAAGTGTGATTTCAGATTAGAATCATGTAGAGAATAGTATATAGATCGAAGATGTACAAGAATCAAGTGTACAACATACCGAAATCGCCGAGAAATGGAAGAAAAGTGAGAGGGCGTGCGTCTGGTCAAAGGAGACTGTCACATCAGTGAACGATGATGTGACAGGTCCTATTTATAATGCAAGTGAGGAGTTAAGGCGGTGTGGCACAGATCGGATGGCTGCTCGATCGAATGGCCCTCCGATCGGATGGTCATCCGATCGGATTGCCATTCGGTCAATCCCATCCATTCCCCCTTCCCGTCTTTGGTTCGTTTTATGAATCAGATTAAGCGTTGCATTGCGTATTATTGTGTAATAGTACCACATACTAGGTTATATCATTGATACAAAGTTTCCAAATTTCCAAGTTTCCACCAGTGACAAGTCTCCAGTCTCTCGTTCAACCAAGTCTCAACTTTCACAAGTCTCAAGAGTCAAGCACCAAGTATCAAGCATCAAGAATCAAGATTCAAGTATCAAGAATCAAGTCTCAAGAATCAAGAATCTAGGTTCAAGTATCATAGCATTAAGTATCAATAATCAAGTGTCTAGAGTTAAGTATCAAGAATCTAATATTTAGAGTCAAGCTTCAAGAATCTAGCTTCATAGGATTTAAGTGTTAAGTATCAACAAGATTCAAGTTTCATAGCACAAAGATTCACAAGTGTTAAAAGTGTCAAGAGTCACATAGTATAAGGACTCAAACTGACAATAGCTAAAATTTCAGGGACGCAAGGCGTTACATTAAAGGTATGCATCTTCTGTTCTCGTTTACTCTCTCTCTCTCTCTACACATATTCTCTTACTCCCAAACCGAGACTTATTCTCACGCCGGAGGGTGGTTATAGGAATAACCCCATTCCTGTAACGAGTCCTAATGGTGTTCTGTTTTGCATTTAGTGGTCTGGATCGCCAAGAGTTGAAATCCTAGTCGAAGCCTACCGTTCAGGTCAGTGTTTCTTCAACTAATATCCCTAGCACATCGACCGAACCCATGGCTCTGATACCAGTTGTAACAGTCTAAGTAAATTGTGTCAGGATATTGTCCGCTTTGTCCCCGATAGATTGCCCATCCAGGAACTCACGATTTTGTTTTCTCCCAATGAATTATCACACAGACAAAACCTATCTTGGTAGAGAAGGTTTCCAACCCCTTAAAAGTAAAACTTCTTTCTCCCCCACAACAAGTGTGTGATTTACATCATTTGATGGGAAAACGGAGCCTTACTTATAAAGGCGTGAAAACCTTTTCAAGCAGGGCACATTTTTCCTAGGCGACCATTCATCAGGAGAAAACAAAAGAGCGGGTTCCTAGTTGGTCAATTCATCGGGGCAAAACAGACAATATCCTGATATATTATTACAAAGACCATAACACCCTATCAATGATTATAACTTTTTTTGCAACGACCCATAAACGGTTGCAACTTTTGAGGCCCATTTGCGATTGTAGACAGCTGGTAGCAAAGTTTGTGATGATACTTAAATTAAAACTTAAATTATTTATTTTTTTGACCATAATCTTTTTTTACTTAAATTACAAACAGTTTTTTACGGCTTTTGATCAGAACGACGATACGAGTCCGTTGATGTAAAACTTACCTCGAAACGGTGCTCCAAAAGATGAAAACGACGCTTCAATTCGGGTGTTTAAATTTCCAATTAACAAAAATCAAGTCACTTGTAGCACCATTTCGAGGTAAGTTTTACATCAATGGACTCGTATCATCGTTCTGATCAAAAGCCGTAAAAAAACTGTTTGTAATTTGGAAAAAAAACATAACTCCATTAAGTTTTTTTTTAACAGGGGACCGATGTAGGAAAAATAGGTGAAAGGTGGGTCAGTTGGGGGATATTTAAAGGTGTGATTGTCAATGGCCAATGATGTCACACCCCAACCGATGGCGGAAACATCGGGGCGTGGCACTGAGCGAAACTGATTGTCCTGGAGAAATCCATAACAACTAAATTACCAGATATTTAATATTTATGTCCCATACCATAACATACCAAAGTAAATAGTTATTACAGACCAAATATCTCATAGACAAATAAAAGGCTGTTCCGGCAACTCAGATTTAAATTGTTTGTTTCTAGACACTTCCTACATTGATTCCACATAGCAAGCATCCTAGCATCTCAAACACCTGTCACATACGTTAAAATAGATGTCAATACACATAGTGTAAAGGTGAGCATACAAGTTTAATAGTATAATAGATAGCGAAAGTGAGTTTATGCATAACCAGCATGTAACATGTATAGTGTGAAGCAAGTAGGTTACCGACAATGAAATATGCACAGACGTAACTGCGGGTTGTAGAATGCGCAACACATATCACCACTGTGACATGTGAGAAAAACCCTTAACAACCCCTGTCCATGACAGGTGCTGAGTCCAAACTATAGTACTATCGTTGCTAAGGTTTCAGGTGACAATCACTGTGTAAACATAACATACAAGCATTCATCGAGTAACACGTATAACATGCAGTAATGGTTAGCGTATAAAAGTGTTTGTGTTGTGTGATCGATGTGATTTAGTATAAGTAACATATGTAATACCCAAAAGTGCTTAAAGCAAAAAGGGATCAAGTATACTCACAGATAGCGTTTAATAACTAAACAACGTCTTGGATTAAAGGGAGCGCTAAGAGATTAGCCTGAACAGAACGATAGCATAAGCGATAATTGGCGCGTTAAACGGTGCGAGTGAGCTGAGGGACGAAGGGACATCCAAACGGATGGCAATCCAGATGGATGGTCATCCGGTCGGATGGCCATTCGATCGGCTTGCCGTTCGCTTGGGAAGGATGTGTTTGCGTATGATGGTTTTGAAGTTTTCGATGTAGCATTTTGAAAATAGGGAAGTATCTCTACCTTTCAAGTCGTCCGGTTGAACGGTCATTCGGTCGGATGGCGATCCATCTAGTGAGATATTTTAGAGAACAAGTTCACAGCAGAATGGTCATTCGACCGGATGGTCATCCGATCGGATGGCCATTCGCGGGAGGTTGATAAGTATTGAAAGTTGTGAAAAGTTTAAATGTCATGAGTCATCCGATCGGATTGTCGTTCGATCGGATGGCAATCCGATCAGACGACAGTCCGTTTGTGACTTGTGTGTTTTGAAATTTGTTAAGTTTGAAAGTGACAGATCGCAATTAACAATCTTTTCTTCCTTTGACTTTGACTATGACTTGTACTTTGACTTTCAAAACGCGGGTTGTTACAGCCCCCCTACTTTAGGAAATTTCGTCCCGAAATTTAAGAAGTAGGCGTAACAAACAGTTGCGGGTACTTCGCCTTCATGTCACTTTCGAGTTCCCAGGTGAACTCGGCGCCGCGTTTGCCTTCCCAGCGAACCTTCACAATGGGAATGCGTGAGCATCGGAGTACCTTGGTTTCTCGGCCCATGATCTCGACAGGCTTCTCCATGAAGTGTAATGTTTCGTCCACTTGTAGATCCTCAAGAGGGACATGTAATTCCTGGTCGGCTAGACACTTTTTGAGGTTCGAAACGTGGAAAGTCGGGTGGACATTACTAAGTTCCTCCGATAGTTCGAGTCTGTAGGCCACTTTGACAATCCTTTCCAGAATTTTAAAGGGTCCAACATATAGAGGCGCGAGCTTTCCTTTCTTGTCGAATCTGATCACCCCCTTCCAAGGTGCAACGTTTAGGAGTACGTGATCGCCAACGTCAAATTCAAGGGGCTTGCGGCGTCTATCAGCGTAACTTTTCTGACGACTCCGAGCTTTCAGCAGATTGTCTCGAATTTGGAGGATTTTGTCAGTCGTTTCTTGCAACAGCTCAGGACCGGTAATTTGCGCGTCCCCGATCTCGTGCCATACAATAGGCGATCGACATTTTCTTCCGTATAATGCCTCAAATGGTGCCATTTGGATGCTAGAGTGATAACTGTTATTGTACGAGAATTCGACTAAAGGTAAATGCGAATCCCAATTACCACCGAAATCTATAACACACGAGCGAAGCATGTCTTCGAGGGTACGAATCGTACGTTCAGTCTGACGGTCAGTCTGGGGATGGAAAGCAGTACTAAGATTGAGAGTAGTACCGAGAGCAGATTGAAACGTTTCCCAAAGACGCGAGGTAAAGCGACCATCGTGGTTAGAGATGATGTCACGAGGTGTCCCGTGTCGACAAATAACTTCGTCGTTATAGATTCGAGCTAATCGTTCTAACTTGTAGTCTTCCCGTATCGGTAGGAAGTGAGCAGATTTGGTAAGGCGGTCAACGATAACCCAGATGCTGTCGTGACCTGATGGCGTGCGCGGAAGTTTCGTTATAAAATCCATAGCTATACTCTCCCATTTCCACATAGGGATTTCGGGTTGTACGAGTAAGCCGGAGGGGCGTTGATGCTCAGCCTTGACCTTCGAACAAGTCAGGCATTTCGAAACATAGACAGCAATATCTCTCTTCATGCTCGACCACCAGTACTTGTAGCGAAGGTCCTGGTACATCTTATCGGCACCGGGATGAATGGAATACCGCGATTTGTGGGATTCCTTTAGCAAAATCTGTCGTAGATTGGTATGCTTGGGAATCCAAATTCGGTCTAGATAATGGAATATACCATTTGATTTATTCACCAGTTGCTCGTTGTTATTGAAGATCCTTTCTTTCTTCAAAGTGCGTTCGGTAAAACAAGCATGTTGGGCATCACAGATAAGAGCTTCGAGATTGTGTTGGGCTTGAGTATTACGAACGTTATGCAAATAGCTTCGTCGACTGAGAGCATCGGCAATGACGTTTTCTTTTCCTGGATGGTAACGAATCTCACAGTCATAATTGTTGAAAAGTTCAACCCATCGGCGCTGGCGCATATTCAGTTCTTTCTGGTTAAAGATGTGTTGTAGGCTCTTGTGGTCTGTGAAAACCGTACACTTGGTACCGTAAAGGTAGTGTCGCCAAATCTTCAACGCAAAAATAACTGCACCAAGCTCGAGATCGTGGGTTGTATAGTTCTTCTCGTGGATCTTGAGCTGTCGAGAGGCGTACGCGATAACCTTGTCTCGTTGCATGAGAACACAACCAAGACCGAGGTTAGAGGTATCGCAATAGACTACAAAATCGTCGTTTCCGTCGGGCAGTGAGAGCACGGGAGCATTACAGAGCATAGCTTTGAGAGTTTGAAAGGCCTCCTCTTGTTCGGTTCCCCAAACAAAAGGCTTGTCCTTGTGCGTAAGCGAGGTAAGCGGGACAACGATCTTCGAGAAATCAGCGATAAATCGGCGATAGTAATCCGCCAATCCGAGAAAAGAACGAACTTCGGATGGGTTCTTTGGTGTAACCCAACTCTTAACAGCTTCGATCTTCGCAGGATCGACATGAATTCCTTGACTATTGACGATGTGACCGAGGAATTGAACCTCCTTGAGCCAGAATTCGCACTTGGAGAACTTGGCATAGAGGCGGTTTCCCTGGAGTAGTTCAAGAACTAAACGTAGATGTTGCGCGTGTTTGGTTTTTGACTTGGAATAGATCAGGATATCATCGACGAACACGATGGCGAAGCGGTTGAGAAAGGGTTAACACACGCGATTCATTAGATCCATAAAAGCTGCGGGAGCATTAGTCAAACTAAAAGGCATAACAACAAACTCGTAACTATTTGATCAGTTATGGCTCTGATACCAATCTGTCACACCCCAACCGATGGCGGAAACATCGGGGCGCGACACTGAGCGAAACAGATTGTTCAGGAGAAATCCATAACAACTAAATTACCAGATATTTAATAATATGTCCCATACCATACCATAACATACCAAAGTAAACAGTTATTACAGACCAAATATCTCATAGACAAATAAAAAGGCTGTTCCGACAACTCAGATTTAAATTGTTTGTTTCTAGACACTTCCTACATTGATTCCACATAGCAAGCATCCTAGCATCTCAAACACCTGTCACATACGTTAAAATAGAGGTCAATACACATAGTGTAAAGGTGAGCATACAAGTTTAATAGTATAATAGATAGCGAAAGCGAGTTTACGCATAACCAGCATGTAACATGTATAGTGTGAAGCAAGTAGGTTATCGACAATGAAATATGCACAGACGTGACTACGAGTTGTAGAATGCGCAACACAATATTACCACTGTGACATGTGAGAAAAACCCTTAACAATCCCTGTCCACGATAGGTGCTGAGTCCAAACTATAGTACTATCATTGCTAAGGTGTCAGGCAACAATCATTGTGTAACCATAACATACAAGCATTCATCGAGTAACACGTATAACATGCAGTAACGGTTAGCGTATAAAAGTGTTTGCGTTGTGTGATCGATGTGATTTATTATAAGTAACGTATGTAACACCCAAAAGTGCTTAAAGCAAAAAGGGATCGAGTATACTCACAGATAGCGTTTAATAACTAAACACCGTCTTGGATTGAAGGGAGCACTGAGAGATTAGCCTGAACAGAACGATAACATAAGCGATAAGTGGCGCGTTAAACGGTGCGAGTGAGCTGAGGGATGAAGGGACATCCGAACGGATGGCAATCCGGACGGATGGTCATCCGGTCGGATGGCCATTTGGTCGGGTTTCCATTCGCTTGGGAAGGATGTGTTTGTGTATGATGGTTTTGAAGTTTTCATTGTAGCATTTTGAAAACATAGAAGTATCTCTACCTTTCAGGTCGTCCGGTAGAACGATCGTTCGGTCGGATGGCGATCCATCCAGTGAGATATTTTAGAGAACAAGTTCACAGCAGAATGGTCATTCGACCGGATGGTCATCTGATCGGATGGCCATTCGCGGGAGGTTGATAAGTATTGATAGTTGTGAAAAGTTTAAGTGTCATGAGTCATCCAATCGTATTGTCGTTCGATTGGATGGCAATCCGATCGGATGGTAGTCTGTTTGGTGACTTGTTCGTTTTGAAATTTGTTAAGTTTGAAAGTTTGCGGTTTGATCGAGACGATATGACAACGTGTTGAACAACGGAAAAAACCCTCAAGTCCAAGTTATCCGATCGGACGGGAATCACCCCATTCTGACCAGTTAACTGTCCTTGACGGTTGTTCATGTTCAACCCGGAATCGGTTGTCTCTTCCGATGAAATCCATTCTTAGTCCAACCCTTCACTATGGAGCGAGTAGAAGGCCTGAACGAGTTCTGATTCTATCGGTTTTGAGCTAAAGAGTGTAAAAGTATGCGAAGAAAAGTTAAGTAGGCATCTTTCAACTCTTCTACATTTGAAAATGTTTAGATTTAGGCGAGATTAGTGTTTAAACATGTTGAAATCTCTTAGATCTGAGGTGTACTTGGTGGGATGAGGTCAAATCTTGAAGTTCATGAGAACCCCATGATGACATCACCCTAGAACACCTCAAATCGAGCAGATTTCATGGTTAAAAGTGAAGATTCAAAGGTGAAAAAGAGTGTGTGTAGATGATAGGTGTACAAGATTTGAGGAAGAAACTTACAAGAATCGCGAGAAATCGAAGGAGAAAGGCCAGAGAAGTTGAAGAGTCGCACCAGAGCTGTCACATCACTGTTTGTGATATGACAGGTGCTATTTATAGGATTCCAAAAAGGGAAAGTTGGTGCAGGTGTGCGGATCGAGTGGCAACCCGATCGGATGGCCATCCGATCGGATGGTCATCCGTACGGATGACAATTCGATCGAATGGTCATTCGATCGAAGGGCTGCCGCGAGTTGGTTTTCGTGTTTTCGTTTTGTACGTTGAGCGTTGCGATGCGTTGCGGGTAAGCGATGCGATAGTATTACCCATTAGTTACACAAATAACCTAGCTACTAAATATCATAAATTTAACCCTTGAATCTCGAGTTTGCGATGAGATTGCATTGCGATAGAGTTGCGATTGCGTTTGCGATTAATCACCTCAACATAAACATAACATGCACAAGTAACACACAATAGCACACACACGTAAAACAATATCCATAACCTATAATTCGAGTTGCGATGAGATAGCGATGCGATTAGCGATTAAACTGCGATTAAGTAGCGATTTATTAACAAGTACTCCACATAATACAACTAAAGCAAATTAAAATAGAGTATCGATTACAAGTCGAGAAGTACAGTCAGTAATTAAGCAAGGAGTGACAGATCGCAATTAGCAATCTTTTCTTCCTTTGACTTTGACTTGTACTTTGACTTTCAAAACGCGGGTTGTTACAAATGACCTATAGTTAGGATTATTACAGGCTAATTCCCCAATGTTAAAAAAATAATTTGGAATAAAAAAAACATAACTCCGTTAAATTTTTTTAACGAGGGACCGGTGTAGGAAAAATAGGTGAAAGGTGGGACTGGTGGAGGAATATTTAAAGGTGGGACTGTCAAGGGCCAATAACCTCTAGTTAGGATTTTACAGACCAATTCCCCAATGTTAAAAAAATCTAATAGGCCGTGAAATTATAAATAATATTATATTAAGAGAGTTTGGTGTGTACATGTATATATATATATATATATATATATATATATATAGTAGGGTTCCAGAGTAAACACAAGGTTGAGAGTGAACTGTGTGAACTAATTTAGGTCATTGGATTACATCATCTAGAGATTCTTAAACAATGACAGGATTGTAATTATAATGTTATAACTTCCATTTAAAATAATTGGCAGAATGGTATTTTCATCAGTTGTAAATTGCATTTATTAAACAATATAATCAAAATCCCTAAAATCTCGCTAGTTTCCGTTAATACAAGATACACAGCTGTTAGTGTATTCACATGTGTACAGTCTCGCTAGTACCAGTTTATACAAGATGCACATATATTAGTTTATACACATGATTATAGTCTCGCTAACTATCATTTTATACAAGATACACAGCTGTTAGCAGTGGCGAAGCTTGAGATTTTCGACCTGGGGGGCGGAAGTCACCGGACCTAAATATTTCTATAAAACTGGGGGGGGGGGGGGTCGAAAACGTATATACCGAAAAATTTCTATACGAAAACTACATACTCTCCACTACTGAGCGAAAAGTTCGAGGGGTCGGCCGCCCCCTCCCGCCCCTTAAAAGCTTTGCCCATGGCTGTTAGTTTATACACATGTGTACAGTCTCGCTAACTATCAGTTTATACAAGATACACAACTGTTAGTTTATACACGTTGTATAGACTTTTATACATCTGTGTATTATATTTAGAAATGGTTACATATGTGTATATTAACAACATATAGTATATTATGCATGCACACGAGTAGATTCATATAAAAATTATGAAATTAATGAAAACGAAACAAGTCACGTGTATGTGAATTCGTAATATGCATATGTGTATATACATAACAATATACATATGTGTATATCCATAACAAAGAACATAATACGTATGCACATATACGTAGATTTGTATGAAATTATAAAAGCAACTAGAACCAAACAAGTTACATGTATGTATAAACGTAATATACACATATGTATATACATAATCATATAATTAAAACAACAATGTACATATGTGTATCGAATGAAATATATTTGTATCTTCACGTGATACTCGAAATACATATATGTCTAGAGTGAGATACATTTATGTATTAAAGTGATACCTAGTTTTCTTAATTGATTATTTCACGTATCGGTTATGTATACTATATATGTATAATCCTTGCACTGATGATCAGTTAGTTTTTTTACTCAGCGTTTGATTATGTTGGTAATAACAAAAATAGATAACCTACATATTCAAAAAAAATTAATGGCAAAAAATAATTACAATTTCAATCTCAGAGAAAATTTTCAATATTTATTGAAAGTTATAAAAAGTTAAAAACAATATATTATGATATCTATATATACGAATAATAAAAGAAAAACAGTATTCAAGTTAAAATTAAAACAAAACCTATGGATAAAGAAATGAGTGCTACGAATATTTGGAAATTAAATAATTTGTAAGTAGAATATTTCAAAAAAAAAAAAAAACATTTTGAAAAAAATAATAGTTTTGTCTTTATCATCTTCTTGAGTGATAAGAATATCTGCAATATTCATTAATCAACTTCAACATATGAGCTGATGATGTAGAATGATAATGTCGTAATCCATGATGGTCTACCAAAATTTAAAGCTCTTCAATTTCTTATAATAAAATAATTGAGAAATAATTAAAAATGAGAGAGAGGGAGAGAAAGTTAAGAGATGAGAAAATTAAGTGATTTTAATTAAAAATACTTGGATAATGTCAATCTTACCCTTTTAATCTAAAAAATGATTAAGAGCCAAGATTAGTTCACTCAGTTCACTCTCAAGAAGTTGTTCACTCTTGAACCTAGTCATATATATATATAGGATAAGGATCCGTTAGGAACCACCCTTTATTGCGAGAACCGCGAGAACCAGTGTGAACACATGGCAAAATTGTAATTATGTGGTATTTATTAAAAAACACGTGCCCCTCTTCTCACCATTATGTTCACGATCTACAGCTTTTAATATTAGGGTTTCATTCATCAGCTTCAGCTTTTAATATTAGGGTTTCATTCATCAGAGATCAGATTGTTGTATACATTGAAGACGACGGCCGACGACGTTCACGTAACTCACTGGAGTTCACGGCGGCGACATCCGGGCACAGTGTTTCCGGTGGCATTCACAACGAACAACCCGCCATTTACACCCTCTACATGGCATCATCTGATTCATCACATGTCGATCCTCACACATCTGATGTTCCTCCTCATACATTCTCTGATAATCTTCCTCATACATCTGATGCTGACATTGTTGGTCCATCTGCTGATAATAGAGTTGATAGTCACAAGATACCTACAAATACAGAACATCAAGAGTTGAAAACCATTCGATTTGTGACTAAAGGTATTATGTCGACTGTAAATGAGGTATATACTTTGTAAATCGTTATATTTACTGTAAATGATGTTGTTTTAAATTATATGCACATGTGCATTATGTTTACTGTAAATTATATGCACACGTGCATTATGTTGAAAATTATACTATATCATTGATGTATGTATTCTGAACAAGTGCCTTATGGATAACTATCCAATTATGTACAAAATGGCAGCAAACCAAGAGTCTTGGGTGGCGGACAACTACAAAAAAATAGGGGAGGTCACTGTGTGAGATTGGCAATGGAAGAACAAGCCGACAACCAGGGAGGCATCAGTGGAGTATATGCAGCTTTTGGCGCTGCTGAAAGACACCCGAATGAAGATAGGTCAAAATGGGTTGGGTTGGCACTTGGAAAAATAAGTCGACTTTCAATGTTAAACCCGTTAGATAGGATTTGTGTGTCACAAGCGGGGACCCGTCGAGTGGCTTTGTAATGACCTGGAACGGTTGGGCTACACCTAAAGCCAATATGTTAGCATGGAAAGGTGTCGAAGGCAGGTTACTGACATAGACAGAGCTGTAAAAAAGGGAATTCATATCAGCGACTCATTGCGCCCAGGTTGCGAATACGAGCAAGAAACTGTTGAACACATCCTCATTCCGTGTTTGATGTCAAAAACACTATGGTGGATGGTCAGAGCATGGCTGGGAGTAAAAGATTTACATTCTTACTCAACAGTGGCAAATATTCTCTCTTTTTTCCTGGAAGCTGGATATTTCTAAGAACAAGAAAAAGGCAGTCAACTGCATATTGATGGTTACATTATGGATCATATGGTCGAGCAGAAATGAGAAGGTTTTCAAAGTCGTGCAGTGTTCAAATACTAGAAGACTGGAATAAGTCAATAAGTGTACTCTGTTGTGGATGAAAGTCATAGCCAAAATGGAGAATTTAGTGATTGAAGAGTGGTACACCAGTGGTGTGAATGTAATAGAAAAATAGGAGTTTATATGTTTACTGTAAGTGTACATCTCTAGTTCATGTCTAAAGTTATGGTTTGAATATATGGCATCTTGTTATGTTAAAAAAAATGTCGTTATATATAAATTGATAATGCTCGTGTGCATTATGTTGACAATTACATTATGCACACGTGCATTATATTAACAATTACATTATGTATACATTTGAAAAATATAGGATGATAAGGGTGATGCAGACGATAGAAGATTTCAAAACTGTTCCAGAGACACATACGAGAGACGTACGTACATACGAGAGACGTACGTCTATTTATCGGTGAACGTGATTCATACATTATACTACATACAATGAAACCCCAATTTGCCAACCTCAAAGACTTTTATTTTGATTACGTTACAGTTGATAACGAGCTACAATCCTTCTTAGATGTTCAACCAGACGTCGTAAATCGACCAACCTAAATTTATGATTCTTGAATTAACTATTTATGACGATAAACAAATTCCAATCAGTATTCACTTTGATTCTGGTTTTTTAGTTGTCATGATGTGGATTATCAAGTTTACATTTTGATTATGTTTTTTAGTTGTTTTCATGTGCATTACTAAACTTAATGTATTGACAGAAAGATGCACATGTGCATACATGTTTTTCTGTTTAACTTAACATGGTTATTTGATACGGAAAAAAAAGTTGCACACGGGCAATATACGTGTTCTAATAATGCTCTTACCCATACATATTTTTAACAACATACCAGCACGCTTTGATACGTATATACATCACTTTAATATACACAATACATCCTTTGATATACATAATACATCGACTTATGATTACTAATTTTGAATAATGCACATATGCATCCATACATAATTTATCCTATACAACTACTGTCAACCAAATATACACACACCACATCTGTTAGCCACTTACTACTACCCAAACAAAAACAAAAAACAAAAAACAAACACTACGTGTTTCATGTCCTTGAGTCACCCACATATAACATCCATAACATCATATCGTCTGTTCCTTTTTCCAGTTGTTGAGCACACCCCAGCATTCCTATTGCTTCAACGCCTCTTCGTCTAACATCTGCTTAACTCTTTCATCTTTGCTTAACTCTTTCATCTGTTAATCCATGTATTTTTTCCATCGATGATCTACAATGAGCATGTGTATCAACATTAATTTATGATCAACATATAAGATATGCACACGTGCATCATTATATACATGTGCATAAACATTAAATACCTTAATAACCTATGTTGACAAACTATGCACATGTGCATATTAACATATTCTGTCGATCTATGCACATGTGCATAACTATATACCACACAATTATACCTTATTAACACATTCCAAGATGAAATACACATTCGCATAACTGTATATCACACCAAAAAAAAACACCTAGATAAAACTAAATACCGATTACAGATCATTGATGCATAGGTGAGACTCCTATTCAAAGTCATATGCATCAACATTATCTACCTTGTTAAACTATTATTGCAAACTATGCACACGTGCATATTAACCTATTATAACAATTTATGCACATGTGCATAACTATATAGATCACAAATTTAGTTTATTATCCTGTTATGTGTAATCATATTCCGTCAAGCTATGCAAATGTGCATAACTATATATCACACAATTATACCTAATCAACATGTTCTGTGTAAGCCTGTTCTGTTAGAAAAATATGCACATATGCATATCTATATAGATCACAACATTACCTTATTATCCTGTTTCGTGTAAGCATATTCTGTCAAATTATGCACATGTGCATAACTATATCTATGCACATGTGCATAACTATAGCTATGCACATGTGCATTAACATGACATAACTTATCAATAGTTATAATTCAGTAAAAAAACCCTAACACTTACCAAATCAAATTTCGTGTTGCCCATCATATCTAGCATTATAATCACGTTATTTGCTCAAATTCACTATGACACACTCATTGAATCATATATTTTATAATCACGTTGCCCTAATTACGAACGGATTAAAAATCCACAATGCTTATAATCACGTTGCCCTAATTACGAATGGACGAAAAATGTACGATCGATGATTATGTTCCTAATATATATTATACGACTGACTTTGGACGAAATTTGGGAACTAACCTCGATTATATGACTATCTGCAGGTAAAATCTCAAATCTGATATAAAATCTCAATCCATATGCTTCGATGCTTCGATATGGTGAACTCATGATGGTGAAGTGATGATGTATGCGAGACGATGATGTAATCGACGAACTGTTGAGTATTGTTGAGAGATTCAGGGACGAACTGTTGAGTATTGTTGAGAGATTCAGGTTGAATGTTTAGAAATGTTGAGAGATCTGGATCTAATCAGAGGTTGGAGAGAGTGGACATGAAAGTTTTTATTAAATGTAGTTTAATTACTGATTGAAGTCCGATGGTAAAAGGAATCAGTTAAGCGAGTTTTTTTAAAAGTTTTTTGTTATTTACAAAATTGCCCACTGTTCACATTGGTTCTCGCGGTTCTCGCAATAAAGGTGGTTCTCGCATGAACCCTACCCTATATATATATATATATATATATATAGGTTCAATTACTTTTGGTTTTTGATATATAATTAACCGAAACCGAAAGTTCGGTTATTCAAAAACCAATAACCAAACCATCGGTTATTGCTTTGGTTCAGTTTTTACGGTTCGGTTAATTCGGTTTCGGTTAATTCGGTTTTATACTCACCCCTATGGAAAACATGTTGCAAGAGCTTCAAATATACCAAGTCCTCAACACCACCGAGCCTCTATAGCGACATAAGTGCCACATACCTATGGCGAATCCTTGTGTATCACCCGAGAATGAAGCATGTGGCCGTTGATTATCAGTTTGTTCAGGAAAAGGTTGTGGCCGGCTGCGGCCGGCTGGATTACTAAAAGTATATCACATCAACTCTGAAGAACAACCGGGTGACAATCTCACTAAAACACTAGCTAGACGACTATCCGTAAAATTCCACTTCAAGATTGGAGTCTCCATCTTGCAGGGGCGTGTCAAGGATAGTGTAAGTATCTCCCCGTGAATCAATCTTCTCCACGAAGTTATTTTACCATAACTAGCTAGTCAAAGAGTAATCTTATAGCATAATTCCCTCCTGTAATATCTTCTTGTACAACCTTTATAATGGCTCTTTCATTCTTTATAAATTACACTTATCACAATTGAAATCATAGTTTGATACAAACACTATATGTTTTAACGATCAAATATGTTTTATTTTCTAAATGTTTACCGTATAAAGGATTCGTCTAATTCACTCTAATGCGCATGTGACAAGGAAAGTCTTTTTATCAGTCTCCAAATGATTAAAAGAGTCCAACCCTTCTCCATATGTTAATTTTGCTGTATGTATAATTTGTTTTCATCATAAATCATCAAATACACCAAAAGCTCCAATAGTAACAAAATATTCTAAGTAATTACATATGATCACAAATAAGAAAACTAGGGTATTGGCAAAGGCAATTTCTTTAAACACCTTGGGAGGAGTAGGTCTTGGGTTCGAGTCCACAGACGACAGGAGTAAAGAAATTTGCCGTTCAAAAAAACATATAATCTTGATCGTACTAAATACTAGATATGGTAATGTACATCTAATATAGTACATGCTCATGGGGCCTCTAAAACAAACCCTTGCTTATATATACATACACACATACATATTTGTAAAACTCTAAACTAAACCTGATCTTCTTGTTTCAAAAGAGGGGCTCTCTCTTCTGATAAATCTGTTTTGCCCATACTACTTTCATCCTCTCTAATTTGACCCCACATCATTGTGTAATATCCAATTCCAGTGATCGCTGCGGCCATCAAGCTGCATTCACATAGTGAAAATATGTAATCAGTAAATGAAGAGGTCAAGATGTAACATTTATTGATATAATTAGTACTACGTTCATACCTTCCATAATGAAATGTTTCAGCAAAGCAAAAACAACCAAACATGCCAGCAATTGGAACACCAAGAGGCTTAAACATAGTAACATAGAACTGACTTTTTCTTCGTGTGCACCATATATGTACATTGCTTTTTATTAAACTTCCAAATATCGCCTATTTGAAACATAAAACACATAACCAAATCTTTAATATGGTACATTGAAATAGTGACCATGTATAACGATACAATAATTAGGGTTGCTAATTACCGTTAAGACGATGACAAGGAGTCCCATGTCAAATTGCAACCTCCAAGCATTCGGGTCTCTTTCTACTATCAAAGCAAGCAATGCAGATTGAAATGTGCCAAATAAACTATAGCTAGAAGCCATCGTCATTACGTCTGGACATTTTTCGAGAGCTCCTACCTGCCAACAAAAATAAAATACAAGTATATATGTTAAATCTTGGATAACAACATATACACACACGTGCGCGATTTCATTTGTCGCTTTGGTTAGTGATTTATATATATGTCATCGCGCGCCAAGCAAAATGTACCTGTATAATGTTCCATATTGAGTAAGAAAAGGACGCGGCTGCGAAAAGACCACAGCCAAGAAGCCAGTTTTCGTTTCTGGATAAGAAAACAAAGAATCGAGGAGTGGCAAGTTGAAGATGAGTTGAAGGGTCCTTCACCACTGGACCCCTATAGAGCGTCATCGTTACAGCTCCCATGATTGATATTAACGTACCCACCAGTTTTGTTCGACTGCTTGAACTTCTTAAATCAACCTTTGTCTTTCTGTAAACAATCAATAGTGAAATGATCCTTAATTGGTATATAAATTAACAAGAAAAACTATATTTAACTGATCTTAGAGTTGTGTTGAGGGTGGAGACAATTTTTATGATTATGTCACAAAGCCATGCCATAGATCTTTATATTTTAAGAAATTTCGATGGTATAGATATTTATTTATTTATATATAGGATTATTAGTAACCGTATGTATTGTTAACCAGCTGAAAAAGACGTCATTTTCTGTCTTTTATTATGTTTTGACTCATGACCACAAGAGAGAGCAAACAAATCTGACGTAAGTTTTGTTTTTCCATGGTGCTTTGGGAGCCACCAGTTATGAATCTAATTTTCGTGGTATTCTTTTATTCCATTTTAAATCGAGTTAATTAATTAATAAATAACGTTTGACTTATCATCATCAATTAAATATAAACTTAGTTTAACAATTTCACTTATATTCAAATTTAAATACAAATAAAGTGTGAAATGATTATTTAAAACACTAAATTTTTAATGGAACAAGCAGAAGAGCTAAGCCATTAAATTTCTTTTATAATGATAGGTATGTATATATTTTTACACACAATATATATAGTTATATAAACAAATTTGAGATCAAACAAATTAACTTAATTCATTTTTTATTTTATTTTTGCCACGTTTACCTACATATAATAAACAATCAAAGTAAACTGTTCACAATTTCTTTGTTTTGTAATGTTTTGTCTACACATAAAGAACAATCAAACTATTTTTATTTTTATTTTACGACGTTGATCTACGCATATGGCCAGTGTGTAAACGAACAAGAAAAATCGTTGCATTTATACTTATTTATAACTTTTTAATATCAAAAAAATTAATGACATATTAGATTTCTTTTGTGTATTCTCGCAACAAATTAGTATTCCAAAATTAACAAATTGCTTATTTTTTTAATAACTGTAATTATTATAACGAAATTCTTTATCTTTACAATTTTGTGTTTGATTAAATATTTTTGTCAGAACTAAATAAGAATGATGTGATAATAAAGATATAAGTATTCATGCCATTAATAATCTCTTTTGTAACTAGATCATACTGAGAAAGTGTAAAATATAATGATCGAGATGTCACTGTACTAGTATTACGCAGTTCATGAATAGGAAACATTAAAAAAACTTTAAAATGAAAAAACCAATAACCTTAATTTGTTCATAAAATCAATGAAGTGCTTATGGCCAAATCAAACTTAATATATGGTGGATTAAATAATTTGCTGATCATAGTTCATTTCTTTTCTTACTTTCCATAAAGTTCTTGTTCTAAAAGCATATGATTAGATACCAAAGCATTTTAAATTATTTTCATTCTTAGATTTAAATAAAATAATAAAACTTAAACCAACCTGCAAAGAACGGCAAGAATAAACGAAATAGATGGAATCAAACAGGTCATTCCAATAGCAACGATTGGAGAACTATAAGTCAATCCAACAAACGCTAGATTTTGTGCCATCGTCACCCTACAATAATAACCAACATACATTACTTAACATGTGTACATAATTGTGTATCAAACCGGTAATTAAATTTGATTATACTAGTATCTAGCAAATTATTCCACTATATACCTCATGTTATCTAGCAAATTATTCTTTATTTAAAACTTTTTAGTTTTATCATAGGTTAGTATATATGGAAAACATAAGAGCCTTGGCCATTCTTAACTTTAATTATTTACAATAATAATCATTATCTTCCACGTATCCATTACAATATTATTTAATGTTAATAACTTCATGGTATGAGAAAGAGAGATGGATAGAGAATACAAACCCAAAGAATCCAAGAAGAAGAAATTGTAGCAAAAGTTCGTCTCTCCTACAAGACAATCAATATATAAAGCAATTACCATTAGTATATATTATTCTCAGACCAGTTCATGCATGCATTCATTCATGCTATGTATATAGAGATGATCTAGCTAGCTAGATGTATTTTCAATCGAGGATTGTATATGTTTGATTGGTTTTTCCTAATCAAAATACATCTAGTTAAATGATCATCTTATATTAACTAAGAGAATTATTAAGTTAGTTAAGAGGCTAACTTGTTTCTATTGATAATGAATGTGTTATAAGGTAGAAGAAAGATGGAAGCAAGTGCATTGGTGTAGACGACGAACACGAAGGGACTTAGCCCTTTCGACAAGACGGTGCTAGCCAAGATGGTTAAACCGATGGTGCAAAACTCCATTAACACCATTAACATGCATGGCACCACTTCACCAAGCACCATACCTAGCTTCCTCTCCATTGATCTCTTCCTTCTCTCTCTAGATAGATAGTCAAGATTTTTGTTGTAGACAAAGTTTAAAAGGAGTGGGTTAGAATGACGTTTAAATTGCTGAAGTGAGAGAGAGTAACCCTTGAGGAAATGGTGAAGGTACTCTTGGGGTTTTGCAGCAACTCGAGTGACCCAATCACTTAGAGGGAAGGCGATCTACCTATTTGGATTATTATTTTTATTTTCTTCTTTTTTTTTTCTTTACTACTATTACAGGACCCACGATGATTATATGCAATATATGATTGATTGATTAATTACGCAAACGAGAGTATTTAAATCTGTTCAGGTATACTTATTTTAGAGTAAACTGCAATTTTACTCTCTGGGGTTAGAGCCAATAGGCACTCTAACCCCCTCCTAGGGAAATATCGCACTCTGACCTCCAACTAATGAGAAACCTTACAAAATTACCCCCTGCCATTAAAAAGTGTTTAAAGTCAACCTAACTTATAAACGGCCAAAGTGTATTAATGTCATTTCCATTTGGTTTTTATGGCTTAAGGGCTGTTTGGTAGCCTCTTAATGGAACCATTAAAAATTTTACCATTGAGAAGGTAGAAGAATGTGACATGTGATGATTTACCATTCAGAGGTTACCTCTTAACCATTCAGACTTGAGGTTACCTCTTATTCATTCAGAGGTTTTAAACCATTAAGAGGTAGCATCTGAATGATCATTAAGAGGCTACCAAACAGCCCCTTACTCAATAAAACACCCTATATATTATGTTATTAAACATCTTACCCCCTAAGCTAAGCACTCCCACCATTTCCCACACCTTCCACCACCGGTGATCAGACTCCCCACACCTTCCACCACCACCGGCGATCAGACTCAGGCGACCCCGAATTGTCTCACGAAGAGACGAATTCGTCCTCCTTCCACCACCGGTGAACAACTCAGCTCAGCTCCAGCAAAATGCCGATCACATCCACCATCAGAGAAGTCTTGTCGCACATGTCAGTTAAAATCGAACAAGTAAACAAGGGTTATTGAAAACAGGGGAAAGGGGAATCACTGAACAAGGGTTATTGAAAAAAACAGGGGAAAGGGGAATCACTGTGTAGGAATGTGGTTGTAATTGTATTTTGAAACATTGAGCATAGACTGTTTTAATGATGATTCAAAAAGAGGATATGATGCTACTGCTTAGTATGTGTTTCTTTCATGTATGGAACATTGCGCACAGACTGGTTTGGAGTTGATCATTTTCATGTATGTGTTTCTTTCTGTGTTTGTAGTGGACATAAGGATGAGTGTTACACTACGATCGATTGTGTTCTCGATGGTGGTGAAAATGCGAAGCCGCCCTTTCCTGCACTTCCAGTTTCCCCTTCAATAGGAAATGGTTGCCTAGTTGAACTCTAATATATAATCTATTTATGTAGTCTGACTTTAGGATTTTTTGGTTTAATGTGTATGATAACTGTATATATATGGTTGTTGTAGGCTAATGGTATAATGGTATGATAACTCTAATGGTATAATGGTATGATAACTCTAATGGTATAATGTTTGATAACTGATAACTGCATGTTTGGTATAATGGTAATGTGTATGATAACTGCAGCCTACATTAATTGGATAATTGGATCATTGGATGATTTGCATGTTTGGTATCATTGGATACCAAAAGGATCATTAGCTTGTTAGGATCATTGCATTTCTTTCTGTGTTTGCAGCAGGTTTGCATGTTTAGTAAAGGTAGAAACTGATGCTTGTTTAGAAATTGATGTTTGCAGCAGGTTTGCATTGCATCAGTTTGCTGGTGGAGACTGATGTTTGCAGCAGGTTTGCATTGCATCAGTTTAGAAAGGTAGAAACTAATGCTTGTTTAGAAATCGATGTTTAGAAAGGTAGAAATTGATAGAAACTGATCATTTGGTGAGATGATGATTGTCATGTCTAGTTAATATATTGTTGTTGATGATTAGTGTTTTCATATATGTGTTTTGCAGCAGGTTACTTTGATATATGTGTTTTGCAACAGGTTTTTAGGCGGGAGAAGGTTTTGTTTCCTGCAGGGGGCAATGTTTGCAACAATCTATAACACTGGGGATTAATATTGCAGAATACAGAAAACCATAAGGGGTTAGAAGAAAGAGTAATATAGTCATTTTACATAGGTGGTAATATTGCAGAGTAGAACAAATCATAGGGGATAATAGAAAGGGTAATATAGTCATTTTACATACCATTTAACAGAACTGTTAAGTTCTTTAACGGAAGGGGTAATTTTGCAAGGTTTATCATTAGTTGGGGGGTCAGAGTGCGATATTTCTCTGGGAGGAGGTCAGAGTACCAATTGGCTCTAACCCGAGTGTGTAAAATTACAGTTTACTCCTTATTTTATCTTGCTTTGTATTAATTAATTTAATTGATGTAAGTTATGCAAACGTGTTAACGATAAAGTATGAAAACTGATTTTGTTCATCATTTAAGAAACCAAAATTTTGAAATAGTAACTCTTTAGTTAAAATGATATATTTTGATTTAAACTATGATGTTACTAATACGGGCTATTTATTTTCTATAAATAATTAGAATCTATAAGGGTTTTTTTTCACAGATTTGTAGGGTTTTTTTCTCACATATTTATTGGTTTTCCTCCTTAATTGGTGTATGTGCATTATTTCCTAATGAAGATGTATACGATCAGGTGGTTCTGTTGGTGACACAATGTCCGTCAGTGATCCAAAATTTGCCGTTAAAAAAACAGACATAAAAATATATAATGAGGTTTACTTGTTCTTGGTTATACCAGGATGAAATTTATATTTATATCATCTTTCTCTTCTTCTTTTTCTATTTTTTTTTTTTTTTTGTAAGGGCACATCCTTTTTTTCCTTAACTTTTTTCAATCTATAGGATATTTTGTTGGCACAACTTTCTTGGTATATATGTGTAGGAATATGCATGAATCATGCTAGGGCCGCTAAAACTTATAGTATAACATGATCATTATTAAAACTATGATTTAAGTAGGTATCCGAGTCTTTAATATAAAATTCAGTTTTACGAATAATATGAAAATGATTTATTTAGTAATAATTGTAATTATAGTAGCAACCATAAGTATAATTAAATAGAAAACAGAACGGTAGCAAAATTTGCAATTACTATACTTCAGTTGCAAAGCAGTTATTGAAAATTTTTAAAATATAATTAAAAAAAATTATAAATTTTAGTCGCAAATTTGCGAAAACTAAAACTAAGGGGCTGTTTGGCAACATCTGAACCAATAAGTGCTGAATGAATAAGAGGTCTGAATGGGTAAGAGGGTCTGAATGGGTAAGTGCTGAACCAGTAAAGTGCTGTTTGGTTCCATATCTGAATGACAGTGTAAAATGACATTTTTACCCCTCCCCACAAAATAAACCCATTATAGAAATTTTTTCTATAAAACCCTATCATCATCATCATTCACCAGCATTCATCATCCCCCCACCCCCTTCCCCTTTCTGTCCCTACCTGCAACACCGCCACCGCCATCATCATCATCATCTCCGCCACCGATCTGAGTTCTCCGCCACCGCCATCATCATCATCATCAACATCATCTCCGCCACCGCCATCATCGTCAATCGCCTCAATCGTCGCCATCATCATCATCATCATCATCTCCGCCACCGCCATCATCATCATCAACACCCACCACCGATCTGAGTTCAACATCAACACCCACCACCGATCTGAGTTCATCATCAACTGATAGGTAATTAAATGATTTGAGTTGAAATGTAATAGTATATAACCTGAATTGAAGAACGAGTCTGACGATGAAAATTTGAGTTTCGATTGTGGAGGTGGGCGGCGGAGGTGTTGACGGAGATGATGGGGCGAATTGGAGGGGAGGCAAGGTGGAGGAGGGGCAACGGGTGGGTGGAGAAGGAGCTGCTGTGGAGAAACAGCCCCTTCGAAAATCCGCGTCTTCGCAAATGACAGGGGTAGATGTGTCTTGTTTTTCATTCAGATCCATTCAGCGTTGTTTTAAATCTGACCCATTCAGAGCCATATTCAGCCATTCAGATGTTTTGTTTTGTTGAACCAAACAAGTTTAACCTCTGACCGATTCAGAGGTTGATTCCATTCAGATCCATTCAGAAGCAAACAAACAGCCCCTAAATGAATAATCTCGGTGGCAAATAAATTATCTTTAATCACAATGGGACTACCCAAGGTGGTGCGGTAAAAAAAATAGTATAAATCATCTTTACACTCTAATGCTATTGGTATGGTTCGTTACTCGAAGCAACAAATCTTACCATTGATTAAAGCTTGACCCAAAGGCGTAGGTCTATTCATACTAAGGGTGTTAGCTGTGATGCGTCGCCACTAATACCCTAAAAAGTATAAGGAGACAATATCTCCCTCCCAGTCTCTTCTATCCCAAGATTCCTCTCTTCTCTCCCAAAAATTTCTCCCGTTCTTTTGCAGTGACTTCCACTATTAGCGGCAATACCTTTAGCAGCGATAAATGGACAAGTAGCGATAGAATATTAACTGCGACCCATTAGCGACTATTTTGGAGGTCGCTAAAAACCAGACTCCTTGTATCGTTACTAGTAGATTTTTATTTTTTATTATTATTTAACTAAATAGGGTCTCCCCAAGAACACCACCACCTGCTTCTTTGCTAATTAAACCGTTGCCACTAGTCACCTTATCACCAACTCTCTCCAACGTCACAGTAACGGTTTGAAATACTATAACAACCCTCGAAAATGACCCTAAACGCTCCCAAATACATCCCGTATATAAGAAACAGACCCGAAATTCCTTCGTGCTAGTAGAAATCAAAGAAAACAAGATTTGCCAGTGGCTCGCGGGCCGCGACGGACGAAGGGGGTCTCCTTCGCGGGGCGCGACGGCATGTAGCTTGGCGGACACCCCTTATGCCACGTGCCAACATCACCCGGTGACTCAGCAACATTCACGCCGCCTTTAAGGCCCTCGCGGGGCGCGACAGCTGAAGATGAAACTGTCGCGGGGAGCGGCAGAGTGGCGGAACAGCTATACATAGGGCCAAACTCAGCCATTTCGATTGTTCACTTCTCTGAATCTCTCTCAACCTCTTATAGACGAAAATTATAACCAAATACCCCCTTAATAAGCGAAGCGCTGCCTCGTTGTAAGAATCATAACCCCCCCCCCCACCCCCCGGTTACGTATTAGATATGATGCCCGATTGATCTAGTGCTCCGTAACGCATGTCAAGGCTCTGCCTGACTCAGTCGTTGGAGTTCTGTATCGGGAAGGGTATATCTAATGTAAATTGGGTTATTATACTAACGCGTGTGCATTATTTAATTTAATAGATTATAACCAGGAAATCACAAGGAAGTACCTAAAATAGCAATGTGAGTAATCTCCTTTTTGTAAACCTTTTTGCAAACTGTTTTTACAAAATCTCAATGTTTTAAATTATATTTCACGGTGATTGAGTATTTGTAATTCTACAATTATCGTCGGTATGTTGGGGTTTTGTATAGAAAATTTGTTACTACACTGTGAGTAGTAACATGACCACAAGTCGGGTTGACAGTACCGTGGGTGGTAATTAAGGTAGAAATATAAACAAATGTAATTGCAAGATCGCCCTCAATGTTGTACAATGATAAAACCTGTTTTGATTAAATTGGGATTCACTCGTCAGTATTTCTTGTTGATAAAATATTTTAAACACGTGTTTCAGGTAACTTAGTGTGAAGCCAATAAAAGCCAGCTGGAGAGCACTGAAGGCTTAGAAAAGTGGCTATAAAAGTTACCTATTTAAAAAGGAGAATTGTTTTCAATAATTAGGGTTTATCCCTATAAATATATTACAAATGAGAGTCGGATTTTGTCTCACTTGTTGTTATAAATATATTATCAGAAAAACTTGGATTATATCACATTTATTTATTTCAACTATTTTGGTGTTTAACTCTGATACAAATATTTCCTAACTACGGTCCTGATGAAAATTTCCGCTGCCAAATTAATAAACACCGATACCATCTGACTGGCTCGCGGCTCCCGCTCCCGGGGTGGGGTCGGGGGCTGTGACTGAAGCTTGTATCAGAGCTATGCCACTGGTTTAAGCCCTTTAGGTGTTCTTCCAATACCTAAACCTTAACCATTTGTGTTAGGAAATTAATACCTTATGTATTATGCTGTAAATATAACATCTTAATATGTTTATTATGATTCTTATGTCACGTAACGAATTTTAAATTCCCAATATGTGTTACCAATATCTGTATCTTACAGTTATGCTATGTTTAATATTATATATATATATATATATGTGTGTGTGTGATATATTAATAATATTATGTCTTAATAAATTTTGTGATATATATTATATATATATCATATCCATATATATATATATATATGTGTAGGAAAATAATGCAATATGAAATTTATAACATTATAATAATATTACGATATTAACATTAAAAATCTTAATATTAATACAAGATAACACAATTTAGATATGATACTTCGAAAAATATCATAATATGAATATTAAGATAATATGTATTATACCTAAATTATTTTATGACATTTAAATTTTCATAATATGTAACCCCTATTTGTATCTTACGGTATGTTATGCTATAAATATGAAAAAGGGATCTATCGATATTAAATTTTGTGATATATATCATACCCATATAATTATGTGAATACAATATAATATTTTAATAATATTATGATATCGATATAAATATCTTAATAAAAAAGATAAGATAACACTCCTGGATATGAGGTTACTGAAATATCATATTATTACTCGATACAAGCAGTATATTTTATAATTTATGATATAACCAAATGTTTTACTCAACTTACAGATATATATATATATATATATATATATATTTGTCAAAGTTTTGATAAAACATATAATTGTATTAATTTTGTTAAAATATAATGTTTTAGCATACTTAAAACATGTTTATCGTTTAAATACAATAATTAAAAACAGGATTTTCATGATAACTCTGTGAAGATATTACTCCATATGATTATGTTATATTATGTCCACATAAGCACATGTACATATACCATGGAAAATATAAAATATTTTATAAGACTGTATTTATGAAACAGGAATATTTACAACAAATTGGTACTATGAAATTAAATAATTTTAATTCATAATACCTATATGTCAACATGAAATAGCCTAAACTTATTTCTTAAATTATATGTAAGTCAGATGTATGTTTTACATAACTTGTATTAATATTATAAAGAGTAAATTTCAAAGTTCGTCCTTTATGTATGTCTAAAATATCAAAGTATGTCCTTTATCTTTAATAACTTCAGAAAACATCCTTAATGTTTGAAAAACCAATCAGGTTATGTCCTTTAGTCATAACACAATTAGTTTTCATGGTTAAAGTTGACTAAGTCAATCCCACATAAGGGTATTTTAGTCATTTTATCCTAAATATTATACTAAATAATCATAAAACCAATAAATAAAACAATTTTAGAATTATATATGTGTATATAGTTATAAATATATACAGATAATGTCTTCTCCCTCTCTCTCTCTTTCTAATTATCCTACCCCCACAACCCACCTGCCACCGCCACCGCCAACGCCACCACCACCGCCACCGATCTGCCACCACCACCACTTCACCTGCAACTTTACTCTGCTCCAAACCAGTTTTAGATCTGGATTTGTGGAAGGAATTCAGGAGAAAAACTCAAATTAAAGAAGCATTTCCATGTTCCTTTGAAGCCCTCCCGCCAAACCTTATCAGCTTATCCACTAACCATAAACCACTCTCTCCCTCTCTCTCTCTCTCTCTCTCTCTCTCTCTCTCTTTCTCTCTCTCTCACACACACACACATCACACAACCAATGTCTTCAATATCTCTTCCGATCTTCATCAGTTCTGTTGCTCGATCCACACACTCCAGCTCTAGAAACTGGAGAATCAGATCCTCCTCAGCCGCACCGCCCTTCACCTCTCTCCAATCCACCATTGATAAGGTATATTTCAGGTTCTAGAAGCACTTAATTCAGGTTCTAGATCTGGATTTGTGGAACGACGATGGTGGATCTAAATCTAGGGTTTCGAAGACGGCGGGCTGTTATGGTGCAATGGCATCAGATAATCGACGGTAGGTAACCCACCATCATTCAGATCTGACCTCACCATACAAGATTTGAGCCAGATGTGGTCGGCGAAGAAACCGTTACCAGAGAAGAAAGATTGGTGGTGGTGTTACTGAAACACCCGCTTTTGCGTCTAGAAGAAATGACATCCAAAGACGCTAGAAAACATAAACTTTTAAAATATACGAATCTTTCACAACTCAAAAAGGTAAATTACTTACTAGAGTAATTTAATAGACATCAAAAATACCAACTTGAATACATAATTAAAATTTTTACAAAAATTGGGCATGACCCGTCCGTAAAACGAGTATGCCCCTGTTTTAACCATAATCAAAACAATATCATTCTACAAGATACTACTAGAACTAAAACATCAAGTACTTAAAGGCGTTTAACCAACAATTTGTACAAAAAGTAATTTGACCCAAAATATTAACATAGCTAGCGGAAGCGCTTGGTAAGACTTATTTTGATAGTGTGCTCGCTCCATTTTGCCGAGTCGCCTAAGTTGAGGATTTACCTACATTCAATGACAAGACTTCAAAGTTAGTCGTAATTCTCATTTAACTCAATGTAACAACATATTAGCTTCATTCGTTCATATGATTTCATTATTCTTACGCGTTCGATTTACCCAATTAAATGGGTAATGGCATATACCCTCATAATGGGGTTCAAGCTTATCGCATACGACCCGGTAACATCGGGTTAATTGCTTTCAACATAATTCTTTCTTTCCATCCGTATAACGGACTAAACTTCAAGCATTCATCATAGCATTCATGACCACCCATTTAAAACGGGTGGTAGCTTATTCTTACTCGACTTGTTCAACTAGAACCGGTCGACTCGCATAGCTTATCATAACCTCCGTTAGCATAACCAAATCCGCAATGGATTTGCTATTTCGCATTCGCTACAACATAACTTCTAAAACCGTCTTCGATATAATTCCTTGTATCTAAATCAATTTTTAATCCACAACGGAAAATAGTACGAATTCATATTATCATTAATATTATTCATAAATCCACTAGTAGAGTAAACGAAGTTCATAAGAACTTACCGGAGTTGTGCGCTCCTATTGCCTTTGCTTGGCTTGATTCTCTTCTTTTCTTCGACCCTATAAGGTACATCACATTCACGTTTAGCTTTCACATTATACATTGCTTTCACGCATTTACATCATTACTATAACGTTCATTATTCGTATTCATATTTCATGCCATCATTAGATCATTTAAAACTACAATTTCTCATGTTCATACATAACCAATTCGGCTCAAGCATTTCATCGAACACCTTATGTGCGTACAATCTTAACTAGCACAATATACAAGCATAGCAAACGCATCTCTACCAAGTCATTCTAAAATCATGGCAATACATCTCAAACACATAAATTCCTCAAATATTCAGATTATTATAACATCATTATGCATATATTAACCTTACCCATCATACTACATCAAGAATAAACACATGCATCATCATCTCTAATCATATCATCACAACTTCAAATGGGTTTTCACTAAAATCTTCATACCAAACTGAAGTCAACATGGTTTCTTGTTCTAGAGAGCAATTCAAACTCGAATTTCTCATATTTAACACAAGAAATCGAAATTGGGTTTGACCCCTCATTCAACAAATCACAATTTCAGAAAATTAAACTTACCACTTCACTAATTAGGGTTAGATTTTCGGAAAAAGGGGCTCATGCATCGAATTTTCTTGTGATTTAGGCTTCAATTTCTTGATATCTTGAGTTTAGGGTTTTCCCTTCTCTTCCTGTTCTTGGTCGATCGATCCCCAGGGACTTCTTTTTTTTACTATCTTTTTGAGTTTTAATTGTTTTTAGTAATTAAGTTTAATCATTTAACACTTAACCCCCCTTAGACTTAATTACTAATTACAATTCATAATGTTAACCCATATTTAGCTACCATCTTACCATACATACTTAACTATGTTAAGTTTACTATTTACCTTTACTTATTATTTACCATTTTTGGGGTGTTACAAGTCTACCCCCCTTAAAAGAGGTTTCGTCCTCGAAACCTTGCTCATTTCCACGGGACCAAAGTCCTTAACTGACCGGTCCCTCTACGTAACACAATTCTGAAATATATTCACATATCTTTAAATTCCGAATTCTAGCCTCATGTTAGCTCCTTAGTGGTGTTCATCAGTGCACGCTTATTCATTCATTTCATTCAAAATACATACCATGGCAAGAATGCACCAACATTTTGTAAAAAGGGTCTCATTCATGAACATACATAGCTATACATCCTATCGTTACTTTCTTAAATCAAGTATAATACTCATATACTTATAATTACACGTATGCTCCTACATACACACATACATACCTTCATGAATACATTTACACATGTATACATACATACATACATACATACAAGCTTTATTACTTGTGCACCTACAATCCCCTCTAACACATACATACGTACATTCATATATATATACACTCCTACATCTATTTACATATACCCGAAAACATACTTGCAACATAACTACTATTTCATACTCATCTTTCGAACTTAACTCGAGATTCGTCATTACACTACGTTTGTTACCGACCTGTACTATGCACATTTAATCCCATTTCTAGTTTCTTTAAAACCTTGGTTTTTTACCCATTTATAACAGGTCAATGCATGACCGCTCTCTAACATATCATTTTCATTCATTTGACATGTTCGTGTCAGGTCATTTCATATTGGAGTATACATTGTACTTACTTCTAATCAGAGCATTCTTACAGCATGTCACTTCATCCTTCTTATATTTAACATCGATGGTTATCTTATCTTATTTCATTTCATTCTTTTGTTTAATTTGGTGTTTATTAACCCATAACTCCTTCACAAATTTCTTATTTGTATCAGCATTATACTGTACTTGGATCAAATAATATGACTTGTAAGACCAAAGCTTACATAATTGAGAAAGCTTACATAATTGAGAATTCATAGGGATCTTTGCATTTAATATAATAATAGCCCTAACTTTCATACAATGTATATAACACTTCAATACTTTAGATATGATAACATATTCGTACTCATAAAACCCTCACAAGGTTCTTAATTGGTTTAATTCGTAACATAACGTAACTTTACCCTTTCCGAGATCAACTTCAATTCCTCATGCATCCAATGTTCTCATACTTTCATTACTTTGCTTTCTCAACGGGAACACGTTTAATAACGTTAATACTCAAACGTATCCATATCGTATATTCGCACATGCTTTTACACGTGCATACATACATACATTCATTCATACATATATACATATGTGCATACATTTATTCCTACCTTCATACGTATTTACATTCATTCATTCATACTTACATACATTCATACATTTTTGCATACATTCATACATACTTGCATACGTGCATATATTCATACATATATATATATATATACATACTTACATACATTCCTGCACCTCTACGTACATGCGTACATTCATACACATCCCTCATACCTTCATGGACGATAATTCTTTCTTCATGCATTCGTACATACATTCATGCCTACTTACGTACATATCCACATACGTTCATACATTGCTTCATCTCTACATATACACACACTCATGCATACATTCGTACTTATCTACATACGCACCTTCATACATACATACATTCCTACATCTTTACATACGTGTGTACAATCATACATAACCTCATACGTGCATACCTTACTACGTAACTTCACACGTGCATATCTTTCATACATTACTTCATACTTGCATGCTTAAACGCGCATAACTTTGAACCGCTTACCCGATTAACCTCCCGTTTCTTCCTACATGACCAAAATTTGGTCCTCTTTCATATGGACTTGAAATCCTACGTCCAGATTAAGAAAATTTTTAACTTATAAGTTTTTGGCTTAATAATCCTTATGAATTATTCGACTCGTTTAATAAGATTTAAGCACTTTGCCCGAATCTCGCTTGTACTTTTCATGCCTCCTATTTTCACACTAAGACTTCTTTCGTTTTCCACCACAACTATATCCGTGGTGGATCTACCTTGCTAAAATCAAATATTCCACATTTTACCCTTCGGTTCGACAATTGACGGATTTCCATCCTTACATATCAGTACTTTCGTAATATCATTAGTTTATGTGAGCATACATACGACTATTCACTTTCTTTCTATTCATACATTAATCGACTTTCGTTAGTAGAATTTTCATATAATTGAGACGTTCAGTAATAGTTATCTCATTTCAAATCCATACAACTAAACTATCATCCATCATAACACGTAATTCATCTAGTACGTAACACATTAACTCTCTACTTAAACAATTGTGTCTAATGACCATCTCATGATATCCCTTTACTGTTGACCTTCAGAAAGTCAACTGTCTCGTTTACATACTTCAAACCTTCGGACATGTATCCATCTAAATATGGTAGGTCATAATAATAATACCCTGCGTCTCTCATACTCGTATTGTACGACATGTACAATTTACGTGATCCTCTAAACAATACACATATACATTCACATACACGTATTTTCACATGCTAATGCTCCATGATTCTACAATTAGCAAATTTCATTCGAAATAACTATATAACATAATTTCAACATATACTTTACTAGTTAGCTCGTATGATTCACATTTAGCACATATTCGCCTCTTAATCATACTAAAGCAAATCATTAAATACACATAAGCATCACTCCATTCATGTACAAGGTACAAGCCTCAAATGCATAATTCTATCAAAGAATACATTCATCCGAATTTTTATACGAATTCCAACTCCACTTTATGCATTCATCATTCATTTCATGTCATCCATTCATTACATTCTACTTTTTATAAATTTTACTTTATTGTCGACGATCTACATGATCTTGTTATATCTTCTTATAACTTGACAGGAACACAAAACGGGCATTTCTGAGAAGTATGGGAACTTAAATCATAATTTACAAGCTTCAGTACATCATAGTTCATTAATCCGTATTTACTTCATTCACATTCTCATATTTTAGACTTTACTCACTTTTTTAAACTTTCAGCATTCATTCGTGTCATTCGACACTTTACTTTTGACCTTTACAAATTTCTTTCCATCGTAACCACTAATTGTGGTTACATATATCATTTTAGGTCTTACATGGACCCTAAATAAACGTTGAAGTGGCTTTCGGAAAGTACTTTTGGCTAAAACATGAAAAACATAAAAATCTGGCAGACCAGCTTAACACAAAATCATGTGTCCGTTTAATACAAATCATATGCTTTCCATATAACACATACTTCAACCTTTGTTTACAACACTTGTAATCGTGCAATTCAAAATCTTGATCATCTAAGGCTCATTATTCAACTTATGTTATTCACATCATTACCTTTAATTCTTTATGAATCCTTTTTCGTTGTGATCAAGGATTGTGATCATAAGTATCTTATCCTTATGATTATAAGGATCTTATATCATGATCTAAATGTCTTTTAGATCATACAAAAATCCTAATCATGAAAAACAAGCAAAACAACAAATTTCAGCAGATCGCACTTCTAACAGCCGTCGGCGACGGCTTTAACTTCCGTCGGCGACGGGTCCTAAAAAGTGATTGTCGCCCATTTGGTCCGTAGACAGCGAGTTAGTGCGTCGGATCAATGGGGGGCGTCGGCGACTGCATGGAAGCCCGTCGGCGACGGCCCTTCCTTCGTTAAATTGCTGAAAAATTTTGCCCAGACACAGCTGTGTTGATTTTCTGAGTACAATGTCACACAGCTGTGTCAGCCTTGCTATACACCCTGATCTCAGCAACAAGCATCAATGGTCCACACAGCTGTGTCACTTAACGACACACCTGTGTGCGACGCCAGATCAGATAAAACCCAATGTTTAACTCCCATTTTTACTATTTCGCATACTTAACTTAAATATTAATCATAAACACACTATACATACTCGTGTTTAACAAAAACTTAAAGTTTTACCTCATTGGCGATCTCAGAGCGAGCACACTTTTGCACGAGCCATCGGTTTGAGTTCGAGCACTATGACTCTTGCCCGAATCCCTCAAACCTTGGCTCTGATACCAACTTGAAACACCCGCTTTTGCGTCTAGAAGAAATGACATCCAAAGACGCTAGAAAACATAAACTTTTAAAATATACGAATCTTTCACAACTCAAAAAGGTAAATTACTTACTAGAGTAATTTAATAGACATCAAAAATACCAACTTGAATACATAATTAAAATTTTTACAAAAATTGGGCATGACCCGTCCGTAAAACGAGTATGACCCTGTTTTAACCATAATCAAAACAATATCATTCTACAAGATACTACTAGAACTAAAACATCAAGTACTTAAAGGCGTTTTACCAACAATTTGTACAAAAAGTAATTTGACCCAAAATATTAACATAGCTAGCGGAAGCGCTTGGTAAGACTTATTTTGATCGTGTGCTCGCTCCATTTTGCCGAGTCGCCTAAGTTGAGGATTTACCTACATTCAATGACAAGACTTCAAAGTTAGTCGTAATTCTCATTTAACTCAATGTAACAACATATTAGCTTCATTCGTTCATATGATTTCATTATTCTTACGCATTCGATTTACCCAATTAAATGGGTAATTGCATATACCCTCATAATGGGGTTCAAGCTTATCGCATACGACCCGGTAACATCGGGTTAATTGCTTTCAACATAATTCTTTCTTTCCATCCGTATAACGGACTAAACTTCAAGCATTCATCATAGCATTCATGACCACCCATTTAAAACGGGTGGTAGCTTATTCTTACTCGACTTGTTCAACTAGAACCGGTCGACTCGCATAGCTTATCATAACCTCCGTTAGCATAACCAAATCCACAATGGATTTGCTATTTCGCATTCGCTACAACATAACTTCTAAAACCGTCTTCGATATAATTCCTTATATCTAAATCAATTTTTAATCCACAACGGAAAATAGTACGAATTCATATTATCATTAATATTATTCATAAATCCACTAGTAGAGTAAACGAAGTTCATAAGAACTTACCGGAGTTGTGCGCTCCTATTGCCTTTGCTTGGCTTGATTCTCTTCTTTTCTTCGACCCTATAAGGTGCATCACATTCACGTTTAGCTTTCACATTATACATTGCTTTCACGCATTTACATCATTACTATAACGTTCATTATTCGTATTCATATTTCATGCCATCATTAGATCATTTAAAACTACAATTTCTCATGTTCATACATAACCAATTCGGCTCAAGCATTTCATCGAACACCTTATGTGCGTACAATCTTAACTAGCACAATATACAAGCATAGCAAACGCATCTCTACCAAGTCATTCTAAAATCATGGCAATACATCTCAAACACATAAATTCCTCAAATATTCAGATTATTATAACATCATTATGCATATGTTAACCTTACCCATCATACTACATCAAGAATAAACACATGCATCATCATCTCTAATCATATCATCACAACTTCAAATGGGTTTTCACTAAAATCTTCATACCAAACTGAAGTCAACATGGTTTCTTGTTCTAGAGAGCAATTCAAACTCGAATTTCTCATATTTAACACAAGAAATCGAAATTGGGTTTGACCCCTCATTCAACAAATCACAATTTCAGAAAATTAAACTTACCACTTCACTAATTAGGGTTAGATTTTCGGAAAAAGGGGCTCATGCATCGAATTTTCTTGTGATTTAGGCTTCAATTTCTTGATATCTTGAGTTTAGGGTTTTCCCTTCTCTTCCTGTTCTTGGTCGATCGATCCCCAGGGACTTCTTTTTTTTACTATCTTTTTGAGTTTTAATTGTTTTTAGTAATTAAGTTTAATCATTTAACACTTAACCCCCCTTAGACTTAATTACAAATTACAATTCATAATGTTAACCCATATTTAGCTACCATCTTACCATACATACTTAACTATGTTAAGTTTACTATTTACCTTTACTTATTATTTACCATTTTTGGGGTGTTACAGTTACCGGAGAAGAAACCGGTGCTGGTGGTCTCTTGGAGAACAACACGATCTGTCCAAGTAATTTGCTTTTGCTGCTGCTCCGGCACCGACGTCTGACGTCACCACCGTCTTCCTCTCCACCGGCGTCGCCTCCGTATCCGCATTCATATGGTGTTGTTTTGGAATTTGATATGGTTAATTTTTGATATGGTGCTGTTTGATACGGTTAATTTTGATATGGTGCTGTTTGGAATATGATATGGTTATTTTTGTGATGTTGGAGTGTGGAATTTTGTATTCGTATTTTTTATGATGTTGGGGTGGTGGTGGTGTTGGTGGTGGTGGCAGGTGGATGGTGGTGACGGTGGTTGTGGTGGGGGAGGTGGTGGGAGACGGTGGTGATGGTAGGGAAGTTAGAAAGAGGGAGATAGAAGTATGATAGAGAGACAGAGAAATTATATCTGTATGTATGTATGTATAATTTTTTTAAACATCATTAATGTATGATTATTTATTATAATATTTAGGATAAAATGACTAAAATACCCTTGTGTGGGATTGACTTAGTCAACTTTAACCATGAAAACTAATTGTGTTATGACTAAAGGACATAACCTGATTGGTTTTTCAAACATTAAGGATGTTTTTTGAGGTTATTAAAGATAAAGGACATACTTTGATATTTTAGACATACATAAAGGACGAACTTTGAAATTTACTCTATTATAAATGATATTTCATCCCTAAAGTAAAAATAGGTACAAAAACATTTAGTACGATATAACTATATGGTTTAAAATATATATACATATACCTCAAGAGAAAACAAACGTTATCTTTTAATAAGTTTAATCCATTATTAAACTATATTTGGATCATATGTATATATATTTGGATCAAATTTAGAAACACTAAACATGTATTATCTATTTGAATCAAGTCCTAAATACGTTATAACCAAAAATGAGTCAACCTGTCGGTTGAAGGCTAAATCGTTCTAAAAGAATCCAGAAAATTTATATCTTTATTAAATTTATTCCTTTTAATAAATTACCCTTTTTAATCCAAAATATTATGTTCAATAAATCTAATAGAAATTATTTTGTTAATATAAAGGAATAAACAAAGTAATGGGAATAAACAGAATAATTAAAATAATTAGTTATGTAATTGGATTCTTATGAATTAGTATTATATGAATGTATTAGAGGAAATTTTAAAACTTTAAAATTATACGTATGTATATCAAATATCTTTTGTAGAAAAACAAGCTTTTATATAACAGAAGAAACAAACCTACATGTCTATTCAAGATCTATTTTGATACCCACCTTTAAATTCAAAAGATACCTTAAAAATATATGTACTAGGACCACATCTTGAAAAACAATAATGGGTTAATGACGGAGAATCTTAAAATTTCATATAAAACCCTTACCTTTATTTTCTGAATTCATATCCAGCTATGAGCTCTGAAAATATAATTGGATTTAAGCAATATAGAAGAAAAAGTTATTACAACAAAGGGAAAAACAACACATAATATAATATATAACTTTCCTTATATTTTGATAAAATATATAGTGAAAGAAAATGTTAAAATACAATATGTATATGTGTATATATATATATATCTATCAACGCATAATACTAATAGGTATAACTATATTTGTATTAAATGTAATATGAGCAACAAAATGTGCCTGTTTAATTGTTTGGTTCTGTGATAAATATATCTGAACATGTTTGTAATCTAGAGGTCGAAGGAAATAGCATGTAATCAGGAAATTCATGCTAGTAATTCTTGGGATAAAGACACTATAGAAAATATAATAGCTCAAGGAATATCGAATGCTATACCTTCGATTAATGACGCTATTAAAACTTCGGTGCCCATAAACGAGAACCCTACTACCCACTGTAGGCATCCTCATCACTTCAAACCTAACCCTAGTATCCATGGAAGTCATGATGTTTGTATCAAAACTCCATCTTCCAAACGAAAGAAAACCACAACTTATAGTTACTCTTATAAGGAATTCCACACCGACAAATCATATAAGGACAAAGGAATGGAACCAGAAATCGCGCAGCCTACCTGCAACGACAAAAAGCATTCAAGAAAACGCCATTCTTGGAAGACACTCCGTTGTAACTTCTGCAAGAAGACTGGACATACAGAGGAAGAATGTAGAAGGAGAATGAAAACTAATGTATGTTATAAATGCGGAGAACCAGGCCACATCCGTCTCTACTGCCCGAAACTATCTAAGGCCCCTGACAACGAGGATAGAAACCTAAATGAAGTTAAGGAGAACGCATAAATATTTACAACACCGGAGACAACAGCAACCTTTAGAATAAGCACCCTTACGTTTTGTCTGTACTAAAGTAAATCAAAGTTTTATAATAAAAGGTCTTTATTTCTCTTTCATAAAGCCAACACTCATTTGTCTCATCTCTTGACAAGTTCATATGCTGCTCGTACATCGCTTGTTATGCATGTGATGTTACTTCTAAAAAGATCAATTATTCGCAAGTTCGAATAAAATATTCCGCTATACTCATTCTGATAATCTATATGATTACACAATGCTGACTTTTGATATCAAGTTAACAGATTTCTTGGAAAACTCATGTCTTTTCCAAAGTTACTTACCGGACTTTTATTTATTGTCAATACATATATCCATCGTTGGAATATGTTTAAACCAATCTCAACTATTTGAACTTATTCACAATATACGTTTAATTCAAAATCCCATATGATGAATTGAGATCATCATATTCAAGGAAATTTCATTGTTTGAATCATAGTAAACTTGATTAAAATCTTCAATTTCAAGGAATCATTTGTTAAAACACGACACCTTGTGGTGACATTTCTTTGAAATTGAACTCATTTCCTTTTCACACCTGAGGTACGAATCTTCTATTAATCCATTGTTCTAACCCAGTCTTAATACAATTTTGTGTTAATATAAAGGTACCTAAATTCTTATTCCAACGTACCTCCAACATTTCTTTCATCTTTGAATTAATCCTGCAATACTCATTTATTCCTTCACTTGAACATCCTATCTTTTGAATATCCAGATTCACTTCATTGAAACTTTCAAGTTAAAATTCAAGAACGGTATAATTCATTCAGTCACCATACTCATTGAATTCTTTCAATCACTACAAACACCCTGTGGTGTCTGTATAAATTTGTAACCTGTGCTAATAGTAAACCCAAACTATATCAATTCAAACGTCATTCGTTTGACTCATCATTCAAGTAGTCTTGATACAATTATGTATTAAGACAATGATGCACTAAATTCTATTGTATCATCCGGTGTATCCCTGCCATTTAAATAAATGTCACTAATATCTGGTTCGATAATTGACAAATCATTTTTCATACTTCCATTTACAAACTGAGATTATTGAATCAGAGTTTCCCTCAATTGACAATCAAAGTAAACTCCTTCCTGGCTTTGAATCCTATTGTTTCTAAAAATCATTTACATTCGATACTTATGTCTCGATTAAATTATGAAACTCAGTCACCCTGATAATGGTATCATTTCCCCTCGTTCAGTTAACATCAATCCTTGAAACTAATTGAAACATTTAAGTTTCTTAGAAAAATATCACTAATAACTCGGCTACTAAGCACTTTTTAAAGATTTCATACATATATCCTGTCATTTCTGGCAATTGTAGCTGATAAGCTACGGATCCTATTCTTTTAATAAATGGCCCAACCTACCTGCAACTTGGTTTCCCTCTTTTAACAAATCTGACTACCCCTTTCCATATAGGATCTTTTAACAAAACCCTATCTCCCACTTGAAAGATTTCCATCTGTTATCTATGTAACTCTTTTGATAATCTTATATTACTTTAACTTGAATTATCTTGTCTATTGCACTATCTCAAGTCCAGATAAGTTGCTTTCTCCAAATTCTGCCCAACAGACAAGGGTTCAGAACTTCCGTCCACTAAATGCTTTTAAAGACGCTTTGACACTGTTTTTACTAACAACAAGACTCGATATACCTCAAGGGAATATCTTAGCCCAAATCTCGAGGACGGGATTTAAAACAAGGTGGAGATGATATAACAACCCTCGAAAACGACCCTAAACACTCCCAAATACATCCCGTATATAAGAAACGGACCCGAAATACCTTCGTGCTAGTAGAAATAAAAGAAAACAAGATTTTTCGGTCGCTCACGGGCCGCGACGGACGAAGGGGGTCTCCTTCGCGGGGCGTGACGGCCTGTAGCTTGGCGGACACCCCCTTATGCCACGTGTCAGGACACGTGCCAACATCACCTGGTGACTCAGCAACATTCACTCCGCCTTTAAGGCCCTCGCGGGGCGCGACAGCTGAAGATGAAGCTGTCGCGGGGCGCGACAGAGTGGTGAAACAGCTATAAATAGGGCCAAACTCAGCCATTTCGATTGTTCACTTCTCTGAATCTCTCTCAACCTCTTATAGAAGAAAATTATAGCCAAATACCCCCTTAATAAGCGAAGCGCTGCCTCGTTGTAAGTATCATAACCCCCGGTTACGTATTAGATACGCTGCCCGATTGATCTAGTGCTCCGTAACGCATGTCAAGGCTCTGCCTGACTCAGTCGTTGGAGTTCTGTATCGGGAAGGGTATATCTAATGTAAATTGGGTTATTATACTAACGCGTGTGCATTATTTAATTTAATAGATTATAACCAGGAAGTCACAAGGAAGTACCTAAAATAGCAATGTGAGTAATCTCCTTTTTGTAAACCTTTTTGCAAACTGTTTTTACAAAACCTTAATGTTTTAAATTATATTTCACAGTGATTGAGTATTTGTAATTCTACAATTATCGTCGGTATGTTGGGGTTTTGTATACAAAATTTGTTACTACACTGTGAGTAGTAACATGACCACAAGTCGGGTTGACAGTACCGTGGGTGGTAATTAAGGTAGAAATATAAACAAATGTAATTGCGAGATCGCCCTCAATGTTGTACAATGATAAAACCTGTTTTGATTAAATTGGGATTCACTCGCCAGTATTTCTTGCTGATAAAATGTTTTAAACACGTGTTTCAGGTAACTTAGTGTGAAGCCAATAAAAGTCAACTGGAGAGCACTGAAGGCTTAGAAAAGTGGCAATAAAAGTTACCTATTTAAAAAGGAGAATTGTTTTCAATAATTAGGGTTTATCCCTATAAATATATTACAAATGAGAGTCGGATTTTGTCTCACTTGTTGTTATAAATATATTATCAGAAAAACTTGGATTTTATCCCATTTATTTATTTCAATTATTTTGGTGTTTAACTCTGATACAAATATTTCCTAACTACGGTCCTGATGAAAATTTCCGCTGCCAAATTGATAAACACCGATACCATCTGACTGGCTCGCAGCTCCCGCTCCTGGGGTAGGGTCGGGGGCTGTGACAAATACCATCCTGAAGCACTTGGTTTGATTGTTTAAAAGCCACTTTAATAATAAGAAGACATGGGTTCAAATTCCGGCGTATTCAGTTTTGTTTTTCTTTTTGTTTCTTATCTACTAGGTTATCACCCGTGTAATACACGGGCTGTATAATTTAATTTATTTAAATTATAAGTCTATAAATTGAGTACCATACTGAATATTATTTTGAATACAATTTATTAAAATATATTAAAAAACAAACATTGTGAGATGTTTGAGATTAATACCATATTGAATATGCTTATAAGACATAAAAATATAACAAATATAAAGATTTTTTTTTGCATATTGCATTAACGAAAAAACAAAATTACAATATACATAACTATAGAGTACTCATAAGTCTCTCAATACTTATTTAATATACAACCAAGCAAAGTATGAGATAACAAGTCACCAATTAGTTGTCGTAACTTTAAGAGCAAAGTCTGCATTTTTTTAAAAGGCCAACAAACACTATTATTATCACCAGATAGAATATTACACCGTGAACCAACAGTTAGCTCAGCCAAAAATACAACCAGCTGAAACACACACCCACACAAACCAAATTAAAAGTATACTACAATTCCCACGATAGGGCGATAGGCTATACGACTTCGACTGGTTCCGTATCCACAAAAAGCTTAGAATTTTTATCTACTCCATCAGGTTTTGGAAGCTCATTTGTCTCGTGTTGAACACTGCATCATTTCGTCTTCTCCGGATGCACCAAAGTGCAATTTGTATAATCAAGTAAAATCGGTTTTTCCAATTTTTTGACCCCCTTACATGGTTATGGATGTTTAAAAAATGTTTGACACATTCACCAAACAAACCGCATGTGAGTGAGTTAATATGAATGTTCCTCTGGTCCAATGCTACCATAGTAGGAACCTGATTTCCACCCGCCATGATAAAAAGTTTACCTTAATAGGCGACCAAATATTCCACTGAAAATCTAACCCATTGAGCAAACTAACCCCTTGCATCTGCTCCCGAAGACTTCGAACTGAGAAAAGACCCGTCCAATTCTAATACCTCAGTCGTGGACCGAGGCACTCTACCCCAATGAAATTTCAAAAATGTTACCCCATTCTAGCTACCCACCCGATCCGCCACCATTACCCTTTTTGTTCCAGAACTAAAGTGAACTCCCCTCCCTCGCGACTCTATGAAACATAGGTGAAATTTCAATACACATTGCCCGCGGATCGTCCGCAATCCCAGGGACCTATTTCCATGGCCTGACGTTCGACATCCTTGCTGGGATGAAGTTCCAACGTCTAAAACTGTTGTGTAGAGTGTAGACTCGAGATAACCAACTAATGAATCCAAAAAATACCAATCATGCAGGATATAAGGTGTTAATTCTAACACATTTTATAATAGATGGTTGAAACAAAATAAGTTCACACTAATTAGAGGTGACAAAATGTGTTTTGAGTAATAAAATAAGGTGTGTATGGTTAACAAAAGACAATATGATTGTTTGAACTTTGAACGGATCAACCATCGGAATAACACATTATGTGACTTTCAAATTCTAACATCACCAAGTGAATTGGCCATCCTACTTCTTGTATGTACTATGTGTAGCAATTGAAGTATATTAAACGATTCTCGGCATTCGAATTACTAACTGTGACATAAAGTCCCTCATATTTTCAAGGATTACTGTGAACAAACCCTAGAATTCAAATAGCTGAACCAACAGGCAACCAATTCATACAGTATCAACATTCAACAACCCTACACTTCACTTGCAAAACACTTTCTACTGAACAACAACTACAACAAAATCCAGTGCAAGTGTACAGTCGCTGTTGTACGCTTCCTATTGTATCCATCACTTCAATAACAAAGCAAACTCTACTGAAGCAAGTCATAAACCCTAAACTACAAAACTACAAAATCGAAAAGCATAGGCAACCAATCGCCGATAAACTTAACAGGGGCAAGAACATACCGACAATGGAAGGTCAATCCCTAAATTCCCTCTCTGGTGGAAGGTCAATCCCTAAATTCCCTCTAGCAAGGATACAATTAACTCGAATACAATTAACATGAGTGTAAGCACTTACCCCAAATTTGACCGTCGATTAACAGATCTGCGTTTGGATCGGTCACGAGACGAACCATGGAATCTTCGATTAACAGATCTGCGACTGTACATCATTCTCTGTAATATCTATGGTTGATACACTACATATCTATGGCTGAAGGTAGGAGAAGGTTTGCCGTTTGGGAGGATTTTTGTCTCATAAAAAAAACCTAGTAAGAAAGAGGAGAGACGCGTATAAGGCCGGAGGGTGTGGGAGGCGCCACCACCGCCACCTCACCTCCTATAGCACCGCCGGCGCCATCGACCCACACCCACCACTTTAAGTTGGGCGCTATGGAGGTCTCCGCCATCATGTTAACGGGAGGAAGGAGATGTTCAGGTGGGGCCCATTTGTTTTGCACCAATCAAATGTTTTTTTTTTTTTTTTAATTTTGATTAATAGGGGGCTCCATCCCACACCGTGCAAATTAAAGGGGGCGTTATGGCTGACGTGGATCCTACGTGTCGCTTACGTGTCTTGATAAAGCCCCTAGGGGCTCCATCCCACACCCTCCAGCCTAATTGTATAACACATGACACGTGTTAAAAAATCCTAGATGGCAGCATTTAGATTAATTTTGTAAAAGAAAAATAAAAAAGGATGGTCTAAAACAATGCCAAGTGTACAATCATTTTTATTTATAAGTATAGAGATTTATTAAATGCAAATGACATTATATGCCTACTTTTGTCAAGTTACATTAAATGATTGGTATTGATTCAAATGACATTAATTCATTTTCATATATTAGATTTATATATATATATATATTTTTAAATTATATTTAAGGTGCCCGTATTTTCTATTCGCATAGGGACCAAAGATTTTCAAACATTTTCGGAGAGGACCCTGACGTTACCCATCACTATGTTCACTTACTGTCTACAACAAATGCCAAATTCAAATTCACATTATTCGAGTTTGCTCAATGCCAAATTCAAATTCATATTGTTCGAGTTTGCTCTATGTAGGTGACAGTGAAACAATTCCTAAACAAACAAGGTTCAATCGAACTTAAAAATCATAGGTCGCAAGTAGGGATGGGATTGGTACAGTACTTGTACCCATACCCGTACCGGTACAGAAAATACCGGTACCGAATTTGAACAAAACTGGGTACCAAATACCGTACCAAATTTATAGGTACGGTACGGGTACTGGTACAGGTACATGTATTTTTGGTACGGTACCCGCTTTGGTACCATTTTGTTTTTATTTAGTTTTTGAGCACTTGTACGAGTACTAAATAGGTAAAATTGACATGAGTACCAATATAGTACGAGTACCAAATAGTTAAAATTGGTACGAGTACCAATATGATACGGGTACCATATAGATAAAATCAATACGAGTACTATAAATACGATAATACGAAATAAAACATAATACACAAATAAACTTTTAAAGGTCTACATAAAATTTGATACCAGTACCCGTTTTTACCCGTACCTGTACCCATACCAATACCGAAAGTACCGAATACCAAAATCAGTCAAAATAGGTACCGATACATGTACCAAATATCTAAAATCGGTACGATTACAGGTATGGGTACGGGTACGGTACGGGTATTTGGGAAAAAAAGCCCATCCCTAGTCGTAAGAGTTTAATTTTATATCAAAATGCTTTTAAAGAATCTTGAGAATATCTAAAGTTAATCATCATCTTTCTCACCATGTATACACACATTAAGCATACACCAAATCCCCAAAAAAAGAAGTTAGAACTTCTTTAGCATGAAACACATAACACAATAAAGTTACAAGTCCTAATCTATACCAAAACATTCAAGTGATTTCAAAAACCATAATATGTAAACAAACACATACAAGCTTATCACATCTTGGTGGTCAAGGGGGCGAATCTCAAATCAGTCATTGGCAAGAAAGATAATGGGGTCATAGAAATGTTTGACAGCAATATCACAATGTGTTTTGAGCGCATTGTAATTCTATAGGTGGAAGCAAATGTGGTGATGCATGAATCGACTAAAGAATTAATGGTCTATGAAGATGGTGGTTGGAAAAGGGGGGTTTATGGGGTTTTTTTTTTCTTCTTTTAGTTTATACTAGCGGTAAGACTCGTGTGCAAACACGGGTGGCTTTTAGAAAACCATGCATAACACATATAAATGGTGAATATGGTTATATTTATAAATAAATAAGTTAGTCGGTAAATACTTAAAGTTTAGAGTATAAAAAATACGAAAATATACAATTTATTAATCTTTGTGAACGAAATAACATTTGCATTCAAACATGTTCTGTCACACCCCCAAAATACCACATGCGGAAACACCGCGGGACGTGTGACGTACCAGGATCCAAGCCACCAATCACTTTGAACCAATAATAGATATTTAAATAAAACATTCGATTCATTTCATAATATAAATCCAAGTTATAAGTTAAAACCAAAGTAAATGTTCAGCGGAAGCATAAGTTTATTCGTTGTTCAAATGTTTCAAAACAATGTACTAAATCAAGAACAAATATCCAAGAGCTGTGACCCATGACCACTCCAACACTCCCAGATAGCAAGTCCATAACCAAGAATCTAACGACCTGCAAGCATGCAGACAAGTGTGTCAGACGACGCTGGTGAGTTCAAAGTTTGTTATCACGTTTTAGTTACCAGATATAAGTATAATTCAATGATTTGATGTTGTTATTAACTCGATTACCGCATATGGCTCTAGATTTATTTGCCCAAACCCCAATGCTCTATCACACATTGGTCAAGTGGTTAAGGTAATTAGTTCACGACCGTCCTCCCCGGTACGGTGTGAGGGTGCCAAACCTAATAGCGCTATCAACTAATAACCCCGTTGCTTGCCCGGCAACCAATCGGTATATGTAAGGGGACTTAATAATAGAAATGAGTGTAATAACCAACATCCCAATAACCCGACGTTCCTCCCCGGAACGATTACCAGATGTCCCTCCCCGGGACGCATGCTTGGGAAAAGAGCAGTGAACTCACCTTGGTTTGCTCGGTTTGTTAAGTAACCCGTTTCCAAGTTAATCAACCAACCCTACCATGGTTAACAATGCTTATTAGTCTCATAATCACCCAAGTCATATGTTTTACAATGGTTACATTCATCATAGAGTTATAGTGCAACACGTAGCATGCATATCATCATTAATATGTAACAAAGATCGTGTGCACACACAAGTATCTATCATCATCATCATTACAGACACCTACTGTTCAATTCATCGTCTTACACGATGAAACATCCATGTGGCAAAAGTCCACATGTTTTGTCGAGTCCATATGTGGCGAAAGACCACATGTTTTGTTACCCTTCAACAGGTGATGAAATAGTTTCAATTCCCAGATCTCTAACAACAGTTAACAATCTATCAGTTTCAACCACAGCGATCATTGCACTAATAAATACCCTAGTTTCAAGCAATCATCGAGCATCCAAGTTTGTTCCACATATAACAGTTTCATCGAGTATAACCACGTAACATTCACATACCATAAACCATCGAAAGCTAATCTATCAGATCATCACTTATTCACCACCAACAGTTTCGAATATATCAAGATTTCCTATCGCATATACATCTTATCTAACTGATTTTTAGTAACATGAACATCCTAATTGTATGCGTGCTAACAGTCAACGACATCATTCATACGAACCAACCCTAATAATGTATGCTTAACCACACAAAATTACATATTGAATAATGATCCCATGAACAAAAACAGTGAACTAACCTTGAGATGAATTAACTAGTGATAATCCACGATTAGAAAACTCCGGAATGGTGGATAAAGTTTGCCGTCAACCGTTTGAGAGAGTTAGGGTTTGCAATCATAAGGATTTCGTGAGTTACGTGCGTATATAAGATTAAGTGGGTAAACTGGGCCCTACTGGGCTTCGAATAGTTTGGGCCGGCGACGAAAGTTGTTTGTGACGAAAGACAGTTTTTCGTCGGGTCCCCTTGTGGCGAAACACTAATGTTTCGTCATGTATGGTTTTAATTTGTAAACAATAAACAGTTTAATTTGTTCATTCACCATAACATAACAATTCATTAATCATCACAACTCTAGTCTTTCAAGCAATAACACATCACCTAACATAAAACAATTTATCAAAACAGAATTGTCACACAGGAGATACGTAAATGAAGGAACTTGAAATCTCGGGTTATCACATGTTCTTTCTCCACAAAACACTGTTTTAACTCAACAGTGGTTTCAAACATGTTCTTTCTCCACAAAACACTGTTTTAACCCAACAGTAGTTTTAAACCACCGTTTTAACCCAACAGTGATTTCAACCACTGTTTTCTCCACAAAACTCTGTTTTAACCCAACAGTGGTTTCAAACATCTGTTTTCATCTATCTGTTGACCAAAGTCAACAGATGTATCAACTACTCTTTTATTTTCAAACATCTGTTTACAACAAATAGAGGTTTCAAAACATAAACAGACCTTTGCCACTATTACAAGCTTTTAAACTCTCAACACTAAATATTTATTTAATTAATTTAAATAACAAACATGGTTAGTAATTTTAACACAACTAATGGGTTGAGATCCTGTACAAACTGTGCTAACTGTAAGAACCGTAAGAACAGATCTGAGCCATTGATAGTTTAAATTAAGGGTTGATATTGATTAAAAATAAAACCCATATAATTGATAATTAATACTATCAAGTTAGGGTATTTTAGTCATTTAGTCATTTCCCATAAAATACTAATTCCACCAAGTTTTTTAAACTAAAATAACTTTTATATGTTTCATTGATTTTGGAAAAAAAAAATTATACCATAAAATCAAGTATTTTTTTATCTTTAATATGAGTACCATATTGCTATACTTTTTTTATTTATAAAAATGACTTTTAAAAAAGTTACAAAAAAGATGTTTTCTAATTGTGCTAGTTACGTAGTTGGAATGTGCTAATATGAAAATATATTGTGTTAATTTTAAATCTATACGTGTGTTCTTATTTTATTATGTAATTCTTATGTGCTGTTATTTTTTTTTCCTTTTGTGTTGTTATTGGGAGCCTATTTATAAATAAATTTGTTTTCTACTAGTTATGTAATAGCATGTGTTGTTTATAAAATAAAAAAAATGAAATTGTGCTAATTATGTAATGATTATGAAATTGTGCTAGTATGTGTTTATAAAATTAAAAAAAAATTGTGCTAGTATGTAACAGTATGTGTTGTTTATAAAATAAAAAAAATGAAATTGTGCTAGTTATGTAATAGTATTTGTTGTTATTTTTTTCCTTTTGTGTTGTTATTGGGAGCCTATTTAGAAACAAATTCGTTGGAATGTCGTATTTTTATTGTGCTAATGTTGTTTTGTTGGTGTTACCGTCAGATGCCCAGACGGTGGTGTTAATAGAGTGCTAATGTTGTTATTTGATTGTGCTAATGTCGTTTTTTGATTGTGCTAATGTCGTTATTTGATTGTGCTAATGTAAATTTTTGATTGTGCTAATGTTGTTATTTGATTGTGCTAATATCGTTTTTTGATTGTGCTAATGTCGTTGATAATGGAAGTTCCTTTTTTGGTTGAAACGGGAATGCTGATAATGTGGATGGTCTTACGTTATGCTAATGTCGTTTTTTGATTGTGCTAAGGTCGTTGATAATGAAAGTTCCTTTTTTATTGAAACGAGAGTGCTAATAATGGAAGTTTCTTTTTTGATTGTGCTAATGTCGTTTATGTGGGCGTGCTTATGTTTTTCGTATTAGTGGTTCCTGCAGGTTGGTTTGATCTGAATATGTTACAAAAATTCAAATTTTGGTTTGAATTAATCTACATGGATTTAGGGATATTTTGATAATTAATTTTAATTAGTTATAAATAAATAGGGTCAAAATGTCTAAATTACCCCTAAACTAATTTTTAATTGAATAACACTTGTCATTTATGTATTGGTTCTTATGGTTCTTACAAACATAAGAGTTTGTATTTGATCCCATGCCCATAACTAATTATATAAAATATGAAAGTGTCAAACAGAGCTAACTATATAAAATATGTTCAAATCCTACCTTTCATTGTAGATGTGAGTCATTCTAAAGCTATTTGCTTCCTCACAAAATTAGTATAAAAAATACTATATAATAAAGAAAGTTTGAAAAACCAAACACCATTCAGTAAAACACAGCATAATAATTTCTAATCGATAGGCAAAACAGTAGTCTCGATAAATAATGCTCCTTTCGGACCATTATAGTTGTCAACATGTTGGAGGTATTTCAAAACTTCATTGCTCAGATCAACTTCAACCATATCCCCCCAAATGCTTGTTATCAGCCACTTGTTGTTTTGAATTATATTGGTCCTTTGGCGCCTATCTACATAATCAACTATACGAGGATTATTGAAAGCAAACACCTTGATCCAGCCTTCTTCTTCATATTTGAGCAAATCAGCAGTTAGCTCATCAGACTTTCCAACGACAATCAAACATAGTTTCTTTGCAATGGTCAAAAAATGTCCTTGGCAAGGATTGACTTGCATACTCTCGGGAAAAAGAAGTATTCTGAAAGTCTCAGAAAGAACATCGAAAGCAACTATGTTCCTCTCACCTGGTGGATACCAATAATTTGAAACCATGAAATATATGGTTTTGCCGGAATAAATTCCGGGAGACCATGAGTAACGGCTTGAACCATAATTATTTACGCTCAAGAAATTTATTGTTCTCCATGACTCACGACATCGTGAGTAAACACGAGCTGTAACTACATTACGGTAACATCTGATGTGAAGCACTTTCAGATCATTGGATTCATCAAAATACATTCCAACTGTATCCGATTTTCGATCGTGACTATTATTAAAGTAGTCATCGGACAAAAACTTATAGCGTCTGGTTGTTGGATTCCACAGGACCAGTTCACAGCAAATCCATTCATTGCAAACTAACAACAACCCATTAAATAACGATAGAATACGTAAGAAGGTAGGGTGGACATTGTTAGGAAAACTTATGGTTTTGCTTGTAACAACATCCAAATTCCCACCTACTATGTTGTCAACGACAATTGATGTGTCTTTAAAGGAGAGTAGTTTCTTTTGTAGTGAATGTCCAATTCGGCGAGAATGCATAATCTCAAATGCATGACTTGACAGTTCCCTATGAAAATTTTTGGAAACACATTTGAAACGACCAATAGCTTTTGCAGGGAGCCTTGTGAAAATTTCATCAACGATCATTTGAAACCCAATGTTTTCCATTTTATGATCTTTATGTTCTACAATAAAAAATATAAAAAATAAAATATAATTGTATATGTAAATGTTTATAAATAAGAAATAAGGATGTTACTATATATAAATATACCAAAAATTTTAAAAACAAACATCATATTTGTAACTACAAAACCGATCATAATTTTGATGAACAGAGTAACTACAATGATATTTAAAACAAAGAATCTTCGGATTAGATTAAATGCATTGTTGTGGAGTGTAACATTTTAATCAATATTCTTGATTAACTTTACGATTCATAATTTTATTGTAAAATCTCAAGAGAATCATAAAAAAGATACATTTTAATAGATGTCAAGTGAGACTAACTTACTGCTAAAGAATATGATGCGACGATGGTTCGGTTTGTGTCATGATTTTGCGGTGAACAAATGGGTGTTTGAAAGACTAAGAGATTGTAATGATATTGATAAACAAAAAACTTTAAAGATGATTGAGTAGATGGATGAAGGCGGTAATGATGAAAGCAGTTTCCCAATGTAAGGCAAATAAATTTATTTTATATACCCAATGAAGGCGGTAATGATTGAGTAGATGGTGAGACTAACTAACTATTAAAGAATATGATGCGACGATGGTTCGACTTTTAATGCAAAACATTTCAAAAATAAGTTTTCATGGGAAAACTATAAAATTAAATATCCAGAAATCCAAAGGACAAATTTTAAACCTCAAAAAAAAACAGGTTATCATAATTACAATTAACCTCTTCATTTACCATAAGACACATTTTAAACACTATAAATGATCATTTACCATAAAACGCATTTCAAAACTTCAACAATTGTCTTTTAAAATTTTCACATCTGTTGACTTACGAAACATCTGTTCAGGCACAATTCAACATCCACATAATCTAAATCAAACTCAGACACAATGAGAAGAATGCTTTCATCATGATGCTTTTATAAAGATTGCAATTACATCTAATAGCCTAACAAACTCCCTACATCTGCTATCAGCCTAAGCACTATTACATTGAAAACCTCTGTTGAGCAGCATCTATTGAATATCATATGTTGTTCTTTAACATCTGTTGACCCATAGCAGACCTTTGCTTCTTCAAACTTTCTTCAGACTTTGTCTTCATCAGCAGAGCATCACTTCAAACAGATGTTCTCTTTGGGAAGACTTTACCTTTGACAGGCATTTAAAGTAGCAGATGTTGAGTATTTGTAATTGAGTGGAGGAAATTCTTCAAAAAACTGTTGACTTACCAAACATCTGTTCAGGCACAATTCAATATCAACATAATCTAAATCAATGATATTACATAGTGATATATCTTACCTCCCAAATGTCAAATTTCAATTCACTGTAGATTAAACAATCTAGCAAGAAAAACCGTGTACATTTAATATAAACATGTAAAATTATATTTAAAAACAACAGCTTTTAATGCAAAACATCTAATAGCCTAACAAACTCCCTACATTTGCTATTAGCCTAATCATTATTACATTGAAAACCTCTGTTGAGCACCATCTATTGAATATCATTTGTTGATCTTTAAGATCTGTTGACCCATAGCAGACCTTTGCTTCTTCAAACTTTCTTCAGACTTTGTCTTCATCAACAGAGGATCACTTCAAACAGATGTTCTCTTTGGGCAGACTTTACATTTGACAGACATTTAGAGTAGCAAATGTTGAGTATTTGTAATTGAGAGGGGGAAATTCTTCAAAAAACTGTTGACTTACCAAATAATAAAAATAGTAAAATTTCAAACCTCTGACATTAAAAAAATAATAAAAAAATTCTCTTCATTTAAACACCAACAATACTCTACATGGCAAACACATGATTCTACCACTTTATCGGCTGAAGAGATGCTGGGAACCTCTGTTGGGCAACAACACATGTTGGCAACAGTGGCAAGTCAATAGTCATTAGACTAAACAGAACTTATGAGAACAGAAAATACCCTTCAGCAGTGGATGACTTTTCACATCTAGATAATCTAAATCAAACTCAGAGACAATTTCACATCTACATCAATATCGATCTGCAATACTCAGATGATATTAAAAACTATATAATAATACTTATGCATGCTAAAATTAAAAATAAAATGCTCCATAAAGATAAATAGGATTAAAATTTATTTATGACATTAAAAGATCAACAATTACAACGAGTACTAAACAACGAAACTTTAAAATCTAACAACAACACCAAGAAATTTAAGAATCTAACAGCAAGAATTAAGAAATTTTAGCTTCAACTCCATCGAGTACTGAACCTCTTGATGTATATCTTTGAGCATCGCCATGAACTCCACGTCTCTATCACCGCACCCTATATTACCGACAACACAAAGGTCACGAACGGAAGTTGAAGGCATCGCCATCAGGTTTCTGGAAACCTGGTCTCTCGTGAACAGACCAAGATGCAGTCCATCAAGACACCTCTTCAGCTCTTGAAGAGTAGCCCTATCCTCATATACTTGATCCTCAACTTGCTTTATAAAGCGTTACTTTAAATCATCAGAGTCTACAGAAGTGTATGCATTTTATATGTATACATTCTATACATCAAAATTCCAAACTTTATGCATCTTTTAATACAAAAAAGGCAGGAAAAAACAAACTGAAGCTACTTATATATCTTATTAAATAAAATCTTATCTTACAGCAGAAGCAAAGAGTTTCTAGCGTTTAGTAGGAACAACTGTAGAACAATCGTCATCATCATCTGCCCACATCATTCATAATCATCATTTAGTCATAACCCAGATTAATTTCACTGTACATTTAATAATCTAGGAGAGAAAAACGTGTACATTTAATATAAACAAACATAAATTCATATTAAGTGTTTAATCTTTCTATATATTTAATTTAATACTATCAATATCTATACTAACATATTCTAAAACCATTCTGGCTCCACAAATGCTTCTACCACTAGTCGCTCGAAGAAAACGGAGCTGAAATATATCAACACTTTAAAATAAAAATTATCAACATTATCAACAGTTTAAAAAAAATCCACAAACCTAAAATAACCCGCAGACGATTGTATGAATTTCAAACAACTGTGATTAGGCTGAAATATAAAGCGAGAATTAGAGTAGATCAGTTCAAAATTTAAAGACAAAATTTCACTTTTTGTCCTTTATGTTTGTACTGAATTTTGAAACATGCCCTTTAAAAGTTTTAGTTTCAATTTATGTCCAAAAAACACATGTTTTATATCACTTTATATCCTTTACAGCAAACTGAGTTAATTTACACAGTTAGGTTTATTTAATGAAAGGGTATTATTGGTATTTCACATTAGTTATTTTGTTTTTAAAAATAAATCAAAACAATTATTCTGCTACTTAATATACACACAAACAGGGGACTTCATCTCCTCCAAAGCACACAACACAGAGCTCTCCCTCTCCCTCTCGAAGACCTACAAGTCGTCGGACTCCGGCGTGAATGCCGGCTGTTATCTCCGGCTACACACCCTCATCTAAACCTCACCTTCTTCCTTTATACACCCACACCCCAACCTCCTGTTCATCCTAAATCGCCACACGACACCCCCTCTATTTTTCCGATTTAACGGCTGCCACCACCAGATGGTGGTGGCGTGCGGCGGCGACAGTGAAAGAAGAGGGAGAGAGGCAGAGAATGGGGAACGACGGCGGCAGCCGGAGCTGCGGCGGAGGTGGAGGGTTTCGCCGGTGTAAGATGAAGACTGGTGGTGGCAGAGAATGGGCAACGACGGCGGCAGCCGGAGCCGATCTCCGGAAACATGAAGACGATGACAGAGGTGACGACGGCGGAGCCGATCTCTGGAAACAAAAGAGTACACCGGTAAGCACCCATCTCTCTTCCCCGTTTTCTTTTACTTCCTGAAAATCGATGATGATGAATGTTGCTGTTGTGGTTGATAATGATGATGATTCGCTGTGTTGAATGTGATGTTGATTTGCTGTGTTTGTGTGTATATTCAAGTAGCAGATTTAATTCTTTTAGATCTAAACCTGATAAACAAACCTGCAACTTGAATAATCAATTTAGATGATTGGAGTTTATTGGTGGTTGGGCAAGACAGCCATCATTGCACAAGGAAGAAGGTGGTTGGATGATGAAGGCTGCGTGTAGACCCATCGGAACAGGGCCATCGGAAAATTGAGTGAAGAAGAAAACGGACCGGACCTTGAACGGAGGTGGGTCTAGTGGTGAAGAAGAAAAATGGGGTTGGAGTTTAATTTTACATTTAAATAATCATTGTGGGGCCCACTTGTTTTTAATGATCAGACATATTTTTTTTGTTTTATTTATTTATATTAATGTGAAATACCAATAATACCCTTGCATTAAATAAACCTAACTGAGTAAATTAACTCAGTTTGGTGGGAAGGACATAAAGTGATACAAAACATGTGTTTTTTGGACATATATTGAAACTAAAAGTTTTAAAGGGCACGTTTCAAAATTCAGTGCAAACATAAAGGACAAAAAGTGAAATTTTCTCAAATTTAAAATTCAAAATTACAAAAAAAAACATACTTTCAACGATGTTGGAATAATGATGCTGGAACAATTATGTGAAGCAGAAAGATCTTTAATCGGAGATTAACCGACTGAATATGAAAATCTTAAATAAAATATTAAATAAAATCTTATCTTACAGCAGAAGCAGAGAGTTTCCTGCATTTAGTAGGAACAACTGTAGAACAATCATTATCATCATCTGCTCAAATCATTCACAATCACCATTTAGTTATAACTCAGATAAAAACAGTTACGAAAAATCAAAAACAAAAACAAACATAATTATATATTACATTACCATCATCTTAACCAACTGGGGTGTCCCAGTTGGCCAGCCTCACCCCTACTCTTCATAGAGACCCGGGTTCGAGTCCAGGAACGGGGACATTCGGCCACCTTCTTCCCAAAAGGAAACGGACTCAGCTCGGGATGGGGTATTCACCCCCTGGCACCATGAGGCTAGGTTGTTGGTGGAGTGTTATCACTCCAGCGGTTGGGAGGACCGTGGAATACCCCCCTACATTACCATCATCAAGACAAACGACATATCCCCAAAATTTGTTCTGAAAGTGGGTCAGAGAGAGCTTCGGTTTTATCTTTTCCTTTATGAACAAATGTCGAGTATTGAGAAGAGGAGATTTGAGGGAGAGATACATTAAAAGTGTGGTTTGAAAATACAAAAGCAGAAAACAGAAGAGTGTAAATATGAAGAGGGAAATGAGAAAAAAAACCTTTATATAAGAAGATGATTGACAGAAGTGAGTGAGTGACATGCATTAATTGCAAATTATGGGGGCATTTTGAATTTGAAATTATCGGCAACAAAACATCTGCTGATATATACGCATCCTTTGAACCTTCAACCTCTGCTGGCTTTAAAGTATAGATATGGGCAGAGGTTTTGGATAGCAGAGTTTTATATAGATATTTTAAACTGGTTTTATATATTAGGCTTTATGATGCAGTAATGACATAAGAAAAACATTGTTGGACAGTTTCTATGGCTGTCACATCAGCTTTTCTTATGTCATCGGGATTTCTCCTTTTATATAAAGTATAGATATTTTAATGGGTAAACATTAAACACTATATAAAGAAGCAACTACTTTATGCTTCTATAGGTTGTAACATGAGCTTAGCATGTTTTTCAAAAAAAAAACTAGAATTTTCCTTTTTAACCTTCAACTTTTAATCTCTAACAATTTAAGTTTTAAGTTTAATCTTTATTTCCTTTTTAACCCTAAACTTTTAATCTTTGATAATTTAAGTTTAAAGTTTTAATCTTTGGTAATTTAACCCTTTTGATTAATTTGATTTTCCTCTTCTAATTCAAAAGTTTCTATCTTATACGATTTAACCCCTTTGATTAATTTGATTTTTCACTTCTAATTCAAAAGTTTCCATCTTTTGCAATTTAACCACTTTGATTTTTTTTTTTACTTATATGTGGTAATCTTGGCTTTGGGGGTTTTTCAAACAAAAAATGGTTATGCATATGGTTGTTAAAACGTTGGCTTTTGGGGGGTTTTTTAAAAAAAATTGATTTTTTTACTTTTCACCCAAAAGTATTTCATAAATTACTTTTAACCCAAAACTATTTTTTTTTTTTTTACTTTTAACACAAAACTTTTTATCTTTTGCAATCTATCCTCACAGCTTTTTTTTACTTTCAGCTTTGGTCCTTTATAGCTTTTGTTTTCCGCAAATTTTTCGCTTTATGCTTCGTTCTAAATTTTGTGACTTAACACATCGCAACGTGCGTCTTTGGTTTAACGTTTTTACGTTTCGTCTATTTTTTCCCGTTTGACAGGTTCAACATAACGTGCGCGTCATAAATCGACTTAGTTATAACTAAAGAATCCTCGCCGCATTGCGGCGGGTCGTAATTCTAGTTTAAACTAATAACAAAACTAAATAAGTTAATTTTTAATGGCCCCTTAGACCATGCGTAATTGGCATTTTAGAGGTATGAAGGGGCTTGATAATTTTCCTACCACGATCCCCTGGGTGTTGTTATGGAGGCATGAAGAGGGAGGAGTATTTATAGTATAACGCCAAATGAGAAGAAAAAAAAATGGAAAACAATGATTGAAAGGACATTAAGGAGCGTTAACTATTACACATTTTTAAAGGCCGTTATGATGCTGATGTAACAGAAAATGCCCCTTATGATACATTAAATATTAGACCATCCATATATGGTTTATGTCACCGAAGGAGTCATTATTTTCCGTTTTATTTTATCTTCATTGAGCATTATACTAGAAATGTCTCTCCCTTTTCATGATTTTATAATGCCTAAAAGACGGTGTTTGAAACGTTATCAAGCCCCTTCATTCGTTCATTATTACAAATATTAAAAATAAGAAGGATATGATATTTTTAGATGCTTAGGAACTAAGGGGATGGTTCAAATGAAAACCACTTTTATTGTGAAAACTCGAAAACTAACTAAAAAATGGCTAAAAAACACACCAAAATTTTTTTTTTTCAATTTTTTTATAAAAAATCGCAGGTTTTTGTATATAAAAAAAACTTTTTTTCAAAAAAAAAAATTGTGTATTACACATGTGCACTATAATTTTTTTTTTTTTTTGAAAATTTTTTTATATAATAAAAGTAGCGAAAATTATTATGCAAAAAAAAAATTGGTATGTTTTTTTGGCTTTTTTAATTAGTTTTCGAGTTTTCACAATAACTAGTGGTTTTCATTTGAACCTTCCCCTAGGAACTAAATCAATTAATCATGTATTTTACCCTGAAAGATAAAATTTTGTAAGGGATGAAGATTAACTTCAAAATTACTTAACCAACTTAGAAAGAGACTGTATAAAATAAATTAAAAGGAGTAAAAAAAATAGGATTAATTATATTGAGAAAGAATAAGGTCCAACATTTTCAGTAGGCAATGATGTCGATATGCTTTTATGGTTGGTGTTGGTGGCTCCTATTAAAAGTGACCCCACCAAAATAAAATGTCTTTATACTTAAACACGTCAATGAAATGAAAATGATAATAAAACTTGCTCATGGAGTAATAATATAAGGGGTGCCTTATTCCCACATACCCTATATCTTATTTTCACATCCCCTATTGTATACGGGTTGTATACAATTATACGGCTCGTATAGAATGTTTTTTAATAGAAAAATGCGCAGAGAATGTTTTTTTTTTGTTTTATTATATACGGCCCGTATACAGTTATACGAGTCGTATACATGTGTATACGATTTGTAAAACGTATACGGCTCAATTGATTTATTTTTGTGGGTTTTTTGATGTTAGCACATGTATACGGGCCGTATAACTATATACGGGCCGTATATATTGGCGTTTTTTCAAGTATCACGTTTTATTCCCGTAAAAACACAATCATTCTAGGGTTTCTAAACTCTTCATCACCTTTAACAATGTCGATAAACGTTGATCGGAACATGCCGCTTAAATCGGAGCACAAGTAGAGTAACGCTACCGATCAGTCCGTTGATGAAAACCTTAGCGATCGCAGAGATCTTCGTGTTGGTTATTTATCGATTCCGAGTAACTAGCAGAAGAACCTGACACAAACAAGTTCTCCACAGTTTGTTATTCAGATCTCTGTTCGGTCATCTTTCCAAACTACAACACACGATACTTTTAATAAGCTGTCATAGTTGTCAAATTCGATTTCAACAAATCTTTTCATTTTCCTTCAATTTCTAAAACATTCTCTGTTACATGAAGACGTGTCGGGTTCTTCTACTGGTGGTATTTTACTGAAGTATTGAAGATTGAGGTGGGCATTGTTTAAATCTGAATATAACTAGATGTTACGTGTATCAGCGTTGTTTATCACCCTGTGTGAGCATTGGAAACCCGACAAACAGTCTTGACAACTGTGACATTTTATCTATCTATGTGTGTCACATCCATCCTGTAATTGCAATCGATATGATTAATTTTTTCAGATTTTTTTTCTAATTAGCGTTGTTAACTACCAAAAGAATGCATACACAAATAGTTCTAGTGGACGAAGCAAAGAGACCGTTGTGTATCTGAATCAGGTTCTCAAACAAACACTACCAAAGATGGGTTGGTGATAAATACCGAAGCTGTTATCTCGGTTGTTCAGTACTCTCCTATATCAACTTGAACGGTTGATGGTTACAAGGATCGTTCTAATAGATTAAAGAGAATAAACCATTTTTTACCAATTTTCACTCCAGTAGCTGAAACTTGAGCGTAGGAATCAATTCAAAACCCTCACCCCTCAAAAATCAACCAGAAACCAAAGGAAAAAAGGGCTGATAATGGCTGATGGTTCTTCGTTGAGGAAACCAAACGTAGACGGAGATGATAGGCCTGGTAACCGGAAGAGAAATCAATTGTATTTTTTTAGTTGCTTCTCTTGTTAAGTTTCTGAACCAACCGAAATCCACAAATTCCAACAGTTTCTTCATAGATTCCGTCCGGTTTCCAAACTCTTTCGCACAAAGTTAATATTCACTATGGTGGATGCAAGCATAAAGTTAGAAAAATACTCAACTTGAACGGACGATATGTATCAACAAATTGTGTGTCAACAAGTTAGAAAAACATTCTCTGCGCATTTTATCTATCTATGTGTGTCACATCCATCCTGTTATTGCAATCGATATGATTAATTTTTTTAGATTTTTTTCTAATTAGCGTTGTTAACTACCAAAAGAATGCATACACAAATAGTTCTAGTGGACGAAGCAAAGAGAGCGTTGTGTATCAACAAATTGTGAGTGGGAATATGACTATGAAGAATAGTATGGATAAACAATCACCGGTACGGGTTTTTCTGCTAGTTATTCAGAATGTTTCGAATCATCACAGAAGACGTGTCGGATTCTACTGCTAGTAGTATGAGTCTGAGTCCATTGTGGTTCGTGAATGTTTCGAATCATCCAAAAATTCCGTTGTTTAAATCAGAATCAGGTTCTCACGACAAAGATCGTTCTAATAGATTAAAGAGAATAACCCCTTTTTTACCATTTTTTACCCATTGTATACGAGCCGTATCAGAATATACGGCCCGTATACAACCATCGTATACATTGTATACGATCGGTAAAAATATTTTTTACCAATAGTATACGGCCGTATAAACCGTATACGACTCGTATACATATGGTAAAAAATGGTAAACACTACTAAACATCTGCTTTCTGAATCTGAATCAGAATGTTAACTTTTTAGTTGCTTATCTTGTTAAGTTTCTGAACCAACCGAAATCCACAAATTCTGTCACTTTGTGTATTGACGAAGCTGACAAACACATTGGTATTTTCTCAAAATGTGCAAACTTGAAGAATCTCACATTAAAGGAGTATGCAACAACGGGATCAGATGGTTTGAGTATCTTTCATCCTCGTTTGACTAATCTCACACTTGAAAATGACAACTTTGTTATTTCTGTTGTTCAGTACTTCCGAGATCTGACTGAACCGAAATCCACAATTCTTTTACTCATAAACCCTTGAATCCCAACGGTTCATTTGTAACCGTAAGGATGATGCAAATTTGTACGTAAAGATCTCTACACAAACTCTTATACATCTTTTAACCAGTTGTCCATCACTTAAGACCTTGAAAAGATTTGTTGAAATCGAAGCATTCACGAACCACAATGGACTCAGACTCATGTTCAAGTAAGTGTCTAAAAATCTGAAAATTCAGGTTTACCTTGTTAATTTCTCAAAACAAAGTCTCGTTTCTTCATCTTCATCTTCAAGAACAATGATGAACAGATGATGTTAGATAATACTTCATTTGTCGAGAAACCATTATCTTGTGATACATGAACGTTGTATTCTTGTCTTTCAGAAGAGTGCTGTAATAGGTAGTTCGTTGAGGAAACCAAACGTAGACGGAGATGATAAGCATGGTAACCGGAAGAGAAATCAATTGTATTTTTTTAGTTGCTTCTCTTGTTAAGTTTCTGAACCAACCGAAATCCACAAATTCCAACAGTTTCTTCGTAGATTCCGTCCGGTTTCCAAACTCTTTCACTCAAACTTAATATTCACTGTAGTGGATGCAAGCATAAAGTTAGAAAAATACTCAAGAAGATTGACAGTGGATCGAGTGATACGCTTATCTATTCTGGTCAAGGTGGGCATGGTTTGTTCGGGAGTAAATCACCACCCAAAGATCAACAACTTGTGATTGTCGGGTTATGCTAGTTATTCGGAATGTTTCGAATCATCACAAATTCAAGTCAAGGATCGTTCTAATAGATTAAAGAGAATAAACCCTCGTTTCTTCATCTTCATCTTCAAGAACAATGATGAACAAATGATGTTTTTTTTTTCGCAGAACGTGACAAAATAAGGATGTTCGCATAAACATATATTTGTTTCATAACCTCCTCCTATAAAGCAACCACAACTGAAAAAGAGCCTGTATTAGAAACCATCCTATGTCTTTTATCAACCGAAGAGGCAGCAAGGACAGATAATACTTCATTTGTCGAGAAACCATACTGTCAAGAAACTAACATCTTTTAATACTTCATTGCGTATGTGCTTGTGCTGTAGAAACCGGTGATGAATTTGTGTATCTAAATCAGGTTCTCTGCCTTAGATCGGTCATTCCTTGTGATACATGAACGTTGTATTCTTGTCTTTCAAGACAAGGATCGTTCTAATAGATTAAAGAGAATAAACCATTTTTTACCCATTGTATACGAGCCGTATCAGAATATACGTCCCGTATACAATCATCGTATACATTGTATACGATCGGTAAATTTGTTTTTTACCGAGAGTATACGACCGTATAAACTGTATACGGCCCGTATACATATGGTAAAAATGGTAAAAATTTTCTTTCTTTCCTTTTCATGAGGTAAAACCGGTTTCAACATCAAGGGTTGTATCGGAATCAGGCGTTGGAAGGATTGTAGTAGCAGGACATTGGTACCACTGTGAAAATTGCATCAGGAGGGGAGAGAGTCTGATACAATAAGGATGTTGGGAATTAAACGCATGTACGTGACAAAATAAGGATGTTCGCATAAACATATATTCGTTTCATAACCTCCTCCTATAAATCAACCACAACTGACAAAGAGCCTGTATTAGAAGCCATCCTATGTCTTTTACCAACCGAAGAGGCAGCAGAAGACGTGTCGGGTTCTTCCAACATTCACAAACCACAATGGACTCAGACTCATACTACTCACCCTCCCCTGAGGAAAAGTTTTCCCGACGACTCAAGAAAATCCACAATCAATGTATATAGGTGCAAGAGAATGCCGGGTGATATAGTAATTTTCAATAATGTAGGAAGGATTGAAGTAGTAGGACATTGGAATCTGGTTCTCAAACAAACCAACAAAATCCTGATAGAGAAAAAACATCAACAACCATTTTTTCTTTTCCTTCAATTTCGAGAACATTCTCCCTGTGTATGTGCTTGTGCTGTAGAAACCGGTGATGAATTTGTATACACAACTGAACGTTAATTGATATTGTTTTAGACAATAACAGATAATGAACGGATTGTTGGTGGATAACGCAAACAAGTTCTCCACAGTTTGTTATTCAGATCTCTATTCGGTCATCTTTCCAAACTACAACACACGATAAGTTTAAACTTTATAGTGTGTGATTTGACCAGGAAATGATTGGAGGTGAAGGTTCAGTGCACGAAAAGTTTCTTACGAAATGTACGTGACGAAACAAATATGTTGGGAATTAAACGCATGTCCGTAATCTCGCGTTGATAGCTTCCGTTTTATTCAGACTCCTTACAACTCTCATCAAATGCCTCACCCTTCCTTTTATTCTATAAATATTAAATAAAGAATAACACCATGCCCGTAATCCCGCGTTGATAGCTTCCGTTTTATTACAGTTATACGACACGTTTTCTTGTTCTTCAATTTTTGTTACTTGTTGATGTTTTATTTTTTCTACTTTTAGAAAGTTTTGAGCACCTCACCACTCTAAAATATTTGAAAAATCAAAATTTCGTTCCATACGGGCCGTATAACAGTATACGGCCCGTATACACCATGTGTAAATAAGTTTTCCCATGTGTTAATATTAGGACCCTAATATAAACATATATTTTTTAATATTAAAATGTGCACTATACTATTTTTTTCCTTTGAATAATCCATAGATATATCAGAACGAAATACCACGTTGCCTGTTAACAAAGATGACAAGACGATAACCAAGTCTATATTTTAATCCCAAAGAAAAACGTCATAACCCTGTATTTTATACAATTCATAAATTTGATAAAACACTACTTGTGTATAGAAAATGTGGATATTCTCTATATATAAAGACGGCTAAATTGTTTTTAACTAGTATTAAGCACCCCCCGCGTTGCGACGGGGGCGAGCACTAATGTCACACTACTGTCAGCGACCACTGACACTGAAGTTGCGGTGTTAATGCGAAGAAATTAAAGCGAAACGTAAAACATATAATAAAATAACTAAGTTGATCTAGGACTCGCGCGTTACAATGAAACTGCATCATTTTTTTCTCGTTTGATAGGTTTATCGTAATATATATATAATATATATCATTACCACTATACAAACCATAATGCATACATTACAACAACCATTGCATCAATATGTTGCAAAATATATTTATACAAGATTTTGGCTAAATTAATTAGATTATTATAAATAATAATAATTTACAAATAAAACAACAAAACTTTGAATGGATCAAACCGATTGAATATGGTAAGATAATGAAACCATTATTTGATTAGGGTACAACCACTTAAGCACAATTTACAACCATACATGCATACAAAACAGATTGAATTTGGTAAGGTAATGAAACCATTATTATTTGATTAATGTACAACCACTTAAGCACAACTTACAATCTATATTTGATTAAGGTACAACCATTTAAGCCCAACTTACAACCAAATATGCACACAATATTATTTGATTAAGGTACAACCACTTAAGCACAACTTACAACCTATATTTGATTAAGGTACAACCATTTAAGCACAACTTACAAGCAAATATGCACACAAATGTTTCAAATTAATAGTATATAAATGTGCCGGTTATAGTGTTTTTTTTTTCGAAAGGAGAACTTCATTAAGAAACACCAAACCCAAAAACCGGGACGGCAAAAACAAAACAACCCAACTACATATTTACAAATTTACATCAATCACCCCAAGCAAAACAACCATTTTTAGCCCTATGCTTGAACAAAAAAAAAATAGCCGATCTAACTTCACTAAAAAGATCTTCGACATTGCTTCTCTTCCCATTAAATCTCAAATTGTTCCTAGCCTTCCATAAAACCCAACAAGCAGCAATAATGATCCCATGCAACGCCTTTCTTTCCGACGCCCATGATCGTGAATTTCTAAAAGATCACGGACTGAAAAGACATAAAAGTTCATGACCCGACACCACAAGCTAATTTTCTCCCATAACCCCAACGCCAAGGGGCAAGCCGTAAACAGATGAACCGCCGAATCCAGACCCACCTCGCAAAATTTGCACACATCGTCAATGATCGAAACTCCCCTCCTAGCCAGAGCTTCCACGGTCGGGATTCTATCCATCTCCGCGCGCCAAGCCAAAACATTACATTTTAGCGGAACCCAATTGCACCATTCCATCACGAATCGGTTGCTATAATCATTCTTCGCGTCTATAACCTTCTTAACCGCCTTGACTGAGAAGCCGTTCGACCCGTTACCAACCCAAACCCACTTGTCATCACTGGAAGAAAGATTGACCGACTCCAATGACGAGGACAGAGAGGTCCATTCTGAGATCTCGTCCAAAGTAGCAGGATCATGACGCCATAACCACAAACCGTCCCCCTCTAACCTGTCTCGAACACTACAAAGCTTATCCATCTCCAACTGGAACAAAGAAGGAAACTTAAGCTTCAAAGTGATTTCACTTAACCAGGGATCAATCCAAAACAAGATGTTATCTCCTCTGCCCACCTTTCCTTTGAAAAGATTTCTAATCAAAACATCATCCAAGATTGGTCGTTTGATAGAAGCCACGATACTACTCCAAACTCCACCAAGCGATTTTTTTAACGGAACAAAATCCCAATTCGAGCTACCAGAATGGATCGCCTTGATCACCCCAACCCAAAGATTATCCCTCTCCGTTTTTAATCTCCAACCCCACTTCGAGAGCAAAGCCGTATTTATGTTTCTAAGGTTTTGAAGCCCCAATCCACCCATTTTCTTCGGGGAAGCCACTCTCTCCCACGCAACCCAATGGACTTTTTTCTCCATGGGAGATCCTCCCCATAAGAATCTCCTAATAATACCTTCTAAATCATCGACCACTTTAATAGGAGCCCGGTATAGAGAAAAGAAATAAGTAGGAAGACTTTCAAGAACAGACCGAATCAACGTAATTTTCCCTCCAATAGAAAGGAAAGACGCCTTCCGCAGAGATAACCGCTTCTCGAAAATTCTTTATTTGAACCGCCAAGGTTTTATACGCTATTAATTCTAATTTATAAAAAATCAGGTACAAAGATTTTTTTTTTGGAAGGAGACTTTCTCTGTACAAGACCGAATTGGTCTCCGGGGTCATGTCGAAGACATTCCCCCGTCAGCCCCGCTCTTCCGGACGCAATGTTCGATCGGGCCCCGGCCGTTGCGCAAGCTGACTTCCGCCCGGAAACCATACTGCCCCCACACGAGAGACTCGCTGGGGTAACAGTTGGGTAAAACCGGGTTGCCCTCAGGACCGCACCATGCCTCGATAGGATACGATCCATCATTGGGACGTCCCACCCCCCGTATGCCGCAGCCGGGAGTCGAACCGGCGACCTCCAAGGAACAAAGATACAAAGCAGGTTTTTGGCCGAATTTTATAAATAGTTCTTTTTTTCTCAGCAATACCTTTAGTATTGAGTTAGGAGGTAATGTATATTTTTAAAGAATTAATCTTGAACTAAGGAGATAATTCATTAATAAAATAATAAAATAATAAAACTCTAAACGAACCAAGCTTGAGCCCGAGCTCTCTCAAAGTTTAATGAGCCGAGCTCGAGCCTATACAAGCTCGAGCCTATACAAGCTCGAGCTCAACTCGGCTCATTTATATTTTTAGATAGTACAATTAGGCTATCTAAGTGAAAATAATCAAATGTGATAAGTTCTGACAAAGGGTATCCCCCACTTGTGGTGGAGTGGTGGAAAGAACTTTGGGTTTCCTTGGAGACCCGGGTTCGATCCCCACCCGCTGCATTTGGGGGACGTCCCAATGATGGATCGTTTCCTTCCGAGGTATGGAGCGGTCTTGAGGGCAACCCGGTTTTACCCAACTGTTACCCCAGCAACAATGGTAGGGGCAGCATGGTTTCCGGGCGGAAGTCAGCTCACGCGCCGGCCGGGGCCCGATCGAACATCGCGTCCGGAGATGCGGGGTTGACGGGGAATGTCTTAGACATGTCCCCGGAGACCAATCGGTCTTGTACAGAAAGTCTCATTCCAAAAAAAAAAAAGTTCTGACAAAGGGTATGTATCAAATTCATAACTTTTAGAAAATAAATGAACATACGCGTAACTTGCATGTCAAATTTAATCATCCACGTAAATTAGTTTATATTTTAGATAGCAAATTCAATCATGGGAAGTTCTAAATTTAGAGATACTAACAATTTTTAATATTTATAACTCGAAGTGTGCCTTTTATTAGTTGATAATCAAGATATCACATTCTTTTCTTTCTTAGAACTACAAACTTACACATTCACTAAATAAATCTACTCTTAAAATTTATACAGATATCCATCACGGGACTAGAACCCGTATCACTCGGAAGGCAACACCTTACGATACTCATTAATACCACCAGGCCACAAGCCTTTTGGCGGCGTCTTCTTTTTTACTTGAGTGTTGTCAGTCGTACTATTATACTCAGAAAAGGGTTAAAGAACAAATATTGCGGTCAAATTAAAGGCACATGATGTGAATAATATCATAACATTGATGCTTTGACTTTGATTAAACAACTGAATCCTAAAATGGCACATTTTGTGACCCGTACCCATTTTTGTCAAACCCGATCACCCAAACAAATACGACCAGCTTGAAAATGACCCGTTGCTAGTTGCTACTCATGTCCGACGTGAGTCAGCTGTTTTGCCAGGCATGGTTATAATGAATTAAGCAGCTAAGAGACAGTCTGATGCAGGAGCATCAATGTTATGTTTTATTTATTTGAATTTCCTATTTTATGTGATTTAGTTTCCTAATATTTTTATGAGTGAGAGTTATAAATTAGGGTCTAGGGTTTATAGTTTTTCAGTTTGATTTGATTATTGTAAAGAAAACCTTGAGGTTTCTTTGAACCATTCGGTTCCAAGTCTTTGAATGAATCATTGTGTTTGAGCCATTTGATTGCTAAGAAAAACTGCATCACAGTCAAGTAGCATTCGAATGCCACCTAGGATCCAGTCCGATGATTGGTCAGGGAGATGTTAAGGAGCGATTGAACTTAAACCAGACGTTATAACTGTAGGACCTGCGTAGAAAGTGACTATGATAGCCCCGAAAACTGAAACCAATGATTTTGACCCACTTGGTCAGTTGTCCATAATCTATCTATCCAAGTGGGAAACAGATTATGTTTGGATCAAATTCATCTTCCTTTGGTTTAATTAAATTTTACATAAAATGAATTACGCCCTGCTTGCGGTATGCTCATATAATGTATATATGCGTGGGCGCTCGGGGGGCAAAAGTGAAAGTGCACTAATTTTAACGTTATTTTACTAATTTCGTGAAAATAACGTTAAAAGAGGGGGACGGTTAATCATGCATCATGTGGTGGCGTTGATAGCCAAAAGACAAGGGGGTGCATGCACTAATCGGCGTTTGTCTCAATTGCTGAGTGTTATGTGCCTTATGTCCAAGGCTTGATGCAAAACCACAATCGAGCCGAGGGTCTCATTGGAAGCAGCCTCTCTATTCCTACGGGGTAGAGGTAAGGCTGTCTACATCTCACCCTCCTCAGACCCTACCTTAGCTTTGCTATTGGTGGGATATACTGAGTATGATGATGATGATGATGATGATAAAATGAATGCACCCGAAATACAAGAAAACAAAAACAAGAATGAAATTAGCGTTAGTTAAAACGATACCAAACATACATACATACATACAACAACCGACAGTACTAGACGGCAAATGACTAGAACTTGATGCTTTATAAATCTATGAAAAAACAACCTGCAGTTCCGCAAACAGTTCTTGCACCAAACCTTAATGTAAACAATATAAAATTATTGTAAAAATAAGATAGCAGCTGTCATGGTCATAATACTTTCATGTATGCTTGAACATACCATCAAGATCTCCGAAACTCGTGGATCCAAATTTCCAACGTACACACGAGAGGTGTGCAATAACCGAACCATTAACCGAAAGTCGGTTATCGGTTATTTTTTTCACCATCGGTTAACTGAAATTAACCGAACCGAACCATTTAGATTTTCATATATTTCTAGATTTTATACCTCCATTTCATGTAATTCATGTTTTATACTTTCATTTCATGTATTTATACCTCCAGTTCATTTATTTATGCCTCTATTTCATGTATTTATACCTTCATTTCATTTACTTATACATCCATTTCATGTATTTATACCTCCATTACTTGTATTTCTAAGCAAAAATTTTGCCCTTATTTGATTTGGTTATTAACCGAACCGAAACCGACAAATTAACCGAATTAACCAAACCGGTTAACCGATGACTTTGGGTACGGTTAGGTTAATGCCAATAACCGAATCAAACTGAACCGCAGGGGCGGACCTAGCATAGAACAAGGGGCAACCCCTGTTGCCCCTTGACGCTTCGGCGGTAGTGTAAAATTAGTGTAAATTTTGGAAAAATTTGACCTTTTTTCGATTCCGCTACCCCTTTTTATAGAAACGTTGCCCCTTTAGATTTTTTCTAGATCCGCCACTGCTGAACCGTGCACACGACATTGACCTTAACCTCTGTCAGGATATTAAGCTTTTATGATCCAATTGAAACGTGATGAAGATGAACAACAAAAGCCCTAACTGCAACCGAAAGAAAGCCAAACTTCAACAACTCAAATACTCGAGGCTTGTGAAGTTGTTATATGGGCCTTACTTAGTCCTTTAGTCACACACTTTTTTAATTTGGGCCTCATTTATGGATTTCCAAACAGAAAACATTTGTAAAAAACAAGAGCAATAACTAAGTTACTTTTTCAGCCAATAGAAACATTTTTTTCAGCAATATTTAAGTTAGACTAATCACTAAAAAACTGATTCTTTCATGAAGCATTGTACAAAAAAAACTTAAACAGCTAATAGAAACATTTTTTTCAGCAATATTTAAGTTAGATTAATCACTAAAATAACTGAAAAAAATGTCACATATTCAGATGTGTATAGAAAGGTGTATATGTATTTTTTTTTTAACGGTAACTTTCATTAACAAGAACAACCCCAGCCACCCACAACCCGGGCAGGCCAGAAACACAACACAAAAAGCTACATGTTCACAAATTTACACCAATCATCCCATGTAACACCTTTATGACTCGACCTGTTAACGAACCAAAGAAAGCTCACGGCTTTGACTAGACTAAAAATATTTTCTACTCTAGCCGTAATGTTCGAGAATCTCGCTTCATTCCTTGCCTTCCATAAACTCCAACACGCCACGATAACAATACCTTTGAAAGCCTCTTTACCCCAACCTGATTATCCCGAGTGATTATGCCACTCAAGAAGGTCTCTAAAGGAGAAAACCAAAAACATAGGAGTGTTACACCAATTCCTGATTAGTGACCATAACCTTACCGCCAACGAACAAGAAGTAAAGATGTGATCAACCGTTTCATCCCCAAAATGACATAGCGTACATGAGCAATCTTCGATCTGAATGTTCCTATTCCTGAGAGCCATGACAGTGGGAATTTTGCCCATCTCCGCACGCCACGCAAAGATGTTACATTTCAAGGGAACCCATTTACACCATTGCATAACGAACCTATTGCTTACGTCCGTATCGAAATTCAGCAGTTTCCTAATGTTCGACACTGAGAACTCTCCTTTCGGATTAGTGTTCCAGCGCCATTTATCATCCCCAGCATGGAATACAGCCCCTTGAATCAAAGAAACCAGCTGATGCATCTCTGCCAATTCCGAGTCGGAAGTAGGGGGCTGTTTCCAATCCCACATACATTGGCGGCAGGGATCTATCACGTCCACACGGTCTCCCACATAACACTTTTTCTTATTCTCAAGAGAAAACAAGGCAGGGAAAGCAAGACGCAAGGGAACATCCGTCAGCCAGGTATATAGCCAAAAAGAAATCGACTCTCCGTTACCAACTTTGCCTTTGATACAACTCCGCAATGGCAGCCCGTTGATCTTAGTTTTAATAAAAAGCTTCGCTATATTGCACCAAACTCCTCCAATTGACGACTTGAACGGAATACATTCCCACGAAGTCCTACTCGAATGGATCGATTCAATCACTTTCCTCCAAAGGTTCAACGGTTCGGACTTGAATTTCCAACCCCATTTGGACAATAAGGCAATATTAGTGTCTCCGAGTTTACTTAAACCGAGGCCCCCTTTATTCCTATCCGACGCCACCCGATCCCATCCCACCCAATGCATCTTCTTATCGGTGCTCGATCCTCCCCATAAAAAAAAATTATAATACCAACAAAAAAGGCCCATCTAGCAAGAGACTAGAACAAGCACCATTATAAACAACAACCACATTAGCATCAAATTTTAAACAGCTATCTAAGGGTAATTAATATTTGGCCATTTTGCTCTATTTCTCATCTAGAGGAAAGTAACTTCTTTAATGTGCTCTAATGAATTTGGGTTTCGAATATCCATATCTTTTCATTAATTATTTTTTTCATTCCTGCATATCCATATCTTCCAGTAGCACCATCATGATCACACTCGTCGCCGCCTTTTTATGTTTCTTTGGAAGTTGCATATTATACACCTCCTTGACCGAGGAACATGACGCAATGGCAGAAATGTTGATCCAAACCCCCACCGACCACCACAAAGCCTTTGCCGATAAGCAAGAAACGAGAATGTGAACAACTGATTCCTGCTTGTGCCCACAACGTGGACACATTTGGTTCGCGACAGTGACCCCTACGTTTCTGTTAAAATATATTAATCTTTTATATTTATTTCTTTCCAATTCAATACTCTTATATATATTTTTCTTTTTTGTGTTTTGTCCCGTTTGTGTGAGGTTGGGTTGCTTCCTCTTGGGCTACTTGGTGGGCTCTCTTCTGTCTCGTATGTGGGCTGCTTCTAGGGTTCCCCAGCCTATTTATCTCATGCCTCTCCTTTGTCTCAGTATCCAAAAAGAAAAGAGTGCAGTGATCATTTGAAGCTCTCTAGAACATCCCTCAAAAGCTGTTGATTTCTCCTCCTGTTCGAGATCATCAAAGGCCACTGTTGTTCAAGTTGTGTGCAGTCTCTTCAGTTGAATATCTGCGTTTATTTGTTGTTTGTAATCAGTGTAGTTTTACACTGAGTTTTGATTTTTTTGGTTCAATACTGTACTTTGATTCTGTTTATAAGAAATCGTACTTGTTTTCACATGGTATCAGAGCAAGGTTCTCTTATACTCGTCTCCGCTGCTGATATTGAATGAACAGATCCTCTCGGATCTAAGGATTGTGGTGAAAGATCTAAGGTATCTTGGTGGTACTTTGAATCCGCCATTCCTGATCATCCCTCTGAAGATATTCTTGATTGAAGGTTGAAACCCTAAATCTAGGGTTTGGGTACTGTTGCGGTTGGAAGATCCTTGAATCGCCGCTTTGGGCTGTGACCGGTTGAAAGTCCGATTCGCCTTCTAGGGTTTTTCTCGTGCTTCTGAAAGGGCTCTCGTTGGTCTCTGTTACAGAGCAAACCAACAGAGTTGTCACAGGTCTTCTTTGCTTATAATCAGCTTGTAACCCTAAGTGAAGATTACAAGTGTGATTATCAGGAGTTAAACGCACCCACTGTGAGATTGTTCTATCCCTGTTATTTATTTCTGTCTTTTGTTTGTGTCTTGCATCACTGAGTCAGTGCGTCTAGGCATCCCCTGTTTACCGGACTAGTCGGGCCGGCACTTGATCGAGTCATATTTGCTTATCTGTTGCATTTGTTTGGTCAGTGTGTCATAGCTCCCTGAATATTGTCTGCGGAGGCACCTTTTGAGTGATGAACCTCTGATCGGACCTCTGTTTAGGCTTCGATGTCCTCTGTGTTTTTATTTGTTTTATTTGTGCTCCTCTCTGTTCTTGTTTGGCTGTTTGCAAAATGCCTGGTGATGATTTTGTGGTTACATCTCCTAGTGCTACCTTAGTTAGCAAAATAGATGCTGGTGATCCTTTGTTTCTACACCCTAGTGAGTCTGCTAATTTATCTATAGTGAATGTTAAACTCAAAGGGGCAGAAAACTATAGGATCTGGTCCAATGCTATGTATCTTTCCTTACAAGTGAAAAATAAGATAGGGCTTGTTGATGGTTCTTTCCTTAGGTCTAAAACTGATGAGGTCTTGGGTAGACAATGGGATAGATGCAACTCTATTGTTCTTACATGGATTCTTAATTCTGTGTCTGAAGAATTATATCTTGTCTTGGTTTATTCTAAAATTGCTTCTGAGGTATGGAAAGATCTAAAAGAAACTTATGATAAGATAGACAGTTCTGTTGTGTTCAATCTATATCAAAAAATCAACTCTTTTAGTCAAAATGGTATGCCTGTCTCTGAATATTATCATAAGTTGAACTGCATGTGGAAACAATTAAATCAACTTCTTGCTTTACCTGCCTGTTCTTGTGATGCATCTAAACAGTTTAATGACTTCAATCATCTTATAAAACTGATGCAATTCTTGATGGGTCTCGATAGTTCATATCAATCTGTTAGAACCAATTTATTAACTCGTGAAACTCTTCCCACTATGAAAGATGCCTTTGCAGTCAACTCTAGAGAAGAGTCTCATTTACACTCAAAAAAATTTTCTGATAAAAACCCTAATGGTGCTGTTGGCTTTGCTGCCAAAGCAAATCAAAGTGTTGATTTAAAGAAAAAAGGGGTAAGAACTCTTAATCCTAATCTCAAATGTTCTCACTGTAATAAAACTAGTCATACAATAGAAAAATGTTTTGAACTTGTTGGCTATCCTTCTTGGATGAAAACTAAAACAAGTGGGAACAAGGGTAACAGGGTAAGTAATAATGTCACTACTGATACTACTGATTCATCTTCTTTTATGAGCTCTTTAACCAATGATCAGGTTACTCAATTGCTTAGTCTCTTGAATGATAAACCTAAGGGTGACACTCAGAATAGTAACTTTGTTGGTATGTGTGAAAATTCTATATGTCTAAATAGCTTTATTACATCCGAACCTAATTGTAACTTTAAACCTATCTATTGTTTTTCAAACTTTATTAACAATGGGGAAAATGTTGGGTGGATAATTGACTCTGGTGCAAATCAGCATATGGTTATGACTGATGATTGCCTTATAAATCAAAAGGATGCCATTGAATTCAACATAAAAGTTAAACATCCTAATGGGACTAGTGCTTTAGTAACCAAAATTGGTGATATAAAATTAAATGACAAGGTCATTCTCTACGATGTATTCGTTGTTCCCAATTATTGTGTTAACTTAATCTCTGTTCATAAACTTGCTAGTGATTGTAAGCTTACTGTTTCTTTTGATGAACATAACTGTTATATACAGGATTCTCATCTAAAGAAAGTCTTGGTGACTGGTAATCAGTTTGATGGTCTTTACTTCTGTGGTAGTTCTTCTGTTTCAAACAAGGTGTGTAGTGCTAATTGTGATGTTAATCTCTGGCATGCTAGGTTAGGACATCCTGCTCAACCTGTTCTGCATGTTTTAAGGAATACATTAAACATTAAAACTAGCTCTAAGTTAGCACCTTGTGAAACCTGTCATAGGGCTAAACAACATAGGGAACCTTTTCCCTTAAGTGAACACAAGACTGGATTATTAGGTGATCTTGTTCATCTAGACGTCTGGGTCCCTATAAAGTTCCAAGTAGGGATGGTTTTAGATATTTTCTTACTGTTGTGGATGACTTCACTAGAGCTGTATGGGTATACCTCATGAAGTCAAAGGAGGAAGTATTTTACCATATTAAAGGTTTTATCAATATACTAAAAACTCAGTTTAGTAAACCGGTTAAAATAATCAGGAGTGACAACGGAACAGAATTCATTAATAAACAAATGAATAACTTTTTCTATGAAAATGGTATCCTACATCAGACTTCATGTATTCATACCCCACAACAAAATGGGGTCGTTGAAAGAAAACATAGACATTTATTAAATGTAGCTAGAACATTACTTTTTCAAAGAGGTTTTCCTCTCAAATTCTGGTCTGAATGTGTTCTAACTGCTGCTTATCTGATTAACAGGACCCCTTCGTCTGTTTTAAATGGGAAGTCTCCGTATGATCTAGTATTTGGTTTTGCCCCTGTTTTAAGTCAACTTAGGGTGGTAGGGTTTCTTTGTTTTAGCACTGTGTTAAATAACTCTGATAAATTTGACATACATGCTGAAAAATGTGTTATGATTGGATATTCAAATGAGAAAAAGGGGTATAAACTTTGGAGTCTTGATCAAAACGTGATGTTTTATTCTAGGGATGTTAGGTTCTATGAAACCGTTTTTCCTTTTAAAGAAAAGAAAATATTTGTTGATCTTGATACTTTTTCTGAAGCCAATACCCTAAACTTTTTTTATTTATTCGATTTAAACTCCACCCAAAACCCTAACGTTGACCAAACTCTCAATGATGAAAGTATTCAAACAAGCACCTCATCAGGACATGGGTCTGAGCAGTCGACTGATTCAAGTGCTACTTTAGGGATGGCTGACAATCAGCAACCCAGTAGTGAAGAATCAGGACCAGACAGGGCTGAGCATGACACTGAATATGAGGACAACAACAATTCTGATGGAGGAATTCAGGATCAACCAAATATTACTCTTAGGAGGTCTTCCAGAAATATTAAATTTCCTTCTAAACTTGATGATTTTGTGGTAGATGGGAAGGTTAAATATGGTCTAGAAAGGGTCCTTAATTATGCTAATTTATCACCTGGAGGAATGTGTTTTGCTGTTGTCCTTAATAAAAGCTGTGAACCCAAAAAAAATTTTGAAGCTAAAACTGATAGCAACTGGGTTGATGCCATGAATTTAGAAATCGAAGCATTACATAAAAATGACACATGGGAAATTGTTGACTTACCTCCTAATAGAAAAGCTATTGGATTTAAGTGGGTGTATAAAATAAAGTACAAATCTAATGGTGAAATAGAAAGGTATAAAGCTAGACTTGTTGTAAAAGGTTTTAGCCAAAAAGAAGGCATTGACTTCTTTGACACCTTCTCACCAGTAGTAAAAATGGTCACCATTAGATGTGTTTTGTCCTTAGCTGTCCACTTTGACTGGGAAGTTTTCCAACTTGATATTAATAACGCTTTCCTTTATGGTGAGCTCAATGAAGAAGTTTTATGTGCTTACCCGATGGTTATGATCAATCTAACGGGTCTAAAGTTTGTAGATTAAAAAATCCCTTTATGGCTTAAAACAAGCACCTAGGATGTGGGACAAAAAACTCGTTTCCGTTCTACATAATCTAGGTTTTGAACAAAGTAAGTGTGATCATTCCATGTTTACTATGACAAAAGATTCTAGTTTTACTATTCTTCTTGTCTACGTAGATGATATCATCATAACTAGTAATTGCCCTAAGCAGGTTAGTGAAATCAAGTTATTACTAAAATCTAAATTTTCTATAAAGGACTTAGGCAACCTACAATATTTTTTGGGTCTTGAAGTTGTTAAAAATACTACTGGTGTTTGCCTAACTCAAAGAAAATATTGTTTAGACTTACTTGCTGAATTTGGTATGACTGGTTGTAAATCATTTGTGTGAAAAAGATAATCAGCCGTTAGCAAATATAACTGTTTACCAAAAACTGGTTGGAAAATTATTTATCTTTCTCACACTAGACCAGATATTGCATATCCTGTCCATTATCTCAATCAATTTATGCATTCTCCCACTCAAGCTCATTTTAAAATTGCTATGAGACTTTTAAGATATCTAAAGGGTGCCCCTGGGAAAGGAATTTTCTTTAAAAAAGGGGACTCTTTAGAAATGAAAGCCTTCTCTGACTCAGACTGGGCTAAATGTTTGGGAACCCGAAGGTCTATTACCGGGTTCTGTGTCTTCTTAGGAAATGATCGTGTTTCATGGAAGAGTAAAAAGCAGTCCATCGTTTCACGATCTTCTGCCGAAGCAGAATATTGTTCAATGTGTGCTGCGACATGTGAAGTTATGTGGATCTCCAACTTATTAACAGAATTAAAGGTTGATGTCAAACTGCCTACTCAGTTATTTTGTGATAACACGGCTGCTATATCTATAGCAGCCAACCCCGTATTTCATGAACGCACAAAACATTTCGAAATAGATCTTTATTTTTTGAGGGAAAAAATATCTAAAGGCATTATTCAAACGGTGGGAATCAAAACAGAAGATCAAGCTGCCGATATTCTCACAAAAGGCCTGTCTGCAGGACCGTATGAAAAGGTTTGTTCTCTTCTTAACATGATCTATTGTTTCAAGTATTGAATTGAGAGGATGTGTTAAAATATATTAATCTTTTAAATTTATTTCTTTCCAATTCAATACTCTTATATATATTTTTCTTTTTTGTGTTTTGTCCCGTTTGTGTGAGGTTGGGCTGCTTGCTCTTGGGCTGCTTGGTGGGCTCTCTTCTGTCTCGTATGTGGGCCCCCGGCCTATTTATCTCCTGCCTCTCCTTTGTCTCGGTATACAAAAAGAAAAGAGTGGAGTGATCATTTGAAGCTCTCTAGAACATCCCTCAAAAGCTGTTGCTTTCTCCTCCGGTTCGAGATCATCAAAGGCCACTGTTGTTCAAGTTGTGTGCAGTCTCTTCAGTTGAAGATCTGCGTTTATTTGTTGTTTGTAATCAGTGTAGTTTTACACTGAGTTTTGATTCTTTTTGGTTCAATACTGTACTTTGATTCGGATTGTATGAAATCATACTTGTTTTCACAGTTTCTCTTTACTATTTACTGAATTTAAGTTTAAAATTAAATGGGTTGAATTTGTAACTTATTACTTTGGAGAAAAAAATCTCTTACAAAAGTCGTGAATGGACACTTTAATTTTCAATTGTTTGGTCCAAGGATATAGGCAAAAGTAATAGCAGCAATATAATCTGACATTATAACTTACACATCAATATAGTAAGCGTCTTTAAAATGTAGTGGACCTAAAACATAAACTTCTTAGGTTTACATATAATATTAAAAAATATATCAAAAAATAATTGTATAAAATACGAAACCTTGCAATAATATGTACATATTCTAGTTTTTGTTAGATTTCCTTAGACCATGTGTTGTGGTGGGTTAGTTTCAAGCTCCTCCCTCGGATATGATCTGACATGTGACAGTCCAGTCAGCAAATGAGCATTATGGGCTTGAAGTTAAAATGAGTGTAGTGGCATAATGTCACGTAATGTCCCTTGCAATAATTACTCAATTATTTATTTAATATAGTAAGCGTCTTGTCGATCGACTCACCGGCGTTCGCTAGAAACTCTTTGTAATAATAATTGGCAACAGATGACGAAGAGGCGGGGGAATCCATTTTTGTAAGAGATGGTGTGGAGTTGGGTTTATTTTTTGTGGTATTGGTTTAGTTGTGAATGTGTATATATATAGTTATTGGATATACAAAAAAAAGTAGCCGTTATTGTTGCCAAAGCATAATATCGTTCAATGTGTGCTGCGACATGTGAAGTTATGTGGATCTCCAACTTATTAACAGAATTAAAGGTTGATGTCAAACTGCCTACTCAGTTATTTTGTGATAACACGGCTGCTATATCTATAGCAGCCAACCCCGTATTTCATGAACGCACAAAACATTTCGAAATAGATCTTTATTTTTTAGGGGAAAAAATATCTAAAGGCATTATTCAAACGGTGGGAATCAAAACAGAAGATCAAGCTGCCGATATTCTCACAAAAGGCCTGTCTGCAAGAACACATGAAAAGGTTTGTTCTCTTCTTAAAATGATCGATTGTTTCAAGTATTGAATTGAGAGGATGTGTTAAAATATATTAATCTTTTATATTTATTTCTTTCCAATTCAATACTCTTATATATATTTTTCTTTTTTGTGTTTTGTCCCGTTTGTGTGAGGTTGGCCTGCTTGCTCTTGGGCTGCTTGGTGGGCTCTCTTCTGTCTCGTATGTGGGCCCCCGGCCTATTTATCTCCTACCTCTCCTTTGTCTTAGTATCCAAAAAGAAAAGAGTGGAGTGATCATTTGAAGCTCTCTAGAACATCCCTCAAAAGTTGTTGCTTTCTCCTCCGGTTCGAGATCATCAAAGGCCACTGTTGTTCAAGTTGTGTGCAGCCTCTTCAGTTGAAGATCTGCGTTTATTTGCTGTTTGTAATCAGTGTAGTTTTACACTGAGTTTTGATTCTTTTTGGTTCAATACTGTACTTTGATTCTGTTTGTATGAAATCGTACTTGTTTTCACAGTTTCACTTTACAATTTACTGAATTTAAGTTTAAAATTAAATGGGTTGAATTTGTAACTTATTACTTTGGAGAAAAAAATGTCTTACAAAAGTCGTGAATGGACACTTTAATTTTCAATTGTTTGGTCCAAGGATATAGGCAAAAGTAATAGCAGCACTATATCGACTTTTCCAATCTGACATTATAACTTACACATCAATATAGTAAGCGTATTTAAAATGTAGTGGACCTAAAACATAAACTTCTTAGGTTTACATATAATATTCAAAAATATATCAAAAAATAATTGTATAAAATACGAAACCTTGCAATAATATGTACATATTCTAGTTTTTGTAAGATTTCCTTAGACCATGTGTTGTGGTGGGTTAGTTTCAAGCTCCTCCCTCGGACATGATCTGACATGTGACAGTCCAGTCAGCAAATGAGCATTATGGGTTTGAAGTTAAAATGAGTGTAGTAGTATAATGTCACGTAATGTCCCATGCAATAATTACTCAATTATTTATTTAATATAGTAAGCCTCTTGTCGATCGACTCACCGGCGTTGGCTAGAAACTCTTTGTAATAATAATTGGCAACAGATGACGAAGACGCGGGGGAATCCATTTTTGTAAGAGATGTTGTGGAGTTGGGTTTATTTTTTGTGGTATTGGTTTAGCTGTGAATGTGTATATATATAGTTATTGGATATAAAAAAAAAGTAGCCGTTATTGTTGCCAAAGCAGAATATCGTTCAATGTGTGCTGCGACATGTGAAGTTATGTGGATCTCCAACTTATTAACAGAATTAATGGTTGATGTCAAACTGCCTACTCAGTTATTTTGTGATAACACGGCTGCTATATCTATAGCAACCAACCCCGTATTTCATGAACGCACAAAACATTTCGAAATAGATCTTTATTTTTTGAGGGAAAAAATATCTAAAGGCATTATTCAAACGGTGGGAATCAAAACAAAAGATCAAGCTGCCGATATTCTCACAAAAGGCCTGTCTGCAGCACCGCATGAAAAGGTTTGTTCTCTTCTTAACATGATCGATTGTTTCAAGTATTGAATTGAGAGGATGTGTTAAAATATATTAATCTTTTATATTTATTTCTTTCCAATTCGATACTCTTATATATATTTTTCTTTTTTGTGTTTTGTCCCGTTTGTGTGAGGTTGGGCTGCTTGCTCTTGGGCTGCTTGGTGGGCTCTCTTCTGTCTCGTATGTGGGCCCCCGGCCTATTTATCTCCTGCCTCTCCTTTGTCTCGGTATACAAAAAGAAAAGAGTGGAGTGATCATTTGAAGCTCTCTAGAACATCCCTCAAAAGCTGTTGCTTTCTCCTCCGGTTCGAGATCATCAAAGGCCACTGTTGTTCAAGTTGTGTGCAGTCTCTTCAGTTGAAGATCTGCGTTTATTTGTTGTTTGTAATCAGTGTAGTTTTACACTGAGTTTTGATTCTTTTTGGTTCAATACTGTACTTTGATTCTGTTTGTATGAAATCGTACTTGTTTTCACAGTTTCACTTTACTATTTACTGAATTTAAGTTTAAAATTAAATGGGTTGAATTTGTAACTTATTACTTTGGAGGAAAAAATGTCTTACAAAAGTCGCGAATGGACACTTTAATTTTCAATTGTTTGGTCCAAGGATATAGGCAAAAGTAATAGCAGCAATATATCGACTTTTCCAATCTGACATTATAACTTACACATCAATATAGTAAGCGTCTTTAAAATGTAGTGGACCTAAAACATAAACTTCTTAGGTTTACATATAATATTCAAAAATATATCAAAAAATAATTGTATAAAATACGAAACCTTGCAATAATATGTACATATTCTAGTTTTTGTTAGATTTCCTTAGACCATGTGTTGTGGTGGGTTAGTTTCAAGCTCCTCCCTCGGACATGATCTGACATGTGACAGTCCAGTCAGCAAATGAGCATTATGGGCTTGAAGTTAAAATGAGTGTAGTGGTATAATGTCACGTAATGTCCCTTGCAATAATTACTCAATTATTTATTTAATATAGTAAGCGTCTTGTCGATCGACTCACCGGCGTTGGCTAGAAACTATTTGTAATAATAATTGGCAACAGATGACGAAGACGCGGGGGAATCCATTTGTGTAAGAGATGGTGTGGAGTTGGGTTTATTTTTTGTGGTATTGGTTTAGTTGTGAATGTGTATATATATAGTTGTTGGATATAAAAAAAGTAGCCGTTATTGTTGCCAAAGCAGAATATCGTTCAATGTGTGCTGCGACATGTGAAGTTATGTGGATCTCCAACTTATTAACAGAATTAAAGGTTGATGTCAAACTGCCTACTCAGTTATTTTGTGATAACACGGCTGCTATATCTAAAGTAGCCAACCCCGTATTTCATGAACGCACAAAACATTTAGAAATAGATCTTTATTTTTTGAGGGAAAAAAATATCTAAAGGCATTATTCAAACGGTGGGAATCAAAACAGAAGATTAAGCTGCCGATATTCTCACAAAAGGCATGTCTGCAGGACCGCATGAAAAGGTTTGTTCTCTTCTTAACATGATCGATTGTTTCAAGTATTGAATTGAGAGGATGTGTTAAAATATATTAATCTTTTATATTTATTTCTTTCCAATTCAATACTCTTATATATATTTTTCTTTTTTGTGTTTTGTCCCGTTTGTGTGAGGTTGGGCTGCTTGGTGGGCTCGCTTCTGTCTCGTATGTGGGCCCCTGGCCTATTTATCTCCTGCCTCTCCTTTGTCTCGGTATCCAAAAAGAAAAGAGTGGAGTGATCATTTGAAGCTCTCTAGAACATCCCTCAAAAGCTGTTGCTTTCTCCTCCGGTTCGAGATCATCAAAGGCTACTGTTGTTCAAGTTGTGTGCAGTCTCTTCAGTTGAAGATCTGCGTTTATTTGCTGTTTGTAATCAGTGTAGTTTTACACTGAGTTTTGATTCTTTTTTGTTCAATACTGTACTTTGATTCTGTTTGTATGAAATCGTACTTGTTTTCACAGTTTCACTTTACTATTTACTGAATTTAAGTTTAAAATTAAATGGGTTGAATTTGTAACTTATTACTTTGGAGAAAAAAATGTCTTACAAAAGTCGTGAATGGACACTTTAATTTTCAATTGTTTGGTCCAAGGATATAGGCAAAAGTAATAGCAGCAATATATCGACTTTTCCAATCTGACATTCTAACTTACACATCAATATAGTAAGCGTCTTTAAAATGTAGTGGACCTAAAACATAAACTTCTTAGGTTTACATATAATATTCAAAAATATATCAAAAAATAATTGTATAAAATACGAAACCTTGCAATAATATGTACATATTCTAGTTTTTGTTAGATTTCCTTAGACCATGTGTTGTGGTGGGTTAGTTTCAAGCTCCTCTCTCGGACATGATCGGACATGTAACAGTCCAGTCAGCAAATGAGCATTATGGGCTTGAAGTTAAAATGAGTGTAGTGGTATAATGTCACGTAATGTCCCTTGCAATAATTACTCAATTATTTATTTAATTTAGTAAGCGACTTGTCGATCGACTCACCGGCGTTGGCTAGAAACTCTTTGTAATAATAATTGGCAATAGATGACGAAGACGCGGGGGAATCCATTTTTGTAAGAGATGGTGTGGAGTTGGGTTTATTTTTTGTGGTATTGGTTTAGTTGTGAATGTGTATATATATAGTTATTGGATATAAAAAAAGTAGCCGTTATTTTTGCCAAAGCAGAATATCGTTCAACGTGTGCTGCGACATGTGAAGTTATGTGGATCTCCAACTTATTAACAGAATTAAAGGTTGATGTCAAACTGCCTACTCAGTTATTTTGTGATAACACGGCTGCTATATCTATAGCAGCCAACCCCGTATTTCATGAACGCACAAAACATTTCGAAATAGATCTTTATTTTTTGAGGGAAAAAATATCTAAAGGCATTATTCAAACGGTGAGAATCAAAACAGAAGATCAAGCTGCCGATATTCTCACAAAAGGCCTGTCTGCAGGACCGCATGAAAGGTTTGTTCTCTTCTTAACATGATCGATTGTTTCAAGTGTTGAATTGAGAGGATGTGTTAAAATATATTAATCTTTTATATTTATTTCTTTCCAATTCAATACTCTTATATATATTTTTCTTTTTTGTGTTTTGTCTCGTTTGTGTGAGGTTGGGCTGCTTGCTCTTGGGCTGCTTGGTGGGCTCTCTTCTGTCTCGTATGTGGGCCCCCGGCCTATTTATCTCCTGCCTCTCCTTTGTCTCGGTATCCAAAAAGAAAAGAGTGGAGTGATCATTTGAAGCTCTCTAGAACATCCCTCAAAAGCTGTTGCTTTCTCCTCCGGTTCGAGATCATCAAAGGCCACTGTTGTTCAAGTTGTGTGCAGTCTCTTCAGTTGAAGATCTGCGTTTATTTGCTGTTTGTAATCAGTGTAGTTTTACACTGAGTTTTGATTCTTTTTGGTTCAATACTATACTTTGATTCTGTTTGTATGAAATCGTACTTGTTTTCACAGTTTCACTTTACTATTTACTGAATTTAAGTTTAAAATTAAATGGGTTGAATTTGTAACTTATTACTTTGGAGAAAAAAATGTCTTACAAAAGTCGTGAATGGACACTTTAATTTTCAATTGTTTGGTCCAAGGATATAGGCAAAAGTAATAGCAGCAATATAATCTGACATTATAACTTACAAATCAATATAGTAAGCGTCTTTAAAATGTAGTGGACCTAAAACATAAACTTCTTAGGTTTACATATAATATTCAAAAATATATCAAAAAATAATTGTATAAAATACGAAACCTTGCAATAATATGTACATATTCTAGTTTTTGTTAGATTTCCTTAGACCATGTGTTGTGGTGGATTAGTTTCAAGCTCCTCCCTTGGACATGATCTGACATGTGACAGTCCAGTTAGCAAATAAGCATTATGGGCTTGAAGTTAAAATGAGTGTAGTGGTATAATGTCACGTAATGTCCCTTGCAATAATTACCCAATTATTTATTTAATATAGTAAGCGTCTTGTCGATCGACCCACCGGCGTTGGCTAGAAACTCTTTGTAATAATAATTGGCAACAGATGACGAAGACGCGGGGAAATCCATTTTTGTAAGAGATGGTGTGGAGTTGGGTTTATTTTTTGTGGTATTGGTTTAGTTGTGAATGTGTATATATATAATTATTGGATATAAAAAAAGTAGCCGTTATTGTTGTCGTTGGCCAACGTCATCATTGGTCAAAATTTTCCCGTTCAGGAGTTTTCAAGCCTACGCCCAAGCTAATTTTGACGAAAAAAACCGCCCCGGGGCGGAGGGAGGGGCGCGGAGCAAGGGCGTAGTTTTGTGGGGGCGGGAGGGGGCGGCCGACCCCTCGAACTTTTCGCTCGTTAGTGGAGAGTATGTAGTTTTCGTATAGAAATTTTTTGGTATATACGTTTTTGACCCCCCGGTTTTATAGAAATTTTTTATATATAAGTTTTCGACCCCGGTCGGAAATCTCAAGCTTCGCCACTGGTGCGAAAGGGTGTTATGGATGAAAAAAAAGTCCAATTGAAGCCCCACTACGAGTGGTGTTAGGGGTGCTTTTATCAAACGATTTGTAGAAGAATACATACACTTTTCATAGAACCACAAAGCATGATCTTTATTTAGCGGCCAAGTTATGTTTTTCTTTAGTGAAAATTGACAGTCGATACTTTAGATGCGAATTTATAGAAATGACGTGTTGCAATATTACAATGTTAAATGATGAGGTCTATATCGGTCCCTCAAACGCTTGGTCCATATCAACGTCACCATCAATTAATAATTTCCTTCTTACATAGAAGATATATAGTGATCTATAATTATTGTCAATCATCTACAATTAGCATGATTGATGATATATACTACACGTCTATAAATCAAGTCAATATGTGTAAACTCATGAATAAACTCTAACCTGCCTTGTCTATGTCACATCTATCTAACATTTGTTATTATCTCAATTGATACAATGTATTTCCTTTAGAAACATATTAGATATACAAATCCTTTTAACATCATTTCGCTTTGACTTGACCCTTCAAATGGTTCGAATCGTATATGATGTTGCATCGCCCAAATATATCGAAACATCTTAGGGTCATGTTTACATAGATAAATCTTCACGTCACTTCCAATATTCTAGATATCCCTAAGACTAGACTCACTGCGTGGCCGTGGGAAAGGGTGGCGTGGGGCTTCCCCAACGCCGGCACACCGCCCCGTGTATTGGCGATTGGCGTGGAGGTGGTGGCGTCCGAATCTTCATGGGGCGTGGGGTATGATGACATGGCACGTGGTGATTTGTTGTTCAAACTAGCCGTTGAACGACTAGAATTTAAAAAAAAAAAATCTAAAAAAACCATATACATCGGCTCTCTACAACTTATTTCTCCATACACATACAACATATCCAACTTATTTCTCCATACAAACACATTCTTTCACTCTCAAATTTATCATTCTCTAAATAAAATGCAATCCTCAAGTTCATCATCTTCATTGTCATCATCTTCGCTTGAAAAGCTTCTTTTATTATCATCATCATCTGACGAGGGACCAGAGCTAATAATATCATTGGTTCAGAACGTCCTTCAAACTATATTTGAATATGAAGGGACTCACAACCTTCAAGTGGATTTGGATGAACACATTGGAGTCTTCCGCGAAACAACGACGACAACAAAGATGATAATTAAAATATGTAATTTTAGTTAATGTTTTTTTGAGTTTATGTAATGTTATTTTTTATTTAATATTAATGTGTTTTTCTAATTTTATTGATTTGTTTTAATTTTTTAACATAAACCGACGTCATGTGTTGCTCCACACCCCCTCCCATCCCGCGTTTTTGGGGGCTTGAAGGGAATTCCTCTCTGCTGACATGGCTGCCAGGTCCATAGTGTCGACTAAGTCAAGCATGTATTTTATGGAGCTGAATCTCGACGAGATAGGAACCTTGCACCACACGCAAACATGCCACCAAATCGATCTCACAAAAATGCATCCCACCACCAAAAGATAATAATAATAATAATATTATAATGACCATGTTAACTCGTACGAAGCTCAAGAAAATTCCAAAATGTGCCGCACGAGTGTTCTTGAAAGATCCTTATCTTTTGAAGGTGGTGACAGAAACGTAAAGAGTTCGACATATCTCATTAATATTATACAGTTGCAACAGTTGTCACATTGTCTGCAATGAAAATGACAATATGAGTGGGGATACACAACATTCAATAGCAACGGCCCGGTACTTTGAAAAAAATATAAACTAAAAGACAAACCAATGAAGACAACTTTTGGGGACAAATATCATCTCTCACAATTGAAAATACCCTCTTATAGTAATAATAATATGTTGTAAAATGTATCAAAAATAATAATGTTTACCTTTGTTTCAGTTATTGAAGGGTGTACGGATAATTGAACTGAAATTTGAAAAAAAATTCAAATTGTACTTAGAACTAGTGGGATTTTCCGCCGCTATGCGGCGGGAACTCAGGCGATACCAGTTTGATTCGTTACGATATCAACACCCTTTGTAGTATCCGAAAAAGAAAAAAAAAACAAAATCCTTGTATTGCCTACGGGAGATCAAAACGTGTTTTACATCACTGAAAACTATAGCTTACTTTAAAATAGCCATATATTGGTACCGGTTATCATAATACCAACAGATGTTGTTAGGTTCGTCATAGCAGTTTACTCGTGTACAACATAAAAAAAAAAACTCTTTTTATGAATAGAACTTAATTTCAATATCGAAATACCGAGAGCAAAACTAAAAAAAGTTATGTATATACTTTTTTTTAAACGAACACAAGTTATTTGTGTGTCCATAATTGTGAAACCGTTTACAAGTTATCCTTTTTAGTTTGAGTCTATGCAATAAGGTTTTATCATTTTATAGCTTTAACTCACTTTTTGATGCACTGAATAATTACCTATACGGCTATACCCAAGTTAAAGTTGTAATGCCTCCTATATGTTTTTAAGCATCGTACGAATGTGAGGTTATTAATCTATCTGCAATTTTATAGTTAGGTGTATTCATAATGGGGAAAAATATAATAATGTTATGAACAAGAGAGAAATATAGGGAGAAAATTGATTCAATCTCATCATTTATCTGACATATACCTAATATATATATACTAGTACAATAGAATCCCTAAAAGCCTAAAGCCCATAAACATTGGGTTGGGCCATAAAATGGTTGCATTCATAACACTCCCCCTCAGACATTTTATATTATACACTATCAACATTATACATTGGAAGATATTGGCTCGATTCTTCAAGACCGACATTAACTGACACTTCAGGATCAGTTATACTGCCTCATTAAAACCTTGCTAAGAAAAACCCAGTGGGACAAAAAAATTAGTCAAGGAAAAAGAGTACAGTGTGTATATTACTCCCCCTCAATTTTGCATTATATCTTGATGATGTGGAATGCAATCCTTTTTTACCAAGTGCTTAACTTGATATTTGATGTAGTCTTCTTTGAATTGAGTGGTGCAGTTTGCATCGTCTTCATAAGGTATAACTTGGACTTCCCTTGATCATCTCTAATCTACATTCTCTTTGAGTATGTTGAAATCTTCTACCTTCATAAATAAAATTGTATCTGCATAAAGGGACTTTGGATTCTTCTTAAGGATCAATCGGTGTTTCGAGTTATGTAGAAATATCAACTTATCAATTAATGCGCTTTATAATTATGACTCGTTAAAAGCCTTGCTAGGAAAACCCAGTGGGACAAAACCGTAGCTAAGGAAAAAGAGTATAGCTGATGCAATATTGCAGTCACGTTGGATCACACAATCACGAGAACAAACTGGGTAATTCTTATTCAGAAAATAATAATCAAAAACTGAGTTCCAATGCAGAAAACATACGTACTTAAAGATTAACCCTAACCATGACTTTAGGAAATAACAGAAAAAAAGGAAAATGAATCAGTTCTAATCAGACAATAATAAAAATTAATAGATAAAATATCTCCCAGCTTGCAGTCCAAGTCAGGGCTGAACAGGCCCAGCCAGGGTCTTTGATTGGGCTCAAACTGGGCCGGAACTGTTGTGGATCGGGCCTGGGCATGGGCCGCTGCTTGGGTCAACCTCGACTGCATCATTCTCTCCCTCTTCGGAAGGACTCGTCCTCGAGTCAAGGGGATCATCCAGCTCTGGAACAAACGGTGAAAGATCGGCCACATTGAAAGTGGCAGACACATTATAATGACCAGGCAAGTCGATCTTATAAGCGTTGTCATTAATGCGTTCCAACACTTGAAAAGGTCCATCCGCCCGGGGTTGTAGTTTGCTTGCTCTTCCACCCGGGAACCGGTCCTTGCTAAGGTGCACCCACACAAGATCTCCCTCATGAAAGACTACTTTTTTGCGCTTGACATTAGCTCTCCTTTGATAAACGATGTTGTTATTGACGATCTTGTCGCGTACCTGTTCATGAATGAGCTTAATTTGGGCTGCCCTATCTTCACCTTCTGTACTATAGTGCTTAACTGCGGGGAGAGGAGCAAGATCTAGAGGTGTAAATGGATTTCGGCCGTACACGACCAAAAACGGACTCATCCCGTAGAACGATGAGAGGACCTATTATAAGCAAACTCCGCTTGGGGCAAAATGAGATCCCACTGTTTTGGGTTAGTACCAACCAAACTGCGCAATAAATTTCCCAGACTCCTGTTAGTAACCTCTGTTTGACCATCACTCTGGGGATGGTGAGCGCTGCTAAAATTAAGGCGGGACCCCAGTTTCCTCCATAATGTCCGCCAAAAATGTCCAACGAACTTGACATCCCGGTCTGATGTCAACGACTTAGGAATACCATGCAGGCGTACAATTTCCTCAAAATATAAGCGGGCGACTTGACTTGCATCATAAGTCTTCGCACATGGAACGAAATGAGCCATCTTAGAGAAACGGTCGACCACTACCATAATAGAATCCTTCTTGCGCTGTGTCAGTGGGAGACCTATAACAAAATCAAGGCTGACATCCTGCCATGGGCCATCGGGGACAGGCAATGGGGTGTAAAGGCCCGCATTTGTGTGATGGGTCTTGGCAATATGACACGTACGACACCTGTCGACAATGCGAGTAACGTCAACACTCATCTTTGGCCAAAAGAATCGTTCCTTAATCAATTTGAGAGTTTTATCTCTCCCAAAGTGACCTGCTAAAGCTCCCTGGTGCCCCTCAAGAATAATCGCATCTCGTAACGAACACTTGGGAACACACAACCGCACTCCTTTGAACAAGAACCCATCCTGCAGAGAGTGTCCATTCGTTGGAGCTATTCGACACGCCTCCCATAATGTTGCAAAATCTGGATCATCCGGGTACAAAGTACAAAAATTATTGAACCACTCCACCCGAACCTGAAGCGATGTAAGAAGAGCTCGGCGCCTACTCAAGGCATCGGCCACAATGTTGGTAGCCCCGGATTTGTGTCAAATGACAAAGGAATATTCTTGTAAAAACTCGACCCATTTAGCATGTCGGGGGTTGAGCTTTAGTTGACCCTGAATAAACCGAAGAGCTTGATGATCCGAGAAGAGAATAAATTCCGTATGGAGAAGATAGTGACGCCAATATTCCAGACTGCGTATGATGGCATAAAATTCTTTATCATAGGTACTAAATCTCTGTTTAGCCTCACTGAGCTTTTCACTGAAAAAAGCTATAGGGCGGCCTTCTTGACTAAGGACGCCCCCGATCCCGGAGCCCGATGCATCACATTCCACCTGAAAAGTAATTTGAAAATTGGGTAGTGCAAGGACAGGGGCTTGAGTCACACATCGTTTGAGTTCGTCAAAAGCTTTGGCAGCTGCGGGAGTCCAACGAAAGGAGTTTCCTTTCAAGCAATCGGTAATAGGCGCCACAATCGCGCTGAAATTTCGGATGAATCGGCGGTAGAAGGATGCCAAGCCATGGAAACTCCGAACCTCAAGTAGTGTAGTTGGCGTGGGCCAAGTAAGAATCGCTGCAATCTTAGATTCGTCCATCCGAATGCCATTACCTGAAATAAGATAACCCAAAAACAACACCTCGGGAGACAAAAAAACAACATTTTTCACTGTTAGCATAAAGTTTCTGATCGCGTAGGATTAAGAAGACCCACCCAAGATGGTGTAGATGTTGTTGTAGATCCGTGCTAAAGACCAAAATGTCATCAAAGTAGACGACTACACATCGACCAATCAAGGGTTTAAAAATGTGATTCATAAGGCGCATGAAAGTACTTGGCGCGTTTGAGAGACCGAAAGGCATCACCATCCATTCATACAACCCATCTCTAGTTTTAAAAGCGGTTTTCCACTCATCCCCGGGCCTCATCCGAATCTGATGATACCCGCTGCGCAAGTCGATTTTCGAGAACACCGTCGATCCGTGTAGCTGATCGAGGAGATCCTCAAACCGGGGAATTGGGAACCTGTACTTAATGGTTATTTTGTTGACCGCGCGGCTGTCGACACACATCCGGTATGTTCCGTTAGCTTTGGGGACAAGAAGGGCCGGGACGGCACAAGGGCTCATACTTTCACGAATTAACCCCTTATCAAGGAGCTCGCTAACCTGTCGATGCAGCTCCTCGTATTCTTTCGGACTCATACGGTAGGCGGGTTTGTTGGGAATGACTGAACCGGGTACAAGGTCGATACAATGCTGAATTTCCCGGACAAGAGGTAGACCCGCGGGTATTTCTGCTGGAAATACGTCAACAAATTCAGCAATTAGAGGCTGTAACTCGGCTGCCGGTTTAGGGGCTGCTGGGTTTGTTTCAGCTATCACCAAAGCAAACATAATTGATGGGTTGTTCTTCCTGGTAAAGTCCAAGAATGCTGATTTGTTAAGGATTAATGCTTCGGTTTCCGTTTCGCGGGTGTCAAGGGGAGCTAGAGTTACGTTCACGCCATCTTTTTTAAACGAATAGGTGTTTTGAAACCCATCATGACGAGTCCGTCTATCATACTGCCATGGTCGTCCCAAAAGGATGTGGCATGCGTCCATGGGAATTACTTCACACCACACTTCATCTGAATAGCGGTTCCCGATGCTGAATTGTACCAAGCACCGTTGGCTTACTTTTACTACGCTTCCCTTTTTAAGCCAAGTTAACTGATAGGGGTCAGGGTGGGGTTCAGCCTTTAATCCAAGCTTTTCGACCATGGTTGTCGAGACCATATTTTCGCAGCTACCACCGTCAATAATAATAGTGCAGATTTTATCTTTAGCCGTGCATCGAGTGCGGAAGATGTTGTTGCGAAGCCAAAGGGTATCATTAACAGACTGGGTTGGGGCTGCACTAAGTACGCGTTGGACAATTAGGGCTTCACCCTTATCCGGGTAAACAATTTCAGCTTGCTCATCCTTTGTTTGATCATCTTCAGTGTCATACACGGGGGGTAGGTCTTCAGTAAGTGTCACCAATTGAGTGTTAGCACAATCCCTTGCAAAGTGTCCGAGTCCCCCACATTTAAAACATCTAGGTGCACGAGACGGCCCAAGGGGAGTTGTGGATGAAGCCTCGGTTTTAGCAGGTCCGAGGCGGCTGCTGGCTGGAGTGCTCGAGACATCCCGGGAGGCCTCATTTTTTAAAGGGGCCCGGGTTGTCTCGGGTTTAAAGGGGCTGGTCTTGATGGCTGGGGTTTTGCCTTTCGCTTTGAGTTGCTTCTCTACCTTTAATGACAGTTGGCAAACATCATCAAAAGTCCAATAGGGCTGCAACTGAACCACATCAGCGATTTCGGGTCGTAGGGCTCCAAAGAATCGAGCAATGACCTGTTCTTCTTCCTCTTCGGCACCACAACGCATTCTTAACCTGTCAAAATTAGCAATTAATTCCTCAACAGTTGATGACTGTTGGGACAGGTTATGATAATCCAAGAAAGCTTCTTGGCGATAGTTGGGGGGTAAAAATTTTTCACGTAACAACTTCCTCATCTTTTCCCACGTCGTAACCCGAGACCGCCCTTCCTGAGCCCTCTTCTTCTTTACGTGTTCCCACCAAAGCGAAGCATATTTAGTAAGTTTTATAGCCACGAGTTTTACCTTGTACCTGTCGGAGATGTCCCGAAGGTCAAAAATTCTTTCAACCGTGTGGAGCCAGTCAAGAAATTCATCAGGTTGGACTCTGCCGTCAAACTCCGGTATCTCTATCTTGATTCCCAGGTTGCGCACAGGGTCTGGTTGGGGTTCCCGGTATTCAGCAAAGGGGTTCCCCTGCCGGTTTCTACCAAACGGGTTTTGATACCCGACCCCGTCATCCCAGATGTCAGGGTCGGTTTTGGTTTCCTCATTGAAACGATGCTCATGCTGCAACTCGAGATCCCAGATCCGTTGTTGTAGCCGTGCAATCTCATCAATGTCACGTGGGTCGCGTCGATAGTCTTCGTTGCCTCGGTCGGCGTTTCTACGATCTTGTCGATGAGCACGTCTTCCACGGTCTGCCATAGTTGATCTCTGGGCTCTGATACCAACTGATGCAATATTGCAGTCACGTTGGATCACACAATCACGAGAACAAACTGGGTAATTCTTATTCAGAAAATAATAATCAAAAACTGAGTTCCAATGCAGAAAACATACGTACTTAAAGATTAACCCTAACCATGACTTTAGGAAATAACAGAAAAAAAGGAAACTGAATCAGTTCTAATCAGACAATAATAAAAATTAATAGATAAAATATCTCCCAGCTTGCAGTCCAAGTCAGGGCTGAACAGGCCCAGCCAGGGTCTTTGATTGGTCTCAAACTGGGCCGGAACTGTTGTGGATCGGGCCTGGGCATGGGCCGCTGCTTGGGTCAACCTCGACTGCATCAATAGCGCATTATACATTATTAACAACATGCTTCATAATGATGTTAAGTCGGCACTTCGGGACCTACAAGATAAAGATAAACTGATGCTACTGGATCAGTTATGTTGCCTCGTTAAAAACCTTATTAGGAAAAATCCAAATGGGAAAAACCTAGTGAAGGGAAAAATAGTGCACCATGTTTGCAAGATACATCAATGTTCCGATCACAATTAAATAAGGTACTTCTAGACCAATTATTTATCCATCCTCTTCTTAGGGACGATAAAAATCATTTCCATATTTCAAGCAATCCGACAACCATTAGCGTACTCGTAATTGAATTTTATCTATATAACCTCTTCTAGATGTAGTCTGATTGATAAGAAAAAGTTGTACATATATATACTCGAACTGCGGGTCGAGAACTACATAGTGTAAAGGTCCTTCAAAATGTTCCCTCTTTAGTTTGACAGTTCCTCAGGATGATGTTTACATCATCACTGTAAAATGCAATTAAATTGAACATTAAGAGTGAAATCTTAATAAGTAGATATGAGCGCCTCATTTCAAAATCAGCTAAGTTAACTGTATCACGTAGGACCAATGTTCCCTTTAAGATTTATATAACACATATGGGGTTATTGTTTAATAATGCTTTGGGCATTTTAATCCTTTGGGGATTTTCATGCAGATGTCATTTACAATTGTGTCGTACATGTATATGGTGACGACATCCATAAGTTTTATCTGAAGTCAATTATGAGATTACGAGGTCGCTTAAACATCTAAAGATTATCGCATCCACTACAGGGGTATACGTTTCCTCATAATCAACTACTGGGATTTGGGAAAAATCTTTATGTTAAAAGTCGTACCTTTCATCACAAAATCTCGTTCTTTACGTTTCTTTTTATTTAAAGACACCCATTTATAACCTAATGGTTTGACGTCTAAAGGTGTTCGAACGACAGGTTCAAAAACGTTTTGTTTGTTGAGCGAATTTAATTCAGCCATTAAGTCGTTGAGCCGTTTTGGCTATTTCTGTGTGTGCACTCTTACACAGTTTCATGTTTGTAACCCTTTTCATCGATTACATTTATTTCTATAGCATATGCAAATATATCATTTCACGCGTGTTTCGTTACAGTTCCATATTGTACTATTTTGTACACAAGTCATTGAGATCTCAAACTTGTTTGATAACTGAGTTTCTTCAAGAACTCCCTTATCCTCTTCTGGGGCTTCGTTAATATCTTCCAGGATTTCGTTAATCTCTTTTAGGATTTTATCAGCAACCTCTTCTGGGATTACACCAACTGCGTTGCCTTACTCTTTTCGTATTTGTGGGATTTATATATTGGAACCGAGTTTAATTCCCACTTTTTTTTAATATGGTAATCATTTTGTGATTACTTAAATTTGAGTAGGTGAGTTAAGTGTTGGTATATGTGACATTGTCACTCTGTTTGTGTTTGTGAATGCATCTCGTATTTCATTTGCTATTATTTGCAAATTCACGCTCCTCTGGACTTCAGATTTATATTGACCACTTCAGGGGTCTAAATTCAATAATGATGATGCATTTTCTTGTGTTGCCAGTCTTTCATTTTCTTGTCTCCCCCTAAGACTGGGAATACTGTGTACACATCCCATTTCACATGTTATGGTGGTGCTATTGGTACATAGGCTTCACAACCTAGTATAAAGAATAGAAACTTGGTTCGCTTCAGGAGACAAGTTATAATGGGGAGTATTTGTGATAAGCAGTTGGTTTTGAATTGATTTTATAGCCATTAATAGACGATATCTGTCTCTACTAAGCATGCCACTCACTATACTTCACATTGTGCCCAACAATGGTCCCTACAACTGTGTTGTCAAAGAGCAACATTAAACTATGTCAAAGACCAACGTTCCATAGTGTTGGGCGTATGCTACATATGGGTAGTTGATAACTCACATGTAACCATGTAGAATGTCCCCACATAAGAGGGATTGTTTGTATGAGTTTTTTTTAGAAGGGCATAAAAATTTATTTGCCACACAAAAAAAATTACACATATGATAAGGCATTTTGGGAGCAATGCTTTTAGATTATTTAGAGGTGCTAGTTAGCACTTTTGATTGTTTATCATACCACGATGTTATCTAGATGACCTTTTTTAGCCATACCGTATGGTGAACGTTTATTTTTCTAGTAACTTCTGGTTACTAATTTTATGGGATGTATTTATTTATTTTGCAATATACTTTAGGTAATATAATATGGTCTTCTGGTCGTATTGTCATATGCAATTTGGAGATATTCAATATCATTTTTTCTTTGTCACCATTTCAGTGTAATGACTATTTATCCGAACATAGTTGAGACTTGGTAACTGTCCTCAGGATATACTAGAACATGAGGCATTATTGATTATAAAGTTTGATATCTACGGGTAAGATGTTGATGCTCTTCCAGAGCATTTGATATGCAACTAACATGTGAATTAGTATTAATAGTTTATGTGCTCTGACAATGAATAAAAATGTTTCTTATCTTTGGTGATATAGTTAGTAGTTTTGTTGTACACTTATGTTTTATAACCCTTTAGTAGACCAAGTTATTATAAGTTTGTAGGATATTTTGTTTGTCCTTTTCAGACCTCCCCTCAAAGATTGATTCATGTTATGTCGGTTTGAACCATTGACGTCAGGTTTTGATCATGATCGTGCATGTATATGGCCTCTACAGGGGCCACAACCTCATCATCTCATCCATCCACACCTTGAAAAAGTAGCCACATTTGCTTCAAGAAACGGGCTTGCATTGATTGGACGATTCGAACGTCAAATAGAAGCTTGTTATTTTGTTATGCGATTTAAAAGACATGATATGACTTTCGAGTATTATGAGAAAAAAATTCTCTATATTGTTTCGAGAGAGCATGTGATTTGTGAGACGTAATTTCAATTCTGATGTAATCTAAGAGTTGTACTCGTAAATCATTTAAAAAAATTTACAATTGCAAATAGATAAAACTTATGTCGACCTTTTGGAGGACAACCAACTTCTGGTGGTCATGCATATCTTTGAGGTTCTCAATGGAAAGAGATTATCTTTCTAGATATTTATAAGGCTTGTTATAGAGAAAGATTAGGGGAGGTAGTAGTGTCCGGAGGCGTCGAGTGCGACGAACTCAAGTTTGGAAATGTGAATTTGTATAAATTTGGTAGAAGTCAAGTTTTTATGATTGACATTTCTTCCCATTTTGTGGTTGTCTGTCTCTCAAATATTTTGAATACTTATAATCATTGGTAGATTGACCACATCACGTCATTTGGGATTCAAATAACTGATTACACTAATAAACATCTTTATATGTAGAAGTGTATGGGCATAAGAGTTGCGGGCTCAACTTATGTACTATTGTCACATATGATATGCAAGAGTTTTGTACATTTTATGTTTAATAACGTATACTAAAATGCTTAACAACATCTCAATCTACCTTTAATTCTATTATATTAAAATAAAGACAAATCTCATACACGGGTAACTAGTCATCAAACAACTACATCTATGGCCCATACAATTTATATCCTAAAACTAAACTTCAAGAAAGTCAGTGTTTATGAATTGGATCTGGTCATCACAAATATAAAACTTTCGAGGTACATATCCTATTTTAATAAAACGCAACTTAATCATACAGATAATCTTTTAAAAAAAATAACTTTATATGGCATCATGCGTAGGCTATAGATGTATTATAAATGAATGGTGGTATAACCAGCCAACACAATATCCAAAAACCAGCTTTAAAGCAAATTATTAGCTTACATGAGATTTCTCTAACATAGCATATGTTATCTTTAAAAATAGAGGGTTAGAAAACTCTTGAAAGAAAAGGGATGTTTAATAAAAGAAATTTGAAATTTAATATATAATTAAATTATAAGAGGTTAATAAATGATAGTATTAATTTATGGTTATGCCATGTTAATTAATTATTAATTATTAACGATATAAAAACAAAGAGATGTATGTAACTCTCACCTTTGTTGACTTGACTTTTTATTAATGATATTATTAATTGATAAATGAATACCTTTGTCATGATCGTAACCGCTAGTCCTATTTTCCCGTTCGTAACCGGTTTTCTCCGGTGGAAGCCATGGGAAGCGATTTATTGTTAATGATGATGACAACCGTGATTTCCGTGAAATCATTAAGGTATGTATGTTTTATATAATTATCTAAAAGATGATTTTTTATTATTATTATTCAAAACAAATCTGATATACTTTATGAATAAACCAACTCATTATGGACAATTATTCTATTCAATGCTAAGATATATATATATATATATATATATATATTTATGATAGGGTGCTATTAATTTGCTAAGAATATTCTTAAAACTTGTAACATAACACAGAAATCGTAGTTATATCTTATCATTATTTCTACCTTACACACACCATTAAGAACGTTTTAAAAGAAATAATAAATGATGGAGCATTTAATAATTAAGAACGTTTTAAAAGAAATAATAACTGATGGAGCATTTAATAATTAATTTCACAATAAAGTAAAATATATCATGCAAGACTAGGTCAAAATTATATCCTGGAAAATAGAATTTCCTGGTAACGTCACCAACGGTTTTGCCAACGAATTCATCAAAACCGACTCGTTCCAAAATCCTTTTTTTTAATCATACCACTAGTTTTATGTGTATGTTCAACCTCTAAAAAAATTCATGTGGGGATTTCATAGATTTCATTTCTGGATATCTTAGATTTGTATTCCATGATTCTGTCTTCTTGACTTTTAGTTTCAAATTTGCATACTCTTCATGGCCGGAAACCAAAAATTAAGTCGCAGAACTATAACGGTAAATTTATATCATGTATATCCATATATGTAGTATATACATATTACACATTTAATCACTAAAAAAGGTTCGAATTGTTACCTCAATTGATGGATACAGCCGACCTCTGCTTGTTGGGTAGAGGCAAAATCAAAAGGAAAATGCAACACATGATCTAGTTTTTCAATAACATGCATGGTAATTTTCTGAATATCCCTTGATATCTTCATCTTACTCGTACCAATAGATGGATAAAGAGGTTGACATGTTTGAATAGATATGTTATCGAAAACATAACAAATTAGAAGGGAGTGGAGAGTCTTTACAGAAAAATTAATGGAAATGGTTAGAGCTTCATGCTGATAACGTGTTATGAACAAGAGAGAAATATAGGGAGAAAATTGATTCAATCTCATCATTCATCTGACATATACATAGTATATATATACTAGTACAATAGAATCCCTAAAAGCCTAAAGCCCATAAACATTGGGTTGGGCCATAAAATGGTTGCATTCATAACAAATAAAACTTTTGTATGTTATTTCAGTTTTTTATTTATATTTTTTAACACAAGTTTTTTATTTATATTTTTTAACATAAACATTTGATTATCAATAATAATATAACCCACTTTTAAACCACACGTTCAATACATAGATATTTGCATGTTCATTTCAAAACTTAAATTGACACATTTGCCCATCATCTTGTCCTTACTCCTTATCCACTGGAGACAGAAAGATTAGAAACTTATGGTTCTCATGAGAGATCAATAGTGTAGGACGGCTGCCGTCGACGGCAATACTCTTACCTAGCTCCATTGGCAGTGGTTATACCATCACCACTGCTCGCCTCGGGACTCCTCCACTCGTCTTCATCGTGATGCGATCGGCGACAACAATGGTGACTAACAGGCACAGCCCACCTCCAGGGTGAGACATCGCCAAGCTCAGCTTCTATGTTCACCAAAATCACCGCATTACCAAGCATCTGTCATCCTCCGCCGCCGCCGCACTTCCATCTCGCTCCACATCCCTCTTCGTATCGCATTACTAACGGCTTCCGCTTCTCAAAAAGCATGACCGTCTCAAAATCTAAAACATCCTATCAGACTTCAACCCACCTTCAGCCTCGGTCGTTTCCGGGCAGAAAGGTGGAGACGTGGTGGCTGGTGGTTCGTTCCTCCATGTCTGGGCTCCGTAACCCCAAAGCAGAGAATCATCTTATTGTAAAAAATGAATATCATGTGCTTATGACCGACAGATGTAGGTCATGTAACTTCAAAACTTGAACTGTAGTTAAGAGCATACGTAAATTGTATATATAGTATAATTAGTTGAATAATTGAGATATGACATGACATTAAATTGCCATCATCATCATACTCATACTCACTAAATCGCATCAATAGCAAAGCCAAGATAATGTCTGAGGAGGGCAGTGGCGAAGCTTGAAAATTTCCACCGGGAGGTCGGAAAGTACCGGACCTAAAAAAAATTTCTATCGCGTTGTTTCGAGGTGATATGTTCGGGTCGGACGTCGGTGATTCGATTCGGGTCGGGTCAAACATCAATATCAAATAAAAAACGTTCTCAGACATTAAAACGTAAACATTGTTTAACAAACAAATGGACAAAGACACCGAAACATTAAAAAAGAGAGAGGAAGGTGGGTACCCGGTTCTTCTGGATGAAGAATTATAATTCTGCCCATCTTCCTTTAAGATTTTTGAATTCTTCAATTATGGACTCCGAATCAAAGTTCACAGCAATCTCCTTTTCTATGTAAATCATCATACTGTTTGCTAGATACTGATCTGACATCTTATTGCGAAGGCGATTCTTAAATATTTTCATTGTATACGTTTAATCTCATTGTTTCCATCAACAATTCCCTCTACTTGTTTTTCATTCTTTCTTTTGAAAAAAGAAGTTATGCTTTTATACTTCCCGATTGCATAATCTAATAACACAACAAGTTAACAAATCACCCTAAATTTCAAACTCTATTTTCTATCTAAATCAAATCACAATAAGATTAAACAAATAAAATTAGACATAGTTACAGAAAGATTCAACAAGTTTAGGGCAAAAATTTGGACCAATTTCAACCTAAATCACATAAAATGCAGCCCTAAGTTTAACCTAAAGATAAAAAAACATACCTTTAACCTTATGAAGATTCAAGAAGTCGAACAAGAAAGATTCAACAAGTTGCAGCCGGTTCTGGTCGAACAAGAAAGATTCAACAAGCAGTAGCTGCAGTCGAATAATTGAAGAAGACCAGGCGACCAAGAAAGCAGTGATTTTCCCTCCTTATGTTCTGTTCTGGTCGTAGTCCCAGGTAAACGAATTTGGGGTTTTTTATAGGGTGCTTTTATTTGGGCTATATAATATACATTCTTCCAAATATAATGACTTGGACTATATAATATTTGGGCTAATTAAATATTTTATTTGGGCTATATAAATAAAAAAATTTAAAACCGGGGGGTCGAAAACGTATATACCTAAAAAAAATTTAAACCAGGGGGTCGAAAACGTATATACTACAAAATTCTATACGAAACATACATACATAACACTACTGACCGAAAAGTTCGGGGAGTCAAGCGCCCCTCCCCACCCCTTGAATCCTGCGCCCCTAGAGGAGGGTAAGATGTAGACAGTCTTACCTCTACCACGTAGGAATAAAGAGGCTGCTTCTAGTGAGACCCCCCGGCTCGATAGTAGTTTTGCATCAAGCCTTGGACATAAGACACATAACACTCAGCAATCGGGACAAAGAACGATTAGTGCATGTACCCTTTTGTCTTTCAGCTATCAACGCCACCACATGATGCATGATTAACCGTCCTGATCTTTTAACGTTATTTTCACGAAGTTAGTAAAATAACGTTAAAATTAGTGCACTTTCACTTTTGTCCCCCGATGGCCCACACATATATACATTATATGTGCATACAGCATACCGCAAACGGGACGTCACATGATATTAAATTGTAAATTTGTTAAATAAATAGAAATGTTAGCTCGTTGTTGGATTTGGCCATGAGGAAGGAAGTCATTCGAGGAGTTTTTATTATAGCGTGTTGGTGGATTTGGCGTACAAGAAACCAAAGTTTGTTCGAGCATAAGAGTTTCAAGGTGGCGGATATTGTGGTGAATATCAAGACAACGAGTTTTCTTTGGTTTAAACATAGGTGAAACAAAGTGGTTGTTGACTGGAATGATTTGTGTAATTTTTGCTTTTTGAGAAAGGCTTAAGACAAGGAGATCCTCTCTCGCCCTTCCTATTTATTATTGGGATGGAAGGGCTTGCCTGCATGTTTAATAAGGCTACGGAGATCGGTATTTTTAAAGGCTTCTTGTGCCCCAACGAGGGACCCCTTATCTCACATCTTCTCTTTGCAGACGATGCCCTTATTATTGGCGAATTCTCAAATGAAAACGTCCTCAACATGGCCCGTCTTCTTAGGTGTTTTCACCCAGTGTCAGGTCTCTAAATCAACTACTCAAAATCAAGACTTTTTGGAGTAGGGGTTGCTAACCGGGACACCTCGTCTCTTGCTAGCTTAATTGAGTGCTCTATGGGTCCTCTACCTTGTGCTTATCTTGGGTTAATGATTGCTGCAAATATGAATAGAATTCACTCTTGGACCCCGGTATTGGAAGCTTTTGATAAACGGCTTTCCCTCTGGAAGGCATCGGTTCTATCTATAGGGGGAAGGCTTACTCTATTGAAGTCAGTCCTAGAATCCTTACCAACCTATTTTTTCTCTCTCTATAAAGCTCCCGTTAGTGTGATAAAAAGTTGGAGGCAAAAAGAAGGATGTTTTTTTTGGGGAGGTAACGAAGATAAGAACAAAATAAATTGGATCTCTTGGAAGAAAATTACCACTACAATCGAGGCGGGAGGCTTGGGGCTCACGCCGCTCTGAGACGCTAACATTGCGCTCCTAACGAAATGGTGGTGGAGGTATAAAACCGAAGAAACGACGTTATGAAGAAAAGTTGTGGGGGCTTTCCATTGCTCAAACCGCTCATGACCCATTCTACCTTTCTCTAAATCCATGCCCGGAACGTGGTGTACCATCGCAAAACTGGAAAATCAATTGGCGTTTTCTGACTTGCACCTCAAAAATCTTATAAAAGGTGAGGTCGGAAAGGGTGAAAGGGTACGCTTTTGGCTCGACCCGTGGATCTCTTCAAAATTTCTTAGAGACACCTTCCCGAATCTCTTCTTGCTAGAAAAAGACAAATGCAGGTTAATCAAAGATTGTTCGAGCTAGTAGATGAAGACTTTACATGGAATTGGAACTGGCATAGACCTCTGAATGGGGTGGAAGAGTGCGAGCTTGTTGATTGTCTCGCTATGCTTGCTGATTTTCAGCCATCGACCCAAGTGGACAAGTGGATTTGGTTGGGTGCGGATAGCGAAACCTTCACAGTGGCGTCCATGAAGTCTACCATCCTTAACTCACGGAACCACGTTTCTGAGCCGGTGTTGGACTGGAATAACTGGATCCCGAAAAAGGTTAATGTTTTTGCTTGGAGGGCAGGTCAAAATAGGCTCCCCACTTTAGCGAATCTGGAAAGGAGGAATGTCAAAGTGGGATCGATAGCTTGTATGTTCTGTTCGGCTGAAGAAGAATCGGGCGAGCACCTGCTGGTTGGTTGTCATTTTGCTGCCCAACTTTGGGACCGTATTTCAGCCTGGTGTGGGCTAAACCCCATTTTCGCCTTCTCGATCTTGGATCTTCTTGCAGTTCACAAGTCGGCTGGGTTATGCAGAAGGAAGACCAAACTGATTGGTGTTATTATTCTTTGCGCCTTATGGTGTCTGTGGAAGGCACGTAACGAGCGTGTTTTTTCAGCTAAGAAAGTAGGCGTGATCAAGATCTTTGAAGATGTCAAGGCCCTAAGCTTCCATTGGATTAGGAATAGATCGCCTTGTAAGGATGTTGTTTGGTCGAATTGGGTTGTGTGCCCGATGTAATGGTCTTGTTTTGTTGTTTCTTTGTGTTTTCTAGCGCCTTGCTAGCTTAATGAAAGTAGCCGTTCAAAAAAAAGATTAGTAAATCATGTGGGTCTAGGTCCAATAGTCAACCCACGAGTCAATATTTTTCACATTTTTTTATCTAGGTGTTGTAAAATCCTCATGTGCGGCTTCAACCTAATTGATGATATGGTACTTATAGCTGATTTGGAAATTGATTGGTAGTTCATTTATAAATAAGGCAAATGTGTCAATATCGGGCTAGCTTATTTGGTAGAGACTCTTGCCTTTTAATGAGAGGTTTTGGATTCTATCTAAAGCAGGGAGTAGATTAAGATTTATTTAGTGTAATTTAGGAGTGTGTAAGTTTTGCCGCTAAAAAAAAAATATAATAATAAGTCAAATGTAACCGATAGAGTGATAAGGTGGGGAATTGTTGTGAGTTATACGGTTGAGGGGTTTACATTAGATTTTTATATATTTTTTAGATTAACTAATTCAGAGACTAATGTAACCTTAAATCTATATTTTTATTCATTATAGGACATGAAACCTCATCAATTGGATTGACACATTTTCAACATATTGGTTCCACTAGGCGTAGGCCTAGGTCAAAGGCGCTTTGGTGGATATATAATTATTGGTGATGGTTGTTATTTACGATTTGGCTTTCATATTTTAAGATAGGATGGATCGTCACTTATTTGTTTGTTGTAGGTTTAATTTTGATGATGGTTTATTGTAGTAAAGGTGGAGATGGGTGTAAATTGTAACAGCGTGTTGGTTGTTATTGTCAAATGAGTAGGGTGTGGCAATGGTTGTTCACCGTAGATATTAGAACTCATGATCTTGTTTGACTTGGTGGTTAACAAGAATAGTAGTTTATGATATGTGTTAAAGACAATATAAGCTAATAATCTTTATACTTATAAATAAAAATGTAAGTACACTTGGCTAGATTTCAGCCCACACCTCTTATTTTCTTCTACATTTTGCTGCCACCTGGCACTTTTTACACGTGTCATATTGTCTGATTGTTAGGCGGATTCTCTTCTTTGCTAAATTGTTGTTATTTCCCGTTTTAATTTGGTTAAGACATTACACAACCCTCCCCACCCTTCTCCTATCTTCCGCCGCCTATGATGAAAACCCTAATGTTTTCATCTGAATCTCGATCCTTTAAATCAATAAACCCGCTTCCACCCAAATCTTTTCATCTCAATCTCGATCCCTAAACAGATTCGCACCCTATGATGAAAACCCTAAATCAGTAACACCACAAACTTGTACCATATCATTATCACTTGGATCTTCTGCTTCTGTTCTCCATATTTATCGCTGAATAACCCTACGTTTTCATGTTCTTGGTCAGTGGTGTCAGAAGGTTTGTGTTCGTGACCTGTTAATCCCGTTCAGTTAAATGGTAGAAAAATCGAAAGGTTCTGAAATGTCTGATTCTGAGAAGAAGATGACCATACTCAGTGGGTGTTTGGGTTAGCTTATTTTGGAGCAACTTATAACTTATTGACTTATAAAAGTTAATAAGTTGTTTTTATAGTGTTTGGTTTAACTTATTTAAGTTGTTTTTGTGTGTGAAAAAGTTGTTTTTGAGAAGTTAGAAATTCTAACTTTTATCTTATGACTTATATAAGTTAATAAGTTGTTTTTGAGAAGGAATCCCAAACACCCCCTCAAGTATCTTGTGAAGACTCAGCAGATGATGCTTTAGCTTCATGTTCTTGGTCAGTGGTGTCAGCAGGTTTGTGTTTTGTTTGTGATGTTCATAATTATGAATTACGCCGTCGTTGTTTAATTGCACAATATGAAAATCTGTTTTGATTGTGTTATAGAATAAGTTTGGGAACATTTACTGGTTATTAAGCCCTAGCCCCTATTAGGAAAATCTGTTTTGATTGTGTTATAGAATTTTTCGTTTCAGGGCATGTGTTGAATAATGAATGAAGAGATGATGTGTTAAGTCCTGTGATGTGTGATTGTTCATTTTGAAATAAAGAAGAGTTTGATTGTATGGCAAAGGTCAGTGATGCGGTTTAAGGGGTAGGTAGTAACATCGGTTTAGGGGATATGTTATGGTCCATAATGATATGCAACGGTTTAGTATTTTGAATATTTGATTGTCTTCTACCTTCTTTATGTGTGGGCTTATTAGGATTTATTGGGTGGAAGTTTGAGTAATGAATGAATGGTCAGCTAAATGCAAACAGTTAGTTGTTGAAACATTACTTTAAATTTTAATTCTTCATTTTTGCTTATTATCCAAAAACCTAAAAATGTGTTTTTTAAAGTTGAAAACAGTTGCCTGAAGTCTTAATGGCTGAAAAAGAATAAGAAAATAATAAGTTGAAGATCATGTAACTATGTAAGTATACCTTTTTGCTTTCAGTCTTTTCGGATGAAATTTTTAATATTTTATATCTTACAAAGGAAGAATGTTGAACACATCGTAGCTTTTGTAACTAACATTTTGTCTTTGACCAAGATTTACATGTTCATTGACCTTCTTGGTCCAAGGTAAAGTTCAAAAACTTTGGTGGAATGGTTCTTTTTAAATCAAGTTTAAGAATATAATGTGATCTTTTTTATTAAAAGACTACATCAAATGGTCTTTTAAGATAAAATGAGACGCGGAAAGTAAAAACAAAACCGTATATTGTTTTTTTTCATATGAAAACTAGGATTCTATATTTGAGAGCACCCAAAAGGTATAAGATTTTCTTGGACTAACAATTCTCGAAACTTGATATCAAGCAATTTTCATATGGAAAAGTCATTTGATTCTCAGATTTGAGAGCTCTATTGATTATTGAAATAGAGTCATGTTGCAGGTTGCTTTTGTTATGACCGTGTGAGATAAAAGAAGCCTGCATATGCATCTAATATATGGAAGGAAGCTTTGAATATCAAATTACGTTAACAAGCTTTCAATATCATAAGTTCAGCCTAAATCTCTGAGGTAAGTTGATGTTCGATGTGATTCATATGAAGATTTGCGCATAGAAGAAACGTGCAGATAGCCGTCATTTTAAATTTTTGCACACATGTAAATGATATTAACTGATTCAAAGCCATATCTTCTAATTTTAGATTTTTTGAACATATTTCAATGATGTATGCTTTCACATGTTGGATCTGCTACATATTGTACAAAGGTTATGATATGGTTTCATCAATGAGATTGAGCTTTATAGCATCAAAACATAGGCGAATAGAGCAATTTACGGTGCATGGCTACTCAATTGATAACCATTAGATTGCCATGACTGAAAGGCAAACTGGTCAAATGGGTCGAGGTCGAAAGTTTCCCAAGTTGTATTTTTAAACCATACAACCTTCTAAATTTTTTATTGAAGGTTTTTTTTATTGTTACTGTATCTATATGTTCTTGGACATTAGAATAATATTTTAAACCATCTATCTATTTACATAACATATTAATTCAGCCCGTGTATCACACGGGTAACTAACCTAGTGATAATAATAAAGCAAAAAGAAATGATGAGTATAAACACACATAAAAGTAGTAGGTTGATTACTTTACATGAAACATGTGTTAATTTAAGTAAGCTAACTCGTATTTCGATAATTTTCATAGCAAATAAACTATAGGAACTTGGTCATAACTTTAACATACCTACCAAAAATACAATTAATAATTCTAACCCTTTAGTTGTGATGTCGTATAATATAAACCCCCTTTGTGTGTCAACTTGGAAGTTCCAACTACACTAAGCATCAACAATAAATAATTTGGGAGCCAAAAAAGCATATCATAATGCTCTTTTAACAACTTAATACTCCTAACAAGTTGGTCTAGATGTTAGTCAATTGATTTCTCTTTTTCAATGTTTCAAGTTCAACTCTCACTAGCATCACTTTGAAGGATATTGGTGGTGGCAATGAAGTTTAGAACTAGGCCTCTCTGCAGTAGCTCGAAACCGAGCTGAATCGGGTTTTACCGCGGTGGGCCTTTAGGCGGGCGGGTTTTCCCTGTAACTGTTGGCTTGGTGGCTCGAATATGCACCAACTCTGACAGTTATGAAGGAGGGATGCATTTGCTCGATTGAGAGCATCCCAGAATGCTTATCCGATGATTTAGTTGATCGTTCAAAAAATAACCAATAAAATTGATTGAATGATAATCCTTTAATCCCCGTCAAATCTTAAATTGATTGAATAATAATTCTTTAATCCCCGTCAAATCTTATGGTTGTTTTCATAAATTGTTGTTACCATATATGTCTTTTATATTCAAGGATGGGAGGGAGACTTAAAGATGCGAATGTGGACATTCTACTAACCCCTGGATGGTGTGATTCAATGCCACAAATTATTGAGTCAAAGTCAAAATTGATCTTATTTGTCATGCAGATAGTTCAAAGTAGGCCATGAGACATTACTGCATTTATCTTTTTATATTTTTTTTAATACATTCTAAGTTGAACTTCAATCGTTTCAATTATGCAATGAAATACTACTAGAAGATGTTTTCCTATACATATGTGTAATGTATCCATTATACATTAAGTATTTGCGATATCAAAGGGCTTAGTGATCTAACGGTATCAAGTTGTGTAGAAAAGGTGTCCATTCTTATGATTGTGGGTTGTAGTCTCATGGCGAACATTAATGCAGATTTAGTAGTAAGATTAGAGGGTGTGTGTTACCATTCAACAATGTATTTGGGAAAAGCCGTTCTATAATACCACGCTAAAAGTGTTTTTTCTTTGAATAATGTTATCGTAAATTCGTAATTGAGTTGTAAAGATCATTTTTATATGTAACGTATAATATTGATTTTATCATTTCGTTAATATAAGATGTTCTATTTATCATTACAAAATTATAAGAAAACTAGATTTAACGCATATATCAATCTACAAATAGAAATGAGTATCGTGCCTTCATTTTCTTTAAACTATAAATACTTACATTTAGATACTTATAATGGGATTTAGTTAGACCATTAACCTCTTGTACTCTTCGTTAATAAATCATTTGATTATGTTAGTTACACAAGATCGAGTCAACTTCTACATTAACCAGTCATTGTTAAAAATTATATCTTCTTTACTACCCAATATGGAAAGAAATAACACCTTACGCCTTCTTCAGTCACGACTCACGAGTATAATATTGTTTTTGAAGACAGATCTTCTTTAAGTGCAGTGCTTGACTGCTTGGTAAGATCCAGATTACTTATTGTTTATTTAGTATGTAGTCCAAAAATAATATAACCCAAAGAAACAAGTGATGGATAATATAACCCAAGTTTTCGTCCCACCATGTGCTACGTAGAGGTGTACAAAAAAACTGGTTTTAGAACCGAAACCGGAAAAAAAACCGAAACTGGTTTTTTTTTAACCGGTTTTTTTATAACCGGTTTTTTTTTAACCAGTTTTTTTTAACCGCCGGTTTTTATACCGGTTACTATTCTTGACTTCAAAAACCGGTTATTAACCGAACCGGTTATTAAAAAACCGGTTAAAACCGGAAAAAAACCGGGTTTTTCGGGAAAAACCGGTCCCAACCGGTTATACCGGTTATTGTTTTGGACCTCAAAAACCGGTTAGTAACCGGAACCGGTTATAAAAAAAACCGGTTTTTATTTTGGGTGAAAAAAACGGTTTTTTTTTAACCGGTTTTTTAATAACCGATTAACCGGTTTGTACACCTCTAGTGCTACGCCAGAGAGTGTTCAACTCTTGTGGTGGTGTAAAAATGGTATGTAAACACAGATCTGATACAAACAACAATAACAACACCGATATATAGCGACAAAACGTGATGTAAAACTTTTATTACTTACCAACCCAGAAAACTCCCAAACCACCCAAGATCTTACTGAACTGTAAGATCAGAAAACGAACAATACAAAGTTCATAATCAACTGATAATAATCAGTTGATTAAACAAAACAAAACAAAACAACAAGAATGAAATGATACAACCTGATCTAAGACGACATGATCTGAATACAACACAAAACTGATGAAGAACTTAATCTTCAATAAAACTTCAACATTACATCATAGGAATGTTTTTAGTGACGGTGTCATATTCCTAATTAATGGAGAAATGTCTGGTGGCAAGAAAAGCTGCTTCCAGGAGGTTGTCAAGTGTTTTCGCTCGACGATTCCATTCTTGGGTGGTTGGTTTGGCCCTTGTTCCTGTAACTCGAATCCTAGCCCGATATATCCCATTTTAGTTTTACACCATTGAGAACTTTACGCCTTTTTTACTTTCTGACCGAGGTTCTCGGCATTGAAAAATCTTGGTAAACTAAATCACACGTTTATGTTGACATTTAAGAGATATACAGTCAAGAAAATCAAGAGCAATGGTGATATCTATGCGGATTGGACACCAAAAAATAAACACTCAAAAAATCTCAGGTAGATCAAACATCAACAGGAACGATACGTCTTCAATCAGACTTTTAATCGGAATGAATAATCACCAAAACAGAGAAGAAAGTGTGTGATAGGATGAAAATGAATCTTCTGGAAACCCTAGCTCACAAGAGACCTTTTATACACCTGCAAAAATACATTTACAGTTTGCACCCACATAAATCATCACATATGATCGAAACCCCTGAGAAGTTTCATATTACACCCTTGAACTAAAAACAATAACACTGATGCATTTATAAGTTGTTATAACTGAATGAACAAATCACAAACCCAGCTTATATTTGTTATAATTGACCGGCCCAACTACAACATAAGCCCAATAAATAAGCAATCCAGAATATGAATGACCATATAATGATATTTTTCAACATGCCCCCATCATTCATATACTGTACATGTCAATCATCCCCAGTTTATGACACATAGTGTCATGAACTTCACCATTCAGACCTTTCGTCAGAATATCTGCAATCTGAAATTCTGAATCAATCTTAATAGGATCAATTATACCACACGCAATTTTTTCTCGCAAAAAATGTAGAACAATTTCAAAGTGCTTCGTTCTCTCATGAAATACAGGATTCATAGAAATAGATATAGCACTTTTATTATCACAAAAGACTTTAACTGGCAAGTTACACTCAACTCCAAGTTCTAACAGCAGATTTTTAATCCAGATTATCTCACAAGAAGCAGAGCACATAGCCATATACTCTGCTTTAGCAGTTGTCCTAGCAACTACACTTTGTCTTTTTGCATTTCCAGGATATCAATGACTCTCCCAAAAAAACACAGTATCCAGTAACTGATTTCCTGGATTCAGTACACTTTGCCCAATCAGAATCCACATACCCAACCAGATTAAAATTCTGACCCTTTTTAAAATGTAGTCCCTTACCAGGAGACTTCTTCAAATAACGAAGTAATCTCAAGGCAATTTGTAAATGAGACTCAAACAGAGCATGCATATATTGACTGGGATATTGTACAGCATAGCTAATGTCTGGTCTAGTCAATGACAAATATATTAGTTTTCCAACTAATTTTTGATATCCGGAAACATTACTTAACTTAACTTGGTTCTTGTTAGTTTTAGCAAAAATAACATGACTAGCTTCTATAGGCGTGCTAACAGGTTTACACCCTAAATAACCAAATTCAGTAAACAGTTCAAGACAACATTTTCTCTGATTGAGACAAACAACTTCATCTTTATACAGAACCTCTATTCCTAAGAAATACTTCAAAATACCAAGATCTTTTATTTTAAAATTGTCACTCAACAATTTCTTGATTTTAGTTATTTCACTAACATTATTTCCTGTTATAACTATATCGTCAACATACACCAACAAAATAACAAGAACATCAGAATGTTTTAGCATAAATAAGGAATGATCACAAATACTTTGTTTAAAACCAATGCTTTCAATAAGTTTTTCGTTCCACTTTCTAGGGGCCTGTTTAAGCCTATATAATGACTTAACTAACTTGCATACTTTTGTTTCATTTTTTGAATAATATCCTTGAGGTAAAGACATGTAAACATCCTCAGTTATTGAACCATACAAAAATGCATTATTAACATCTAGTTGAAATAACGACCACCCCCGTTCAACAGCAAGACTAATTACAGACCTAACAGTGACCATTTTAACGACTGGTAAAAACGTTTCACCAAAATCAATCTCCTCTCTTTGATTATAACCTTTAGAGACAAGCCTAGCTTTATATCGCTCAATTTCAACATTTGATTTGTACTTTATTTTATAGATCCACCTACATCCTATTGGTTTTCTATTAGGTGGTAATTCAGCAAGAACCCAAGTATTGTTCCGAAACAAAGCTTCCATCTCTAAGTTCATTGCTTCTACCCATAAAGGATCTTTGGAAGCCTCATCATAAACAGACATACTTCACAACTTTTTCAATTCCATATTTAACTCTGCCCTCTACAACATATTCATCAAATTTTTTCGGCATAGAATTACTTCTAGAAGAATGTCTAACATATTGAGCATCCTCAGATAGTGTCATCATTAAATCATGAAGTGTCCTCTGCCCTACCACTGTTACCTAAACTACTGCTCACCTGTTCTGTTTGTTGAACAGGTTCAACTTCAGAATCAGAGGCTGATGTAGAGGATGACAGTGGTTGCTGATCATCACTAACAGGATCATGAGTACCAGTTGTACCCTCTTCATCATTGGGCATGTTAGGAACTTCAGATGTAATGTTATCAGAAAAGTTTAAATGATTTAGACTTATTTCACAAACATCTTCTTGGTTATTAACAGACTTAAGTTTAAAAGGGAACACATTTTCATAAAATTTTACATCTCTAGAATAAAAAACTTTCTTATTGTCCAAACTCCACAATTTATACCCCTTTTTTACATTGGAATAACTAAGAAAGACACATTTATCTGCATGATATGCAAATTTATCAGGTTCATTTAAAACAGTTCTGAAACATAAACACCCAAAGTTCCGTAAATGTGACAAGGATGGCCTAAATCCAAACATTATTTCAAACGGAATTTTACTATTTAACACATAAGAGGGTAACCTGTTAATTAAGTAAACAACAGTCAGAATGCAATCAGACCAAAATCTTAACGGCAATCCACCCTGAAACATCAAAGCCCTAGTTGTGTTTAGAAGGATCTATGTTTCCTCTCCACAACACCATTTTGTTGTGGAGTATAGGAACAAGTAGTTTGATGTATAATCCCTTTTGATTTACAAAACATATTTACATTATTATTCACAAATTCTGTCCCATTGTCACTTCTAAAAACTTTAATTTTCTTTTTAAATTAAGTTAAAACCAATTCATAAAAATATTTTAAGTTTTCAAACACTTCAGTTTTATTTGATACAAAATAACAGCATACCGACTTGGAAAAGTCATCAACAATAGTCAAAAAATATTTAAAACCTTCATAACTTGTGACTTTATACGAACCCCACAAGTCTAAATGTACTAAATCTCCAACATATTTGGTTTTATGTTCACTTAACGAAAATGGGACTCTAACTTGTTTAGCCCTATGACACATTTATAACAACCCTCCTAAATATTTTTCAACACTCCTAATATATTTAAAGTGTCCCTATATGTCTTAAAATACACCCCGTATACGAAAACAGGCCCCGAATACCTTTATTTTTATTAAATTTAATTAAAAACCAAGATTTTAGGGCTGTCGCGGGCCGCGTAGGACCCCTCCTTGGTCTACCAGGGGCGCGAGCGAAGGGACATGAGGCGCAGCCCGGTGCTGCCACGTGTCGTGCAATGTGTCGAGCCTATAGTGCTGACCCGGATCAGCTAGGGCCAACTTACCCTACGTTGCGGGCCGCGTAGCCCTTGGCTACATCCTTCGCGGGCCGTGTGGGACCTGAAATCAGGGCGTATAAATAGAAGGCATCGGCCTTCAGTCCCAAATCGTTCACAATCTTTCTCTCTCTCGAAGTTCTCTATAATTGAAGTAATATTCGGGTAGTATACCCCCTAATTAAGGAAGTTCTGCCCCGTTGTAAGTATCATAACCCCGGTTACGTATTAGATACGCTGCCCGATTGATCCAGGGTTCCGTAACGCCTGTCGTGGTTCTGCCCGACGTGGTCGTTGGAATGCCGTCTCGGGAAGGGTATTACTAATGTAAATATTGGGTTATTATACTAACACATGTGCATTTGTGTAATTTATAGATAATCACCAGGGAATCCTTAAAGGAAACCCTAAGACAACAATGTGAGTAATCTCCTTTTTGTAAACTGTTTTCACAAAACCTTTATTTATTTTAAACCTTAAATATTTTACAATGTGATTAGCAGTGATTGAGTCTTTGTAGTTCTTGAATTACTGCCGGTATGTTGGGGTTTTGTATACAAAATGGGGAACACGTTACCATTGGACAAAGAGTTAGCCAATGTGTAATATGACTCACCAGTCAGGATTGACAGTACTGAATGAGTAATTGTGTAGAAATAAACATTGTAATCGCTATCAATACTGTTAAAGGATAAAACTCTTCTTGATTAATCTGGGATTCACTCACCAGTATTTCCCACTGACAAAATGTTTTTAAACGCGTTTCAGGTAACAAAATGTGAAAGCCAAATAGAAGTCAACTGGACAGCACTGAAGGCTCGGAAAAGTGGCTATAAAAGTTACCTAAATAAAGAGATGTTTTTATTAAATAAAATAGGGTTATCCCTATGGAAATGTGTGTACTTGAAACTTGGGAATTTCCCGTGTGTTTAAATATTATAAAAGGGTGGTATTTTACTCTGATAAAATATTTCCTAACTATGGTCCTGATGTAATTTCCGCTGCCAAAATGATAAACACCGATACCACTAAATCTGGTCCCGCGGCCGCCCATTCCCGGGACAGATAGGGGACGGGGATTGCGACAATATTTCACAAGGACCATGATCATTTGAAGTTAAGTTCAGATGTTGTTTTAACACAGCTAAGACCTAATCCGAAGGGTGACCTAACCTACTATGCCAAGTAAAAGATTTCACAGAACTGTTAAAACTAAAATTAGCAGAATTACCATGATTTCCTACAACATATAATCCACTATCCTGTCTACCACTCATCAGGATTTTCCTTGACCTGGTATCCTGTAATAAACAACTATCTTCTTTAAACACAACAGAAACATGATTATCCTTAGCTAACTTATACACAGAAAGCAAGTTAACACAATAGTCAGGAACATAGAAAACATCTTGTAGGATTATATTCTCTGTTAATTTTAGATTACCAATTTTTAGAACCTTAACATTTGTACCATTAGGACGGCTCACAATAATACCAAACTCAGACACATCAACAGCATTTATTAAATGTTTATCAGACTTAACCATGTGTTGACTCGCCCCTGAGTCAACAATCCACCCATAGTTTCTATTAAACATCCCAGAACTAGAACAGCTAACAAAGTTGAACACATTATAACACTCACCTCCCATACTAGGATTCTGAGATTCTGACCCAGTGTTCTCACCAACTAAACTCAATAACTTGGTAATCTGCTCAGAAGTAAAAGGTAACCCAGACACAGAAGAAACAACAGACTTACCAACAGCAGAGTTATATTTATTATTATTATTAACAAAACTTTTTTTATTAGAAAAATTATTATTATTACCCCTTTTCTTAAACCCTGGAGGATAACCAACAATTTCAAAACACCTATCAATAGTATGACCTAACATGTTACAATGAGTACATTTCAAATCAGGGTTAGGCCCTCTATTAACTCTCATTCTATTATCAGACCCTTGATTAGATTTAGACACAAAAGATACACTCTGTGTTTTTGACCCACTACTAGACTGCCTATGTGACTCTTCTCTAGAGATAACAAAAAATGCCACCTTTACAGAGGGAAATGGTTCTCTTGTCAAAATATTAGTTCTCAGAGGTTGATATATATCATCAAGACCCATGAGAAACTGCATCAGTTTTATAAGTGTTGAAAAATCATTAAAATATTTAGCTGCTTGACAAGAACAAGAAGGCAGATGAAGCATAGCATCAAACTGCTTCTACATAGTTGTCAATCTATTATAATATTCAGCAACAGAGCTGCCGCTTTGAGAAATACTATTAATCTTTTTATACAAGTCATAGACAACAGAACCATCAACCTTATAAAAAGACTTTTTAAGATCAGTCCACACTTCAGACGCCAACTTAGAAAACACTTGACCAAGAAAGAACTCTTCAGACACAGAATTTAGAAGCCAAATTAAAACAACTAAGTTACATCTATCCCATTGATTAGCTAATACTTCATCATCCTTAGGTTTTTCTACTTTACCATCAACAAAACCATATTTGTTCTTAGCTTCTAAAGCTAACTTCATAGCACTCGACCATACAACATAATTTTCAGTCCCTTTTAGTTTAATACTAACAATGGTCAGACTACTAGAGTCACTAGGATGTAAGTACAATGGGTCTCCTATGTCAAGTTTACTAATTAAGGTATGTGAGGTTCCTTCACCATCACCCATGATAACAAACAACAAGGAACACAACAAATATCAGATAACAGAGAAAACAAGAAAATATCACACAACCAGACGATAAAAAAACCTAAGGCGAAGCTGAGTCAGGGACCAGATTCCAGGTTCGTCACTCAGAGGTGCCTGGACAAGCCTTTACTCAGGAGCCAAACTTAACCCTATCAAGAATAAAGAACCACCTAGACAAATAACAGATAAACAAGAACAGAACGATAACAGAAAATCAGACAACAAGACAGACAAGATAATGCACAAACAAAGCAAATAGACTCGATCAAGTGCCGGCCCGACTAGTCCGGTAAACAGGGATGCCTAGACTCACAAAAAATGATGCAAACAGAAAAAAACAAAGATTGAAACGGTCTTATAGTGGGTGCACAAGCTCCAAAAAAATATCAGATCAGTAGTTTTCAAGAACTACTAAACCTGATATAGAGAAAATCCCTAAATAATACAGCTGGTTAGTTTGCCCTAAAACCTTCAAGGGTTTTAGAGACCAACACAGCTTGAAGACAACGCCAGAAGATTAGAAATCTCCCACAGACTACACGAGGCCCAAACTAGGGTTTCAGCCGCACAACTAGAGAGCAACAAACTCCCAAGATCAAGACGATCTATCCAAAATACAAGCTAGATCCACAATCCTAGAAGAATCAGGAGCGAACCTAGAACACAATATACAACCAAATCAGAGTATAGCAACGGTAATAACAGATTAGGATCGATTCTTGCTCTGATACAATGTAAAAATGGTATGTAAACACAGATCTGATACAAACAACAATAACAACACCGATATATAGCGACAAAACGTGACGCAAAACTTTTATTACTTACCAACCCAGAAAACTCCCAAATCACCCAAGATCTTACTGAACTGTAAGATCAGAAAACGAACAATACAAAGTTCATAATCAACTTATAATAATCAGTTGATTAAACAAAACAAAACAACAAGAATGAAATGATACAACCTGATCTAAGACGATCCGCATGATCTGAATACAACACAAAACTGATGAAGAACTTAATCTTCAATAAAACTTCAACATTACATCAACAGGTAGATCAAACATCAACAGGAATGATACGTCTTCAATCAGACTTTTAATCGGAATGAACAATCTCCAAAACAGAGAAGAAAGTGTGCGATAGGATGAAAATGAATCTTCTGGAAACCCTAGCTCACAAGAGACCTTTTATACACCTGCAAAAATACATTTACACTTCGCACCCACATAAATCATCACATATGATCGAAACCCCTGAGAAGTTTCATATTAGACCCTTGAACTTAAAACAATAACACTGATGCATTTATAAGTTGTTATAACCGAATGAACAAATCACAAACCCAGCTTGTATTTGTTATAACTGACCGGCCCAACTACAACATAAGCCCAATAAATAAGCAGTCCAGAATATGAATGACCATATAATGATATTTTTCAACAGGTGGCACATCATCTATCAAGTGGCAGTCGACGGTAGGGTTACCCCGGGGGAACGCCCAAGCCAAACACTGAAGCCAGCGTGAGCACGGTTAAGATAACATATTCTGACCAGAATGAGGCAACAGAGCTCTCTGATTGAAGAGGGCGGTGACCAAACACAAGAAAGTCGTTGTATCCTAAAAAAGAAGCAAGTGAAATGTTACAGCAATAAAATGTTTTTAAAGGTCGACTTCTAGTTACTTAGATAAAATATTATTCAATGATTTAGATAGTTATGTTTGTGTTTATCCACACCATAACATTCAATTCGAATTGGCATCCAATCACCCACAAAAGTTTGGTATTTTTTTCCTAATGATCAATTATCAACAAATATGAAATAATAAAAAAAAAGTCATAGAAAGTATATGATCTATTTCACATTGTAATTATCTTAATGCATAACACTCCTTAAAATATAAGGGGAAAATGCTATTACAATTTTTAAAAATTTAATTGATATAAAGGGAAAACTAAAAACTCAAAATATGTTCATGATTCTGATTTTGTACTAAAAAAGAGGCTTTTTACTAAATGAGTATAGTTTTGCTCATGTGTATAGTGATGGTCATCCATTAAAATAAAAAGTAACAAATGAACACGAACAATTTCATTTTCTTAACAAATGAATATAAACATAAAATCTCGTTCGGAAAGTATTCATGAACAATTTATGAACACATATACTTCTTAACAAATGAACACAAACAAGATCATTCGGTTCATTGTAGCCCTACTTGTAACATTTAGTAATTTGTTAAAAAAACAAGTAGTTGAAAATCCAAGGAAACATAACGCAAATAAATTAGTAAGACCACCTGTAGTTGGGCAGTATTTGGGCGTGATTTGCCTAAAAAACGCTTGCTCTTTCTTCAAAAATTGGGTTGAGGCGTGCTAAATTAAACGCCGGATGAAGATTTTGTTGGCCAATCACAGGTGTCCTTCTTTCTGTTTGGCCAATACATTTTTTATAGTTTTTTTTATTTAATTATTTACACCCCTTTTAACATAATGCTCACATCCCCACTACACCCATTTTAAAAAAACACCCATAATACCTCATTACTAACTGGACTACCATATGACGGATAATGTAAAATAGCCTTCCTTTACCAGTATAGATGTTCTAAACATTTCATAGTGGACCTCATATACCATGAAGACAAGAATGATGGTGTAGGACTCGGTACCAGAATGAGTCAGGAGTCAGGACCCAAGTTGCATTGGCCAATTACTCAATGGTGAGTCTGGAACACAAATAGTTGTCACATTATTCTCTCAACATGTGGAAGATATCTCAAACCCTAAAAAATGATAATTGATTTTTCGTCCACTTCTTTTCACATTTATCATTTATATATCCACGATTCCTATAAACTCATATATTTAATTAATTATGAAATATTATAAAAGAATTATTATTCGTAAGCTGTCCTTAATACTCTCTAGATAAATGACTACATGGGTTACAAATGCATAATGTAATTTTATGGTTTCATCCCTCTATTATTATCAAGCCTTAAATTTTACTTTTATGAAATCATACTACATAATATAAATGATGAGTAAAAAATTAATTATATGAGCATGAAGTTACATAACTTTTAATAAAATTTTGTCTTATATCCACAAAAGCTGTTGTATACTCGTATATAAAACTAAGATTGAGAGATCATACAAATCTTTTGTATTTTTCAAGATTATTAAATTTCATATAATATATATTATATTTTGCTTTGCTTTGTTGCTTTAATATGTTTACATGATGATAATCTGATCTATACTATATAATAAAAGAAACCAATGAAAGGACACATGTCATTCATTGGAGCCATCTATTTTTTAGTTTTCTCATCTCTATCTCCTACTTAATTATAGATAATTATTATTAATTAAAAGATAATTATAAAATTAAATTTAAACAATTCGTGTAGAAGATAATATAATTTTTGAAATATTTATTAGATTTCAAAATTATTTATATTGAAATTAACAAAAGACGTACACTAAATATAAATTAATATAATGTAAAGAGTTAAATGCCATTTTAGTCCCTGTGGTTTGGGTCATTTTGTCAGTTTTAGTCCAAATGTTTTATAATACACGAGGTTTATAAAGATATAACAAGATATAACTTTTTATTGATTGGTATATAAAATTGCATGTGCTCAACCCATACAATACATGAGTTTCTTAAAAATGTAACTTTTTTCATTATTTAATATATAAAAATAAATTTACTTAACCCGTACAATACGCAGGGTTTTTAAAAATATAACTTTTTTATTATTTAATATATAAAATTACATTTATTCAACTCATGTAATAAACGAGATTTTTAAAGATATATAGTTTTATTATTTGAAATAGAGTAAATTACGATTTGGGCCCCTGTGGTTATATCACTTTTACCCTTTTAGCCCAAAAAAGATTTTTTTAACATCTGAGCCCCCAACGTCTTTTTTTCTAACATTTTTGGCCCCTAACGTCTTTTTTCTAACCCTTTTGGCCCCTAACATTTAATGGATGGGGTTAATGTTAGGGGCCAAAATGGTTAGAAAAAAAGACGTTTGGGGCTCAAATGTTAAAAAATTCTTTTTTTGGGCTAAAAGGGTAAAAGTCATATAACCACAGGGGCAAAATCGTAATTTACTCTTTGAAATATAAAATTACATTTATTCAACCCGTGTAATAAACGAGGTTTTTAAAGATATATTTTTTTATTATTTTGTATATAAAATTACATTTATTCAACCCGTGTATTACACGGGGTTCTAACCTAGTCTATACTATATAATAAAAGAAACCAATGAAGGGACACTTGTCATTATTCTAGGTCATCTTAATTGTAAATAATTATTAATTAATTTAATTTTAAATTCAGGAAAATGTCGGTTCCTTATAAAAGTCATAATCTATATCCAAAGTTAAATTCCAAATGGATAACTATGATCTCAAAGCATAAGAAGTTTAAAATTCGTTTACAGAATTAGCCACCAATATCCTCATACAACTCATATTAAAGTTCTAAACAACTTCAAAATCATACAAATTATGTTGTTTTATAAATTGGATTCATTGGAATTTTTTTGTTGGTTAATTACTTTAAGATGGTTAAGACATTTATACTTTTTGATTTATTGAATTTGTTATTATATGTTTATGTATGTTTATCAAGTTGAATACATGATCAATAATAATTTGACTATTAAATATAGAACCGGTATTATTATTAATTATAAAAAAAATACAGAAACTCTTAACTAATTAAAGTCAATTAATATTAAAAACATCTATATATATATATATATATATATATCTATACATATAATAAAAGAAACCATTGGTGGACACATGTCATTCATTCAAGCAATTTACGTTTTATTTTCCCGCATTTTTCTACTACTTAATTAATTATGTATAGTTATCTTTTTAACTAAAGATAGCTATTATATAGGACATTTATTTATATTTGAATTTATTTGTTTATCTTAATAACATAATAATAAATCAGCATTTAAAGTATTTTGTTAAAAGTAAATTTTACTTTATTCATAACAATCCGTTGTTTATTATCTCAATCATTAATTGATGTTACAAATTATATATTTTAATTTAGAAAATGAAACCAAATCAAAGCTGACGAACAATGTCTAATATCTTACCCAAACAAATAAAATAAATAAATAAATAATACAATATTTAAATTAATGTCGCTAATGAAAGTCTCTTTTCAAAAAAAAAAAATATTAATGTCGCTATAAATCAGTATTTCAATAACTAAAAGTATTTAATCCAGTATGAGTAATCGTCATCGAACGTCTTAAATTAATTCGCAACAATCTTTGAAGTTTAAGTTTGAAACAAATTGGGTTCAGTTAGTTAGGGAGTGTTATCGGGCAACAAGTTGAAAATTGGAAGTGCTGGTGTACAAATCGAAAGTTGAGAGTGTTATCGGCCAATTGGTGAAAGTTGAGGTTATTTAAATCAAATATCCCTAAAAAAACACAAATTGACCATATTCATTATTACTAAGAGTGTTCACAACTTGATTTAAAACCGTGAACCCGATGGTCATTAGTTTGATTTCACGGTCGGGTTTATTATTACCCTTCGGTTTATGTATTAAGTTTATTAATATTTTATTTTATATAAATTTATTTAACACGTACAATACACGGGGTTTTTAAAAATATAATTTTTATTAATATATAAAATTACATTTATTCAACACGTGTAATACACGTGGTTCCAACCTAGTTTTATATTAAAGAGAACCTTTTAATTCATTAAGGGAAACAACGACCTAAGATAAATAAATAATTCCGTATTTTTGGCTCCCGTGTAGTGTGACGATGAGCTCCCAAATATATAAATAAATAAACAAAGAAGCCAACCGACCGACAATAAATAGTTATTTGAATATTTTATTATTCTCTATATCTGAAACAACGAGTCTTCTAATATAGCCGATTATTGTATCATAATTATAATTTTCAATTATGTATTTGTTTATTGTATTTATAGTTTATACTTGTTAAATGTTTTTACTCTGTGAAATTTTCAATTATGTCTTGTGATTATTTTATGATTTTTCATGTAAGTTAGTATCGAAAATCATATGCACATGTGAACAGTTATCATAAAGACACTATTTTTTGAGAAGTTGCCAGTTTCTTTGAATAAACAGCTACATCCTATTATCTTGGAATAGACTAGCTTATTTGATTTTTGTGTTTTTTTTTTTTTTTTTAAGCAAATTTGGATCACTAACGGTCCACTGGAGTATCATTGTGCCACCAGTGGAACCACCCAATCATATCCATCTCCGCTAGGCTATAAAGTATATACACCAATTCCAGAGAAAACCCAATAAATATGGGAAAACCCCCCTTGTGGGAATCAAACCCATAACCTAATGGTCCCAAGTCTTATCCCATCCCAAGATGTCAGTAGACTATATTGCCATTGACAATTTTTGTGGTGTCTTAATTCCAAATAAGAAAAAAAAAACTATCAACAAGCGTTCCGGCTTTTATAACACAGAAGACAGTTTCATAAGTGGATAAAGGATTAAAAGGCGCTTTAAAAAAACCATGTCAACACGATACCATAATCGTCTCTAACTTTATTGTTTATTTGAGTCTTGCAAGTGAGGATAATTTTAAAGATACCAGATTGAAATCGTAGCTTTTTATTCAAGCGGAGCTCTTGGTGACTTTCTCTAGGGTGAAGTCTCGTTCGTGACAAAATGTCATGCGCGAGCCGTGGGTTTTACCACAGTGGGCCTTCGGTCAGGGGGTTTCCTCCGAAATGAATGACGGCCCAGGTCACTAGTGTTGTCTGTAATCGCAGACATAGGTGACCTTTTGCCTATGGGTGTACAAGTGTGCGGGCTTTGTTGGAAGCTAAAAAAAGGAAAATAACTTGTTTCATACAAACTTATGAATTGAATTTTGATAAGTTGGTGTTAAACTTTTTTTTACGAACGTTTATTTTGTTCTAACAAGTTTGTTAGATGCAGCATAGTTTTCTAAACTGTTTGGTATTTTAAAAACCATTTAGCCAACGATCTGTAGATCAAGTGGTGGAAGACTTGTATTTCTCTTGAGAGATGCAAATTCAACTCCCACTTGGTGCAGAGTGAGGCATTGGTGGACAACGATAGGAGACCCAGGGAAACCTGGGTTCGATCCTTGAGCCAAACGAGTTTTATCGGTAATTTCACCGTTGTGTCTACGGGCGGGTGAGTTACTCTCGGAGTACGCCGTTTGGTCCAGTGGGTGCCCCGAGAGTGCTCGAGATTAATTCTGTTGTCCGTTAAAAAAAAATTAAAAACCATTTGCAAATTCGAATGTTATGGGTTCAAAGATTTGACAACACTAGTAGCGGATTAAATCCATATAAAACAACGTGTAAACTAAAAACGGTTTCCTACTCAACCAATAAATAGCTCATCTAGTTTTTTTAATAATATAACAGTTTTAGAGAAACGTTGTTTTCTCAAGCTAGGTAAATTGAATATTTTAGAAAATGATTTAGTACTTAGATAAAACTTTATTTTATTTACTTTTAGTACTTAGATAAAACTTTATTTTATTTTACTTTTTGGATAAAAAACATTTTTTTTTAAGAAATGATAATTTTATTTTAGTATAATAATTTACATCGAGATAGTTGGTAAACGGACAACAAGCTGTGCCGCTTTTAATGTTTAAATGTTACTCCTCAATATAATTTCTTTTACGTATACACAACATTTTATGTTTTTAAACGGATTTGTTAAATGTTTAAATTGTAAGTGGACGGAGTTCTACTTAGGGCTGTAAACGAATCAACCGAATACGAAAAAGGCCTACCATGTTCACAAGTACAAACAAACACAAATAAAATCAGTGGAGTGGATGGCGGAGGGAACATCGCTAGAAATTGAAGCCCTAGTTGTAGAACAGAGGTAGGTGGTATTCGTCGACGTGAATAATAAGAAGGTAAGGGGAATGGCGCATAAACAAGGTGGGGATATGGTTTCTTATTTTATTTGTTACGGTAATACATAAATAAGAACTAAAACATATAAAAATGTTTAGATAAAAAAATAAATGTCCAAAATTTTAATGAATAACATAAACAAACGAACATGAACAAACATAAATGAAAGAAGGTTCACGAAATGAATAACAAAAACAAACGAACATGAACAAACATAAATGAAAGAAGGTTCACGAATACATTACCGAACATTCGCAAACACTATTGAGCGAACATGACCTTTGTTCGTGTTTGTCCGTTTAACTAACTGAACAAAATTTCTTATTCATGTTTGTTCGTCTAATAAACGAACAAATGCAAACGAACTTCAAACCGAACAGTTTACAAACTGTTCACTGATTGTTCGGTTTATTTACAGCCCTAGTTCTACTTCTACTTGAGGAGAACCTAACATGTTCTAAAAAGCCCTAGTTCTACTTAAGGAGAACCTTTGCACATGTTCTAAAAAGAGGATGTATGAAATTGTATGAACTGTTGTTGTTCGTGGATGGTTCTCAAACATTGTAGCCCATCTTCAAATGTTGTATTATGCTATTAAATAATTAAAACTGATCACAAAATTAATAAGATCCATAAACAACTTATATGCAATATGAATCTATCAAAAGATGATTAGGTATAAACATTACAAAATGTTCAACATAAACATTATTAGAATATACTTATGATAGTTGAGTTTTTATATTGTTCATTGCATTCACGTTAAAAAGCATCATATAAGACAATGTAACAACATCTCTTCACCATCTATACTTAAACGGGTTAATCCAAACTCAAAACCTGTTTTTTTTTTTTCATGTCAAGTTCGGATCGTATCAGGAATTGCCACGCCTAAACATGACTAGATTGCTATATCCTTTTGATAGGTTATAACGTCATGGTCACGTAACGACACTAGAAATAAATAAGATATATTATGTTGCATCTTTTTAACATAATTTTTGTACACCTAAATTTGCAAGCTTTTAAACTCACACCAGGAGCCAAACATCATACCACTAGATTAATAGTCCATAAGTGTATAATGTTGTATATAAGTCTAATAATTATAAATATATACAAAATAATTATAAATACACATAAATGAAACACTTAAATAACAAAAAAATAAGCCAAGATCAAGAGTGTTAGGTATAATTCCCAACCCTAATACAAATGTTACGATTCAACCATATGGACCCACAAGGCAGTGAATAATGACAAGTCATAAGTTGGTGAACTTGGAAGACTAGATTTGAAAAGCTGGTTAAATTGGCCTTGTTTCATAATTATAACATAACTAGTTACCGTAACGTCTTGACTAGCAAGTTAGCGTTAATCTATATCAACCAAGTTAGAATTTGATATTATCAAAAGAAAAACTGAGTTATAGAGGGGCTCAAAGGTGTAAAAATTATAAAACACATATGCCTCCTCCTAGCACATCAATCTTTTTTACACATCCACCATCACACGCAATATTAAAATACAGTTTATAAGCTCCAGTTAGGCACTTGCTTTGTACCTTTTCGTGTTTGGTTCATCCTTCTCTGTTAGTTCAACTGCTATCTCAGCAGTTTCTCACATTAAACAAACCCATCCTTCCATTGCTCTATATTATTTCCATCTTGGTGCTAAGTAACCTAATTCTCACTATTATTATATTCAATCCAAATGTTCTCTACTAGGGTGGGTGTCTTCTCCCCATTTTATTCAATTCACTTAATTAATTAACTAAACTCCTCACTCCCACCTTTTCATTCAAGATTTAGCCATTAAAACTCACAGTTTCAATCTAATTACTTTCCCCCAAATGGGTCATCTGCTAATCAAGATAAAGCTTGCATCTTTATTGATTTAAGGCAACTTATTATGGATCTGGAACCTGGGTTTCATCAGATTCATCCAAAGGTGAGTTGGGTATGTTACAATTTGTCAAAAGATTAATCTTAGACAATACCCATTTGAAATTTGTTCCATTTGTTTGCAGAAACAGTCATGGGCAACAGTTTTGACATTGGCTTACCAAAGTTTGGGTGTGGTTTATGGAGATTTGAGCACATCGCCCTTATATGTGTTTAAAAGTACTTTTGCTGAAGATATTGTGCATTCAGAGACTAATGAGGAAATATTTGGGGCACTTTCTTTCATTTTCTGGACTCTGACTTTAGTCCCTTTGTTGAAATATGTATTCATTGTGCTGAAAGCTGATGATAATGGTGAAGGAGGCACATTTGCACTCTATTCTTTGCTTTGTAGACATGCTAGAGTGGGTTCATTGCCTAATTGTCAACTGGCTGATGAAGAATTGTCAAGCTATAAAAATGAAACACCTAATTTAGCTTTGACTTCTTTTGGGTCAAGACTTAAATCCACTTTGGAGAAATATAGAGTTTTGCAGAGGTTTTTACTTGTGTTGGCTCTTGTTGGGGCTTGTATGGTCATTGGTGATGGTGTTCTAACCCCTGCCCTTTCAGGTTTCTTGTTTGTTTAACTTCTTGATTACTTTCAAATTTGTAGACAATTAGTTTACATTTATAGGATTTATTGGGCCCAAATTAGGTTGCTTTTTTGTGACAATTTGTTCATTTGACATTGAACTATTGAGTTATATTTCTAGGTTTTTTTTGGGACCATAATAACAATAATAAAAATATCTGTTTTTGGTGAGAATTCTTCAAATTTGCTTATGATATCCTGCATAAATCTCATTGTTGTTTTTATTTTGCTTGATTAATTTATTGTTCTGATGATTTTCGCAGTTTTTTCAGCGGTTTCTGGTGTGGAACTTGCAATGGCCAAAGAACATCACAAATGTAAGATACATAGTCCTCCTATGTTAAATAAATTATCTTGGCTCCTTGTCTTTAGTTTATGGTTTTTAGCATGAGTATAATAGCAACCGCTATTCTTTCCTGGCAAAATTCCCTTATTTCCAAGAAATTGTGAATGAAACAAGTTAAATGGTCCGGAAGGCCTTGTAGTTTATGTTCGAGAAGTCCTAGATTGTGCAAAGTTTAACCAAGTTAGTGACGGGCGTTTATTGTGACTTAAAAAATTAGAATCAAAGTCAGATGATAAGTTAAATAAAACCAAGGATAGGTTGGTAATTTCACGTCCTGTCCGATCTTAATTTTACGTGAGCAATGGATCACACATCATCCACCACTAGAAAGAGCTGAGTCTACTTCAAAAGGTTATGGAAGCAACAGTCATCTATCCACAATCTCAAAAAGAAGCACATGTTATTTAGTTGTAAATCTTGCATTATGCAATGCTTACTATACACTCATGTTAACTTGTTCAACAGTGGGACCCACACTCGATCACACGGTTACGTTTATGATTAAAAGAAATTGATATATTGTTGCAGATGTAGAAGTCCCGGTTGCATGTATCATACTGATAGCATTGTTTGCGCTACAACATTATGGGACCCACAGGGTCGGGCATTTGTTTGCACCCGTGATCATAATATGGCTCTTTAGCATCAGTTCAATCGGTTTATACAATATCATTCACTGGAACCCTCACATCTACAAAGCGTTATCCCCTGTTCACATGTATAAATTTCTCAAGAAAACACAAAGCGGAGGCTGGAAATCTTTAGGGGGTATCCTATTATGTATCACAGGCGAGTACTTTTTTGTTTTGTTTTTACATTACGTGTATAAATCGTTTGTCATTTATATAAAACGCGTGTTCATGTTTTCAGGGTCGGAAGCTATGTTTGCTGATCTTGGACACTTTTCACAGCTGTCCATACAAATAGCATTCACATCATTTGTTTATCCATCTTTAATTCTTGCGTATATGGGGCAAGCTGCGTATTTATCTCAGCATCATGTTATCGAAAATGACTACCAGATTGGATTCTACATCTCTGTACCCAGTAAGTTATTTTTCATCTTTCGCATTCCAAAATAATAAAAAAAAATGTGGAAATAATTAATAATGTAATATATTTGTAGAGAGTTTGAGGGTGCCGGTGCTGTTGATAGCCATACTCGCTGCAGTTGTCGGAAGTCAAGCGATAATTACGGGGACCTTTTCGATTATAAAACAATGTTCTTCTCTCGAATGCTTTCCCAGGGTCAAAATAGTCCATACCAATTCAAAATTTCACGGGCAAATATATATCCCGGAGATCAACTGGATCTTGATGACGTTATGCTTAGCCGTTACCATCGGATTTAGAGATACCAAACGCATGGGTAACGCTTCAGGTACGGTGTTTTAAGGAAACTTTTAAACACTTTGTTAAATGCCCAAAGATACCATGTAATTGATTTCATTGTATCGTGAATTCGTGATCAGGTTTGGCGGTTATAACGGTCATGTTGGTTACCACTTGCTTGATGTCTCTTATCATCGTCTTATGCTGGCACCAAAGTGTTTTTCTAGCAATCGGTTTTGTTGTGTTTTTCGGGATGATTGAAGCGCTGTACTTTTCGGCTTCTCTTATTAAGTTTCTAGAAGGAGCGTGGGTCCCGATAGCACTCTCGCTCATTTTCATGCTTGTGATGTACGTGTGGCACTATGGTACACTTAAAAAGTACGATTTTGATGTCCAAAACAAAGTATCGGTTGATTGGCTACTGAGCCTGGGCCCGACACTTGGCATAGTCCGGGTTCGCGGAATCGGGCTTGTTCATACCGAGCTGGTTTCGGGCATCCCCGCGATCTTTTCTCATTTTGTAACCAACCTCCCAGCTTTCCACCAAGTGCTTATTTTTCTTTGCGTGAAATCAGTCCCGGTCCCACATGTAAGCCATGAAGAACGGTTTCTAGTGGGGCGCATCGGGCCACGAGAGTACCGGGTGTATCGGTGTATAGTCAGGTACGGTTACCGTGATGTTCACAAGGATGACGTGGAGTTTGAAAAGGATTTGGTTTGTAGCATAGCAGAGTTTATCAAGAAAGAGAAAGACGGTTGTATCCCTGATGGGGATGGCAAAACGGGAAATGACGAAGAGGTGATGAGGGTTGTGGGGACGCATGTAGAAATCCGTACGGAATGCGAAGACGGGCCCGAGGTCGAGGAAATAAAGCCGGTGAGGAAAAGGGTGAGATTTGTGGTACCGGAGAGCCCGGAGATGGATAATGATTCACGAGGTGAGTTACGAGAGCTAATGGAGGCTAGGGAGGCCGGGGTAGCCTACATTTTGGGACACTCGTACGTGAAAGCAAAACAAGGGTCGAGTTTTGTTAAAAAGATTGTTATAAATTTAGGTTATGAGTTCTTGAGGAGAAATAGCAGGCCTTCGACGGACGCTTTAACGGTACCGCATGCTTCCACCCTTGAGGTGGGAATGGTATATCATGTGTGAATGTTTTTGTAAATGTTTTTTTGTGGTGGTTTGAGGTTTTGAAAGAAGATAGTAGCAGATAAAACTAATAGGTATACTTTCTATTTGGTTTCCACTTTTATATATATTGTATTTATTGGTGTAGTTTCTCTATAAATGATTACCTTTCTCTCTTACATAATGTAATTTGTTAATCTATGGATGTATACAACATATTAATGCACAAACAGATACTTAGTTACATATGTATATGTATCAGTATTGTATATACAGGTAAACAATACAATAGTTGTATATATAAAATCCAAAACCAAAGTTCAGGTAAAAGTCAAAGATTGGAACTTGCCTTGAGCAATACTATTGTGAGAGTTTGTGGTCAAAGTTTTCAGAATGAAATTAAATGGTATAGATGCTGGAAATTGTTTAGTGTGTTACAGTGTTACTAACCGAAAGCAGTTTAGTTTAAAAAAAATGTCAACAATGAAATATTGGTCAACTCTAAAAAAGTTGGCCCAAACTAGCAATCAAACAGTTGATATTGCTTGATTTTGGTATTGAATTGGGCTGGTCAACTTCAAAACTTGGTCAAGGTCAAGATTTGCAATAGTCAACTTTAGGGTAAACGCTAGTGGTGTAAATGAGCCGAGCCGAGCCAAGTCCAAGCTTGACTAGAATCAAGCTCGAGCTTGTTTAACTTACAAAGCTCGAGAGCTCATTTAACCGGCAAGAGCTTAAGCTCGTCTCCATTTGAGCTCTATTTTTGAAACTCGAGCCCAGCTCGTTTATCATTTATTAATTAATGTGTATATATAACATAAAATGTATTTTATTAATAAGAAAAAAACATTACTTAAAGAAAAAACCTTAAAATGGTTAAAAAAGCTCTTTAAAGAATAAAATACTTTATAATAAAATATAACAAAATGACAAAAGAAAAAGAAAACACGGAAAGATTTGAGCTATATTAATGTGAAACTTGAGAGAAGTAGATACGTTCAGTAAAAATAAATGAAAGAGAGATCGTTTAGCATCACGGCATCACCTATAAATAAGATTGGGTTGAGGGAATAATGCTTCGATAGCAAAGTGTTAGAAGATTCTTACAAGAACATAGAACACGTGACAAAATAAAACCCGTAACTGTTGCGTCTTGCGTAGGCCAATCTTAAAACAAGGGATAGGGACGAAACCCATCCCATATAGACACCACCCATAACTTTGCGTATGTCGGATTGCTGTTTGTAACATAAGTAACAATTGTATCATCTTTTTTTTTTTTATGAAATTCTATTTGTAGATAGGATTCTTTATAAGTACGTCTTCGTATAGATTTATGTGAATGAGTTTACTAATATGACATATAAAAATAGTGTTAATTATCCTGATGGTCTTTGTGGTATGTGATTGTTATGGTTTTGGTCTTTGATTTCATTAATTACATCTTTGCTATGACTTTTGGCTCGAAAGTAACACAAGTGGTCCATTGAGTGGATGCTTGTTACGAAAAAAATATGCCAAGTGTGTCACACCCTAACCAACGAATTTCATTTCATTCATAATATCAAGAAGAATACAAGGAAATACAATATTTAAATCTAACATAATTCAAACAAGCAAAAAATTACAAAAACAAAATTTGGGTGCGTTTCTAGTCCACCCCAATAGTTTTCTCGAGATTTCATCATCAAGTTCCTGCAACATGTATTAAAGTATATGTCAACACAAAAAGGTCGGTGAGTATACAAGTTTGGTTTATATAGCATACGTATAAAAGTCTCAAATCCAACATGGCAATTGTATACTAAGTTTAACAACATACTAGCATGCATAAACTAAGAGTCAAGCCAAAGTGTGCACTAGCATAATCTCGCCACCGAAGTGAACGAGACCGTTATGATAGAATACTTAACAACGACCACAAATCGGGCGGTGTGCTACTCCTATAGCGCTATACATGTTAAGGTAGGCTTGAAAAGTTGATGACAAATAGTATGCATTCAAGTATAAGTGTATAACCAAGCATGTATAAACCTAGCGTATGAAAATTACATGTTTGGTGGATTGAGCGTTTGCATTAGTTTGATTGTGTGTGTTTTGTGAGTTTACTAAATAATATATGTTACACCCAAAGTGATTTTAAAGCGAAAATGGGTCAAGTATACTTGCGGTTTGCAAAGTAAATTCCACCGAAAGCGAGTGAGCGTTTGGGAGGTTGGAACACCGAAGTTATCCTAAAAGGATAAGCAAGGGTGTGTAAGTTCATGGAGTTTGATGACGGAAATGAATTCGGGAAGTTGTAAATATGAAATACACGAAAGTATATCTTGTTTAGAGACTCATGTGGACACCATTTTTTGTTAGTGTTCTTTATGAGTGTTGCACTCATTGGAAGCCCAAATGAGGAGGCTAAAACTAAGATAAGTTCCATCTTACCACAACATTCAACCATGATTTTGGTTGGTATCATGGTTTGGTTTCTGATTAGATAATATACTTATATGTATATAGTCATATTTTGTGTCTAAGTCATAGATTGTCAAGTATGGGTTGGATGAATCCATTAACCCTATAGTTCACCAATGCACAAATCATCACATGGATGATTCAGATTGTTTTGAAACATAAGTACAAGAATGTAAATAGTTTATCTAATTCACCAAGTAACCAAGTGGGTTCAACTAGACGAGTGATTCCAACATGATAATGGTTGGAGACTTGGTGTAGTTTGTCCACTTTGATTACTTGAAAGTTACTTGGTGACTTAGATTATTCGAAATGTGAACTTAATAGCATAAACTAAATCGCCTAATTCATCTAAACAACCAAGTGACGTGACTAGACAAGTGCATTCTAAACATGGATAGTGTTTGGAGACTTGGTGTAGTCTTATTCACTTTGTTGCTTGGAAGTTGTTTGGTGATTTAGAAGGTGAGCTAAAACACCTATTATTTCTGGAACAATCATCAATCCAACGAATCCCAACAATAGGATTTATGACAACTTGAAGATGTTCAAGAAATGAAGTAGGTAGAACAAGGTTTTGAAAAGTTTAATAAAAACAGAATATAAATCCAACTTTGGGCCTCAAAATGGTGATGTTCCAACTTAGTTTACCATGGTAAACTTGTGTAAACACTCCTAGTGGTTATCTAAGTAGGTTGGAGACAAGAAACAAGAAGAAATGATAAAGAAGAAGGTCCAAAACTCACTGTTTTGGACTTGTGTATAATCTGCCAAAGTTGCAAGATCTTGAATGTTTGGAGTGTTTGAGAGTATATTTTGAGTGTGGAAAGTGAAAAGGAGGAGTGGGAGGCTTAGATTTATAGTGTTGGATTAGGATTTGTGTTTTAATGAAGTTAGTTGAGAGTTTAAGTGGTTGGAAAGTGAAAATCGGACTTAATTCGTGAGTTGGTGGGTATTCTGGCCGCCCATACATGCTTGTGGACCGTAAGGCTCCTTGTCTTGCGATCCGTAAGGCTTTCTATAACACAAATTTTCCATTTTCACCCTTGAACTTGTATTGTTTGTTATTTAGGGCCTTTATCTTAAGGATAAACATGATTTTAGGGTCTCAAAGTGTACCTTTGACATATTGTAAGCATGATACAAGTATGATTATAATTCAAACATTGTACAAACATAAAGTGTGTCTCGGTTTTGTATAAGAATGCGCATATTCGTGATTGATTATGTATTGTGCATGTATGAATAAATATATATATGATAAAAATGTGATTCCCATTAATCAAATCTCGGATACAAGGAGTGAAATGAAATACGAATATAAGCTTTCTAAAAATATAAAGGATGAAAATACGAAACGTTACAAAGTGCGTGTGAAATGACAAAATATCCCTTGGATATGTGTGATTTAACACTTCAATAGTGATTGAACATGACTTTTTGGTTGGATATGAAAACGGTCGGTTAATTTGTTGAACTTGAATTTGAATCTAACTTTTCGCTAAACTTGACTTTTTGGTTGAAATTAGTTAATTCGGTTGAAGTTGGTTAAATCAATTTTTTAACTGAAATAGTGCCAATTTCATATTTTGTTATTTCGTTCGGTTAGTCAATTCTTCGAAGCCGGTCATTTTTGGTTATGACAAAAATTGACTTAACCGAACCAAATTAATAGTTAACAAAAACTCATCAAAGTAATATATTTTATACAATATCAATGCATTTGTAATTTAATTAATATCAAATAACTTGTACCTAAAATGTACTGATGAAGTCCCCACACTTATCTTTTTTCGTCCCGAAAAAAATTATATGCAATGGAATCACAGTCAGATAATTAGCTTTCAATATATGCATTTATTTTTATTAACAAGTCTAATCACACGTTAACTAAGATTGCGGGTATACGATCCACCTAAACCTAACCGCCGATTTCCAAGCCCTTAATCGTGATCCGTTAAGTTCAAGTGTCTTATTCATCTATGGGTCTCACACTCAAAAATCATATCGCTACCTAATCCCGTTTCAAGCTTATGAGGTTAAAATATTATTATTTAACGTCTTATATAAAAACCTTTTCATAATTCCCATTAAATTTTTATGGATGATGGATGATGTTATGAGCTTTGACTTGCTTTTGATTATATTTAACTTAGAGGATATATCCCACCCGAGTTACCATCCCAGTGGCAATACCATAAGCTTCAACATATTTATCACTTTTTTTAACGTGACCTAGAGGGTATGTACCACCCGAGTCACCATCCCAGTGACAATACCATAGGCTTTCCTTATTACACATCTAGCTCAATGAATGAATGAATGGTATATTTTTTTCGGGAAATGTTTTTTTTTCGGTGGTATCGGTGTTTATCATTTTTGGCAGCGGAAATTACATCAGGACCGTAGTTAGGAAATATTTTATCAGAGTAAAATACCACACTTTTATAATATTAAACATGTGGGAAATTCCCAAGTTTTCAGTACACACATTTTTATAGGGATAAACCCTATTTTATTTAATAAAAACATTTCTTTATTTAGGTAACTTTTATAGCCACTTTTCCAAGCCTTCAGTGCTGTCCAGCCGACTTCTATTTAGCATTCACATTTTGTTACCTGAAACGCGTTTAAAAACATTTTGTCAGTGGGAAATACTAGTGAGTGAATCCCAGTTTAATCAAGAAGAGTTTTATCCTTTAACAGTATTGAGAGCAATTACAATGTTTATATCTACACAATTACTCATTCAGTACTGTCAATCCATGACTGGTGGGTCATATTACACATTGGCTATCTCGTTGTCCAATGGTAACGTGTTCCACATTTTGTATACAAAACCCCAACATACCGACAGTAATTGAAGAATTACAAAGACTCAATCACTGCTAATCACATTGTAAATTATTTAAGGTTTTGTAAAAGCAATTTGTAAAATGGTTTACAAAAAGGAGATTACTCACAATGCTGTCTTAGGGTTTTCCTTAAGGATTTCCTGGTGATTATCTATTAATTACACAAATGCACACACGTTAGTATAATAACCCAATATTTACATCAGTAATACCCTCCCCGAGACGGCATTCCAACGACTACGTCGGGCAGAACCACGACAGCCGTTACGGAACCCTAGATCAATCGGGCAGCGTAATTAATACGTAACCGGGGTTATGATACTTACAACGAGGCAGAACTTCTTTATTTAGGGGGGTATAATGCCCGAGTATAGCTTATACTATATAGAAATTCGAGAGAAAGTTGAGAAATGAACGATGTAAACTGAAGGCCTGAGCTCCCATTATATAGGGCTGGTCGACCAGGTTCTCGCGGCCCGCGAAAGAGAAAGGGAGGGCCTACGCGGCCCGCGAGATAGGGTCCATAGGGTCTAGCCTTGATTTGTCACCGATCTAGCTTCGCCACATGTTGACACGTGGTGGCTTCCGGGTTAAGCCGCATGTCAAGGCGCTCGCGGCCCGCGTAAGATGGAGAGTGAGTCTTTGCGGCCCGCGACAGATCATAAAAATGGATTTTTATTAAATTTTAATTTGTATAAGGTATTTTGGGCTCGGTTTTTGCATACGGGGTATATTTTAAGGCATATAGGTCAGTTTAAATATACTAGGGGTGTCGGAAATATTTTGGAGGGTTGTTATATCCTCCCCACCTTGTTTTAGAACTCGTCCTAGAGGTCCACTGGAATAAGTGTGGATATTTCCTTTGCATCTCCGATTCAAGCTCCCATGTATATTCTGGTCCTCTCCTGGAGTCCCATTTCACTTTGACCAGAACTAATATCTTGTGCTTGAGGTTCTTGACCTTTCTGTCTTCAATCTGTAGAGGCCTTTCTATAAATTTAAGTTTTTCATTTACCTCTATGTCCTTAAGAGGTACCACTAGTGATTCATTAGTTAAGCATTTCTTGAGATTAGATACATGAAATACATCATGTATTCCTGCCATTTACTCTGGCAGTTGTTGCTGATAGGCTACAGGTCCTATTCTTTTAGTAATTTCAAAAGGTCCAACATACCTGGGGCTTAGCTTTCCCCTTTTGATGAATCTTACCACTCCTTTCCAAGGAGAAACTCTCAATAACACTTTGTCTCCTACTTGAAATTCCAATGGCTTTCGTGTGTTATCTGCATAACTCTTCTGTCGATCACGTGCTGCTTTCAATCGTTCCTTGACTTGAATGATCTTGTCTGTTGTTTCTTGTACTATCTCGGGTCCGGATAGTTGCTTTTCTCCAATTTCTGCCCAACAGACTGGCGTTCGGCACTTTCGTCCATAAAGTGCTTCGAATGGTGCAGCATTGATACTTGTGTGATAGCTGTTATTATAAGAAAATTCTATTAATGGTAAGTGATCATCCCAATTACCTCCGAAATCAATTACACAAGCTCTAAGCATGTCCTCCATTGTCTGAATTGTTCTTTCGCTTTGTCCGTCCGTTTGAGGATGATAAGCGGTGCTTAGATTTAACTTGGTTCCCATTGCTTTTTGGAAACTTGTCCAAAAATGAGAGGTAAAACGGCTATCCCTATCAGAAACAATTGATAAAGGAATTCCATGTAATGAAACTATTTCATTTACATACAATTTAGCTAATTGTTCCATACTGAAAGTTTCCTTCATAGATAAGTAATGAGCTGACTTAGTTAGCCTGTCTACAATTACCCAGATTGTATCATTACCTTTTCTTGTTTTGGGTAATTTAGTAACAAAATCCATTGTTATCAATTCCCATTTCCATACGGGCATCTCTAACTGTTGCAACAAACCTGAGGGTTTCTGGTGTTCAGCTTTAACTTGTGAACAGGTTAGACACTTTGCAACATATGTTGCTATATCCTTTTTCATTCCTATCCACCAGAAATTTTTTCTTAAGTCTTGATACATCTTATCACTTCCAGGATGCATCGTATACTCAGATTTATGGGCTTCTTCTAATATACGGTGGCGTAGGTTTCCTGATTTAGGTATCCACATTCTTTTCTTATGGAATCTCCAAATTCCATATTTTCCTTGTTCTAGTTCCTTAATCATCCCTTTCAACTTTTCAGTATCATCCTTGATCACTGATTCATGTGCTTTTCTAATCTGTTCATTTAAATCTACTTGCAGATTTAGTTTAAGAGAACATACTCTTTTTGGTTTTTCATGATACTTTCGACTTAAAGCATCAGCTACTACGTTTGCCTTTCCTGCATGATATTGGATATTATAATCATAATCACTAGGTATCTCCATCCAGCGTCTTTGTCTCATATTCAATTCCTTTTGCCCGAAAACATACCTTAAACTCTTATGATCAGTGAAAATGGTCAACTTACTACCGTAAAGGTAATGTCTCCAAATCTTAAGGGCAAAAATTATGGCTCCTAATTCTAAATTGTAACATTTCCATTTTTTTCCATATAAGAGTTATAGGTTGTTCAAATTTATTAACCACTAATAATTAGTTTATTTTTCGATCCATATAGTTTTAAATACTATTTTATATATATTTGGTTGGAATGTTATACTAATTAATTGGTTTGTATATGTGTGACATTTCTATTTTCTATATTAAAATAAAGTATATAAAGCTTATATTATTAGAGGGGTAGATTACGGGTAAGTTGACTGTTAGAAATATGAAGTACCTAGACGGGCCTAGGAACCGTTTAATAATTAAATTATAAAAATACATTATATTTGAACCTACTCCATTTTTAATGAAACTTGGTTCAAAATGTAGATAAGATTATTCTCGTTCTAAAGACATATTCATTGTTTTACAAAACGTTATATTTTAGAAGTTATAAGCGCCAAATAAGTGAAGCAACTGAATTAATTATAATAATATAATAATAATAGTTAACTTACAAGTTACAATTCAATTGAAATAGAATGAATTTGTGAGTATACGTGTCTGTATACGAAAAGGTGAGAATGAAATGATAATATAAGGAATTAAAAGATGAAAATTGAAAGCACACGTAGACAGCATACGGGGATCGATTTTTCAGTATAAATAGAATGCTATTTAACACTTTTCGTTTGTACTTTGTTTCTTTCTTTCTGCCTAGCTCTCGTTCTCTCTCTAAAATTTATATAATTGTTTATTTTTTTATTTATAATAATAATAAAGCACTGCCTCGTTTTAAGTGTTTTAACTCCCGATCACTGATACCCTTTCCGATTGATCTGGAGCCCCATAACGCATGTCAAGGCTCTGCCCGACTAAGTTCGTTGGGGTTCTGTCTCGTGACATAGGGATAAGGTTGAATTAGGGTTATTATACTTAACACGAGTGCAATATATATATATATATATATATATATATATATATATATATATATATATATATATATTTTTTAAATAGCCCAGAAGTTATACCCAAGATTCTACCAAGAGACTTTCTAGTTGAACCCTAAAGTTACAAAGTGAGTCCATTCTCTTTTCTCACAGTTTTATCACCTTTTTGTGATACAATTATATTTAAAAATGATTTACAAAATCCTAAATGTTTACCAGTTATACTTACAGTGATTAAATTTTTATATTCTGTAATAGCTACCGGTATGGGAGGTTTTATACATTACTTGACCCTCGTTACTATTGGCCAAAAAGTTAGCCAATAGGAAGATGACCACAATCACAAGGGAAATTGTGCCCCAGTGGCCATAGCCTATAACTAATATTATTTTTACATTAAATCATTAATAAATTTAATGTATGATTGAAATAAATTTATATGGTTTGTACTAATTCCATATTTATAAACCATGTGAGTATATTTATATTAAAATGACACTCTATATAATATTTTAGGTTAATGAATATATTATATTATATTTGTTAAAGTAGATGCTTTGTTTTAAAATAAGAGTTCAGATATAAATAAGAGTTCTGATATGGTACGAAAAGTATATACGTTTTCTGTGGTGATGTTATCTATATATATTAAATTATACATTAAATATATGAAATTTAATGTTATCTATAATTTATACTTGTTATTATATGAAATTTGTTATTTATGTATCATTATACCAAATTTTAAAATAAATATCTCTATATAAGTATCCGTAGGAATTTTAAAACATACTTAGACTGAAATTTGGTATACCTTATTTGAAAAGTGTCACTAGTTGAGAGAATGATCAACAGTGATATAACCAGAAATATGACCAGAGTCACTAGTTGAGAGAATGATCAACAGTGACATGACCAAATGCACTAGTTGAGAGAATGATCAACAGTGTTATGACCAGAGTCACTAGTTGAGAGAATGATCAACAGTGATACGACCCCAGTCACTAGTTGAAAGAATGATCAACAGTAATATGACCAGAGTCACTAGTTGAGAGAATGATCAACAGTGATACGACCCCCGTTACTAGTTGAAAGAATGATCAACAGTGATTTGACCACCGTCACAGGAATTGCCTAGTGACAGATACTTTGAATAATAGTAAAATTTAATTACTTGATAAATTCACTATTGGACGAAAGTGAGCGAATGAGTAATATGACCACCGTCACATCGGAACTGCCACCATGTGACAAATACTAATTGAGTTTTTGGGTAAATATAAACAAATATAAAAACCTTGTTGCTGTAAAAGTATAACAATATATTTTTATAAAAATGGAATGAACTCGCCAGTATTTATTACTGATAAAATGTTTTCAAAACACGTTTCGGGTAACTTGCTATAAAGATAGTAGAAGCCAGCTATGGAGCACTGAAGGCTTAAATAAAGTGGCTACAAATACCTGAATAAAAGAAGAAAATTATGTTTTATTTATTTGGGTTTATCCCTATAAAAACATTTGAATTAAATATGGGTTTTAGCCCGTTTATTTAATATTAAAAGTTGGTGTTTTATAAACTCTGAAATTATTTCCTAACTACGATCCTGATGAAAAATTTTCCGCTGCGTAATTTATAAACACCGATACCATCTAGCTGGTTCGTGGCTCCCGCTCCTAGGGTGACGTCGGGGGCTGTGACAGAAGGTGGTATCAGAGCCACTTGTTTAAGCTATTTAGGTGTTCTTTTAATACCTAATATGAAATAATAAAGTTAGGAAATTAATACAAAATAACCTATGTGTTATTTTTGTAGATTTAAATATATGTGTATATATATATATATATATATATATATATATATGCCATATGATTCTTGAAAGTATCATTTTGTTTTAATTATTCTGTGTGTTAGTGCATTCATCTGTCGACTTCGTCTTATATCGAGTCTCGGGTTCGTTGTGGATTTGTTCAAGCATGATGTCATATTATACAATGATGACATCATCAGGATGACATCATCATTTCATCACTTCACAAGAGACAAAACAGATTTGAAGTTCACATGAGGTTTCGCTTGAAATCAGAATGATATATCTGTGGGTTTCGCTTGAGAGTATTTGTAGGTTTCGCTTGAGTTGTCTGATGTAACTTCAAGCGAAAGCTTGAGTCCTATAAATAGGGTAGTGTGCATTTCATTTGTAACGAATTCCAGATTTGATACCGAGGTGCTGCCGGTGTTCCTTGTGATTGTAATCGATAGTAAATCAATACACAAGACGTTTATAGTGATATTCAAGCTGTTTTTACATCCGTTTCTTAGTTTCCACCTTTGAAACGGACTAGAGCTCTTCCGAACGACTCATTCAGGTCGCGATTTGATCCTATAAGTGGTATCAGAGCTCAGGAAGAAGAGTTCTTGCCATTTTCAGCTTGAAAATCTGTTTTCTACACCTTCTTTCACAAAATTAAAAAATTTTCATGGTTAAAATCGGCTCAAATTCACACATATTATGCGCAATCATGTATTAACAAATCCTGGAAAGTTTCAGCGTTAAATTCGGCTTAAAACTGGTTAAAATCAGTATTTCTCTTGAAATTGGTTCGTATTTGCTGATGTCATTTGGGCTTTCGCTTGAAATATGTGTTGGCTTTCGCTTGAATCTGACTTTCACTTGAAATACGTGTCGGCTTCCGCTTGAATCTGGCATTCGCTTGAAAACACGTATCGAGACTTGTGAAACGTTAATCGAAGTTGTCAGTAGTTGGAAAAAGGAATCTCGTGTCTTGTGTCACTTTGCACGAGGTTGTATCGGATGATCAGATTTTGCATGTGATTATATTGTTTATAGAGTTATAGTTCACTGTCAAATACATGTGAATTTCATCGAGATATGTTAAAGTTGTCAGTTTGCATGTGAGATGTTTTAAATAGTTGAATTGTGGTCAGCACATAATACAAAGAATCGGTTCATTAATCAAGAAAGAATATCATCACTCCACTCAATATCAATTAGTCTCACATTCGTCTGATTTCAAAGTGTGATAAAGTGGTATGCATCTGATTTCAATATTGATAAAGTGGTATGCATGTGAAGTCCAACTGTGTTGTCGATAAAGTGGGATAAAGTGGTATGCATCTGATTTCATCACTCAATATTTGCGGCCCAATGATATAAAGTTTGATATGAAAGTTGTCGGATTTTATTAAAGAATTTTCATTGATTGATTTCATGTGATTGTCAGAAGGTGTCGGATATATTGTAAAAATTGGCGGCCCTATCATATTTGTTTGTTTATTGATAAGAGTCAGCCCATTTGAGTAAAGAAATCCCGGCCCAATCAACATTCAAAGAAAGAATTCGGCCCAAATCACTCTAAGGCCTATTTGAATCCATTTCATTCCGATTGGGTCCATTCATTCAGTGTCTTCACTCGAACAACATTAGAATGAGTCCGCGAATTTTCGACACGAGTTCTAGATCGATTCAATCTTTACACACGTTCACATTTTTTAGTTCGTTAAAACTGATTGTTTGTTCGTTTGTCATTCAGGTATTTCCCGAAGTATCACCTGATTATTGAATCATGGCTGAGGAATTCTACAATGCTCATCAGAAAAGAATCCCGATTTTTCCAGATCTTGGAAGTGATGTGGATACCGATGATGAGGAAGAACATCTCAACAAAGCTAGAAAAGGCATAGATCCTACTAGTTTTAATTTGTTTTTTGCAGATAAAATGGAGATGCTGTATCAAAAGAAGATGGCAAGATTGAGGAAAGAGCTGGAAGCAGTAAGAAGGCTAGCTGATGAAAAGACAAAGACAGAAGCTGGAGAAGCTAATGTTGAACCAGCAACTGAAAAAGTGGTAGAGAAAATTGTTGAGATTGAGAAAATTGTTGAAGTCGAAAAAATCATTGAAGTTGAGAAAGTAGTCGAAGTTGAAAAACTGGTCGAAGTAGAGAAAATCGTCGAGTTAGAAGAAATCGTTGAAGTAGAGAAATCTGTCGAGATTGAAAAGATAGTAGAAAAATTGGTTGAAGTTGAAAAACCATGTTTGAAGTGTTCAGTTTCTTGCAAAAATTGTACTGAGAAGGATACAAAGATTGCTGAGTTAGAAAAGATTAAAGAAGATTTATTGTCTGATGTGAAGTACATTAAAGAGTCTTATGATGTACTGAACAGAATATTTGATAGTCTGAAGAAGACAAATTCAGAAACCGAAAAAGCAATGGATAAAATGAGTGCAACATTAATGACAAAGCAGAGCGTCATCAATGAGTATATTGAAGACTGTGCTAAATTGAAGAAAGAAGTAGAACTTGAGAAGATTGAGAGTGAAAGGATTAAACGATTACTGTTGAGTTATACTACTTGTGATTACTTGATTGATCGTGTTTATCCTACTGTTGCAGGTTTGGAGGCATTCAAGGAGAAAAAGACTGAAGATACTGATACTGGTAAGAAACCAAGTGTCAAGTATAACAGATGTCCGCCCCCGATCCATGAAACTTATTCTCCAAGGAATCCTAACGAGGAGCGTCTAAAAAAGGCAGTCAACATCAAATTAAAGTTTGAAATCATTGATGAATTACCAGACAATATTGATGTTACATTTACAGCGTCTGACACTGATCATGAGTCTGAGTTATTGAAGAAAGTTGTCGATCAGGTGTTGGATATGGATGAAGAGTCAAAACCGGAGTCTAAGTCTAAAAGTTCGAGTTCGTCAGAAAAGAGTCCGAGTTCACCGGTTAACAGGGTTTACAATAGAGAATTCCTGTTATCAAAATCTAATTTGAATGACGGGTCAATCAAAGTGGCTTATACTTTGTATGATTCAGACAAATTATATTCTGATGAGGAATTTCCAATAAGAAGTGTTAAAACTGAAATGATCAAACAGGTTTTCAAATTAACAGAAATTAATATTTCTGAAATAAAAGATTTAAATCTTGTTGAAAAACCTAAAAAATACACTTCAAGAGTTCAACAGAGATTGAACAAGAAAAAAGGTTACGGTTATGGTTATAATTTCCAAAAGAAATCAAATCATAATGGTAATCTCAAAAAGAAAGGTCTTGGTTTCAATTCTTCAGAAAATTATAAAAATCGGAAAACTTATAAACCAAAAACAAAATTTGTTTCAGGAGGAAGTTTAGAAGAAGAACAAAAGAAACCGTTCTGGAAGCAGTCGATTCAAGAGTTTCTTGCTGAAGTAAAGAAGAATGTGAGAAAGTTTGCTTCAAGATTTGACAGAAGAACCTATTTCAAATGCCAGGAAGTTGGACATATAGCTTGGAATTGCCCCAAGACCAACTACCAAAAACAGGGAGTTTCTTCTAAATCTGTTTTGAGAAAGATTTGTGTTGATAAGAAAGAACAACCTGTTAAAAATATTAAAAAGTTTGAAAATTCTACTTCTGAGGAAGGAGAAAGTTCAAAAAGGTTTTACAAAAGAAGAGGTGATATGAACAAGCAAAAGTGGGTGGTTAAATCTGAGGGTAATTTTAACAATGAATCTGATTCCATAAAATCAGAGGAGTCTTTGGTTGATAAAAAGGTTGTGAATTCCGTTCCAGAGGTGAACGATGAGGATTTTCCTCCATTGTCAAAGGAAAATTTGATGAAGAAAGTGGGAAAGGTAGAGATCTCAAATCAATTCTTCGCTGATAAGGGAGAATTTGATGTTGAGAAGGCTTTCAATGGAAAAGTCAAACATATTTTTGGTAAGATGATTGATGGGAAGGTTAAAACTGCAAAAGATTTTTATAAATCAAAATGTTGGTGGGATAGATGTGTCCCAGAATCTCCCAAGGATGGTCAGGCTTGGGGGAAAGTTTTTCCTAACTGAAAATCTGACTTGCCGGAGCTTCCAGGTTGATAAGAGTGGAGTAGGTATCGGCATCTTTCTTAGCAAATGATCATACAAGTGGTACAGTTGGTAAAGTATAGGTGATATCTTTAAATTGTTATATTTTGATTTACAAGTGGTTATGATTGGTGAGTGAATCTGTAAGTGGTTGAAAGAGGTTTTCATTGACAAGTGGTTAATCAAGGTCATTAAGTTGAACCTGATTGGACCATACTTACATGTAGTATTTTGGAGAACAATGTGATGAACCCCTAAGCTACAAATGGTCTCTTAAAATCAACAAAACTATTTTTTCGGAAAAACCATTTGATTAAAACAAACTTAAGTGTTTTGAAATCACAATGGGAAAATAGTTTGTTGTAAGGGGGAGTTCTGATTGTTTATGCCAAGTGGATGGCGATTTGAAGTGATTTGACATCAGTTGTCACTTTATTGTACAATTTATTTTCAAATTTCCTAAAATGTGTTTGCATTTTAGGGGGAGTAAAAATTTCAGAAAATCCAAAAACATTAGAAAATTTGAAAAAGTCAAAAACATGATAAAAATAAAAAATGAGTTTTGTTGTATGAAAGAGGAAATGATAGTACATCAGTGGACTATCACAACATGCTAAAGAATTGGAAAGTTAAATAGTGATAAACGGTCTCACTGATGGTATGCCAGTAGATTTTTACACATTTAGTAGATTGTGACGAGATATAAACCTAAATTCAAACTTGCTTAATTCGTGGGTAACATCTCTCAGATATATGGGTAACCCCCGAAATCTTGTTTGAAGGACCCCTCTTTCTGAGATACTAGGTCTTTATACTTAGTGATATCTGGGGTATTATCCCGGGACTTCTGATAATGCGGAAGCAATGACCTAGTCCCCGGAGAATACTTTACGCTTGCTTGAAAAATAGCGCCGCCCTCAGCATAAATGATGAGACAATAAAATTGCTAATCAATGCTGTTGTAAAAAAGATCCTCTAAAGGGGACCCACCAAAAGTCGAGCCGTCATCTCTCTGCTGAACGGAAGTTCTGACCTGAGCTCTCACGGTTTTGCAATTTAACCCCTTACAGATATTATCTAGGTATACTCACCTGTAAGACTGAATATTGGGATCTAGATACGGGAGTATATTCTGTGGTGGGACACGCGATTAAGTTTAAGTATTTAAAACACTAATTTCGTATCTCGAAACAGTTGAACTTTGTGTGAAAATTTAAGTGGATTAGTATACTGACAATCTAAGTGAATCGTTTAGAACTTAAAATGTTTATAGCTTAACGGTGTTGGTGATTTGTCTCAAAAACTAATATGATCCTCTTACACAAACTCACAAAAATATTGTATGTAAATATTTCTTTACTGCATTTCATTTCTGTTATGTAAAAATCCAAAAAGATTTTCGGTGTGTTTTAGCATAAAATTTTGAAAAATTCAAAAAGATTTTAGACGACTGATGTTGAAAAGCTGAATTTCAAAATTCCGAGTGCTAAACACGACGAACAGGTTTGGGAAAGTGTGTTTGAAGATGTGTGAAATGAAAATGATATATATTCAAGTGGCTCATCAGTGACTTACATGATAAATCATTTTAGGATTGTGTCTTCAAGTGATTAGCAAAGTTTCTAAATTTGTTATATCTTATCCTTTATGAAACTTGTGTTTTGGGTAGAGAATATGCAGGTAAGTCAGGTTACGATACCTGAACTTGTGAAAGCCAGACTACGATCCCAGCTCAAGTTGAGGGGGAGTTTGTTAGAGAAAGAGAGTCTGAAGATGCAAGAGCTAGGAGCCAGAGATCCTGAAAGAGAATTGGAGATAGGATAGAGCCAGAGAGAGATCCTGAAGGAAGCCCAAAGACTGATAAAGACTGAAGATTGAGAAGACTCGACACTTAAGACTCGTCAACATCTGAGGGGGAGTCTGTTAGTGCATTCATCTGTCGACTTCGTCTTATATCGAGTCTCGGGTTCGTTGTGGATTTGTTCAAGCATGATGTCATATTATACAATGATGACATCATCAGGATGACATCATCATTTCATCACTTCACAAGAGACAAAACAGATTTGAAGTTCACATGAGGTTTCGCTTGAAATCAGAATGATATATATGTGGGTTTCGCTTGAGAGTATTTGTAGGTTTCGCTTGAGTTGTCTGATGTAACTTCAAGTGAAAGCTTGAGTCCTATAAATAGGGTAAGGCCGCCAGACCACAGACTATTGAAGAAATAGTTGAACTAGCTAACATCCTGACAGATGGACTAATCCGCACAAGAGAAGAAAACAAGAAGAAAGAGTTAGCCCATAAAATTTCCCAAGAATTCAAGAAGAAAGGAACTGAACTGTCACTGGAACAACGAACCTGCAGAAACTGTAACAAAAAGCATTCAGGAAAATGCCGTTTTAGGAGAACACCCTACTATAACTTCTGCAAGATGACCGGGCATATAGAGGAAGAATGTAGAAGGAAAACTAATATCTGTTACAATTGCCGAGAAACGGGACACATCAAACCATATTTCCCGAAACTGACCAAAGCACTCGACAACAAGGCGAAAACAACAGATGGAGCTAAGAAGAACGCGCGAGCATTCGTACTTATTACGCAAGAAGCAGAAATGATTCCAGACGTAATCGCTGATATGTAATATCTAAGTTAAGTTATTATTTAACCCTAGTACAAATCAAAAGTTTATAAAATAAATGCATCCTGTCAAATACTTCATCTATTCAGAACCATAATAGACTTGTTTGGTCTTCATCTTCATTGAATCCTGTTTTTGGTTACGACACCTTGTGGTGGCGTTTTCTTTAATTTGAAGCTTGAGCTAATTTCATTTTTCACACCTGATGTACGGATTTATTTATTTAATTTCTGTTGATTCACTATCTTAAACAGCCTTAATACAATTATGTGTTAAGATAAGAGTACACAAATTTGTATTATATTCCGGTGTACCTCTAACATTTCTTTCATCATTGATAAAAAATTCTATGATATTCATTTGGTCTTTCATCATCAATTGAAAATCCTATGATATTTATTTGAAATAAATATCCAAATTTACTTCATTAAAACTTTCAGTTGATTACAAACACGGTGAATTTGTTCAGTCACCGTAATTATTGAACTATTTCAATCATTATGACACCTTGCGGCGTTGGTATAAACTCGTAGCTTGGGCTAATCATAATCATACGAATCATTCAAAACTACGTATGTCTTTCCTTTGATTCATCATTCAAAAGTAGTCTTGATACAATTATGTATTAAGACAATGATACACTAAACTCGATTGTATTTCGGTGTATCCTTTGCAATTCAATAAATGTCAACACATTGATTTTTCTCATGTCATGGTTCGATAGTTGACAAATCATTTTCGTGCTTTTATTTCATTTTGAGCTTGTTGATTCTGAGTCTTCCTCAGTTGACAATCAAATTAAGTTTTCTTTTGACAAGTGAATTCTATTGTTTCAAAAAGTCATTTACAACTTATAAGCAGTCAATTTAATCATATATCTCTTTTGGATTGAACCTAGCTACCTTGGAAATTATATTATTTCATCTCATTCGTTTGACATCGATTCCTAGAAGTAATTCAGTTGAACCATTGAGCCCTGTTTATTGTAAAACACGTATTCATTTGAACATGTCTTGATTCTGTGTCATTTACCGTAATACTGTTCTTATTGACAAATACGTGACATAACTTTAAAAGAGACATCGTAGCCCAAATCTCGAGGACGAGATTTAAAACAAGGTGGGGAGGAAGTAACATTTCCATTTTTTTCATATAAGAGTTATAGGTTGTTCAAATTTATTAACCACTAATAACTAGTTTATTTTTTGATCCATATAGTTTTAAAAACTATTTTATATATATTTGGTTGGAATGTTATACTAATTAATTGGCTTGTATATGTGTGACATTTATATTTTCTATATTAAAATAAAGTATATAAAGCTTATATTATTAGACGGGTAGATTACGGGTAAGTTGACTGTTAAAAATATGAAGTACCTAAACGGGCCTAGGAACCGTTTAATAATTAAATTATAAAAATACATTATATTTGAACCTACTCCATTTTTAATGAAACTTGGTTCAAAATGTAGATAAGATTATTCTTGTTCTAAAGACATATTCATTGTTTTATAAAACGTTATATTTTAGAAGTTATAAGCGCCAAATAAGTGGAGCAGCTGAATTAATTATAATAATATAATAATAATAGTTAACTTACAAGTTACAATTCAATTGAAATTGAATGAATTTGTGAGTATATGTGTCTGTATACGAAAAGGTGAGAATGAAATGATAATATAAGAAATTAAAAGATGAAAATTGAATGCACACGTAGATAGCATACGTGATCGATTTTTCAGTATAAATAGAACGCTATTTCACACTTTTCGTTTGTACTTTGTTTCTTTCTTTCTGCCTAGCTCTCGTTCTCTCTCTAAAATTTATATAATTGTTTATTTTTTTATTTATAATAATAATATAGCACTGCCCCGTTTTAAGTGTTTTAACTCCCGATCACTGATACCCTTTCCGATTGATCTGGAGCCCCATAACGCATGTCAAGGCTCTGCCCGACTAAGTTCGTTGAGGTTCTGTCTCGTGACATAGGGATAAGGTTGAATTAGGGTTATTATACTTAGCACGAGTGCAAATATATATATATATATATATATATATATATATATATTTAAAATAGCCCAGAAGTTATACCCAAGATTCTACCAGTAGGCTTTCTAGTTGAACCCTAAAGTTACAAAGTGAGTCCATTCTCTTTTCTCACAGTTTTATCACCTTTTTGTGATACAATTATATTTAAAAATGATTTACAAAATCCTAAATGTTTACTAGTTATACTTACAGTGATTAAATTTTTATATTCTGTAATAACTACCGGTATGAGAGGTTTTATACATTACTTGACCCTCGTTACTGTTGGCCAAAAAGTTAGCCAATAGGAACATGACCACAATCACAGGGGGAATTGTGCCCCAGTGGCCATAGCCTATAACTAATATTATTTTTACATTAAATCATTAATAAATTTAATGTATGATTGAAATAAATTTTTATAGTTTGTACTAATTCCATATTTATAAACCATGTGAGTATATTTGTATTAAAATGACACTCTATATAATATTTTAGGTTAATGAATATATTATATTATATTTGTTAAAGTAAATGCTTTGTTTTAAAATAAGAGTTCAGATATGGTACGAAAAGTATATACCTTTTCTGTGGTGATGTTATCTATATATATTAAATTATACATTAAATATATGAAATTTAATGTTATCTATAATTTATACTTGTTATTATATGAAATTTATTATTTATGTATCATTATACCAACTTTTAAAATAAATATCTATATATAAGTATCCATAGGAATTTTAAAACATACTTAGACTGAAATTTGGTATACCTTATTTGAAAAGTGTCACCAGTTGAGAGAATGATCAACAGTGATATAACCAGAAATATGACCAGAGTCATTAGTTGAGTGAATGATCAACAGTGACATGACCAAATGCACTAGTTGAGAGAATGATCAATAGTGTTATGACCAGAGTCACTAGTTGAGAGAATGATCAACAGTGATACGACCCCAGTCACTAGTTGAAAGAATGATCAACAGTGATATGACCAGATTCACTAGTTGAGAGAATGATCAACAGTGATACGCCCCCCGTCACTAGTTGAAAGAATGATCAACAGTGATTTGACCACCGTCACATGAATTGCCTAGTGACTGATACTTTGAATAATAGTAAAATATAATTACTTGATAAATTCACTATTGGACGAAAGTGAGCCAATGAGTAATATGACCACCATCACATCGGAACTGCCACCATGTGACAAATACTGATTGAGTTTTTGGGTAAATATAAACAAATATAAAAACCTTGTTGCTGTAAAAGTATAACAATATATTGTTATAAAAATGGAATGAACTCGTTAGTATTTATTACTGATAAAATGTTTTCAAAACACGTTTCAGGTAACTTGCTATAAAGATAGTAGAAGCCAGCTATGGAGCACTGAAGGCTTAAATAAAGTGGCTACAAATACCTGAATAAAAGAAAAAAATTATGTTTTATTTATTTGGGTTTATCCCTATAAAAACAATTGAATTAAATATGGGTTTTAGCCCGTTTATTTAATATTAAAAGTTGGTGTTTTATAAACTTTGAAATTATTTCCTAACTACGATCCTGATGAAAAATTTTCCGCTGCGTAATTAATAAACACCGATACCATCTAGCTGGTTCGCGGCTCCCACTCCCTGGGTGGGGTCGGGGGCTGTGACATAAATAATGGGTTGAATATTTCTCTTCATGATTCTTAAGTTGTCTAGAGTTGTAAGCTATAACCTTTTGACGTTGCATCAATACACATCCATAACCTAATTTAGAAGCGTCACAATAGATTACAAAGTCTTCAGTTCCTTCTGGTAATGCTAATATGGGTGCATTGGTCAATTTTTGCTTAAGGATTCTAAAGGCTTCTTCTTGTTTTGGTCCCCATTCAAACTTAACATATTTACAGGTTAGCTTAGTTAAGGGAATGGCTATTCTAGAAAAATCTCGAATAAACCTTCTATAATAACCGGCCAATCCTTAGAAACTTCTAACCTCGGTTGGTGACTCAGGGGTTTTCCATTTAGTAATCGCCTCGATCTTGGTGGGATCCACATGAATTCCTTCATGATTGACTAAATGTCCAAGAAACTGTACCTGTTCTAACAAAAACTCGCACTTTGAAAACTTTGCATAAAGCTTTTCTTTTCTTAATAAACTTAGAAGTGCATGCAGATGCACTGCATGTTCCTCTTTGCTCTTAGAATATATAAGAATATCATCTATAAAGATAATTATGAATTTATCAAAATATGGCTTACATATTCGATTCATCATGTCCATAAATGCAGCTGGGGCATTGGTTAGACCAAATGGCATGACAGTAAATTCATAATGGCCATACCTAGTTCTAAAAGCGGTCTTAGGAATGTCCTCTTCATGTACCTTTAATTGATGATATCCTGATCGTAAATTGATTTTAGAAAAGAATCGAGCTCCTTGTAATTGATCAAACAAATCATCGATTCTCGGTAATGGGTACCGATTTTTAATCGTGACTTTGTTCAATTCATGGTAATCAATGCACATACGCATTGATCTGTCTTTCTTCTTGAAGAATAAGATCGGGTCTCCCCATGGCGATGAGCTTGGCTGTATGAACCTTTCTCCAACAATTCGTCTAATTGTTTCTTCAGTTCCTGTATTTCTGCAGGTGCCAAACGGTAAGGTGCTTTGGCAATTGGTGTTCTTCCTGGTAGCAGGTGGATTCTGAATTCGACTTCCCTGTCTGGCGGTAGCCCTGGTAATTCTTCTGGAAATATATCTGAAAATCGGGATACTACTGGAATATCTTTCAGTTCTTTTCCTTTAGTATTAATGATTATAGAAATCAAATATACTAATGATCCTTTTCTTACATAATTGGCTGTTTTCATTACAGAGATGAATTTCGTGGATCTAGAGGGTTTATCTCCTTTAATTGTGATATTTTCACCCCTTGGTGAATTTACTTGGATTGACTTTTGATCATATAAAATACTAGCTTTGTTGGCTATTAACCAATCCATTCCTAATACAACATCAAATCCTGCCAGATTCATTGGGTAAAGGTTTGCAATAAATTTTTGATTTAAAAATTCTATTCTTGCTCCCTGCAAGATTTCAGAAATCTTAATGGTTTCCCTGTTGGCTGTTTCTACAAGACATTCTTGTGGGAGTTTAGTTAATGGTCGATTGAGAAATTTGCAAAATGAAGTATTAATAAAACTTTGGTTTGCACCAGAGTCAAATAATACCTTAGCAAAGACATCATTAACTAAAAACATACCAGCGATTACGTCCGGAATCATCTTGGCTTCTTCTGCAGTCAGAACAAATGCCCTAGCATTTTTAGTAGTCTTGTTGTTCATGGCTGGAACTAGTTTCGGACAGTTTGGCTTGATATGACCTTGTTCTCCACAGTTGTAGCATATCCTATTGTTAGGTTTCTTCCTGTTTCTTCCTTGTGTCCAGATATTTTGCAGAAGTTACAGTATATGGAGCATTTTCCAAAATGCTTCCTTTTGCAATACTTGCAATAGGGTGTAGAAGTAGAACTTATATTCTTCTCACGGTTGGAATTTCCAGAACGGGATTCTTGGGTAAGCTTTTGAGCTAGGTTTCTCCTCTGGTCCTCTTCTCATGTACGCACTAATTCATCAGTCAAGGTGTTTGCTAGTTCTACAGCTTCTTCTATGGTTTGAGGTCTAGTTGCCTTGACTACATGCCTAATTTCACTAATTAATCCCCATATATAACGGGAGATTAATACTGGTTCAAGTGATGCAAGGGTTAGCACTATTCTAGCATATTCAAAAAATGTAGTAGTGTAACCCTTACTATCCACTCCAGTCATCCTAAGGTTTAGGAACTTATTTGCTATCTGTTTTTTTTTTTCATTGGGAGGGCAAAATTTCCTTTCTACCATATTTTAAGTTCCTCCTATTCCATATTGTAAATCCTGTCACTTCCCCTAGACTGGAGGATAGTGTTCCACCATTCTAAGGTTGAGTTCTTAAACAAATTGGTGGCAAACATTATCTTATCTTCTTCTGCGCACTTGCTTATTTTTAAGACTGCCTCAGTCTTTTCTATCCAACGTAGAGCTGCAATGGCCCCATCATTGCCTGAGAATTCTATTGATTTACAAGACCAAAATTCTTTGTAAGAACAACCATAAAGACATGGTTCTTCTTCTTTTGGGAATGGGCACTTGAAGTATGGGTCCATTGTGCACGCTGTGACTAGGTTCTATATGGGTTCGTTTACTTCCATTACCACTTTTATCATTATTTTCCGCATCCCGAACATTTTGGATAATAGATGGCATTGCATCTCTAATTCCTTGGGCTACAAGGTGTCGAATTTCACTATTATTTATTTGATTTTCATTATTCTGGTTTTCCGGATTTGCTGCGTCGACCATTTGGATTTTAAACAATTACCAAGCATTAATATCGTATAAAAATATCCAATGCAATAATCAAACAACAAGCATGTTGATCCAAAATCGTCGAGCATTGCGACTTACTCTATTTTATAGTATGCATCTATATTTATAACAATACAACTGGAAATAAAAACACAATACTAGTATGCATCACTAACCACGAGGTGGTCTATACTACGATATATTATATATATATATATATATATTTTCAAACATACACACATATTATATATATTTATTATATTATTATTATTATTAGTGATAGGGCTTCATCCAAAATTCCATATTACGCTCGTCATATTTCCAGACGAGTCGTTCCCCTTTTTGTCTCATTCTTTTTGTTGGGATTGAACCCTATCAGAGGCACAGATAATTAAAGCCAAAACTGGATCAGAGCAGTGGATCCAGAATAAGCAGACGATTACAGTTAGTTCATGCAAATCTCTCCCCTTGAAAGTGGTTTCATATCTGCTGACCTCCTATCTGCTGATCTTACTAAGTGCTGACCTACAACTGCTGCTTTGCATCTACTGACCAATGTCAAAGACTGATGGAAGACCAAAGCTCTGCTGACTCAATCTACTGCCTTGAGTCAAGTACTGCTGATCCGGACAAGCACTGCTGGGTTCACAGCAGTGGAAGGATGCAGCAGCTGTTTTAGTGTCTTTTATGTAATGAATTGTAATAGCAGTAGTTAGTACATCAGTGTTTGTATAGATCAGAGGTTAGAGTTTGTTAGGAGGTTAGATGTCACTTTCATGGTGACGTCAGCTAAGATGCTCAGTGGTTTGCAAGTGCCTATAAATAGTTCAGTACTTTGTACTGTTCTATTAGCTCTTTCACCACATCGTCTTCTTTGCACGAACAAACTACTGAGCTCTGGCTGAGGGGGAGTTTGCATTCATTCATCAATCATTGTAATCGTTGTTGAAACAAATTCAATCTTTCGATTCATTGTGTAAAGATGTTTGATTAAAGTATTACTCTCGTTTGATTGTATGCAAAGTTTGTTTTCATCTTAATTCCGCTGCACAACTCTTTCATTTCCATCTTAATTTCAAACGAAAATACAATCAAAAAGAAACTCAGATCCAACAATTGGTATCAGAGCTTGGACAGTCAAATTTGATTTAACAATCATTTTGACGTAAATAGTTCAGCTCATAACAGTTGATACTGATCGTTTATTCGTCCGTTGAAAAACAGAGCAAGGATTAATCACCATTAAAGTTGATTTCTCAGTGTCTGTAAAACAACAAGAATGACGTCACAATCTCAGGATGATAAAAACAACATCGGCTCACTTTTTAAACCACCTATGCTAAAAAGAAATGAGTACAACATCTAGCAGAGGAGGATGGGTCACATCCTCGCTCAACAAAGCACAGGTTGTTGGAGGTCTGTCATTTATGGTCCCCATGTTCCTTCAGTGCCAAGCGCTGAAGATGCTAAAAAGTTCGTTCCAAAACCAGTTGAAAATTATACCGAAACCGACTTTCAAAAGATCGAACTAGATGCTAAGGCTTTTAGCATCATAGCATCAGCGCTGCCCAATGAGATATATGCTGGACTGTTACACTGTAACAGTGCCAAAGAGTTATGGGACGCACTTAAGGAACAATTTGGTGGAACTGAAGAAGTCATAGAAAACAATAGGGAAATCCTGAACCAACAGTATGAAACATTTTGCTACGTTAAAGGTGAATCACTAACGCAACAATTTGAGCGTTTTAGTTGTCTCATCAGTGAACTGAGGCTTGTTAACACCACTTTTACAAACTCAACTCAAAATAGCAGGTTCCTCAGGTCACTGCCAGAAAAATGGGACACTATAGCTTTTGTCACCCGAAATTCATCTGAATTCAAGGATCTGACCTTGACCCAACTCCATGGTCGACTCCTGACCTACGAAAGGGAGTTGAACCAGAAAAGGAGGTTACAAGAGTCAGGAAAAGCTACCGATGATTACACTTTCGGTAATACTGCTCTTCTGGGTCAAGAAGAATCTGGGAGCAGTGGTAAGGATCAGGGTTATGATCACTTCATTGACATAACTGCTGGTGCAAATTTTAACAACCCTGATCCTCACTCTGCAAGTTATGCATTCACTGCTAACGAAAACCAGATGTCAGACAATTTAAGTTTTGAACTAAATGATTTGCAACATTTTGATCCCACTGATTTAGAGGAAATGGACATCCTGCATCAACTGGCTTTGCTAAGTGTTAGAACTAGCAAGTTCTACAAAAGAACAGGGCGAAAATTCCCAGGTTTGCATGGGAATCTAAGGGTTGGGTTGGATAAATCGAAAATCAAGTGCTACAAGTGTAATAGGTTGGGACATTTCGCTAGGGAATGTAGGAGTCAAACTACTGGTCCCATAATTACTCATCCTAGCTCAAATCCTAGACCTCAAAACCAAAACACTGTGCACTATGCCCAATATGCCCCAGCAGCTCAAGTGAACACTGCTCACTATGCTGCTGCCCCTGTGCCAGTACATTATGTCCAAACTACTGTTCCACAAATCCAATATGTTCAAACCCCTGTTCCACAGGTACAAGTGCAACCTGTTGCACCTCAAACCACTGCTCCAGCAGCAGCACAACCAGATCAACAAAGTTTTTTCACTCAAGGGTTTGTTGACTGGAGCAGTATGCCTGATGATCTTAGTGATGAAAATTTTGCACTCTATGCTTCTAATGATTCTTCACATGATGAGTTTTGTTTGATGGCACTAGAGTCAATACAGGAGGGGGTTGAAGCTGAGGAGGAACAGCAGTGCTTTGAAACAGTGGAAGAGGTGATTGAAGCAGTGGTTACTGCAGTGGCTGATGAAATACTGTTGGGAGAAAGTTCAGGTACCCTGATTGAACCAATGACAGATCCATGGTCCATAGAGGACAAAGAATAAGAGAAAGAAGAAAAGGCTGGTGAAAAGAAGGTAAAAGCTGATGATGATGAAGATCATAAATGTGATTGTGCAATGATGGCAGCTGCCAAGGGAGCTTCTGCATGCTTTGATAGTCTCTGGTATGTAGATAGTGGAGGCTCCAGGCACATGACAGGATGTAAAGCCCTCCTCAAAGACTTTAAAATCCATGGTGGGGGTGATATATCCTTTGGGAATAATAGTAAAGGGAAGGTTCTGGGGTCTGGTACAGTGCAGTCTGGAAAAGTAAAATTTGAAAATGTCAATCTAATAGACAATCTAAAATTCAACCTTCTGAGTGTGTCCCAAATGAGTGACAAGGGATTTGGGTCATTTTTCACAAAAGACTGTTGTAAGATTGTTGGACCAGAAATGGTCAAAAAGATTGAAGCAATAATAAACTCTGGTCAAACTAAACTTGTTGCTCAAAGAAGTGGCAATGTTTATGTTGTTGACATGTCAAAAGAGTGTCCCAGAGCTGATGCCTGTCTGTTCTCAGCTGCCTCTAACAAAGAGACAGAACTTTGGCACAGAAGGCTGGGACACACAAATCTTAAGACAATCACAGAAATTTCAAAAAATGGTCTGGTGAGAGGCCTACCACAAAAATTTCTTACAAGTCCATTGAAGAGTCCAAAACAACCCAGTGTTTGCAAATGCTACACATGGATTTGTTTGGCCCAGTTCAAGTCATGAGCCTAAAAAAAAAAGATATTGTTTGGTTATTGTTGATGACTTTTCTAGGTTCACATGGACTTTCTTTTTGCACTCAAAAGATGAAACTGCAGGCATTTTGCAAGACTCTGTAACACAGGTTGAAAAGCAATTTGACCTTCCAGTGAAAAGCTTCAGGAGTGACAATGGCACAGAATTCAAAAATAGGAAGTTGGATGCCTTCTGTGTGAAGAAAGGGATTGTAAGGCAGTACAGCATCCCAAGAACACCAGAGCAGAATGGGGTAGTGGAAAGGAAGAACAGAACTCTGATTGAGGCTGCCAGAACCATGCTTGCAGATTCAGGTTTGCCATTAACTTTCTGGGCAGAGGCAGTAAACACTGCTTGCTATGTTCAGAACAGAGTTTTAATAAACCCCAGGCACAAAAAGACTGCCTATGAAATTCTGTATAAAATTAAACCACTGATCTCATATTTCAAAGTGTTTGGCTGCCCATGCTTTATTTTGAACTTAAAAGATTCCATTTCAAAATTTGCAGCCAAAATTGATTGTGGTTATCATCTGGGATACTCAACCACTGCCAAGGCCTACAAAGTGTTAAATACACGGACCAAGGCAGTGGAGGAGACTTTGAATGTTAAGTTCAATGAACTCTCATCAATGAAAATCCCAGCAAACCCTGCAGATCTGTTTGATCTTGAAAAATTCACTTTTGAAAATACTGCTGTCAAGACTAACAGTGCAGGTCCATCAGAGGATACAACACCAGACTATGGGTATGAAATCATCATCCCTCAAAGGTCTGCCACAAAGGGAAAAGCACCAGCTGTTCAAAACAGTTGTCAAAGCTCAACCACTGCTACCTCAACAGTTGTTGACCAAAGTAGCCCATCAACCACTGCTTCCACATTCTCAAACACTGCTGACAAAAGTCCTCAAACAGTGGATAAAAGTCAGCAGTTGTCCACTTCATTACCTCCTATACCACCACCTTTTGAAGCCATTGCTGGATCATCAAAGTCCCCAGCAGTGGTTAGCTCAGATGATACACATTTGCAGCCTTCACCAACCAATGCCATCATACCATATCAAGGAAATTTAATCTTCTTGAGATCTCATCCACCTGATCAAATCATTGGCAACATAAATGAAGGGGTGCTCACAAGAAGCCAAACCCAAAACATTTGTCTTTTTGCTGGTTTTCTATCACTCCATCAGCCAGTCAAGTACCAAGAGGCACTGAAAGACAACAGCTGGGTAGAAGCCATGCAAGAGGAGCTCCAACAGTTTAAAAGACAACAAGTATGGGAGCTTGTACCACTGCCAGAAGAGTTTAGTCCCATTGGCACAAAGTGGGTCTTCAAGAACAAAACTGATGAAAGGGGTATTGTTGTCAAGAATAAAGCCAGGCTTGTGGTTCAAGGTTACAGACAGGAAGAGGGGATTGATTATGATGAAACATTTGCCCCTGTTGCAAGATTGGAAGCCATTAGACTGTTCCTGGCCTTTGCTGTCAACCACAATATGAAGGTGTTTCAAATGGATATCAAAAGTGCTTTCCTCTATGGTACAATTCAAGAAGAGGTGTATGTTTGTCAACCTCCAGGTTTTGAGGATCCATTTTATCCAGATCATGTCTACAGGCTAAACAAAGCCTTGTATGGCTTGAAACAAGCACCAAGGGCCTGGTATGAAACTCTTTCCAACTTCCTACTCTCAAATGGTTTCAAAAGAGGTACCATTGATAAAACACTGTTTTTAAAATGGAGAGGGAAGGATTTAATGATTGTCCAGATTTATGTGGATGACATTATTTTTGGAAGCACATGTAATTCAATGTGTGAAGAGTTTAGAGAACTCATGACAGCTGAGTTTGAAATGAGTGCAATGGGTGAGCTGCAATGCTTTCTTGGTCTCCAAGTTCAGCAAATGCAAAATGGAACTTTCATTCATCAAAGCAAATATGCTAAAGAACTTTTGACAAAATTTGATATGAATGATTGTAAACCATGCAGCACACCCATGGCAACAAATAAGCTGGTCATGTCTGATGAAAAGGATGAGCTGATTGACCAAACACTTTATAGAAGCATGATTGGGTCTTTATTGTACCTAACTGCATCTAGACCAGACATCATGTTTGCAACATGTGTCTATGCAAGAAGTCAATCAGCTCCCAGAAAATCAAATCTCATTGCTGTAAAAAGGATCTTCAGGTACATAAAAGGTGCTCCCACACTTGGTATCTGGTATCCAGCTAATGGGAACATCAAGCTTTCAGGTTTCTCAGACAGTGACTTTGCTGGATGTCACACCACAAGGAAGTCCACATCAGGAGGGTGCCAGTTTCTAGGTGATTGCTTAGTTTCATGGCAAAGCAAAAAGCAAGCAGCTGTTTCAACATCCACTGCTGAAGCTGAATACATTGCTGCCGCAAGCTGTACAGCCCAACTCCTGTGGCTTCAAAATCAGTTGCTGGATTTTGGTATCACTGCCTTAAAGACACCACTCATGTTGGACAGCCAGGCAGCAGAAAATATCATCAAAAATCCAGTTTCCCACTCAACCACCAAACACATCGACATCAGACATCACTTTGTGAGGGATTGCTATGAAAAAGGTTTGATTTCTCTGCATCATGTCCCAACTAAAGACCAGCTGGCTGATGTGCTCACAAAAGCACTTGATACAACCACTTTTGAAAGCTTGGTCTCTAGGATTGGGATGCTGAACATGGAATAACAAGCAATATCTTGTTTTTCTATGAATAAAAGCAACAAAATGTTTTCAGAAAATCAAAACTCCATCCTTAAAAATAGCTAAAAATGGAAAATTTTCATTAAAATCCTTAAAAGTCTGCCATTAACCACTGATTGTTCAAAAGTCTGCTTCTTTCAAAAGTCTGTCCACTGCTGAAAGTCAACCCCTGCTCTCTCATTCCTTTGATAAACTCTGCTGTTCAAAAGCAGTGTCTTATCCACTGATATGCTATCCACTGATAGTGAAAATCATCCACTGCTTTCATAGCACTGCCTTCATCAGTCACTTTCACAAAAAGTACTGTCCTTCACTTTCAACAGGGGTTGTCACGTGGGTAGTACATATTGGTCAGACTTTTTGTAACGGCTGCCACCTCAGCATTCACTTTCTTCCCTATAAAATCCCCCACTCACCATCAAAACAGGGTTTTACTGTCGAATTGAATTCTTAAAAATTCTCTTCTCAAAGCAGTTTTTCATCTCATTTCTTCACAAATTTCTTTGATCAATCATCCTCAAAATGACAAAATCAAAGAAATCTGCAAAACCCTCATCCAAATCATCATCGAAAACAGCCTCTCTAAAGGCAATCTCCACTGAAATTCCACATAAACCATCTCACAATCTCCTGGGTCTTCTCACAAAACCAGGAACCACCAAAGTTTTCGATTCCATCATTGATCTCATGGCAAAATCAAAGTACAAAACTTTGTTCACCGCCGATGCACAAATCTATTTGGCAACCCAAAGGGAGTTCTGGAAAAATGCAACCCTTGAAAAACAAGGAGACACTGCAACCACCATCAACTCTTCTATAAAGGGTAAAGCTGTTCAAATCACGCCACAATCCATTTCAGAGGTCTTTCAACTCGATGATCAAGAAGGTAAAATTTCTTTCACTAAAAACGAGTTGCAATCTGACTTCATTGAGCGAGGGTATGAAGCCACAATGATGAAGAAAATTACCTTAGAAAAAGGTTATTTTCCTTCTGCAACTAGATTTTTATTTCATACCCTCCTACTATGTGTCTCAAACAAAACCACTTCTTTCAATGAAATCCCTTTAAAGATTCAAAATCTGGGATATGCTATTCTTCAAGGAGAAAATTTTAACTATTCTCGGGAAATTTTTAAAGATTTGGTTAATAATGTTGAAACAAAATCATTCTTACTGTTTCCAAGGTTTTTAAGTTACTATTTTTCAAAGAAATTCAGTAAGGATGATTTAACTGTAATAAACCAAGGTGATTCTACTAAAATAAACAGTTTAACAACTGAAACTTTTTCAAGGATGTTAGCACCTTGCAAAACACAAGCAGAGGTGCCTGAGCAGATTTTAGTAGTTACAACTGCTCCTCAGGTATCTGCTGCTGAGCCCACTGCTCAAGGTGATCAAAGCAGCAGCACAACTGTTTTGAAACCCACACCTAAAATCACCAAAAAGCCAACAAAAAGAAAAACTCAAAAACCCACAAATCCCATCAAAAAGGCAACTCTGGAGGATGAGATACCAGAGCCCCTGCCTGTGACAACACAAATGTCACAAGAAAGCACTGCTGCTACTTCCTCACAGCAGTTGGTACAAATATCTCAAACCATAACCACAACTCCTCCTGCTTCTTCACAAAAAGAACAGGTTGTACAAATAGGGTCTCCACATCATGATGCTCTGGAAACACTCGTTTCTATCATCCACAGTCCAATGCCCGGGACACATCCTTTTTCTACACCAATCATCACATCCACAATTCCCTCACCAATAAAACCACTGTTGGATGCAATTGATTTGAACCAGGCATTAACCAGTCCTTCTCAATCACCTACTAATGAGAATATACCTCAACAACTGACTGGGTCTGATGTATCAATCTTTGCTAACCCACCAACACAACCTGAGGAGGTTACACCCCTTGAGTTACAAGTAACTCTTGGTGGTAATCCAAGTGAAGCAGCCACTACAAGTGTTACACTCACTGGGTTACATTTGGACAGTGGTTACATTAATAAGACTTCCTTGGAGGCAATTCCTTTTATAGCACCTCTGCCAACCACCAGTGGATTTATTTATCCTACTGGCAACATCAAAAGGTTGTCAAGTGTTGAAGGAAGAAGACCCCAGTACCAAGAAAAAGGGGCATCAGTGGTTAATGTTTGGAGTATACTCCCTATATCTACCACTGATAAAACCACTGCTAGTGGGAAATCAGATGATCCCATTAACTTGGGTGATGGTTTAAAGTACCAGAAATTGACGGATCGCATTGAAAAACTTGATAACTCTGTTGCAGAACTCAAAGATATGCTACAACAGGTGTTACAAGTTCAGAAGGTACAATCAACCGCTGTTCCATCTCAAGCACCTGCTCCACAAAGGGCATCTGCTCCAAATGAGCTCTGGAAGTTATTTCAACCTTTTCTCCATCAACAAGCAAAACTAGCAGATCAGCAACATGAAAAACATGTTCAACAGCTGAGAAATGCAATGGAGTCAAGGTTCAAGAACACTCAGGCTGATTTAAAGGCTCTCAAAACTCAGATCTTGCACACCACTGGCACTGCTCCTCCAAAAGTATGCTATATTTATCAACTCCCAGAAGATAATGCCAAAAAGGGGGAGAAAATTAAGGAGTAGAAAAAGAAGGGTATAGAGGATGGTCTCTATCTTGAACCAGAAAATTCAAACATGACCAAAAAGATCCCTTTGCCAGATGGCAGCAAGAAAATTGATGTGACAACAAATGCACTAGCAGAAGTAGTTGCAAGTGTAAAAAGGGATAGAGAGGCCAAAAGGAAAGCCAGGGTAGACAGAATGGATCATCCAGATCAGGGTACTTCTGGGTCAAAGGATCATGAAAATCCTGTTGAGGAAAAGAAGAAGCCTACTAGAAAAGTGAGGCAACCCAAATCCATTCCAACCAGACGTTCAAAGTCTGCTAAAAAACCACCATACAAAACAGCTGATGCAACAGGAGTTACAAAAACTACTGCTTGCCAAACAGTTGTTCCATCAACACACACAACATCCACTGCTTTACCATCATTACCACCAAAAACAACACCTGCTGACATACAGCAGAAGACAGCAGATGTTATAACATCTGTTGTAATGACAACAGTGGTTGAAACACCAGTTGTTTCAACAGTTGTTAGTCAATCACAATCCACTGCCACTACATCTACCACCACTGTTCCATCCAAAACATCATCAGTCCCTCCTACAAAAAGGAGAAGGCTAATTTTAAAAGATGATGACACATCTCCATCACCAACATCTTCAAAATCCCTGTCACTTGTCACTATTCCAAAACCCATACCTCTCTCTTCAGCTCAAATTATAAAATCACTACCTCCTGCTGGTGTCTCATTTCCTCTGGAACTCATTGCAGTCAGAGAAGAAATCAAATCTTTTTATTATGAAGATGACCCAACCAAAAGGAGTTTGCCATCAATTGCAAATTATCCCAGGTCTAACAATATTGAAGAATACTTGAAACTCAAAGCCAAACAAGCAGAGGATATTGCAATAAAAAACAGAAAAGGGAAATCTGATAGAGAATTTTAACAAAACTATCAGTTTTTACTCTCACAGGTCAATGCTATGGAGCGTTTTGCTAAAAATGTATGTCAGAAAATTTCAGAAAGGGCAGATGAGTCCTTAAGAAAAGACTACATTGAAAACATCATGACCTACAAGAAATACAAGGGGGAGAAACACATGTACAAGACCTGGACCATTCCTGAGCTTGAAAAAGAAGCAGCCAGGATTCAAGACATGATAAAAAATAAGGTCAAGCAGACTCCTCCTGAAAAATTCAAACAATTTGAAGCTGAGAAGATGTTAGAGTTGAGGAGAATGAAAGAGGAGCTGATTGCAGCTGATTATGGGTCAAAGAACTCTGTGACAAAGTGGGGAGAAGATAGAGTCAGGGCCACCTACAAAAGGTTGGAGGAACTAAGAAAGAAAGACCCAAATGTTCCACAAAAGCCTGACTACTCCAAAGCAGCGGTTTCAAAAAGACCACCAAAGCTGCAAGTCAAAAGAACCACTGCTCCAGCTGGTGCTGCTATCTACAAAAGAAGGAGCAAAAACTAGTTTAGCATGGAAACAATTCAAGATCTATTAGCTGGAGATGCCATTGTAAAAGCAGGCACGACAGTAATGATAAAAGAAGATCTTGAATTGGAACAATCTGCAAGTGCTGCTCAGCCAGCTATGAACAGGCCAGCCTCTCCAAATACTTCTGCAAATAAACATCTCCCAAGAAACCCACCAGGCTCAAAAATACAAAAGTGGGAAACTGACAAACAGACCTGCGTATTGACTTTACTCAGGTCTGGTGGAGAAGTGGAGAAAATATCAAGGGAACAAGCTCTTGGCCTGAGTCTTGAAGATTTGCAGGATCTCCTTGATCTTCCACTTAGCAGGGATGATGAAGATACAGATGCCCTAGACTTTGAATTACAATTTAAAGGTCAGATAAGGGAGCTGTTGTTGAGGCAATAAAGAATTCCACAAATAATGAAGAGTTTTGGCATTATCTGTTCCAGGGGGAGATTGTTGGGATTGAACCCTATCAGAGGAACAGATAATTAAAGCCAAAACTGGATCAGAGCAGTGGATCCAGAATAAGCAGACGATTACAATTAGTTCATGCAAATCTCTCCCCTTGAAAGTGGTTTCATATCTGCTGACCTCCTATCTGCTGATCTTACTAAGTGCTGACCTACAACTGCTGCTTTGCATCTACTGACCAATGTCAAAGACTGATGGAAGACCAAAGCTCTGCTGACTCAATCTACTGCCTTGAGTCAAGTACTGCTGATCCGGACAAGCACTGCTGGGTTCACAGCAGTGGAAGGATGCAACAGCTGTTTTAGTGTCTTTTATGTAATGAATTGTAATAGCAGTAGTTAGTACATCAGTGTTTGTATAGATCAGAGGTTAGAGTTTGTTAGGAGGTTAGATGTCACTTTCATGGTGACGTCAGCTAAGATGCTCAGTGGTTTGCAAGTGCCTATAAATAGTTCAGTACTTTGTACTGTTCTATTAGCTCTTTCACCACATCGTCTTCTTTGCACGAACAAACTACTGAGCTCTGGCTGAGGGGGAGTTTGCATTCATTCATCAATCATTGTAATCGTTGTTGAAACAAATTCAATCTTTCGATTCATTGTGTAAAGATGTTTGATTAAAGTATTACTCTCGTTTGATTGTATGCAAAGTTTGTTTTCATCTTAATTCCGCTGCACAACTCTTTCATTTCCATCTTAATTTCAAACGAAAATACAATCAAAAAGAAACTCAGATCCAACACTTTCGCTCTCTTCTAAAATCTCCTCACCGAAGGTTTGGAGTTCTTGCACATTTTCTGTGCTCATGGGTGGTGCAGGTGCTGGTATTGGATCTGGGTATTGTGGCATTGGTTCTTCCTGAGGATATGGATTCTCTAGAATTTCCCTAATGTATTCATCATTATCATAATAGGGATCTAGAGGGTCCAGACCTGGGTAAGCTGCTAAGTTTGGCATGGGTTCTTCTGATATTGGGTAGCGTTGCTGATAATCCCTATAGTCGTCAAACCACGGGTCGTAGTCTGGGTCTAAGGGATTGGGTGCTGGTATTCTAGGTATCTCAGTCGGGTCAAAAGCTGGCGCTGGGATTTGGTTTTCCGAGTTGACTTCAATCTCCATTGGTTGTGTGGGAAACAATGGTAATGGTTGGGGTGCTATGATGTCACACCCCGATATTTCCACATATGACCGGTGGGCCCGGTGGGGAGTATCGTGACGTAGTTGATATCATCATGGTCAAATATACACAATTTAATGCACAGCGGAAGTCTAGGAAGAAAATATTAATACAAACCGAAATGCAAAGTATAATTAAAATATTATACAAATGATTGTGAGTGGATCCACAGGCATTAAGCACTAAGAACTTGCAAGATTCCTTAATTAGAGCTCAGGAGCTTCCAGCCAATTTCGCGTAGTACCCGCCACTTAGTCTTTTTTGAAAATACGTCAGTTTACACTGGTAAATACAATTAACTGACTCTTTTGAAAAACATTTATAAAATTGGTTTGGATGCACAAGCATAAAATCTTTTATAACTTGGGACAATTATTTAAAAATAATCTTGTATACAGATTTGTATGTTTGTCGTCCATTCAGGACCGGATTAGAAGAGCCGGTATAAGATTAATAGACACACCACAAGTATAGGCCCACAAGGAGTTTCCTCACCAGTGAGATACCATTTATACATACGCAACTGTCAGGTGTATGCCTACACCCCGTGCTTAAACCGTGGCCATTTCAAATGAATGAGCCGAGGATATCCAGGACACGGTCATTAACCCCCCAAAGGCATTGTGTTAAACAAAACAGATTAAAGCGGGTTATGTAAATTTATTAATTACAATCCGATTAAATGATTTCTTACCCGACCAAGCGGTATTATTATAATACCGTATCCCAAGCCCGTATAACGGAAAATAAGTTAAAAGTTTTACCAGAGCTAAAATGTATATTATACTCAGCCGTATATTCTAATCAGCGAGTGTAGGTAGCTTTTACTAGGCTCCTAATCTGGAACGAATGTTATATTAACCTATTAGATTCCTAACGGGTTTTGTTTAAGTTGTAACTTAGACCGGTTAGTTTTTAAAGAAAGGTTTTACGTTACAAAACGCAAGATTAAGCGATGACCGGATTGGAATGTGATTTAGACCTGACAAGTATGAAGACTTGTTTATAATGGGTAAACTAAACACATTCTGGATTTTGAAGTAAAAATGATAAGGTTTGACCCGTTTCAGTTAATTTACGCAAACTAGTTACATAAACCGTACCGAACGCGTATATGCATAACATGTAACCGAATGAGTCATGCACAGGTCCCATAAGTTATTATGCTTAAAATATGTTGTAATATCAGTAGGATATCTTTCATTATGCCCAAAACGAATTTAAAACCAATTTAAGCCCCGAAAGGGTAATTTGGTCATTTTAAAGTTTATAAAAGAGGTTTATTAGCAAATTGAGGTTTTGGCCTAAAATATTCTGTAAAAATATTTATTTCATCAAGTTACATCAGTAAGATATCATACATATGTGAGGTTTATCATTTATGGCCAAACTATGCACCGCATGGGCATTTTGGTCATTTCACATATGCTTTTAAGGTCAAATATGGAAATATGAGTTCAAGACTTATACTTACTGTTAAAGTATAAAAAAATATTCTTAAAATCAGTAGGTTACAAGTCTTAAGCGTTAAATATGGTTTTAAACCATACTATGCGCTTAATAAGCGTAAAAGTCGGTATTTGACGATATTTGAGATGTTTATAAAATTTTGAAGTTTTGATCAGTCTCTAAAGCTTAAAATATTTTATTTAATATATGTTATCCGTAGGAAAAGGTTTGGTATTCAAATCATATGTTAAACTCATTTTATTAATGAAAAGGGCATTATCGTCAATTACCGAATTCATGCTAGAACTCCTTGATATGGACAGTATAAAATTTGACAAAAATTTCCAAAAATCCCTAAATATTATATCATAATAGTGGGTAGGAAGTTTGGTGCCAAAAAATGGGTTTAAATATGATTTATGCCAAAAATGCAATTTAATTAACAAAAAGTTTTGTTTTACGATATCGTGCATAACTTCTATTTGAGACCAAAAACAGATGTCAAATTTTTAGGACATGCTTATAATCCAGTAATAAAGATTTTTGTCCTCTCACATTTTCAAAAATTTCGTTTATATAACATAAGGGCAAAATGGTCAACTTTTAAGCATTTAACGGAAACATGTAAATGATTCAGATTTCTAAGAGACCATGTAGTATAACCTCAGAGGGTTATACTAACATATAATTGTTGGTGTTCAGTGGTGTCAATTTTACTTTTTATCAAAACGGGTTTGACATATTTTATTAATTAAATATATAATTAATAAAAACGCAGCGGAATAAATATGTAATCAACACCAAAAGTGAACCGAACAAGATCATGGTTACAAACATGCAAATACGATATACAATATTATTAATGATGTTAATCTACTGATGAGATTAAATATAACTTTGCGGTTAAAGACTAACCGGTTGAGACACCGAGGTACAACGAACGAGTGCTAGACCACGAACTAAAACGGGGTGCGTCGTGTAACCGGTGGTGTTCTACTGAACAGCAGCTATCTTTGTGTTTTGTAGAAGAGAAAATAAAATATTTGCCTCTCAGAGAAAACATGGACAACAATAACAAAACTATCCTACATTTCTTGAATGAAAGATCCATATTTATTGTTGCTGACAATCCAGCCAATTTAGTACCACGTGTAATATATATATATTGTTTTTCTACAAAACATTGTGGCAGACACCATTTACAATTCGTAATTGTTTAAGAGAAAGAGGAAGTAGGGCGGCTACTGGTGGTGCACTAAAGATAAGAAAAGCAAAAAATAATTTAAACAATAAATTATTTATAATTAATCGGGTACCAAATCTAATATATGTAGAACAGGTTCAAGACGCGATATAAAGCCCGAGAATAACTGAATAAACGTTACATATATTATTTATAATTAGTATAAATAATATATCCGTTTATTTTGTTAATTGTTCGTGATTACTAGTTAATCGAGTTAAGTGGATTTAGTGTTCATTGCCCAAGGTGTAACTCTTACGGGTCATAGCTCGGTCAGCAGCGTTGACTTATCGAACCCGTACATATAAATCCAACAATCTCCCACTTGGACGGGTTTCGATAAAATCCTCAACGCAGACAGTCAGCGGCGCTCTAGCTGCACATGGCTGCCCCCAACAAGGTATGACACTTCAAAGTCATTAACCAAAACACCTTGTAATTAGTAACAACTTACAAATGCAAGACAATAGACTTATGGTAATTGTTGTCATTCATCCTTTCTGTAGAAGACATGAATTGAACCAATGAGACATGGATTAAGTTCATTCTCATATGGCGTTCAATTATTATTGTTCTCGATCAAGAGTCAAAGTGGTCCGAACAAACACACAGTAAGTTTGGGTAAGGCCTTACACTTCACCAGTTTGAATCAACGAGGGCGCCACAATGTCTAACTATTACATATCATGTAAGAGTACAGAATCCCTTATCGACTACATACCACTCCCACTGAACTTCAGAACTATTCCCAATTAAAGCCTTTATGACCTGCAGATAGTCGACAGCGGTTGACAGTAATCAAAGAATAATCCTTGGTAAACGGAAGTTCTAATATGTATCTCAGGTCAAAAGATACTAAATGAGTATACCAATTTCAAAACATCTTATGACTAAGATCCATGAAGATGATTTGATGCGAGTTACATCCAACGTCATTCATAATGAGGTCTGTGAGTTTCAAAGTCAACTCCTTGAGTCCAAAGTCAGAATAGTCTTAATTCAGAGTCGTTCCCACGAGTCTGACCGACTACGGATAATTTAGAATATAAGAATCATGGATTAAACGTATTAAAATCGAACACAATTGTAAGATTCAAACTTTGCGTTTAACCAGTAAATCAAAGGTGAATTTAAAAGGTACAACTGTTTGAATGTTCATACATCCAACTACTAAATCAAAACATATGGCCAGCTAATCTAAGACCGATAGCATCCCTATGTTGGTCATGCTTGTCCTGAGTCATCGGTTTAGTGAACGGGTCTGCTAGGTTTTGATCTGTGTCTACTTTGCTTATTATGATGTCTCCTCGTTCCAGTATTTCCCGTATATAGTGGAACTTTCTTAGAATGTGCTTGGCCCTGTGATGAGATCTAGGCTCTTTGGCTTGAGCAATGGCTCCTGTGTTATCACAGAACACCTCGATTGGTTTCTGAATGCTTGGAACCACATCGAGATCGGTGATGAATTTCTTTATCCAAGCAGCTTCTTTTGCAGCATCTGATGCAGCAATATATTCAGATTCCGTTGTTGAATCCGCAACTACACTCTGCTTGGAGCTTTTCCATGAGATAGCTCCTCCATTTAGAGTGAATACAAATCTTGATTGTGAGCGATAATCATCTTGGTCACTTTGGAAGCTAGCGTCAGTGTAACACCTTACAGTGGGCTCTTCTTCCACTCCTCCAAACATCAAGAACATATCTTTAGTTCTTCTCAAGTACCTTAGAATGTTCTTTACTGCAGTCCAATGGGCAATGCCAGGATTTTGCTTAAAACGATTGGTCATGCTTAAAGCATACGAGACATCAGGTCTAGTACATAACATAGCATACATGATAGAACCAATCACTGAAGCATATGGAACTGCTTTCATTTGCTTAATTTCAATGTCCGTTGTAGGAGATTGCGATATTTCCAACACGGTTCCTTTAGTCATAGGAACACCTCCTTTCTTGGAGTTTTCCATTTTAAAGTGTGTCATTATTTTGTCTGTGTATGTACTTTGACTTAGCTCTAGAAGCCGCTTAGATCTATCTCTGTGGATCTTGATTCCCAGAATATAAGTTGCTTCTCCAAGATCTTTCATTGCGAAGCAAGATCCCAAATAGTGTTTAACTTCGTTAAGCATAGGGATGTTATTTCCAATGATTAGTATATCATCCACATACAGGATGAGGAATGATATGGTGCTCCCACTAGCCTTTCTGTAAACACAAGGCTCATCTTCATTCTTGACAAAACCAAACTCTTTGATCTTCTGGTCAAAACGAAGATTCCAGCTACGAGATGCCTGTTTGAGTCCATAAATGGACTTATTCAGTTTGCACACCCTATTAGGATATTTTGGATCAACAAAACCATCTGGCTGAACCATATAGACATCTTCAGAGAGATACCCATTAAGAAAAGCGGTTTTGACATCCATTTGCCATATCTCATAGTCATAGTACGCGGCTATGGCAAGCAATATCCTGATCGATTTGATCATAGCAACGGGCGAGAAGGTTTCATCATAGTCAATACCCTGAGTTTGAGTGAAACCTTTCGCAACTAGCCGTGCTTTATAGGTGTGTACAATTCCATGCATATCGGGTTTTCTTTTGAAAATCCATTTGCTCCCTACTGCCCGAGATTCGGGGGGTAGCTCAACCAAGTCCTAGACTTGATTATCACGCATAGATTGTATCTCAGCGTTCATGGCTTCCAGCCATTTCACAGATTCAGAATCTGAGATAGCAGATTTGTAGTTAGCAGGTTCGTCATTAGACTCATCTACTACCAAGACTTCAGCACCTTCGAGATGCCAAAGGTATCTGTCAGGTTCTTTACGAGTCCTACTACTTCTGCGAACGCCTGTGTTTATGTCTGATTCATCAGCAATAATTTCTTGTTGTTCAGACGTTCCGACTTCATCAGCGGTTGTTGTTGGTTCTCGAATTTCTTCAAGATCAATCACATTATTTCCAGTTCCTCGATTAAGAAGTTCTTCCTCGAGAAAACGTCCCTTCCTTTTATTGGAAATAATATTTGTATCAGGATGATAGAAATAATATCCACTTCTTTTATAGTATCCGACGAAAACAACCTTTTCGCCTCGAGGATCGAGCTTATCATCAGAATCACTTGTGATGTATGCATCACATCCCCATACTCTAAGGTATTCCAAATTGGGTTTACACCCATGCCATATCTCATATGGAGTTTTGTTTACCTTTTTAGTCGGAGCTAGATTGACAATGCGGGCGGCAGTCATAAGAGCATAACCCCAAAAGGAGTGAGGCAAGTTAGTTCTACACATCATCGATCGAACCATATTAAGTAGGGTTCGATTTCTCCTTTCTCTCACGCCATTTAGTTGGGGTGTGCCAGGTGGAGTGGGTTCTGAAATTATTCCACACTCTTTCAGATGATTGAGGAACTCTAAGCTGAGGTATTCGCCACCTCGATCTGATCGAAGTACTTTTATCTTTCTAGTAAGTTGGTTCTCTACTTCATTTTGAAACTCTTTGAACTTTTCAAAAGTTTCATGCTTGTGCTTCATAAGATAGACATAAGCATATCGACTATAATCGTCAATGAAAGTAACGAAGTATTTTTCATGGTTTCTTGTCATGGTTCTGAAAGGGCCACATACATCAGAGTGAATGAGTCCTAGCAGACCATTGGCCTGTTCACCAACACCAGTGAAGGGGCACTTTGTGAGTTTGCCAGCTAAGCAAGATTCGCAATCATTAAAGGAGTCCTGTTCAGTGGATTCAAGAATCCCCTCGGATTGGAGCCATTTTATGCGTGCCTTACTTATGTGGCCAAGTCTACAATGCCATAGAAATGTTTCATTAATACCAACTTTGTTGCGTTTAGAAAGATTATATATATTATTGTCAGTTTGAACATTTATATCATAAATACCATTTCGAGGTTTAGTCTCAAAATAAAAGATATTATTCAAGTAGGCAGAAATAACAATACCATTAAAAGCGTACTTAAAACCTTGTTCAAACAACAACGAAACTGAAATGATGTTCCTGGTCAAACCAGGTGCAAAATGACAATTGTTCAAAACAACAATAAGACCAGAAGGACATGTAAGATTAAATGTGCCAGTTGCTAGAACTAGAACTTTCTTCCTATCACCAACAATGAGCTCCATGTTCCCTGGTTTCAGTTTCCTCCACTTCTCAGGCTCCTGCAAGACATTAACGATGTGATAACCACATCCGGTATCAAATACCCATGTGTTGCTAAAAACAGTGAAAAGTTCAATAACATATATTAGAATACCTGAAGAAGTGCCTTCTCCATTAGCCTTCTTCAATTTGAGTTTGGCAAGATACTCGGGACAGTTACGTTTCCAGTGTCCCATCTTGTTACACTCAAAGCATTGCCGCTCTTCAGGAAGAGGGGCTCTCACAGCTTGTTTACTCTTGTTGGTGGCAGGTTTGGCAGCAACGGGAGTTTTTCCTTTGCCTTTACTGTTAGAATACTTTTTCTTTGTTTTGGGCTTCTTAACACCCCTAGATCGAACCATTAACACTTGGTTTGTTTTGTTGGAAATGTTCATCTCTGCCGTTTTGAGCATCCCATGCAGCTCTGGCACTGTCTTTACCCAGTCATTCATGTTAAAGTTCATAACAAATTGATCATAGTGACTGGAAAAAGAGTTGAGAATGAAGTCAACAACCATCTCATCTAGGAGAGGATAACCAAGTTTGTTTAATTGATCGATGTAGCCTTTCATCTTGAGCACATGAGCACTAACTAAGGAATCCTCTTGCATTCTACAGCTTATAAGCTGTTTCATGGTGTCATAGCGTTCCTGACGGGCTTGTTTCTGGAACATGCCCTTGAGTTGCTCAATCATGTCAAAAGCATTCATGTTTTCCATGTTCTTTTGGAGATCTGGGGACATGGTGGCTTGCATGAGGCAAGCAACTTCTATGGCATCTTCTTTGTGTTTATCGAAAGCCTTCTTCGCAGGAGCAGTACCATTTTCAGGTGCAGCTGGGATTGGGGTTTCCAAAACATAAAGCTTCTTTGCCATTTTGAGAACAATTCTCAAGTTGCGGTGCCATTCAAGAAAATTGGTGTCATTCAGTTTATCTTTCTCAAGTATGGACTTGAGAGCAAAAGAGGAGTTGTTTTCAGATGACATCTGTTAAGCAAAAATTATTTAATTAGTATTTTTGATGTATATTTCCTTATTTAATTAATGACCCATTACAGTAATTAGAACAAGGGATGAGAATCTGGCTAGGTCAGTATTAAAGGCAGCTGTGGCATACACTTTAGTAAGTGACTAGGCAGACTGACAACGAGTGTCAATTGTGAGAATTGCACAACTCTCGGGTATGAGGCCGTTAAGACAACTTTTGTCTTATGCATTGATACGTTTAGCCTCATCTATGCCGACTTTTACTTTCAAGAAAGCTGGAGCATGTGATGAGAAAAGAAAAAGTAATAGTCGTCCTAAAAGAAGGTACTTGTGGAAGGGCCGGGTGTGTCAACGAAACCCTTGCACCTTGGAAGGATAAGCTAGACATCAAGTGCGGTGCTGTGGCTCCTAACACTGATGGTTCGCATTACGTTCCAAGTGTAGCTTGTGATAGGATGGCATAGACTATTGATTTTAATTATGGGTTAATTTTAATGTTTACCAAATCGGGTTGCAAGAGCCAATTTTAGTATATATTTTAGTCGTGACATCTTGATGAACCCTTTAATCTCTCAGGACACTCAGTTTTTAAATAACCTATTAAAACTAAGTTTGTCGCGACTTATACAACCAATTTTGAGTTAATAGAATTCTATTAAGTTAATAGTTTTGGAAAATTAAATCTAGTTTAATTTGCAAAAACTTAATTGGTTATTGTTCGTTTTAAAAACAAACTTTGTTTTTAACAAAATTCTAACAAGTTGTAAAACAATTTAGAACTTGTTTTAATGTGATTGTTTCAATATTTTAAAACTCCTTTTAAAATCATGTTGGTATTTAGGTTGGTTATGTTATAACATATTATAAGATAAAAAGCAACCACAATAGCAAGATAAATATGTAAATCTATATGGCCAGAAATTGTTCGATCTTGCTAGAGCCTTTTAGCAAGACCAAACGGGTCACGGGGTCACAACACACAAACAACCACAAGGATGGACTTGATTGCATCCAGTCGTCTCGAGTAACTCCCACTGACTTCATGACTCCTGTTTAGCGTCTTCAGTTTTGTCTCCGGGTCTTCGTTTATTACAATATTTTACAGAATACAATAAAGGAAGAAACCCTATCTATTACAACTTTGAACCATCAAGGTTGCCAAAAAATAATAATAATATCAAAACTGAAATAAAAACAACACCTTGCTTATTACATATTCAACATAATCACAAGGTCGGGCCAGATTTACATATTCCACAACAATCACGAAATATACCGGGCAATCTTTTGGTCTAGCAAAACAAATAAAATATTGACCAAAATAAAAGTTGCCCCTAAAATTATTTAGAATAGAAACTTTAATAAAATTAAAGTTTGTGTTCTAATTCCGGTTAAAAGACCGGTACGAATTTGCATGTTGTAAGCAAGGCTCTGATACCACTGTTGGTGTTCAGTGGTGTCAATTTTACTTTTTATCAAAACGGGTTTGACATATTTTATTAATTAAATATATAATTAATAAAAACACAGCGGAATAAATATGTAATCAACACCAAAAGTGAACCGAATAGGATCATGGTTACAAACATGCAAATACGATATACAATATTATTAATGATGTTAATCTACTGATGAGATTAAATATACCTTTGCGGTTAAAGACTAACCGGTTGAGACACCGAGGTACAACGAACGAGTGCTAGACCACGAACTAAAACGGGGTGCGTCGTGTAACCGGTGGTGTTCTACTGAACAACAGCGATCTTTGTGTTTTGTAGAAGAGAACATAAACTATTTGCCTCTCAGAGAAAACATGGACAACAATAACAAAACTATCCTACATTTCTTGAATGAAAGATCCATATTTATTGTTGCTGACAATCCAGCCAATTTAGTACCACTTGTAATATATATATATTGTTTTTCTACAAAACATTGTGACAGACACCATTTACAATTAGTAATTGTTTAAGAGAAAGAGGAAGTGGGGCGGCTACTGGTGGTGCACTAAAGATAAGAAAAGCAAAAAAATAATTTAAACAATAAATTATTTATAATTAATCGGGTACCAAATCTAATATATGTAGAACAGGTTCAAGACGCGATATAAAGCCCGAGAATAACTGAATAAACGTTACATATATTATTTATAATTAGTATAAATAATATATCCGTTTATTTCGTTAATTGTTCATGATTACTGTTTTGGTAAAAAATGATCAAATTAGTTAAGTGAGGTAGTGTGCTAGAAATATGTGTGAAAAATATGCCAATCAAGTTAATTGTAAAAACACTTTCAGGATACGGCTCAGGATATAGAGCTGTATCTATGAACAAACAATGAGCAAAAAAGTAAAGGTTGACACGTGATGTACGAGGAAAGCCCTTGATCAATCTAGATCGCCGGCACAAAACCTCGGGAGCTGACAATCGCAGCTGCCTTGTTCTTCTATTACTTCAAATATCAGGATACAGTGCAGGATGTGATGCGGATCAACTAGGTGTTACAATGTAATTCGAGTACAAGTGTTGGTGTATAGTGTTTGCTAGCAGCTAGAGAGTAAAGTGTGCGAACGAGTGTGTGTGTAAAGTTGCGTGCCTTAATCTGATCCGCCCCATCTATTTATAGTAAAAGAAATGCAACAAACTACCCTAATAAACCGGGATCCGGCGGATATTCCCCACTTGAACGTTGTAGACCTGGTCTTTCGGGTTCAACGTCTCTCATATAACAGATTTGCCCGAGTCCTAAGGAGAAGAAGTCCATCTGACCGTTAGTAACCCACAGCCTCTAACCTGCACGTGGTCAATTAGCTAATACCAGGATATCGCCCAAGATGTTACCAATGTCCTAATCCAGTATCCTGATCACAAGTAAACAACCAAAAGCAGGATATTAGTCAGGATATATACGCTAAGAAAATGGCCCATAACAATTGTCCCCAAATATATCTGTTGGTATACCAATCCAACGGATATATTTTAAAAATTCTAACTCGTAGAACGAGGCAATTAAAACGAAACGACGGTTGAGGTGACATTGTGCAATTTTCAATGCAACATTTACTCTTTACCCCCTATATTCAGCCTATAATTAGCTGAGATATTTCATCTTGTTATCATTACTCTTCAAGCGATTCTCAGGTAATCATCCTTTCCTTCATCCTCTGTTTTTTCCTTTGAATTTCTTATAGTTTGCTTGATACCCCTTATGGCATCACGGACAAGATCACGTTCGGATGAACCAGTCCCAACCCTTGTGAGTCAAAACCTCATACGAGAACCAGAAAAAGAAATCTGCTGCTTTAATAATGCCGATATCGCTGCCCTGAAGGATTCCGGCGCCTTTCCTGCTAGAACAGTCATTCGCCCTTTTGATCAGGAGGTCCGATCAGACATGTCATCAGACGAGTGGGTCTGCTTTTTCGCCTACCCTTTTTCTTCGGGACTCTAATATCCATTTCCACCCTTCATCTCTCGTTTCTTCGACCTCACCGGCCTTAGTTATGCCTAAACTATGCCAATGGTCTGGCGAATTTTGATGGTGCTAGATCAAATCAAATCTCGCCACTGCCCTGACCTGTGTATTGAAGACCTCCCCATAGCATACCGGTTGAGGTCCCATGGTGATAGCCGTTTTCTTTTGTTCTCCACCTCCAAGAGCCCTTTAGTCCTTAAGGCCACCAAGAAAGAAGACCAATGGCGGCAAAAGTTCTTTTTCGTGAAAAGAGACTCTATTGACAAGGGTTTCGATCTGCCGGTTAGATGGTTAACCAAGGGTAGGATCTAGGGTTTTAGGAATATCCCCAAATGTATCCTTAAACTATATCCCAGACTTATATCCTGATGTTTTTATGCAGCGAACTTCAGAGATTTAGCACCCCCAAGTGCGGAATCCGAGTCCAGGATCAAAGAAATCTACCGACTTCCTGCCAGTGAAAGAACCTTCTCCCTGTCTCTTACATATTCAAGCCAAAAATCAAGTTCAAAGATGTCTGGTAAGCATATCCTTAGTAATTTATACACTATAAATTATCAACTTTTTTGTGCATTATGGGTTGTACAACATGCTTGGGGAGTTTTCCAAAAAAAATGTTGATTTTATACTTTTAGTCCAAAAGCATTTGATGTATTATTTTTAGCCCAAAACTATTTGGGTTATAATTATTAACCCAAAACTTTTTATCTTTTCAATTTAACCTAATAACTTTTTTACTTTCAATTTTGGTCTCCTGAACTTTTTATATTCTGCAAATTTTTCGTTTAACGCTTCATTCTACATTTTGCAAGTTAACATAGAGCAATGTGCGTGTGTGGTTCAACATTTTCACGTTCCGTTATACGCTTCGTTCTAAGATGCAATGTACGTGTGTAGTTCAACGTTTTTACGTCATCTATTTTTTTCATGTTTGACAAGTTCGTCATAATGTGCGGGTCCTAAATCGACTTAGTTATTATTTTCTATGTTTTACATTTCAGTCTAATTTTTTCACCATAAATTCATTGTTGGTGGTCGTTGGCGATGGTATGACATTGATGCATGACACAGTTTATGCCCCCGGCCGTTTTCCAAAAAAAAATGGTTATGCACATGGTTGTTGTAACCTTGGCTTTGGGGGTTTTTCAAAAAAAAAAAAGATTTTTTTTACTTTTCACACAAAAGTATTTCATAAATTACTTTTAACCCAAAACTATTTGTTTTTTTTACTTTTAACCCAAAACTTTTTATCCTTTGCAATCTATACTCACAACTTTTTTTACTTTCAACTTTGGTCCTTTATAGTTTTCATTTTTCGCAATTTTTTCGCTTTATGATTCGTTCTAAATTTTGTGACTTAACACATCGCAACGTGCGTCTTTGGTTTAACGTTTTTACGTATCGTTCTAAATTTTGCGAGTTAACACGACGCAACGTGCGTGTGTGGGTGAACGTTTTTACATCGTCTATTTTTTCCCATTCGACAGGTTCAACATAACGTGCATGTCCTAAATCGACTTAGTAATAACTAAAGAATCCCCGCCGCATTGTGGCGGGTCGTAATTCTAGTTATCTTTATGTAACAACCCTCGGTAAAATCAATACCCTTATAATATTTCCGACTCTCTGATATACTATAAAATGTCTTAATATGTTTATTATTACACCCTGTATGCGAAAACCAAGCTCGTATTATGTTATAGTTTATAAAAATAAAATAAAAATCTGAAATTAGAGCTGAGGCGGGCCGCGTAGGATCCCACCTCAAGCTCATGCGGGCCGTATTAAGACCAGATGTGGACTCCGCTGACCTCTTTAGTTCATGCGGGCCGCGTAAGGGTTAGGTTTAATTCATGCGGGCCGCGAGAGACCTGTACACGCGATCGCACCAGAGGCCGACACGTGTCGACATCGTGGCGGACCTACTCAACGACTCAGCTAAGCTAGTTCGTTGACTAGCTTTGACGCGGGCCGCGTAAGCCCTGCTTGTCTTTCACGCGGGCCGCGACAGAACCTAATTACACAAGTATAAATAGCAGGCATCAGTTTACGAATTCCGTCGCTCACATTTCATTCTCAATCTCGAAATCTCTGATATTGGAAGTAATATTTTGGGTATTATACCCCTAATTAGCGAGGTTCTGCTCCATTGTAAGTATTATAACCCCGGTTTCATAACAGTTACGCTGCCCGATTGATTTAGGGTTCCGTAACAACTGTCGTGGTTCTGCCCGACGTAGTTGTTGGAATGCCGTCTCGGGGAAGGTATCATTAATAATTTCAAAGGGTTATGGAACTAATCAATGTACATTTGTGTAAATTATAGATTATAGCCAGGAAACCCTTACGAAAAGCCTAAGATAGCAATGTGAGTTTATCCTCTTTTTGTTAATGTTTTTGGTAATGTTTTACCAAACCTTAAATGTTTTACTATGAAATTAAGCGGTGATTGAGTCTTTGTAGTTCTTCAATTACTGCCGGTATTATGGGGTTTTGTATACAAAATTTACTACGAGTAGTAGTAAGTCTGAATGACAGTGCATTACCATTGGACGACGAGTTAGCCAATGGGTAATTTGACCATAGCCATAGATCCGATCGAGTGGCAAATACTGAATGAGTAATTGTGTAGAAAGAAACAATGTGATCGCTCTCAATACTGTTTTAATTGATAAAATGTTTCTTGATTAAACTGGGATTCTCTCACCAGTATTTCCGACTGACAAATGTTTTTAAAACACGTTACAGGTAACACAATGTGAACAGCCAATTAATGAAAAGCCAGCTGGAGAGCACTGAAGGCTTGGGAAAATGTGGCTATAAAAGTTACCTAATAAACGATGTTTTAAATTCAATAAAATAGGGTTTGTCCCTATAAATGTATTGTAATAAGAAACTTGGGTTTTGCCCATGTATTTATTAATATCAAGTATGGTGGTTTTACTCTGATAAACATTTCCTAACTACGGTCCTGATGTAAATTCCGCTGCGAGATTAAATAAACTGATACCACCAAAATCTGTGATCACGTCCGCCCGTTCCCGGGGATCAGGGATCGGGGGTTGTGACAGAAGGTGGTATCAGAGCCTAGCCACTGGTTCAAGCCAAAGAAGTGTTCTGCTGACACTTAAATTATAAAAATTTTGTGTTAGGAAATAAATTATGAAAATACCTGCATAACTGTAATTAGGTATTATGTGTTATTTGACTATTTGTTAGTTTCAGTATGAGTGATCAAGGACCATCAGATGTGAATCGTCAGTTATCTGATTCACCTTAAAGTGAAAGTACATCATCACAGCCTGCCCTCTCAGGGTATGTTGCTGATCAGGAAGACGGAATATTTGCTTTTAGAGCTCAATCTGAAGAACCATTCCCTACTAAGAAACGAGGATGGTTCAGTAAAGAAGCTTTTGCTCGTAGGAAGAGAATGAGGAAATTGAAACAGCAAGCTATTAAGAAAGAGACAGATGCTCATACTCAAGATATGCTAAATAGAAGCCTAGCAAATTTCCATATCTTAGCTACAACTGCTGCTGACCCAGGTCTGGAACAACTAGTAGCCCCACAACCGCAAAACCCAGAACAACCCATGGAAATAGAAAACCAGGAAAACCAAGTAGAAATGCACGACTTTAACCCAGAAGAAATCCCCCGGGTACCTGCACCAAACCCACTAGACCCGAATTACGACCCCTGGTGGGACGATAATAGGGACTTTGTGCAACGTTACCCTATCCAGGATTATCCACCCTTACAGAACATAGAAGTTTACCCAGGTATGGACCCTTTAGATCCCTATTACCAAAATGATTATATTAGGGAAATATTAGAGGATCCTTACCAATTTCATGAACTGTCACCCCCATATCAGGAAAATGTACCCCAGATTCCAAACCCAGTCCGAGAACCTGCACCCCCAATGAGTGCAGAAAACGTGCAAGAACTAAGGACTTTCGGGGAGGAGATCTTAGAAAGCAGTGAGAGGATGCGTCAGGTGGGAGAGCGTCTCGTATGGAAATACGATGAGCGCAATATGGATTTCTGGATAAATCCATATCCATGAATGTTAGAATGGAGGAAGCAGTAGTAATAATAATATAATAAAATAAAATAAGATATGTGTGTACGGATGCATATTATTATTTTATTTCTGTTGGTATTGTAATTTCATTTCTGTACTAGTGTGTAATAGACGCATAAGTATATGAAAAGAGTAAAAGTAGAAATGATCTACGCTTTTGACAAAACTGCGTGTCATGTGATTAATTATATTAATATATTATTCGTGATATTAATATGGGATAAATGTTTAAAATTCAGATGGCCGACCAAGAAAATCAAGTCAATTTGGATAATAACCCGGAAATCCAGAATGATAATATTCAGAATGACGATAATCGGAATAATGAGAACCCAAACAACAATGGAAATCAAGTGGACAATAGTGCTATACAACATATAGTGGCACAGGGAATTATAGATGCTATGCCATTTATACTTCAAACTGTTAAGGATGCTGATAATAAAAGTAAGCATGGCAGTAAACGACCACTTGAACCAGAAAACAGTGTGAACAATGGACTGGTACTTCAAATGCCTATTCCCAAAAGAAGAAGAACCATGCCTTATGGTTGTTCTTATAAAGAATTCTGGTCTTGTAAACCAATGGAATTCTCGGGCAATGAAGGGGCCATTACAACTTTACGCTGGATAGAGAAGACTGAGGCAGTCTTAAGGATTAGTAAGTGTGCTGAAGAAGATAGAATACTGTTTGCTTCTAATCTGTTTAAAAATGCAGCACTAGAATGGTGGAATACTATCCTTCAAACAAAAGGAAGTGATAGAACCTATAATATAGAATGGGAAGAGTTTAAGGACAAGGTAGAAAGGAAATTCTGCCCACCCAATGAGAAAGAACAGATAGCAAACAAATTCCTAAATCTTAGAATGACTGGTGTAGATAGCAAAGGGTACACTAAGTTATTCTTTGAATATGCTAGAATAGTTCCAACTCTTGCATCACCAGAACCAGTGTTAATCTCCCGTTATATTTGGGGATTAATTGGGGAAATTAGACATGTAGTTAAGGCAGCTAGACCACAAACTATAGAGGAAGCTGTAGAACTAGCCAATACATTGACTGATGAGTTAGTCCGTACCCAAGAAGAGGATCAAAGAAGGAGCCTAACCCAGAAATTGACTCAAGAATTTCGTTCTGGAAATTCTAACCGTGGGAAAAATCTAGGTTCTACCTCTGCACCTTACTGTAGGTACTGCAAAAGAAAACATTCTGGGAGATGTTCTATATACTGTAACTTTTGCAAAATGTCGGGACACAAGGAAGAAAACTAATAGCAGGGTATGCTACAATTGCGGAGAAACATGTCATATCAAGCTGAATTGCCCAAAATTAGCTCCAGCTCCAGATAACAAGAATACTAAAAATGCTAGAGCATTTGTTCTGACTGCAGAAGAAGCCAAAATGATTCCAGATGTCATTGCTGGTACGTTTTTAGTTAATGATGTCTTTGCTAAAGTATTATTTGACTCTGGTGTAAACCAAAGTTTTATTAATACATCGTTTTGCAAAATTTTAAATCAGTCATTAACTAAACTACCACATGAATGTATAGTAGAGACAGCCAATGGAGAAACCATTAGGATTTCTGAAATCTTGCAGGGAGCAAGCATAGAAATTTTAAATCAGAAATTTATTGCAAATCTTTATCCCATAAATCTGGTAGGATTCGATGTTGTTTTAGGAATGGACTGGTTAATAGCCAATAAAGCTAGTATTTTATGTGATCAAAAGTTAATCCAAATAAATTCACCAAAAGGTAAAAAGATCACAATTAAAGGAGATAAGCTCTTTAGATCTACAAAATTCATATCTGTGATGAAAACTGCAAGTTGTATAAGAAAAGGTTCTGTAGTGTATTTGATTTCTATAATCACTAACACTAAAGGAAAAGAACTAAAAGATATTCCAGTAGTATCTCAGTTTTCAGATATTTTTCCAGAAGAATTACCAGGACTACCTTCGGACAGAGAAGTTGAATTCAGAATTCACTTAATACTAGGAATATCACCAATTGCCAAAGCACCTTACCGTTTAGCGCTTGCAGAAATGCAAGAATTGAAGAAACAATTAGATGAATTATTGGAAAAAAGATTCATACAGCCAAGTTCGTCGCCATGGGGAGCACCAATACTATTCGTTAAAAAGAATGACGGCTCAATGCGTATGTGCATTGATTACCGTGAATTAAACAAAGTCATGATTAAGAATCGGTACCCATTACCAAGAATCGATGATCTGTTTGATCAGCTACAAGGAGCTCGATTTTTCTCAAAAATTGATTTAAGGTCAGGATATCATCAATTAAAAGTGCAGGAAGAGGATATTCCTAAAACTGCTTTTAGGACAAGGTATGGTCATTATGAATTCACTGTCATGCCATTTGGTTTAACCAATGCCCCAGCTGCATTTATGGACATGATGAACCGAATATGTAAGCCATATTTGGATAAATTCCTAATTGTTTTTATAGATGATATTCTAATTTATTCTAAGAATAAAGAGGATCATGCAAGACATTTGCACGCACTTTTAAGTCTGTTAAGAAAGGAAAAACTTTATGCTAAGTTTTCAAAGTGCGAATTTTGGTTAGAACAGGTACAATTCCTTGGACATTTAGTCAATCATGAAGGAATTCATGTAGATCCAACAAAAATCGAGGCAATTATGAAATGGAAAACCCCTGAGTCACCAACCGAGGTTAGAAGTTTCTTAGGATTGGCAGGTTATTATAGAAGATTTATTAAAGATTTTTCCAGAATAGCCATTCCCTTAACTAAACTAACTTGTAAAGCTATTAAGTTTGAATGGGGAATAAAACAAGAAGAAGCCTTTAGAATTCTTAAGCAAAAATTAACTCATACACCTATACTAGCATTACCAGAAGGAACTGAAGACTTCGTAGTCTATTGTGATGCTTCTAGATTAGGTTATGGATGTGTATTGATGCAACGTCAAAAGGTTATAGCTTATGCATCTAGACAACTTAAGAATCATGAAGAGAATTATTCAACCCATGATTTAGAATTAGGAGCTATAATTTTTGCTCTTAAAATTTGGAGACATTACCTTTACGGTAGTAAGTTTACCATATTTACTGATCATAAGAGTTTAAGGTATGTTTTCGGACATAAGGAGTTGAATATGAGACAAAGACGCTGGATGGAATTTCTTAGTGACTATGATTGTAATATCCAGTATCATGAAGGAAAAGCAAATGTAGTGGCAGATGCTTTAAGTCGAAAATATCATGAAAAGCCAAAAAGGGTACGTTCTCTTAAATTAAATCTGCAAGTAGATTTAAATGATCAGATAAGAGAAGCACAAGAATCAGTAATTAAGGATGATTCTGAAAAATTAAAAGGTATGCTAAAGGAATTGGAACAAGGAACAGATGGAATTTGGAGGTTCCATAAAAAGAGAATGTGGATACCTAAATTAGGAAACCTGCGTAATCGTATATTAGAAGAAGCTCATAAGTCTAAATATACGATGCATCCAGGAAGTGATAAAATCTACCAGGATTTAAGGAAAAATTTCTGGTGGATAGGAATGAAGAAGGACATAGCAATTTATGTTTCTAAATGTTTAACTTGCTCACAAGTTAAAGTTGAACATAAAAAACCCTCAGGTTTGTTACAACAATTAGAAATGCCGGTGTGGAAATGAGAATTAATAACAATGGATTTTGTTACTAAATTACCCAAAACAAGGAAAGGAAATGATACAATTTGGGTGATTGTAGATAGATTAACCAAGTCAGCTCATTTCTTACCAATGAAGGAAACAATTAGTATGGAACAATTATCTAAATTGTATGTAAATGAAATTGTTTCTTTACATGGCATTCCTTTATCAATTGTTTCTGACAGAGATAGTCGATTTACATCTCATTTTTGGTCAAGTTTCCAAAAAGCAATGGGAACCAAGTTAAAACTAAGCACGGCTTATCACCCACAAACGGATGGACAAAGTGAAAGAACAATTCAGACAATGGAAGACATGCTTAGAGCTTGTGTAATTGACTTTGGAGGTAATTGGGACGATCACTTACCTTTAATAGAATTTTCTTATAATAACAGTTATCACACAAGTATCAATGCTGCACCATTCGAAGCACTTTATGGACGAAAGTGTAGAACCCCAGTTTGTTGGGCAGAAATTGGGGAACAGCAACTATCTGGACCTGAAATAGTGCAGGAAACAACTGATAAAATTATTCAAGTCAAAGAACGACTGAAAGCAGCACGTGATCGACAAAAGAGTTATGCTGATAACCGATGCAAGCCGTTAGAATTTCAAGTAGGAGATAAAGTGTTGTTGAAAGTCTCTCCTTGGAAAGGAGTGGTAAGATTCATCAAACGGGGAAAGTTAAGTCCCAGGTATGTTGGACCTTTTAAGATTATTAGAAGAATAGGACCTGTAGCCTATCAGCTACAATTGCCAGAGGAAATGGCAGGAATACATGATGTGTTTCATGTATCTAATCTTAAAAAGTGTTTAGCTGATGAATCACTAATAATACCTCTTAAGGATATAGAGGTAAATGAACAACTCAAGTTTGTAGAAAGACCTCTACAAATTGAAGATAGGAAAATCAAAAATCTCAAACATAAAAGACTAGTTCTAGTCAAAGTGAAGTGGGAATCCAAAAGAGGACCTGAGTACACATGGGAACTCGAGTCAGAAATGAAGAGGAAATAACCGCACTTGTTTCAGTAGAACTCGAGGACGAGCTCTAAAACAAGGAGGGTAGAATGTAACAACCCTCGGTAAAATCAATACCCTTATAATATTTCCAACTCTCTGATATACTATAAAATGTCTTAATATGTTTATTATTACACCCTGTATGCGAAAACCAAGCTCGTATTATGTTATAGTTTATAAAAATAAAATAAAAATCTGAAATTAGAGCTGAGGCGGGCCGCGTAGGATCCCACCTCAAGCTCATGCGGGCCGTATTAAGACCAGATGTGGACTCCGCTGACTTCTTTAATTCATGCGGGCCGCGTAAGGGTTAGGTTTAATTCATGCGGGCCGCGAGAGACCTGTACACGCGATCGCACCAGAGGCCGACACGTGTCGACATCGTGGCGGACCTACTCAACGACTCAGCTAAGCTAGTTCGTTGACTAGCTTTGACGCGGGCCGCGTAAGCCCTGCTTGTCTTTCACGCGGGCCGCGACAGAACCTAATTACACAAGTATAAATAGCAGGCATCAGTTTACGAATTCCGTCGCTCACATTTCATTCTCAATCTCGAAATCTCTGATATTGGAAGTAATATTTTGGGTATTATACCCCTAATTAGCGAGGTTCTGCTCCATTGTAAGTATTATAACCCCGGTTTCATAACAGTTACGCTGCCCGATTGATTTAGGGTTCCGTAACAACTGTCGTGGTTCTGCCAGACGTAGTTGTTGGAATGCCGTCTCGGGGAAGGTATCATTAATAATTTCAAAGGGTTATGGTACTAATCAATGTACATTTGTGTAAATTCAAGATTATAGCCAGGAAACCCTTACGAAAAGCCTAAGATAGCAATGTGAGTTTATCCTCTTTTTGTTAATGTTTTTGGTAATGTTTTACCAAACCTTAAGTGTTTTACTATGAAATTAAGCGGTGATTGAGTCTTTGTAGTTCTCCAGTTACTGCCGGTATTATGGGGTTTTGTATACAAAATTTACTACGAGTAGTAGTAAGTCTGAATGACAGTGCATTACCATTGGACGACGAGTTAGCCAATGGGTAATTTGACCATAGCCATAGATCCGATCGAGTGGCAAATACTGAATGAGTAATTGTGTAGAAAGAAACAATGTGATCGCTCTTAATACTGTTTTAATTCATAAAATGTTTCTTGATTAAACTGGGATTCTCTCACCAGTATTTCCGACTGACAAATGTTTTTAAAACACGTTACAGGTAACACAATGTGAATAGCCAATTAATGAAAAGCCAACTGGAGAGCACTGAAGGCTTGGGAAAATGTGGCTATAAAAGTTACCTAATAAACGATGTTTTAAATTCAATAAAATAGAGTTTGTCCCTATAAATGTATTGTAATAAGAAACTTGGGTTTTGCCCATGTATTTATTAATATCAAGTATGGTGGTTTTACTCTGATAAACATTTCCTAACTACGGTCCTGATGTAAATTCCGCTGCGAGATTAAATAAACTGATACCACCAAAATCTGTGATCACGTCCGCCCGTTCCCGGGGATCAGGGATCGGGGGTTGTGACACTTTATTTATTAAACCGATTATCTTTCAGAGGTATGATGAGTTTAAAAATATCTTCCCTTGTGCAGTACCAGTTATCAACCTCGAAGGCTTCCAACTTGACGAGTTGGATAGCTACTCTAGCCTTGTACCTGTCAAGCAAGAATCTAAGCCGAAGTCATCTGCCACACCAAAGTCTACCACTTCAAAGATCACCACCGCTTCTAAAGCTCCTCCGGCATCCAGGACCTGAGCCTCTAGCTCCCGGAAGAGAAAAGAAATGGATTCTCCAGCTGCCTCCGAGACATTCTCTCTCGAGAACCATGGATTTAGTGAAGCCACTTCATTCCTCAAGCAGGTAAAAATTCCCTTCCGATATCCTGGACATGCATGTTAACCATTATCCTGCTCATTTTATATTGATACCTGTGTCTTTATCTGCAGGGCTTTGAACGTCTCATGCACTTGTATGAAGACACCTGTGGGCTTAATAAGATGCTGGAGATTAAGCTCGAAAAATCTGAAGCCAGTATAGCTGATCAAGGAACGATTGCGGCCGCCAAGTCCCAGCATTATGAAGATAAATACAAGGCAATGACCCAGGAGCACCAAGCTGCCCTCCACAAAGCCAACGAGGATGCTCAAGCCAAACTAGATGCCGCCCTTCTTCAATACCAGCAGGATATGAGTTCCTATCGGGACAGTCTCAAATCATCCGTTGTTATTTCCCTTCTCCAAGCCAGGTTAAGGATGGCTTATGATGCCAAAGCCTTGGGCTTCGAATGCCCCTCCTGGAATGTAAAGGCTTGGGAAGCGAAATTACAGGATCTTGGAGGCCATCCTGTCGCTCATCCCGCAAAGCATGCTGGTGAAGAACCTTCTAAGGCGGCAGAGGAAGTGGCCAATGCTGGTGATGATGCCAAGAAGAATCCTGGTGCAGATGCTGGGAAAGAAGTTGCTGATCAAGAAGGTGCTGCCCTTTAGGCGGCGAAGTGGGCGATGATGGATATATGTGCTGAGGTCGGAGCCCACTTTTTAAAATTTCATGGTTATGGTCTGTAAAACAATTTACATTTCCTGTCTTTGAACAATTTATATTTCCTGCATTAGAACAATACGATGACCAAAGGTGGATGGGTCCTGAGTTTCAGGATGAAGCCCTTGGTCGTCGGTTAGTATAAGTTGTTTTTGATGTCGTTACGGTTGAAGGTGGACAGGTTCCGTTTTGAGATAAAACCTTCAACCGTTATGTAGGTACGGTAAAAACTAATCGTGCTTTTGGCGGATGGGCCTCGGTTTGAGGTGAAACCAAAAGCACAACTTTTGACTTGTTAATAATATAACTACCTATTGACTTATTTGTCGTCTTTTAGATTTTCGCCATGCGTTACTTAGTTAATTTTGCAAAATATCCTGATCAATATACTCACTGATATATTATGAAAACTTTTTCCAAATAGAATTTCTAAAAATTCAATTAATTTCAGACAAAACTTCTAAAGAATAAAAGATAGTCCATTTTCTAAAACCTGTTTTGATAATACTTGTTTGATCAGGGTTTTCATTTTCAAATCAAATATTTCAACCAAGTATTTCAATGAAATATCCCGAAACGAATTTCAAAAATACATTTCGAAGACATATCCTAAAGATATATCCTTAATCAAAGTTAAACAATTCATTTAAGGTTCACAAAGGAAAGATCATACCAGGAATCAAGTGTAGCCCTAGTATTAAATTCCAACCCCTTTTGTGACTTCTCCTACTAAGATGTCCCCAGTTCGAGACACTTAGCTCAACTTTGATCCTTTGTGCTTCATACAATTACTTTAAATGGAATGTCCCCTGTGCATGAAGTCCTCAAACACCTAGAAAATTTTTGAACACTAGTTTCAATTGTATAGACATTTTTTTGTGTTACAGGGGTAAAACCCAAAATATACTGGAGATAAATCTTTTGTACCCTGGGGAAAATCCCAAATTTTCGTGCGCTACAGGCGGGAGTGTATAAACTCCAAGATTTAGATAGGTGAAAACCTTTAAACCTTAGAGAGTATGAAAATACCCTTTCGTGAGAGAGGGTGATCAATCCTCATATACCTTAAGGATTCATGATATAGCCAATAGTAACGAAATTGTCAGCCACTTTTACATGAACTGGTCCCGCCACCTTGAACTATTCCCGAATAACTTGCGCTCCAGGTGGGGTGTTTAAACCCAATTCAGAAGAAAGATGAATACCTTTAAACCTGTGAAGGGATCAGGATCCCTTAGACGTGAGAGAGGGGGCCAATCCTCTAATCTTCTAAAATATCCTGAGTGTATATCCTGGTGCTACATCCCGAAGCATATACTACAAAACAATCGTAAGCTAAGGTGGGTGTTAGCTTGGCTAATACCCCTCCGATGCTTAAGTCAGTAATGGGTTCAAAATAGTAAATAATATCAAAATTTGATAAAAGAGACAGAATCCATACCACCATGAGTCAGAATTTGAATTCCATACTCACTTAAAATAGAGCTTTAGATGTGTAGCATTCCAGGATCTTGGTAGCATATCCCCCTCCATATTCTTGAGTCGGTATGCTCCTTTTCCTGATTCTGATTCAACTCATAGGGTCCTTCCCATTTCGGAGCCAACTTTCCATCAGCAGGATTAGTAGTATTCTGAAATGCTTTTCTTAATACCCAATCTCCAACCTGAAATATTCTAGTCCTTATATTCTTGTTATATGCTTTAGATATCCTCTGTTGATATGCTACCATCCTTAGCCTTGCAGCGTCTCTTGTCTCATCAATAGTATCCAGTTCCTGGCATAGGACTTCAGGATTCTGCTCAGGATCCCTGAGGTTGGATCTCGCTATAGGTATCACCATTTCTGTCGGGATTACAGCTTCTGCTCCAAACACCAAAGAAAATGGGGTTTGGCCAGTTGCACTCTTCACCGTTGTCCTATCAGCCCACAAAACAAAGGGTAATTCTTCTGCCCATCTTCCTTTCTTAGCCCCTAGTCTCTTTTTTAAGTTGTTGACAATTATCTTATTCGAGGATTCTGCTTGTCCATTTTCTTGAGGATGCACCGGAGTAGACGTGATCATTTTGATTCCCCAACTCTTGCAAAAGTCAGTAGTCCTTTTACTTATATATTGAGATCCATTGTCACAAATTATCTCAGCTGGTACTCCAAATCTAGTCAGGATATTCCTTTTTATGAAGGATACCACTTCTTGATCTCTAACCTGAACAAATGCTTCTGCTTCAACCCACTTGGAGAAGTAATCCGTCATTGCCAACATGAAAACTTTTCCTCCTGGAGCCTTTGGAAGCTTTCCCACTATATCCATACCCCATTTCATGAACGGCCAAGGGGAAACAATAGGATACAGCGGTTCAGCAGGCTGATGTAATATGTTACTATGTCTTTGACATGCATCATGTTTTGGTCAAAAATCACACAAGGATAATGCAACCAAATCTGATTTTGTGAGGTATGATGCTTGGTTAATTGTATGAACAACAAGTATATGAAATCAACGATGAACACCGAGATTTATACGAGGAAAAAGCCCTTGATCTTTAGAAGATCTCCGGCATAAAAAACCTCGGGTGATGGAAACTACCGATCACCAACTATATTGCAAAAACAGCAGTGATCCTTGTACAACTTCGGAAGAAAACAAGCTCGATACAATGAATTTCTAGTGAAAGTGTGTGTTTTTTGCTAAGTGTTTGCAGAGAATTCGAGTGTTGTGTGTTGTTTGTGTGGTGTGTACGAATTATGCCCTCATTGAGCTCGTTTTCCCCTTAAAATGATAAAAAAAAAAATAAGTAACTAACTTCCCGAAAAAGGTGGGAAGTCACCCATGACCACCACTAACGGTTATTTCTTCAATATGCACGTGCCTAAAATCATATTCCACGAGATTCCAGCAAAGAAGTGGTCCACTACGTCCATTACCTGCATTTACACATTAAAAACGTGCAAAACATAAAGGATCCTGATCCTCAGACTTGTGATCCTCAGACGCGTGATCCTCAGACTCTGGATCCTCAGACTCTGGATCCTCAGACTCTCTGCATCAGCCATTAAGCATCCGTGATCCATGCCTAGTCTCAGGATAGATGATCCTTAGCATAAAATTCATGCCCTAACAATTGCCCCCAATATGGCAGTTGTGATAAGGATTCACAGCTGTCATATTTCCGTCAGAAGCGGACTAGCCGTTGCTGCTGGTAACTAGTTGTTACACTGCCTGTCGTCACTGATAAGACCTGCTATAATCATCATTGCAAAATATAGAGTTAGAGATAACTCCTCAAGTGCCTTTATAGATTAGAAGATCCTTCCATTCGTGGAGAATGAATCCTTCTACACAGTTTGCTATTAACCTTCCTGCACTTTAATTTCTGCATAGACACTTTAACTGTTAGATAGCCTTATTCGGCCTGGGTGGACGGTCCACGATTTTGCTGGTGAAATCCAGGCCAGATGATTTTGATACATAATGAATAGGTAATAACATTAAACTTTTTTAGCTACATCTATAGTTGTTTCTTCCCTTTTTATTTTTCATGTATGCTTTCTATTTTCAAAAATATCATCACTAAACAACTGGAAAGTTATTGAAAATCTGATGATAATGTAAAACTTTTAACAGAAAACTTGAAGTGTTCGAACAACTGTGGATCAATGATCCCTAACCAAAAAGGATAAGAGACAACTTACAGCTTAGAAAAAGTTAGAATATAACATACCAGAGAATCCAAGTTAGGATTCTATATCCTTGTAAATTATTGCTAAATAAGCAAACTATGAAAAGTAAAGCTTCTAGGATCAAGGGTCCTTATCGTCAGAACTTGTATAACTTTAGACAGTAGTTTCTAGGGTGAAAAATCATGGATCCTTGAATAATAGGCAGGATAATGGGTGGTGGATGGATCCTCTGTTTGGGGGATGAAGCCACTCGTTATCCTTCCGTCTTTTATTTTCTGCACTACAAAGACCCGTAAACAATGGACACCCTTTGCCAACCCATGTGGACGGGCCACGTTTTGCTGGTAGAAACGTGGGTTGGCAATTTTGACAACCTTAAAAGGTTTAATGTTTTGTGAATAAAATAACTTTAACTTTTTGGCTATCTCCCGTGTTGTTATCCTTATGTATCCTTTAGTTTTCAATTGTTGTGATATACATTTGTTTGAATAAGAAAAGTTAAACAAATTAAGTTTAAGAATTTTAGGATATGATCCAGGATCAAATATCCTATAGTTGAAAAGTTCCGAAAAGTAGTATATTTTAAGGATCATAAGTTCAGTTGTCAAAGTATAAGGGCTATTCAAATGAATAATGAATAAAATCAAAATAGTTAAGGATCATACCTGAGAATCCAAGTTAGGATCCTAACCTTTATCATTATAAACAGGATAACCATAAGACAAACCTTAATGGAAGGTAAGGATCAAGGATCCTTGGTCATTTGTCTCCAAAAACCTGAAATAGGATACAACTTGGGACTAAGCCAATATAAGATAAGAGTTAGTAACTGGGGACAAGCCCAACAAACTGGGGACAAGCCCAAATAAACTGGGGACAAGCCCAAATAAACGGATGTAAACTGGGGTCAAGCCCATATAAACGGATGTAAACTGGGGTCAAGCCCATATAAACGGATGTAAACTGGGGTCAAGCCCATATAAACGGATGTAAACTGGGGTCAAGCCCATATAAACGGATGTAAACTGGAGTATGGCCCTCACTGGCGACTATCCAAACTTGAGCGACATGAAAATGCCGAAACCTTAGCTAACGTGAAAACGTTAGAAACCTTAGCTAACGTGAAAACGTTAGAAACCTTAGGAACGGATGTATGGTACGTCTACCATTATACGTAGGATCCTAAGCATAGCCAGTACAATGGAATTATCAGCCCCTAAAACGAGTACTGGTCCCAATGCCTTGAACTATACCAGGATCATCGTGCGCTACAGGCGGAACTGGGGTCAAGCCCAAACTGGGGACAAGCCCAAAACTTTGGAGAGTTGGCCAACCACTTTGATCTTCTGTAAAATGATAACAACTCTGCAAAAGCTTAAACTTTGTGAAAATAGATGTTAACTGATTAACATCTTTAACTAATGATAAGTAATAAGTATAAAATGAATGAAAATGAAAATGAAAGTAATGTGTTACCAAATGTAGAATCATATATCCTTTGAGGATCCTGGATCCTTAATCAGAATACCGGTATCGCTGAGGATCCCTGATCCTTCTTACTTAAAGTATTTTTTGAGATGAACAGCATTCCAAGCTCTTGGTAGGAGATCATCATCCATTGTTAACAAGTGATATGCCCCCTTTCCTGATTCAGCTTCAATTAGATAGGGGTCTTCCCACTTTGGTGCTAGCTTGCCATCAGAAGGATTTGTAGTGTTCTGGAATGCTTTTCTTAGCACAAAATCACCAACTTGAAATCTTCTAATCCTGGCATTCTTGTTGTATGCTCCAACCATTCTTTGTTGATAACTGGCCATTTCCTTTTTTCTGACTTTGAGCAAAAGCTTCTTCTTAGGATGCAGATGTTATGTTGGTTGGTGTAGAATAGTACTGTGTCTTTGACAAGCATCACACTTCTTTGCATAATCCACAACATCCTTCTTCGTGGTAGGCCTATAGTATGTTGTTCTAAGAATCCTTGAGAATAGTGCTCTGCCCCCAGTGTGGTTTCCACAGTCTCCTTGACTTTGAAAGCTTTAGGATTTTGTCCTGTAGGGATCTCTCCATGTTGTATATATCTTAGGATTGGAAGGATCCAGGATCCTGAATTCGACTGTGCAGGATCACCAGGTATGATTGCAGAATCCTCCACTATCTCCATGGCTACGTGATCCTCAATTGCAGGAGTTAAAACATGGGTGATGAGTATTTTTCACATCTTCTGGCATCTTTAGGAATGATCCAAGGTTAGTTAAAGCGTCTGCTTCTGCATTCTCTTCTCTGGATACCTGTGTTAGACTGAAAAAAGCAAAAGAATCTGCCAATTTCTTGACTATTTCTAAGTACTCGATTAGTATTTCACCTTTAATAGCATAAGAACCATTAAAGTAGTTAGTAATTAAAAGGGAGTCTACGAATACTTGAAGATACCTGATCCTCATATTGTTAGCTAATTGCAAACCTGCTATCAAGGCCTCCTACTCTGCCTCATGATTAGTGGTTTGGAATTCACATGCAATGGATTGGGGTATAATGTCCCCCTGTGGCGATTTTAGTAGTGTGCCTTGTCAAGTTCCTTTAACATTTGAAGCTCCATCCGTGAAGAGTGTCCAAGGATCCTTTGTCTTCTCAAGTTGTTGAACTTCTAATTCAGCTTTCCTTTGTAGATCACTACTGAAATTAGCCACAAAGTCAAGTAAAGCTTGGGACTTGATTGCCCATTTTGCCATTCTACCTGACATTTGAAGTTTCCTGAGAACATTCTTGATAGCAAGGTTAGTTTTCACAATAATGGTATGAGTTTCTAAATAATTTCTATGTTTAGCAGAAGCCATAATTAAATCAAGAATTAATTTCTCTAAATGAGAGTACCTGGCCTCAGCATCAAGTAGAATATTACTTACATAGTAAACCGGATGTTGAGAGCCTTCATGATCCTTAACTAGGATCACACTTACTGCTTTAGCTGAAATAGCTAAGTATAAGGATAACGATTCTCCATTTTCTGATTTCATCAGGGCTGGTGCTCTTCTTGGATAATGGCATTCTTTCGAGTGCAAACTTTCTCTTCATGTTTCCAAGCGAAGGTAGACTTTCTTCTTTTCAAGAAGGATATTAAATCCTGCTCAATACTGTCTAGGATCCCAGATCCTATAAAAATTTTGGATTCAGGATCCTCTGGGTTCAACAGAATATGCTTGACGTCTTGCTCCTTGGAGGTTGGCTTCAATGAAGAAGTGTAACAGTTCTTTGCCTTCTGCTGATCACTTTCTATCTTCACCACATCCCATAGAGTTGGGAGCTTGACACATTGATGATATGTTGAGGGGACTGCCTTCATATCATGTATCCATAGCCTGCCAAGGATAACATTATAGCAGGATAAGCAATCTATGACACAAATTTTTTGAAAAGAATTAACTCCCTCTATATAAATAGGAAGTTTGATGTCCCCCAATGTAATCTTTGTCTCCCCACTGAATCCCACAAGGACAAATGATCTTTGGACAATATCGGATTCAAGGATGTCCATTCTATTAAGGACATCCAACTGGATTATGTTCACTGAGCTTCTCCCATCAATGAGAATCCTGCGAACAAAATGGTTAGATATAAATAGTGTAATAACTAAACCGTCGTGATGAGGATCCTGAATGTCCACACAGTTATCCTCATCAAAGGATATCACTTTTTCCTGGACAAGAATGGAAGTTCGAACAGGTCTGCCCCCATTCTCCATCTTTGTTTCCTTTGCACGTCTCTTAGCTGCTGAGAACCTCCGGAGATGAAATGGATGATTTGAGCATCGGATGGTGGAGGAGGAGCTTTTTCAGGAACTTTCTCAGGATACTCAATCCTTGACTTTTTCCTTCCGAGCAATTCCTTCAAGTATCCTTTGCTCAAAAGATAACCTATCTCCTTCCTTAATGCTATGCACTCATCTGTGAGATGACCAGAATCCCCATGGTAAGCACACCATTTCGATTCGTCTTTGGTGGTAGGCGGTTTGTCATTCTTCCTTGGCCACCTAATCTTGTCACCTAAACTTTTGAGGATCCTGACAATCTCTCGTGGATCCTTTTGTCATCCTCTAAACGGATGAACCTAAGGGCCCTGTTTCTTTCCTCATCTAAGTTCCTGCAAGGGGTCATGACAAGATCATCATAGAACATTAAATCCCTAAGCAAACCCATTTTAAAGGCTTCTAGAGCTGTAGAAATATCTAAGTTAGGGATTTCTAAGGATTCTTTACTGAATTTAATTATGTAATCTCTAAGTGATTCATTATGACCTTGAGTTACCCTATATAAATCACTAGTTAATCGTTCAAATCTCCTACTGCATGAGAATTGGCTATTAAACAAATTAACTAGATTAGCAAATGAAGTAATAGAGTAAGGAGGAAGACTTAGCAGCCATTTTAATGTTGATCCGGTAAGTGTGGATCCAAAGCCCTTGTACGAGCAACCAGATTTGGTGTCTGAAACCTCTTCGGTATCTCTCCTGAATGATTCAAGTTTGGAATTCCAGATGTGAATCCATGTTGGCGGGATTCTGGCATAACCGAGGGACCAGAGGAAGCAATGGTCTGCATTGGTATGAAGTCTCCTAGATAAACATCTGAACTTCTAGGTTGCACACTCCTTAAGTATCCTAGATCCTGGAAGATGTTGGATCCTTGAAGTGCTGTGAATGGGGGTCTTGGAGGATAATCCATGGATCCAGAAACCTGAGATGAGGATCCTTGAACCTGGAAGGAGGATCCTTGAACCTGAGAGGATCCTTGAACCTGAGAGGGTCCTTGAAACTGGGAGGATCCTTGAACCTAAGAGGATCCTTGAACCTGCGAGGATCCTCGAACCTGAGAGGATCCTTGAATCTGTGAGGATCCTTGAACCTGAGAGGATCCTTAAACCTGCGAGGATCCTTGAACCTGCGAGGATCCTTGAACCTGAGAGGATCCTTGAATCGGCTGCGTCCCCATGCATCCTCCTAAACTGGTGAAGAATCCCTGATGCTGAAATGAGGATCCTGAAGGCTAGAAAGAGGATCCTCGAGCCTGAGACATTACCGATGATCCAGAACGTATTCCTATTGATGCACCCTGGTATTGGACATCTGGAGCTGCAAAGTGCTGGGAAGTTATGACTGGAGTGTCGAAATTCAGAGACCTCGACATCAAAGGGGAGTGATCCTCTGCTGATTTTATCAATTTCGCGAAGGATCCTGCCATTGGTTTTGACCTGCTGCTGCATGTGATCCTTCATCTGCACAATCAAAGCATAAAAATCACTGTTAGTAAGTGTAGAGCAAGAAACAACAGTTGGTTTTGTGAAAACGGGGGTTGTCTTCTTCAGAGAATTCTCAGCATTCTTCTGGAATGCAAGGGGGAGATGATGCAAAGGCGGAATGCCCTGTGAAAAAGTGACCGCCGGCATAGAACTTGGAGTAGTTTTCCCTGAGAAGCCATGTGGTTGAAGATAATGAACCGAAATGAATGAAATGAACAAAATTTCTCAGAATTGAAGCACCAATTGCCCCACGGTGGGCGCCAAACTGTTTTGGTCAAAAATCACACAAGGATAATGCAACCAAATCTGATTTTGTGAGGTATGATGCTTGGTTAATTGTATGAACAACAAGTATATGAAATCAACGATGAACACCGAGATTTATACGAGGAAAAAGCCCTTGATCTTTAGAAGATCTCCAGCATAAAAAACCTCGGGTGATGGAAACTACCAATCACCAACTATATTGCAAAAACAGCAGTGATCCTTGTACAACTTCGGAAGAAAACAAGCTCGATACAATGAATTTCTAGTGAAAGTGTGTGTTTTTTGCTAAGTGTTTGCAGAGAATTCGAGTGTTGTGTGTTGTTTGTGTGGTGTGTACGAATTATGCCCTCATTGAGCTCGTTTTCCCCTTAAAATGATAAAAAAAAAAATAAGTAACTAACTTCCCGAAAAAGGTGGGAAGTCACCCATGACCACCACTAACGGTTATTTCTTCAATATGCACGTGCCTAAAAGCATATTCCACGAGATTCCAGCAAAGAAGTGGTCCACTACGTCCATTACCTGCATTTACACATTAAAAACGTGCAAAACATAAAGGATCCTGATCCTCAGACTCGTGATCCTCAGACGCGTGATCCTCAGACTCGTGATCCTCAGACGCGTGATCCTCAGACTCTGGATCCTCAGACTCTGGATCCTCAGACTCTCTGCATCAGCCATTAAGCATCCGTGATCCATGCCTAGTCTCAGGATAGATGATCCTTAGCATAAAATTCATGCCCTAACACATCACATCTTCGAGCATATTCTGTGGCATCTTTTCTCATCGTCGGCCAATAATATCCTGTCCTTAATACTTTTGAAAATAATGACCTGCCCCCAGTATGGTTACCACAATCCCCTTCGTGTATATCCTGAAGCACTTCTTTGGTTTCGGGATCCTCCAAGCACCTCAGATATGGTCCTGCAAGAGATTTCTTATACAAAACGTCATTTATAATAGTGAATCGTGATACCTTCATTCTAAAGGCTTTAGGATTCTCATTCTTTGGGATGTGTCCTTCCTTGAGATATCTCATGATTGGAGCCGTCCAGGACTTAGAATCCTCCTCAGGATACTCATTATTAGGATCCTGAATATTCATTACTTCCTTATCCTGAGGATCCGTCGCAGGATATAGGATATGTAATATTGGTATTCGGGTTCCTTCCGGTATCCTGACCGATGATCCCAGATTTGCCAAGGCATCAGCTTCAGCATTTTCCTCTCTTGGTACCTGTTCAAGTGTAAAAATATCGAAGTATCCTGCTAATTTTTTGAGAATTTCGAGATATTCAGCTAACTTTTCACCTTTTACTGCGTAAGATCCATTGAAATGGTTAGTAATCAACAGGGAATCAACATATACTTGTAAACATCTAATATTCATATTTTTAGCCAACTCTAATCCTGCAATCAAAGCTTCATATTCTGCCTCATTATTAGTAGCAGGAAATTCACACCTAATAGCCTGGGGTAATATGTCCCCTTGTGGAGATTTTAGTAGTATACCTAGACCTACACCTCTTACATTAGATGCACCATCAGTATACAATGTCCAACATTCTAAGTTTTCTCCTAGCTGTTGTACTTCTAGGTCTACTTCATTTTGAATGTCACTACTGAAATCAGCCACAAAGTCAGCTAAAGCCTGAGACTTTATGGCATTTCTAGGCTCATATACTAAGTCATAAGCGCTTCATTTTACTGACCATTTAGCCATCCTACCCGACATCTCGGGTTTCCTAAGCACGTTTTTAACAGGATAATTGGTTTTAACATGAATCCTATGTGTCTCAAAATAATGTCTAAGTTTCGTTGATACCATAACTAGGGCTAATATCAATTTTTCTAGATGGGAATATCTAGTTTCAGCATCTAATAAACTTTTACTAACATAATAGACAGGATACTGCTGACCTTCATGATCTTTTACAAGAACAACACTTACAGCATTCCCTGATACAGCGAGGTATAGGGATAGTGGTTCACCATTTTCAGGCTTCATCAATAGAGGTGCAGTTGAGAGATATTGCTTCAAATCCTGGAGGGCTGCTTCATGCTTCTCTTTCCATTCGAACTTCTTGTTCTTCTTGAGGATATCATAAAATTCCTTGCACTTTTCCAAGGATCTTGAAATAAATCTGTTCAATGCTGCTACTCGGCCTGTTAACCGTTGAACATCCTTCATATTCGAAGGTGATTTTATATCCAAGATAGCTCTAATCTGCTCCGGGCTTGCCTCTATGCCTCTTTTGGTCACCATATATCCTAGAAACTTTCCTGCCCCCACTCCGAAATGGCACTTAGCGGGATTCAGTTTCATGTTATATTGATCCAGGATATCAATATCCTGGAGATGATCCTCAGCCTTTTTAGATTTCACCACCATATCGTCAATATATACCTCCATGGTGTCCCCTAGCTTGTCTTTAAACATCATGTTTACCAACCTCTGGTATGTTGCACCTGCATTTTTCAAGCCAAAGGGCATAGCAGTATAACAATAAGTACCTGTGGGTGTCATGAAAGCAGTATCCTCTTGATCAGAGGGTTCCATTTGGATTTGCTGAAATCCTGAAGAGGCATCCATGAAGGTTAACATCTCGTGGCCGGCGGTAGCATCTACTATTGAATCAATATGAGGCAGAGGAAACGGGTCTTTGGGACATGCTTTGTTTAAGTCTGTGTAATCTACACAAACTCTCCATTTCCCATTTTTCTTTTGTACCACAACTACATTCGCAAGCCATCTAGGAAATTTCACTTCTCTAATCATCTTGCTCCTTAATAGTCTTTCAACTTCCTCTTGGATGATCACATTTCGCTCCGGAGCAAAATTTCTTCTCTTTTGTTGGACCGGCTTGAATGACCTGTCAATACCAAGCTTATGTGTTATAATATCCTTGGATATACCTGTCATATCCTCGTGCTTCCACGCGAATGTTGACATCCTGCATTTCAAAAAATTAGTCAATTGATTTTCAATATCCTGAGGGATATTGGTTCTTACAAGCACCGAGATATCCGGATTATCCTGATCCAGGATAACTTTCTTTACGTCCTGCTCCGAAGCCTCCATGATATCCTGGGCCCGCATCTTTAATTGCTATGCTGCATTATGCTTGGTTGAGGATTTCATTGAGGATGAGTAGCATTCCTTCGCCTCCTGCTGATCACTATCAACTTTGACGACCCCCCAAGGGGTAGGGATCTTGATGCACTGGTGATAAGTCGATGGCACAGCCTTCATGTCGTGGATCCATGGCCTGCCTAGTATGATGTTATAGCAGGATAGGGAATCCATCACACAAAAGCGTTGTATCGAGTTGACCCCTTCAACATATACTGGCAACTTTATCTCCCCTACGGTATTCCTAGCTTCTCCACTGAAACCAACGAGCACAGTGGACTTCGAAGTAATGTCCATCGGAGATACATTCATCCTCTTCAATGTTTCCAGCTGAATTATGTTGACAGAGCTACCATTGTCCACTAATATCCTGCGTACAAAATAGTTAGCAACATATAATGTTATTACGAGAGCATCATGGTGAGGATCCTGCACAGTATCCCTGTCATCACTGTCGAAAGTGATCACTTTATCAGTTGTAAGGGTGGTCATCCTGACTGGTTTGTTTCCCCTTTCAATCTTAGCCTCCTTTGCATGTCTCTTGGCCGCAAAATACGAAGTCCCACAAATGTCGGATCCTCCTGAAATAAAGTTAATTATTTTGGCATCTGCTGGGGGTGATGCTGCTCGTTCAGGATCCTTCTCGGGATCCTGCCCTTTATTCTTCTTTCTTCCCAGCAAATCCTTCAGATATCCCTTGCTCAATAGGTAGCTTATTTCTTTCCTTAGAGAAATGCAATCCTCAGTCACATGTCCGAAATCTTCATGGAAGGCACACCATTTGGATTTATCCTTCCAATCAGCTTTTTGTTGATTCTTTCTAGGCCACCTAGCTTTGTCTCCTAAACCCTGCATAGCATACATTAACTCAGGTATGTTAACAGAAAAGCAGTATTTAGATAATTCAGGATATTCTTCAGGATCCTCGTCTTCAACAACATTCACTTTCTTGTTGTCATTTCTACCATATGGCTTGGAGCGATACGGTTTATACGAGGATTCTGATTTCCTGTTGGTTGATTCATAGGTTGAGGTAGAATTCATTCTCTCTTGCATCTTTTTGTCATCTTCCAAGCGAATATATCTCAAGGCCCTGTTACGAGCTTCATCGAGATTCCTGCAGGGATTCATTACAAGATCCTGATAAAATCGAGAATCCTTTTGTAACCCCATCTTAAAAGCCTGCACAGCTGTTGCAACATCAAGATGTGGGATATCCAAGGATTCCCGACTAAACTTGTTCACATAATCCCTCAAGGATTCCTGAGGTCCTTGAGTTATCCTGTAAAGATCACTGGTTAGTTTCTCAAAACTCCGGCTGCAAGAAAACTGACTATTAAATAAATTAACCAAATGAGAAAATGAAGTAATTAAATGAGGAGGAACATTTAACAGCCATTTTAAGGCTGATCCTGTCAGGGTAGATCCGAAACCCTTGCACAAGCATGCTTCCTTGAGCTCCGGAGGGATAGGGTTAATCTCCATTCTTTCCCTATACTGGGCAATATGCTCTTCAGGATCCGTAGTTCCATCATACAACTTCATGTTGGGGGTTTGAAATCTCTTTGGGATTTCAGTATCACAGATAGGATATGCAAAGCGGGATATCCTGTGGCTGTCTTGGGATACTTCCGGAATTGGCTGGACCATTCCAGGTACACTGGATATCATGTCCTTCAATTTCTGAAGCTCCCTAGTAAATGTTGACGTCATACCTGCATCCTGCAAAGACCCATTATTGTTAGTAGCAAGAGTATTATTATTTGACATGTTACCGGTTTGAGGATTCTGGCCATATCCTGAAGCATATCCTGAGGTCCTCACAGTTGACATCCTGACTGAGGAGGGTATCTCAGGAGTATGATTCTGAGAATGGTTTGGCATGATATTCCCCCGGTTATCTTCAGTGTAAACTGCAGAACTGAAGTTCAAAGCTCTAGGTTGCAAAGGAGTGACAGTTTCTTCAGCAGGTCTACTTGGGCCGGATTTCAAGAGTTGTATCTCTCTCATCAGCATCCGATTAGTTTCCTGCTGCTGCCTCATCTGTTCCTGTACACTACCAAACAAATTCAGAATTTCATCATTAGAAGCTAAAACAGGACCAGATCCCTGGGTACTGGGAGCGGGGATAACATCCCGAGCCACATGACTTTCAGTTCCGTGTGAAGAAGTTTGCATTCGTGGAGCGGGAGGTGGAAGCACCGAACCAATTGTTGCAGAGGTTGTAGAAGACATGGTGGAAGAGCTCATGTTTGATCTCGAGGCCATTGAAAACAATGTAGCAAAAAGTTTTGACAATAGAAAACCGAGTAATGATTTTACTAAAGTTTTTAGCAAAAATAGCACCACTTGCCCCACGGTGGGCGCCAAATTGTTTTGGTAAAAAATTACCGAAGCAATTAAGTGATCAAATTAGTTAAGTGAGGTAGTGTGCTAGAAATATGTGTGAAAAATATGCCAATCAAGTTAATTGTAAAAACAGTTTCAGGATACGGCTCAGGATATAGAGTTGTATCTATGATCAAACGATGAACAAAAAAGTAAAGGTTTACACGTGATGTACGAGGAAAGCCCTTGATCAATCTAGATCGCCGGCACAAAACCTCGGGAGCTGACAATCGCAGCTGCCTTGTTCTTCTATTACTTCAAATATCAGGATACAGTGCAGGATATGATGCGGATCAACTAGGTGTTACATTGTAATTCGAGTACAGGTGTTGGTGTATAGTGTTTGCTAGCAGCTAGAGAGTAAAGTGTGCGAAAGAGTGTGTGTGTAAAGTTGCGTGCCTTAATCTGATCCGCCCCATTTATTTATAGTAAAAGAAATGCAACAAACTACCCTAATAAACCGGGATCCGGCGGATATTCCCCACTTGAACGTTGTAGACCTGGTCTTTCAGGTTCAACGTCTCTCATATAACAGATTTGCCCGAGTCCTAAGGAGAAGAAGTCCATCTGACCGTTAGTAACCCATAGCCTCTAACATGCACGTGGTCAATTAGCTAATACCAGGATATCGCCCAGGATGTTACCAATGTCCTAATCCAGTATCCTGATCACAAGTAAACAACCAAAAGCAGGATATTAGTCAGGATATATACGCTCAGAAAATGGCCCATAACAATTACCAGTTAATCGAGTTAAGTGGATTTAGTGTTCATTGCCCAAGGTGTAACTCTTACGGGTCATAGCTAGGTCAGCAGCGTTGACTTATCGAACCCGTACATATAAATTCAACAATAATATGGTCACAAAGGAACCCTAGGGCATAACTAAACTAAACTAATTCGGGTCAAAACTAAAAGTCAAAGCAAAAGTCTACTTTTGCGACTTTCGGTTGCGAACCGATCCTAAACTCAGAATTGTCGGGTTGAACATGCCTAGACATGTTCAATTAATATTTACCAAGTTATTAAAGTGACAAAACTGATTTTATAGTTTCTACAATATCAGTTATGAATTTATTTAAAACTGACCTGTTTTATTTTAATTACTTTGACCCGACAATTAACTAAGTAAACGTGGTAATTAGGAAGTGCCCTTTTGAGGGTTTAACACCTACCTAATTACGATCACGTAACCATGTTCGTTGCGAATAATGGCTTGGGCGTTTATGGTCTAGCTAAAAGTCAAATAAGATAAACTAGTCACGAAAGGACACTTACAATTGGTCCTATGGACTGAAGAAAACTCCGTGGAGGTTCCCAATTGCTCAGGATCCTCTATGTTTGAGAGATATGCAGATTTGAATTGAAAGTGTGAGTTGCTCAAATGAAAACAACCCCTATTTATAGTTTTTGGAATGAATGAGGATCATGACAAGTGTTCTTGGGGTGAATGAGATCATCACAGGTGTAATACCAGTTTTAAAAACCATCTAAGAGTCCCTAGATTTGGGTTTTGTGAGACTGGAAGTGGTATAAGGGGACTGCAAAGAAGAACCTACAGCTGGAAGTAAGTTTCTGTCCAAACTGAGCCATCGCCGTGCGACACAGCAAAAGGGGTATGCTGTGGCGTCGCGCCACCACCCCTATCTCAGCAAAACAAGTTTTAAACTTGTTATTTTTAGTCCCTGCACCTTTATAAGCTATGTATCTTTCATTTTAGGCATAATGGGCCCTTGTAGTTAGTTTGTAAATGATCTAGAGAGTATAACCAAACACTGTTAGGTCCGGTTTAGTTAAACGATTACCAAAAACACTAGTTTCTGCTCGTTGACGCTTTTAACCCTTTAATTTACGAACTTGTGCGTTTTAACGTGAAATGGCATAAAATCCTTTCAAGATCAATAATAAGCATTCCAAGGGTATGATGGGATATTACGACACTCTAGTTTACTCCAGTTTGCTTAAATGGTCGCTCAAAGGTGTAGTTTTATAGTTTGACGCTTTTGGACCCTTTAATGCACAACTTGCGCGCATTATCATTTTATCCCATCAAAGCCCTATATTATCCATATTAGGCATTCTCGAGCGTATTATCAAACATCACGATGCTTCGAGTTCGTTAAAAGGTCACTCAAAGGTTAATTTGAACATGTTGACACTTTCAACCCCTGTGGTTTGTAAATTTTTGGTTTTAAGCATAAACGACTTCTCGTGTTCAACAATTTATTCAATAAAGAATACGAACATCATATGAGGTCAATCAGAGGCAAAAATTTGGCATGTCGACATTTTTAGTCCCTCAACATTCAAAGTTTTTTATTTTTCGCAAAAAAATTTAGTCCCTAATAGTCAACTTTTGACTTCAATAGAGTTAGTACACGTGTCAGCACATCATTGGATGTGATTTTACGAGGTGTTACATCCTTACCCTCTTAAAAGAAATCTCGACCTCGAGATTTGCTCAAAAGATAGGAGTTTTTATGTCCCATAGTCAACACGACCACCCATGTATAATTAGGGCTTGTACGACATCCCGTTTAACCTTAATAATAGGTATATGCTTTCTTTCGGAGCCTCTTAACTTGTCTATCCTTATTCGACAATGGTTTCATAACAAACCATACGTTTTTCGTTAATCTATACATCAATGTGGTAATGCTATCAACTTAACAGCTAGACATATCCTGAAATCACAAGTGTGAAACACATTGTGATTACCATCAAGCTCCTCAGGTAAATTTCAGCTTACAAGCTACCGATCTTGTCATATTCGATTTTTCTCAAGTAGTCCAATATATATAGAGTTTAACTTGACCGTTATATCAAATGTAGCACACTTTTCTAGGGTGGTACCTTCTGTTGAATCTTGTTCCTGATTGAGAACTTACGAGGTTTGCGACCCTCATTAAAATTGATTTTCTGCCAGTTACTGGCAGCTTTCGGATAATCACAGATTTGTATGTTTTTACCCTTAATTCCAGGGTAATTTCAGGTCCTTAAAAACTGGAATTTCCAAGCTTTTATCCAACAAACGAATGTTTGACATTTCATCTATACAAGGTCCCCAAAGGAGCATCCTTGATGCTTATATAACAACTATTAGTCATAGAAGGACTAAATTAGGGTGAGACAGTCACTCTGATTATTACTTAGATCAATCTTAAAGAATAGCTACTCTCATAGTTTGTCGAATAAATCGACGATCCTGGGCAGCTGATAGCGATTCTCAAATGTTACCTAAGTAGGGTTGCGGTAATTAATACATAAGCATAATGAACCGTCTTTCTTAATTAATAATGCTGGAGCTTTCAGAATTATGATTTAGGCTAAAAGCTTATCTAATTGGTTCTTAGTTCTTCCATTTATGAAGAAGACAATAGATGCAACCCTAAGTGGGATGCTAATCTTAACTCTACTTTCCTCTCAGAAGGTGAATAAGGTAGTTTTATGAAGAAGACAATCGAGATTCACAGAGATGACAGAGATATTCTGAATCTCAGGCTTCAGTTCATCTATCGTTATTCGTGCCATATAAATGACACGTTTTTCTTTATGAATGCACAGATGCCTTAATTAGCGACACCTATTTGGGCATTGCTATACAAGACATCTTCTTTGAATACCATTAGCTGACTTTAGTACTATATGACCATTGGAATATCTCAGTGGTTCCGTGCATTAAACCTCCATACTGGCCAGGCATGAAAGCAATCTACGGGACACACTAGGATACGCCAATCCTCATATGGCACTTTTATCAGGCATAATATGGCATTCGCAGTTGATAGAAATCAATGAGATATTAAAAATAAAATAACTTATATTGTCGTACTCCATCTGAAGATTAGAGTACTCCAGATCTTATGAATGAAGATTTCTGATAAAATAGAAGAACTGGTTCCCATGATTTTCGTTGATAGGTTTTACCTTACACTTAATATCTGGAGTTCTTGTGGAAAAATTTTAAAAGTTTGCTATGCTTATGATCTATGAGAGACTTATTAGTTCAGGAATCAAAACAGAATTCTTATCAATTGATTCATGATAAGGGATGTATCTGGTGCCATTATTGATACGAACTGCCTCAAGCATTCAACAGGAGGGTTTAGGCGCCTCCATTCTTAGTCTCTCTAAATTTAACTACACCCCTTTTTCTTAGATTTCTGGGAGTTATCCTCCTTTCTCCTTTTCTGGCAGTCTCAGCTATGACTGGTTTATTTCTTAACCCATATAATGTGAGTGGCTGAGATAGATCCATAATGGATTTACAAGAAGCAGGCCTTGAAACCTTAATATGTCCTCTTATTTCCGATGCTAAACCACAAATAATTTATGCATTAAGCTTAGATTTTGGGTTAACCGAATAGGGCACTATTTCAGATAATGAATTAAAGTCTGTCTCATACTGTCGACAGTCTAGAACTTTTACGGTGATAGTCAGAAAATTCTGATTCCACTTCTTCCATTTCGTGTTGCGGACAATAGGTTTTTCTGATAAGGTCCGTAAACTTGGACCATCCCTTATTGTATGAGGGTATCTTTCCTGTGGACTTTAATGATGTCCTTACCAACTAAGGGCATTGCCATTGAATGTCTGTGATACACAACTTACAATATCCTTTCCAGCATAATCGCTGATACACATAATGGTTTCTATTTCATCCAGCAATTTCATGCAATCAATGGCCCCTTTTTTGCTATTGAAGTCTCTTGACTTGCAAGAGATAAAGTACTTTTAAGTACATCCTTTAGAGGAACGAGGCTCCTTGCCATATATGATCTTATTTGGTTTATTCTTCACATTCGAAGTATGAATAAAGCTCTTCTCATGAGTAGAGGAATGTCTTTTAGAGCAAGTAGCATTTGGCTTTTTGAACCTTTTCATGACCTTCCTCATAGCTTTTCTAATAGTTGTGTCAATCACAGCTTGGAGATTAACTCCATTAACCTTGAGGTTCACATTTGTTGCATCGTTTGCATTTATCGCATCTATATCATCACGATTGTTGTTTGCCTCATCTGAGTTTTCCATACTCGAAGCTTGGTACTAAACACTAAATTTAAACAATTGCTTAGTTGTATAACAATAGCTAGTCATCATACTGACGACCTGACATACACTAGCCATGGTATCATTAAACCATATAGGCTAATAGGTTATGAACAATCCTACTTAATGTTATTTGTATGTATATCAATTATATTTAGCCTAGGTCGCAAAAGGATCATCAATGGGGTCTAAGGTTTGGACCTAGTCCATTATATTTTAGACAAGGATCAATGCTTAAACTGCACTTGTCATATTGACAATCTTGTATAGCTCTACGGCTCGCCGCAAGGACTTTAAAATATGAAACATAACTTCGTCATAAAGGACATATAAATGTAGTAGATAGGCTTGTCATGAAGGACATTAATAGCCATAAGGCACGAAGGCCTTGTCGCAAAGGAAATATATGATATGGCATGAAAGCCTGTCACAAAGGACATTAATATATAAGCCGCAATCTTATATGATCAGGGGTTTTAAGGGTTGAACCTAGATCTTCACCTTCGGGCAGAGAGTCATAGACTACATCTGACATTGCTTTGAAAGGCAATTTATTTTGCCACATAGGCAAATCAATGGACATCACTAATGGATGTTTATACATATATATATATATATATAATTATCGTATTTGAGGATATTAGTCATGATCTTATCAATCTTATAGACTATAAGGCTTAGGCATTGCCCATCACCTTTGACGGTGAATCATAACGGTCTCATTTGTCAATGTTACTAATGGACAATATAGTATATAGCCCGTAGGCGAAACATCACTAAGGGATGTTAAGTAATATGATCATCGTATCAGATGATACTAGTCATGATCGCATTGATCATATAGACTATTATGCTTGGACATAGTCCAATATCTTTAGACAGGGGGTCGTAGACCACAACTGTCGTTGTCTTTTTGGACAACAAGTTTAGCCAGTAGGCACTTCATCACTAACGGATGTTTATGGTATGATCATCTCATTGATGATACTTGCCGTGATCTAATTCGATCATATAGGCTTTAAGGCTTGGAAGTAGTCCAAATACCTTGACGGCTGGTGTGGTTTCTCATGTCACACTGCCAGGAGTGTTAACATGTTCTTAGATGTTAACAAGGATTAATTTGTCTTAACGGTTACACAATATTACCATGATCTCATTGATCATATAGATTTGGAGGCTTGAACATAGTTCACCACCTCTTGGATAGAAGGGGATCTCCCTTAACTATCCTAGTAGAAGGAATAATTATCCTTAACTACCAAAAGTTTTAGCCAATTAATGTGGACTTGCCACTTGGCAGGGGTAAATCATTAAGAAGATCTTTTGGATTTATTTAGCTAATCGATAAAGTTCGAGTAAAATTTTCACTATTGTTTGATAAATGACAAAATGAATACCTATATAAAATTTTCAAAGCTTCCCATAGATTATTAGGAAATTTACAACAGTGCCTTATTCGGGACTTTTAGTATCTTATTTGTTCACAGAGGACTAAAAGAAAATTATAAGTCCGTTTGGGGACTTTTAAAAGATTATAACTCCTTATTATAAGTCCGTATGAGGACTATTAAAATATTATAAGTCCGTATGGGGACTATATTGAAATAGTTTACCCACGAAAGGTCTATAACGAAATATCATATCCGCTAAGGGACTATAGTGAAATCTTATGTCCACAAGGGACTATTTCGAAATAATATATCCCCAAAGGGATTTTTAATAAAATAACATGTCCATAAAAGGACTATATTGATACAGCGGGCGCACTAAAGGGCTTTGCTGAACAGATGTCCTCACAGGGACTCAATTCGAAGGATATGCTCATTTAAGGATTTTAATAAGTAAATGTCCATACTAGGACTATATAGAAGAGATAGGTCCTTATAGGGACTTATAGCGATACCTGTCCAATCAGGGACGAAAGGGAAAATATAAGTCCATATAGGCACTATAAGTTATGTTAACATTGGGATTATAGTGAAACGATATGTCCTCAAAAGGATTTTAATGAATTATTATATTCGCCAAGGGACTTCGATGACATAACATGTCTACAAAAGATTTTTAATGAAATAACACGTCCATATAAGGACTATATAACAAATGCCCATACAGGGTCTTAAGTCAAAAGGTATGTCCACATAAGGACTATTTAAATAGTGTATTTACCAAAAGGGATTTTTAATAAAATCACTTGTCCATGAAAGGACTATATTGAAATAGCATGCCCACCGAGGGACTTTATTGAATTATAATGTCCACAGAAGGGACTATATTGAAATATAATGTCCATAAAAGGACTATTTTGAAATACCAAGTCCACGAAAGGACTATATAGAAATATGACGTCCACTAAGGGATTTTTATCATGATATAATGTCCACAAAGGGACTATTTGAAATATAATGTCCTCGAAGGGACTATAATAACCATACGTATATACAAAGTCTTATCAGGAGACGTAGGTCCACAAGGACTATGATGAAATAATATGTCCACAAAGGAATTTTTAACAATCAAATGCCCAATAGAGGGTCTTTAAAGGAATAGAAAAGAAATATAATGGAAGAAGGGTTCTCCAATGTCTTCCTTGCTTTATTCTGGTTGTTTCTCTTCTTTATTTATCCTACGCAGTAGCGACACTGAAGATCTTAGTAAATAAAACAATTCAATTCAGGATCTATTGCCGAAGTAGAATCCAAGGATTCAATGGTTAAAGAAACGACATGGTTTATGGATTGAGTTTTGACTGGTATAGTCCAAGTCTGAAATTATAAAACTCGGAGATAGGAAATAGGGATTAATAGCATCCACATGTATTATCTTCATTATGGGACCCTCAGGGACCTTCTGGTATGGACTCCGATGTCTGGTTAAGAGTTCCAAATAAGTTTGACTTTGGGAATAGGTCCTTAAAGGTCTTTCCTTCAGCCGGTCGCACGCTTATCCTAGCTGTGGTACGAAGCTTGGCATTTCTTGGCTTCGGACGGGAAGAATCTCGATCAATGGCTTCTTTGCTTGGCGACATATTTATAATACATAAAATCGAAAACAATGTTTACTTAATAGGGATGAGAGCATTCCTATGTTAAGTCTTGTAGGGGCTTGCAAAAATGCCCCTAAACGACCCGTAAGTAAAAACCCGGACCCCTGAAACCCTAATCCATATCAAAAGTCAAGAAAAATCACATTTTGGTCTTCTCGCGGGCCGCGTAAACAATAAGCAGACCCTTACGCGGGCCGCGTCAACATAAGTTTGACCGGATAAGCTTTCCGGGCCACGTGTTGTCCACCTGGCAAACCTACTCGTGACACATGAAGCCTATACGTAGACTAGGGCCCCTCGCGGGCTGCGTAAAGTTTAAGTGTGGGTTTACACGGGCCGCGTAAAACCCATTTTCATGTTATAAATTGCTGGTGCATGGGGCTTTCATACTGTGTCAAAAATTTTGATCAAAAACGAAGTTCTGCTGCTCAAATTCGAAAATCACATTCACGGTAGTGAGGCGCTGCTACGATACAGGGTATTAACTCGATCACTGCTACGATTCAATGTTCGATCGATTGAAACTATCCGATGGATGTTTAAGGGCTGCCCAAACTCGGGCTATACTTTGTCATTCGTCGTAAATTCGATGGATGTTTAAGTATTGCACTTTGTCATTTGTCGTGAGGGTTTTAATCTCGTGAGTTATCGTAAATGTTGTATTAAGTTACTGACCTAGCCCGTATGCATTGTCATTTAATTTAGGTTACAAGGCTTATCAGTAGGCTAAACTCTGCCCTTTTAAACTTGCAATGTGAGTCATTCTCTTTTATTAATAATGTTTTACAATACTCCAATCATTTTCAAAAAGTTATAATTACAGGGATTAAGTCGTGGTTATCTTGAATCACTGGCTAGTGGGGTATTGAGCACATTACTAATTTCTCACGGTTAGGTTCATTAACCTAACAGTGATAATCATCACTACTTGGGTGAAAGGACCCAATAGTGGTATGACCATCGTCACCAGGAGGTGACACGACGCCAGATAAAAATAAGATAGAAGCCATTGTAATCGCTATTATGCTGTAATTTATAACTATGTGTCATTTTATGTAAACTTAATGACTCGCCAGTATTTCCCCGCTGACAAAATATTTTTAAAACATGTTTCAGGCGACCTGCTGTAAATCAAGGAAAATGTGCTACGGAGCACTAACAAAGCTTGAAGTGGTGGCTCAGTCAAATAAATAAACATGTTTTGTAAACCAGGGAATTTCCTTGTGAAATTCCGCTATTGTAAATTACGGGGTTTATCCCAAATTATTAAATAAAATAATCGGGCAGTTTCAAGTCTTAAAAGATCCTGTTAAACTTCCGCTGTCAACTTAATTAATAAATACCACAGGTTTCTGTCCCACGGCTCCTGGACCGGGTAAAACCGGGACGGGGGCCGTGACAGAAAAATGTGGTATCAGAGCCACTGATTTAAGCCAATTAAGTATTTAGAAATACTTAATTTTTCTGATTGCCATTCTGTGATTCTGTGAAAATTTAATTTGCAAAATTTTAACTTAGAATTTTGTGTGTTTCTTCATGTATGCTAACATCATGAATGAATTATTAGAAGCACTTCAAAACTTTTCTATCCATAGTTCAGATATGGATACCACCAGTATCTTCACTGGCTACCAGGCTGACACTGAAGAGCCAATGGTATTCCAAGCCCAACCTCAGGAAAAACCTAAACCGAAGAAAAGAAGAAGAATTGTAGGCTGGAGGCGTGTGCGTAGGAAGAGGCCAGCAACACAAAAAATTATAAAGACTGATGATCCTAAAGATAAAGGTAAAGGAATAGAGATCGGGGAAAGTTCAGGGCAAGCCCAAGAGATGCCACCCTGGGAGGAGTTGGACCGCCAACTAGCAAACAGCGACCTCATCGGACCTGCCGATGAGACTCTCTTCAATTACCCAGCTGAAGCCCAACTTCCAGTCAATCTGGAACCTGCTATCCCAGATCCCATTATCCACCCCCGACCTCTAGGAGAGCTAGAAGAATGGTGGACCACTGACTGGCAGTTTCAGAATCTCCTGAATAACCCTAATACCTTTTTCCCCCAATTTGATCCTGAGCCTCCACTACACCCACCTATGAGCTCCGAAAACTTGGCTGAACTCCGCCACTATGGCGAGGAGCTAGTGGACGGAGGAAATAGGATCCGGGAAGTAGGGGAGATGATATCCTAGAAATACGACTAGAGGGAACGTCATTTCTGAAGTGCCAGCTGACGGGATCGTATGTGGTTGTGGGAATGTGTATTTAATAATAATATAATAATAAAAATATAATTATGTAAAATAACTAAAAATAAAACTTGTGTAACATAACTGGTGTGTACGGATGCATATTAAAATATATAAAATATGGAAGTCGAAAAATCGACAATTTTGGCTATACGTGTTGACGTGATTATGTGCAATTAATTTATTGTGTTTGGTTGTTATTTATTTGGTGCTAATCACTTATATAAATTAATTACCAGATGGAACACGCTAGTAATGAACCAGTTAACGAAGTTAATCAATCTGAGCAAAACAATGGAGACCAATTTCTGAATAGGCAAGATATAGAGAATATTGTCGCTCACGGAATAGCCAATGCTATTCCAGCAATCCTTGCTGCTGCCCGAAATCCAGTTGAACCTCAACCAATTATTTCTAGCAAACGTACTCATGAAGACAACTTCAGTAATAGCGTAAATGGAGGCGGCAACATTAATAATAACGATAATGATGGGATGCAAGCCCCATTCCTTAAGAAAATGAAAGCTGCAACGCCTGGTTGCATTTACAAGGAATTTCTTGCCTGTAAACCGGCTGAATTTGCAGGCAATGAGGGGGCGACTGCCGCACTGCGTTGGTTGGAGAAAACCGAGGCAGTAATTAAAATAAGTAAATGTGCCGAGGAAGACAAGGTCATGTATGCGTCGCATCTTTTTAAGGAGGAGGCGCTAGAATGGTGGAATACGGTACTACAAGCCAAGGGGAGCGATGTGGCCTATGCCATGAGTTGGGAAGAATTTAAAAGTCTGGTGGAAAGAAAATTATGTCCCGAATATGAAAAAGAGCAAATGGAAAATAAATTCTTGAACCACCGGATGGTGGATGTAGATTGTCGAGGGTATACTTCGATATTCTTCGAGTATGCTAGAGTGGTACCAACCCTGGCTTCGCCAGAACCGGTACTTATTTCCCGCTATATTTGGGGATTGATTGGCGAAATCCGTGATATCGTTAAAGCTGCGAGACCTCGCACTATAGACGATGTTGTGGAATTAGCTAACACCCTAACTGACGGGCTAGTACGCACAAGAGAAGAAAATCAGAAAAAGGAAGTGGCCCAAAATATTACCCAAGGATTCCGTGTGGGTAACAATAGTAATTTCAAGAAAAAGGGAACTGGGCAATATTCCACTGCTCCATTCTGCGGTACCTGTAAAAGAAAGCATTTTGGAAGATGCAAAGGGTATTGCAATTTCTGCAAGATTCCAGGGCATCAAGAGGAAGATTACAGGAGGAAGAAATCAACAATCTGCTACAACTGTGGAGAAGCTGGACATTTTAGGCCAAACTGCCCTAAACTGGTCAAACCAGCTGACAACAAAGCCAAACCTGCAGAAGGAACTACCAAGAAAAACACAAGAGCCTTCCAACTAACTACTCAAGAAGCCGAGCTAATCCCTGATGTGATATCTGGTACGTTCCTAGTTCATGACGTTTATGCAAAAGTATTATTCGACTCTGGTGCAAACCAAAGTTTTATAAATACTTCGTTTTGTCAAGCTCTTAACCTACCCTTAACCAACCTTAGACAAATTTTTACGGTAGAAACGGCAGATGGGAATTCTGTTAACATAGATAAGCTTTTGCGAGAAGGAAAGATAGAACTCTTAGGCCATAAATTTTCTACAAACCTATTACCCATGAATTTAGCTGGATTCGATGTGGTGTTAGGAATGGATTGGTTAGTAGCCAACCATGCTCAAATTCTCTGTGATAAAAATTCCATAGAAATTTATACACCCACAGGAGAATTAGTGATGATTACAGGAGATAAGCCACGTAAGCCACTGAAATTCGTTTCAGTAATGAAAGTGGCCAGTTATTCAAGAAAACAAGGAATAGTGTATATGATTTCAGTAATCATTAACACGAAAGGTAAGGAACTTAAAGAAATTCCAGTAGTATCAGAATACCCGGATGTATTCCCAGAAGAACTACCAGGATTACCACCCGATAGGGAAGTAGAATTTAGAATTCATCTAATTCCTGAAACTACACCGATAGCCAATGCACCTTATCAGTTAGCACCCACCTAAATGTTAGAATTGAAAAAGCAGTTAGATGAATTGCTCAGTAAAGGATTTATACAACCTAGTTCATCCCCGTGGGGAGCACCCGTGTTGTTCGTGAAAAAGAAAGATGGTTCAATGAGAATGTGTATTGATTATAGGGAATTGAATAAGGCTACAATTAAGAATCGATACCCATTACCTAGGATTGATGATCTTTTCGATCAACTTCAAGGAGTTAGATATTTTTCTAAGATAGATTTACGCTCCGGATACCATCAGTTGAAAGTACAAGAAGAAGACATACCTAAAACTGCTTTCAGAACTAGGTATGGTCATTACGAGTTTACAGTCATGCCCTTTGGACTAACAAATGCTCATGCAGCATTTATGGACATGATGAATAGAATCTGTAAACCGTATTTGGATAAATTTGTAATTGTCTTTATCGACGATATACTCATTTATTCCAAAAGTCAGGACGAGCATTATGAACACTTGCATGCACTCTTAACTTTGTTAAGAAAAGAGAAACTCTACGCCAAATTCTCGAAATGTGAATTTTGGCTACAAGAGGTACAATTTTTAGGACACTTAGTGAATCATGAAGGCATTCACGTAGATCCCTCCAAAATAGAAGCGATCACCAAATGGAAGGTTCCGCAATCAGCTATGGAAGTTAGAAGTTTTCTAGGGTTAGCCGGATACTATAGACGATTTATTAAGGATTTTTCCAAAGTAGTTGTGCCATTAACTAAGCTAACCTGTAAAGCAGTGAAGTTTGAATGGGGACCTAGACAAGAGGAAGCTTTTAAGATTCTAAAGCAAAGATTAACAAACGCCCCAATTCTTGCCTTACCAGAAGGAACATAAGATTTTGAAGTATATTGTGATACCTCTAAGCTAGGATTAGGATGTGTGTTAATTCAACGCAAGAAGGTAATTGCGTACGCCTCAAGGCAATTGAAAAAGCGCGAGGAAAATTATACGACACATGACTTAGAGTTAGGAGCCATAATTTTTGCCCTTTAGATTTGGAGACACTATTTCTATGGGAGTAAGTTTACTGTCTATACAGATCTTAAGAGTTTAATATACATATTTGGGCAAAAAGAATTGAACATGAGGCAAAAAAGATGGATGGAAATCTTAAGTGACTACGACTGTGATATTCAATATCACGAAGGAAAAGCAAACGTAGTTGCTGATGCTTTAAGTCGTAAGTATCATGAGAAACAACGACGAGTTCGTACTCTTAGATTAAGTTTACAATTGGACTTAATGAAACAACTGAAGAATGTTCAAGAAACAGCAAATCAAGGAAAGATTGAAAACGGCTCAAGATCGCAAGAAGAGTTATGCAGACAATCGACGCAAGCCACTAGAATTTCAAGTTGGAGACAGAGTACTATTAAAAGTTTCTCCTTGGAAAGGAGTAGTTCGGTTCGGTAAGAAAGAAAAGTTAAGTCCAAGATACGTAGGACCATTCCCAGTAATTCAACGCATAGGACCAGTTGCCTATCGCTTACAACTACCAGAGGAGCTAGCAGGAGTACATGACTTATTTCATGTATCCAATCTCAAGAAATGTTTATCTGACGAATCCCTGGTAGTCCCTCTTCAAGACATACAAGTGAATGAAAAATTGAAGTTCATAGAGAAACCACTTCAAATAGAAGACAGGAAGATCAAGTTTCTCAAACACAAAAGATTGGTACTGGTTAAAGTTAAGTGGGATTCAAAAAGAGGACCCGAATACACCTGGGAGCTGGAATCGGAGATGAAGCGAAAGTATCCTCACTTATTTCAGTAAATCTCGAGGACGAGATTTTAAATAAGGTGGGGAGGATGTAAGGACCTGTCAAAATGCCCCTAAACGACTCGTAAGTAAAAACCCGGACCCCTGAAACCCAAATCCATATCAAAAGTCAAGAAAATCACATTTTGGTCTTCTCGCGGGCCGCGTAAACAATAAGCAGACCCTTACGCGGGCCGCGTCAACTTAAGTTTGACCGGATAAGCTTTCTGGGCCACGTGTTGTCCACCTGGCAAACCTACTCGTGACACATGAAGCCTACACGTAGACTAGGGCCCCTCGCGGGCCGCGTAAAGTTTAAGTGTGGGTTTACACGGGCCGGGTAAAACCGATTTTCATGCTATAAATTGCTGGTGCATGGGGCTTTCATACTGTGTCAAAAATTTTGATCAAAAACAAAGTTCTACTGCTCAAATTCGAAAATCACATTCACGGTAGTGAGGCGCTGCTACGATACAGGGTATTAACTCGATCACTGCTATGATTCAATGTCCGATCGATTGAAACTATCCGATGGATGTTTAAGTGCTGCCCAAAATCGGGCGATACTTTGTCATTCGTCGTAAATTCGAGGGATGTTTAAGTATTACACTTTGTCATTCGTCATGAGGGTTTTAATCTCGTAAGTTATCGTAAATGTTGTATTAAGTTACTGACCTAGCCCGTATGCATTGTCATTTAATTTAGGTTACAAGGCTTATCAGTAGGCTAAACTCTGCCCTTTTAAACTTGCAATCTGAGTCATTCTCTTTTATTAATAATGTTTTACAATACTCCAATCATTTTCAAAAAGTTATAATTACAGGGATTAAATCGTGCTTATCTTGAATAACTGGCCAGTGGGGTATTGTGCACATTACTAATTTCTCACAGTTAGGTTCATTAACCTAACAGTGATAATCATCACTACTTGGTTGAAAGGACCCAATAGTGGTATGACCATCGTCACCAGGAGGTGACACGGCGCCAGATAAAAATAAGATAGAAGCCATTGTAATCGCTCTTATGCTGTAATTTATAACTATGTGTCATTTTATGTAAACTGAATGACTCGCCAGTATTTCCCCGCTGACAAAATATTTTTAAAACATGTTTCGGGCGACCTGCTATGAATCAAGGAAAATGTGCTACGGAGTACTAACAAAGCTTGAAGCGGTGGCTCAGTCAAATAAATAAACATGTTTTGTAAACCTGGGAATTTCCTTGTGAAATATCTCTATTGTAAATTACGGGGTTTATCCCAAATTATTAAATAAAATAATCGGGCAGTTTCAAGTCTTAAAAGATCCTGTTAAACTTCCGCTGTCAACTTAATTAATAAATACCACGGGTTTCTGTCCCGCGGCTCCTGGACCGGGTAAAATCGGGACAGGGGCCGTGACAGGTCTAGACTCAGAAGGTCTAAGGAATATGCTATTGTGTCATTTGAGACTAAACACTAAAGGCAAATGTTTAATTCACTCAAACGTTGGCTCTGATACCAACCTGTCACACCCCGATATTTCCACATATGACCGGTGGGCCCGTTGGGGAGTATCGTGACGTAGTTGATATCATCATGGTCAAATATACACAATTTAATGCACAGCGAAAGATTAGGAAGAAAATATTAATACAAACCGAAATGCAAAGTATAATTAAAATATTATACAAACGATTGTGAGTGGATCCACAAGCGGATCTAGAGTAGAATACACATTATTGTTCAACAGACGTTAAGCACTAAGAACTTGCAAGATTCCTTAATTAGAGCTCAGCAGCTTCCATCCAATTTCGCGTAGTACCTGCCACTTAGTCTTTTTTTAAAATACGTCAGTTTACACTGGTAAATACAATTAACTGACTCTTTTAAAAAACATTTATAAAATTGGTTTGGATGCACAAGGCATAAAATCTTTTATAACTTGGGACAATTATTTAAAAATAATCTTGTATACAGATTTCTATGTTTGTCGTCCGTTCAGGACCCGAATAGAAGAGCAGGTATAAGATTAATAGACACACCACAAGTATAGGCCCACAAGGAGTTTCCTCACGAGTGAGATACCGTTTATACATACGCAACTGTCAGGTGTATGCCTACACCCCGTGCTTAAGCCGTGGCCATTTCAAATGAATGAGCCGAGGATATCCAGGACACGGTCATTAACCCCCCAAAGGCATTGTGTCAAACAAAATAGATTAAAACGGGTTATGTAAATTTGTTAATCACAATCCGATTAAATGATTTCATACCCGACCAAGCGGTATTATTATAATACTGTATCCCAAGCCCGTATAACGGAAAATAAGTTAAAAGTATTTATCAGAGCTAAAATGTATATTATACTCAGCCGTATATTCTAATCAGCGAGTGTAGGTAGCTTTTACTAGGCTCCTAATCTGGAACGAATGTTATATTAACCTATTAGATTCCTAACGGGTCTTATTTAAGTTGTAACTTAGACCGGTTAGTTTTTAAAGAAAGGTTTTACGGTACAAAACGCAAGATTAAGCGATGACCGGATTGGAATGTGATTTAGACCCGACAATTATGAAGACTTGTTTATAATGGGTAAACTAAACACATTCTGGATTTTGAAGTAAAAATGATAATGTTTGACCCGTTTCGGTTAATTTACGCAAACTAGTTACATAAACCGTACCGAACGCGTATATGCATAACGGGTAACCGAATGAGTCATGCATAGGTCCCATAAGTTATTATGCTTAAAATATGTTATGATACCAGTAGGATATTTTCCATTATGCCCAAAACGAATTTAAAACCAATTTAAGCCCCGAAAGGGTAATTTGGTCATTTTAAAGTTTATAAAAGAGGTTTATTAGCAAACTGAGGTTCTGGTCTAAAATATTCAGTAAAAATATTTATTTCATCAAGTTACATTAGTAAGATATCATACATATGTGAGGTTTATCATTTATGGCCAAACTATGCACCGCATGGGCATTTTGGTCATTTCACATATGCTTTTAAGGTCAAATTTGGAAATCTGAGTTCAAGACTTATACTTACAGTTAAAGTATAAAATTTTATTCTTAAAATCAGTAGGTAACAAGTCTTAAGCATTAAATATGGTTTTAAACCATACTATGCGCTTAATAAGCGTAAAAGTCAGTATTTGACGATATTTGAGATGTTTATAAAATTTTGAAGTTTTGATCAGTCTCTAAAGCTTAAAATATTTTATTTAACATATGTTATCCGTAGGAAAAGGTTTGGTATTCAAATCATATGTTAAACTCATTTTATTAATGAAAATGGCATTATCGTCAATTACCGAATTCATGCTAGAACTCCTTGTTATGGACAGTATAAAATTGGACAAAAAATTCCAAAAATCCCTAAATATTATATCATAACAGTGGGTAGGAAGTTTGGTGCCAAAAATTGGGTTTAAATATGATTTATGCCAAAAATGCAATTTAATTAACAAAAAGTTTTGTTTTACGATATTGTGCATAACTTCTATTTGAGACCAGAAACGGATGTCAAATTTTTAGGACATGTTTATAATCCAGTAATAAAGATTTTTGTCCTCTCACATTTTCAAAAATTTTGTTTATATAACATAAGGGCAAAATGGTCAACTTTTAAGCATTTAACGGAAACATGTAAAGGATTCAGATTTCTAAGGGACCATGTAGTATAACCTCATAGGGTTATACTAACATATAATATGGTCACAAAGGAACCCTAGGGCATAACTAAACTAAGCTAATTCGGGTCAAAACTGAAAGTCAAAGCAAAAGTCTACTTTTGCGACTTTCGGTTACGAACCGATCCTAAACTCAAAATTGTCGGGTTGAACATGCCTAGACATGTTCAATTAATATTTACCAAAGTTATTAAAGTGACAAAACTGATTTTATAGTTTCTACAATATAAGTTATGAATTTATTTAAAACTGACCCGTTTGACTTTTATTTTAATTACTTTGACCCGACAATTAACTAAGTAAACGTGGTAATTAGGAGGTGCCCTTTTGAGGGTTTAACACCTACCTAATTACGATCACGTAACCATGTTCGTTGCGAACAATGGCTTGACCATTTATGGTCTAGCAAAAAGTCAAAGCGTTTATCGAAAATGCTTGACTTTTCAGCTCTAAAAGTCAAATAAGATAAATAGTCACAAAAGGACACTTACAATTGGTCCTATGGACTGAAGAAAACTTTATGGAGGTTCCCAATTGCTTAGGATCCTCTATGATTGAGAGATATGCAGATTTGAATTGAAAGTGTGAGTTGCTCAAATGAAAAACAACCCCTATTTATAGTTTTTGGAATGAAAGAGGATCATGACTAGTGTTCTTGGGGTGAATGAGATCATCACATGTGTAATACCAGTTTTAAAAACCATCTAAGAGTCCCTAGATTTGGGTTTTGTGAGAGTGGAAGTGGTATAAGGGGACTGCAAAGAAGAACCTACAGCTGGAAGTAAGTTTCTATCCAAACTGAGTCGTCACCACAGCAAAAGGGGTATGCTGTGGCGTCGCGCCACCACCCCTATCTCAGCAAAACAAGTTTTAAACTTGTTATTTTTAGTCCCTGCACCTTTATAAGCTATGTATCTTTCATTTTAAGCACAATGGGCCCTTGTAGTTAGTTTGTAAATGATCTAGGGAGTATAACCAAACACCATTAGGTCCGGTTTACTTAAACGATTACCGAAAACACTAGTTTCTGCTCGTTGACGCTTTTAACCCTTTAATTTGCGAACTTGTGCGTTTTAACGCGAAATGGCATAAAAGCCTTTCAAGATCAATAATAAGCATTCCAAGGGTATGATGGGATATTACGACACTCCAGTTTACTCCAGTTTACTCCAATTTGCTTAAATGGTCGCTCAAAGGTGTAGTTTTATAGTTTGACGCTTTCGGCCCCTTTAATGCACAACTTGCGCGCATTATCATTTTATCGCGTCAAAGCCCTCTATTATCCATATTAGGCATTCTTCAGAGTATTATCAAACATCACGATGCTTCGAGTTCGTTAAAAGGTCACTCAAAGGTTAATTTGAACACGCTGACACTTTCAACCCCTGTGGTTTGTAAATTTTTGGTTTTAAGCATAAACGGCTTCTTGTGTTCAACAATTTATTCAATAAAGAATACGAACATCATATGAGGTCAATCAGAGGCACAAATTTGGCATGTTGACATTTTTAGTCCCTCAACATTCAAAGTTTTTTATTTTTCGCAAAAAAATTTAGTCCCTAATAGTCAACGTTTGACTTCAATAGAGTTTAGTACACGTGTCAACACATCATTGGACGTGATTTTACGAGGTGTTAGATATGAGTTGCTCTAAATTAGGGTCTGCAGTTGTAGTTGCTAGAATATGAAAGTTTGCTAGACTCCTATTGAGCATATCTTGGGTGTGAGCATCTGTTTTTCTCTTAGCGGCTGTTAGAACTCGCTGTTGTTGTAACTTTTTCATCTTCTTCCTACGTTCATGCGCACCTCTGCTAAACCATCCTCTCTTTTTAGGAGGGAATGGTTCTTCAGATTGAGCCTTGAACACGAATATCCCGTCTTCATTGTCAGCTGAATACCCTGAGAGGGTAGGCTGTGAAGAGGTACCTTCATTTCTAGGTGAGCTGGACAACTGACGGTAGACAACTGATCGCTCATACTGTAAACTAACAAATAGTCAAACAACACATAACAATAATATACAGATATGCACATATTTCTGTAGATAATTTCCTAACATTTTGAATAACATCTTGGTATCAGCAGAACACTTATGTGGCTGAATCAGTGGCTTAGCTCTGATACCACCTTCTGTCACAGCCCCCGTCCTCTTAATTACCCGGGAACGGGCGGCCGCGGCCAGTTTCGGTGGTATCGGTGTTTATCATTTTTGGCAGCGAAAATTACATCAGGACCGTAGTTAGGAAATATTTTATCAGAGTAAAATACCACACTTTTATAATATTAAACACGTGGGAAATTCCCAAGTTTTCAGTACACGCATTTTTATAGGGTTAAACCCTATGTTATTTAATAAAAACATTTCTTTATTTAGGTAACTTTTATAGCCACTTTTCCAAGCCTTCAGTGCTGTCCAGCTGGCTTCTATTTGGATTTCACATTTTGTTACCTGAAACGCGTTTAAAAACATTTTGTCAGTGAGAAATACTGGTGAGTGAATCCCAGTTTAATCAAGAAGAGTTTTATCCTTTTACAGTATTGAGAGCGATTACAATGTTTATATCTACACAATTACTCATTCAGTACTGTCAATCCATGACTGGTAGGTCATATTACACATTGGCTATCTCGTTGTCCAATGGTAACGTGTTCCATATTTTGTATACAAAACCCCAACATACCGGCAGTAATTGAAGAATTACAAAGACTCAATCACTGCTAATCACATTGTAAATTATTTAAGGTTTTGTAAAAGCAATTTGTAAAAAGGTTTACAAAAAGGAGATTACTCACATTGTTGTCTTAGGGTTTTCCTTAAGGATTTCCTGGTGATTATCTATTAATTACACAAATGCACACGCATTAGTATAATAACTCGATATTTACATTAGTAATACCCTCCCAGAGACGGCATTCTAATGACTACGTCGGGCAGAACCACGACAGCCGTTACGGAACCCTAGATTAATCGGGCATCGTATTTAATACGTAACCGGGGTTATGATACTTACAACGAGGCAGAACTTCGTTATTTAGGGGGGTATAATGCCCGAGTATAGCTTATACTATATAGAAATTCGAGAGAAAGTTGAGAAATGAACGACGTAAACTGAAGGCCTGAGCTCCCATTATATAGGGCTGGTCGACCAGGTTCTCGCGGCCCGCGAAAGAGAAAGGGAGGGCCTACGCGGCCCGCGACATAGGGTCTAGCCTTGATTTGTCACCGATCTAGCTTCGCCACGTGTTGACACATGGCGGCTTCCGGGTTAGGCCGCATGTCAAGGCGCTCGCGGCCTGCGTAAGATGGAGAGCGGGTCTTCGCGGCCCGCGACAGATCATAAAAATGGATTTTTATTAAATTTTAATTTGTATAAGGTATTTTGAGCTCGGTTTTTGCATACGGGGTATATTTTAAGGCATATAGGGACAGTTTAAATATACTAGGGGTGTCGGAAATATTTTGGAGGGTTGTTATATTGGTCCTCATTCGAACTTAACTGATTTGCAAGTCAATCTTGTTAAGGGAATGGCTATTCTAGAAAAATCTCGGATAAACCGTCTATAATAACCTGCTAATCCAAGAAAACTTCTCACCTCCGTTGGTGATTCAAGGACTTTCCATTTAGTAATCGCCTCGATATTTGTGGGATTCACATGAATTCCTTCATGATTAACTAAATGTCCAAGGAATTGCACTTCTTCTAACCAAAATTCGCATTTTGAAAATTTAGGATAAAGCTTTTCTTTTCTTAGCAAATTTAAAAGTGTGTGCAAATGCGCTGCATATTCTTCTTTACTCTTAGAGTAAATAAGAATATCATCTATAAAGACAATTATGAATTTATCCAGATATGGTTTACATGTTCTGTTCATCATGTCCATAAATGCGGCTGGGGCATTGGTTAAACCAAATGGCATGACGGTAAATTCATAATGACCATACCTTGTTCTGAAAGCAGTTTTAGGAATGTCATCTTCCTGTACTTTTAATTGATGATATCCTGAGCGTAAATCGATCTTAGAAAAGAATCGAGCTCCTTGCAGTTGATCAAACAGATCGTCGATTCTCGGTAATGGGTAACGATTTTTAATCGTAACATTGTTCAATTCACGGTAATCAATGCACATACGCATCGATCTATCCTTCTTCTTGACAAACAAGATTGGTGCTCCCCATGGTGATGAACTTGGTTGTATGAAACCTTTCTCCAAAAGTTCATCCAATTGTTTCTTCAGTTCCTGCATCTCTGTTGGTGCTAAACGGTAAGATGCCTTGGCAATCGGTGTCGTCCCTGGTAGTAGGTGAATTCTGAATTCAACCTCTGTATCTGGTGGTAATCCAGGTAGCTCTTCTGGAAAAACATCTGAGAATTGAGATACTACGGAAATATCTTTCAATTCTTTTCCTTTAGTGTTAATGATTATAGAAATCATATACACTAGTGATCCTTTCCTTGCATAGCTCGCTGTTTTCATCACATAGATGAATTTCGTGGACCTAGTTGGCTTATCTCCCTTAATGGTGATCTTTTCACCTTTTGGTGAACTAACTTGTATTGACTTTTGATCACATAGAATACTGGCTTTATTGGCCATTAACCAATCCATTCCTAATACGATATCAAATCCAGCTAGATTCATTGGATAAAGGTTAGCAAAAAAAGTATGGTTTAATTTTTCTATTATTGCTCCTTGCAAGATTTCAGTGATCTTAATGGATTCTCCAATTGTCATTTCTACTAAACATTCATGTTGAAGTTTAGTTAATGGTTGATTGAGAAGTTTGCAGAACGAAGTATTAATAAAACTTTGGTTTGCACCAGAGTCAAATAATACTTTAGCAAAAACATCATTAACTAAAAACGTACCTGCAATCACATCCGGAATCATCTTGGCTTCTTCCGCAGTCAGGACAAATGCTCTAGCATTCTTAATAGTCTTGTTGTTCATGGTTGGAGCTAGTTTCAGACAGTTTGGCTTGGTATGCCCCTTTTCTCCACAATTGAAGCATATTCCATTACTGAGTTTCTTCCTACAGTCTTCTTCCTTGTGTCCCGATATCTTGCAGAAGTTGCAGCATATGGAACATCTTCCTGAATGCTTCTTCTTACAGTACTTACAGTAAGGTGCATAAGTAGAACCTATATTCTTCCCACGGTTGAGATTACCGTGGCGAAATTCCTGGGTAAGCTTCTGGACTAGGTTCTTCCTCTGCTTTTCTTCTTGTGTACGTACTAATTCATCAGTCAAGGTATTGGCAAGTTCTACTGCTTCTTCTATGGTTTATGGCCTAGCTGCCTTGACTACGTGTCTGATTTCACTAATTAATCCCCAGATGTAACGGGAGATTAATACTGGTTCTGGGGTAGCTAGGGTTGGCACTATTCTAGCATATTCGAAGAATATGGTAGTGTAACCCTTGCTGTGTACTCCAGTCATTCTAAGGTTTAAGAACTTATTAGCAATTTGTTCCTTTTCATTGGGAGGACAGAATGTTCTTTCGACCATGTTCTTAAAGTCAGTCTATTCCATATTATAAACTCTGCCACTTCCCCTAGACTGGAGAATAGTATTCCACCATTCTAAAGCTGCATTCTTAAAAAGATTATAGGCAAACATAATTTTGTCTTCCTCTGCGCATTTGCTTATTTTTAAGACTGCTCAGTCTTTTCTATCCAACGTAGAGCTGCAATGGCTCCTTCATTGCTAGAGAATTCTATTGGTTTGCAAGACCAGAATTCTTTGTAAGAACAACCATACGACATGGTTCTTCTTCTTTTTGGAATAGGCAATTGAAGTAATGGTCCATTTATTCGCGTTGTGACTGGGTTCAGTAGGTGGTCGTTTACTTCCACTATTAGTTTTATTATTTTTTGCTACTTTAACAGTCTTGATAATATATGGCATAGCATCTATGATTCCTTGTGCTACTATGTGATGGATGACACTGTTATCTATTTGGTTCCCATTATTATCATTATTCTGGTTTTCCTGGTTTACTTCGTTGTCCATCTGGATTATAAACATTTACCAGGTATTAATATCAAATAATAAGATTTAATGTAAACAATCAAACAAACAGATTGATCAAAATCGTCGAGCATTGCGGCATTTACTCTTTTTCATATATATTCGTTACAATCTAAAACTGAAATGTAAACACACTACTAGTTAGGCATCTATAGATATTAGGTTACCTATTTTAGTTGATTTGATGATTTTTTTTTCAAACTACACGCATTTATATAGATATATCTATATTTATTATTATTACTATGAGTTGAACTGCATCTCCCGCTCGTCGTATTTCCACACGAGCTTCTCTCCTATCTCTCTCATCCTCTCTCCTCCTTCTATCAATTCCTCACCATACATGCGGAGTTCCTGTACATTCTGGTCACTCATGGGTGGTCGTGGTCTGGGTACTGGATCAGGGTACAAAGGTAACGGTTCTCTATATGGGTATGGGTTGTTTAAGATTTCCTGAACATACTGGTCATTATCCCAATATAGATCTAGAGGGTTAAGGTTTGTGTATTATGCTATGGGGTTTGGAATTAGTTCTTCATGTGGGTAGAGTTCCCTATAATCCCTATGGTCATCATTCCATGGATCACATGCTAAAGGATTGGGTGCTGGGATTCCAGGTATCTCGTCAGGGTCAAAGGATGGTATGGGAAATTCGGTTCCTGGATTGGGTTCTATTTCCATTGGTTGAGTTGGGAATAGTGGCAGTGGTTGTGGTGTAATTATCTGTTCTAGGTTTGGATCTATTGCAGTGGTGGCTAGTATGTGAAAGTTGGCCAATTGCCTATTGACTATGTCTTGGGTCTGGGCATTCATTTCCCTATTAGCTGCTGCTAAAGCCCTTTGTTGCTGTAACTTTCTTATTCGCTTCCTACGCTCATGTGCTCCCCGACTGAACCATCCTCTCTTTTTCGTAGGGAATGGTTATTCGGATTGCGCCTTAAATATGAGGATTCCCTCTTCTGTATCAGTAGAATACCCCGAAGGAGTAGGCTGTGAGGAAGTTCCTTCACTTTTGGGAGAACTAGACAGGTGACGATAGGCGTCAGACGGACCTTGATCGCTCATACTGTAAACTAACAGATTATCAAATAACACAAAAACAATAATATACACATAATCACATAGATTATTTCCTAACATAATTGACAAAATATTGGTGTCAACATAACACTTATGTGGCTCAAATCAGTGGTTGTAGCTCTGATACCACCTTCTGTCGCAACCCCGACCCCTATCTCGGGAGTGGGCAGCCGCGAGACTCAGAGCTGGTGGTATCGATGTTTATTAATTTTGGCAGCGGAAATTACATCAGGACCGTAGTTAGGAAATAGTTTATCAGAGTAAAACACCTCATTTTATAAAAAATAAACACATGGGTAAAACCCAAGTTTCCATTTATAATGTTCTTATAGGGATAATCCCTATCTTATTGAAATAAAACTTCTTCTTTAGGTAACTTTGATAGCCACTTTTCCAAGCTTTCAGTGCTCTCCAGCCGGCTTCTATTTGGCTTTCACATTTTGTTACCTGAAACGCGTTTTAAAAAGTTTTATCAGCAAGAAATACTGGCGAGTGAATCCCAGTTTAATCAAAACAAGTTTTATCATTTTACAGCATTGAGGGCATCCGCAATTACATTTGTTTACATCTACTTTAATTACCACCCACGGTACTGTCAATCCTGACTTGTGGTCATGCTACTACTCACAGTGTAGTAACAAGTAATGTATATAAAACCCCAACATACCGACAGTAATTGTAGAATCACAAATACTCAATCACTGTTAATTATAATTTAAAACAATTGAGGTTTTGTAAAAGCAGTTTACAAAAAGAGGAATTACTCACAAAAAGGTTTACAGAAAGAGGATTAACTCACATTGCTATTTTAGGTATTTCCTGGTGACTTCCTGGTTATAATCTATTAAATTAAACAATGCACACGTGTTAGGAAGATAACCCAATTTACATTAGCTATACCCCCCTCCCGAGACAGAACTCCAACGACTGAGTCAGGCAAAGCCTCGACATGCGCTACGGAGCACTAGATCAATCGGGCAGAGTAACTAATACGTAACCGGGGGTTATAATACTTACAACGAGGAAGAGCTTCGCTTTTTAGTGAGTATTATGCCCGGATATTATTTCTACTATAAAGAAATTTGAGAAAGAAAGTCAGACTTTGAACGAGTTGGAAATGAATCTCGATCATGCTATTTATAGGCCTGATCAGACAAGCCGTCGCGCCCCGCGACTCCCTAGGCTAAGCCCGTCACGGGCCGCCAGGGACTACGTGTCGCGTATAGGGTTGCCGAGTTAGGGGTAGCCTTGGTGAGTCATGTGCCACGTGGCACAATGACTTGTCTGGCAAACAAAGGCCGTCGCGCCCCACGACACCATGGAGATGTGTCCGACACAGGCCGCCACAGGCAATAAAAAATTCTTTTATTTGATTTTTAATAATATAAAGGTGTTTCGGGTCTGTTTTTCGTATACGGGGTATATTTTAGGACGTATAGGGGTGTTGTATAGGGGTGTTTAAGGGTTCTGGGAGAGTTTTTATACCGAAACCAGCCAGTAACTCTTCCTCAATCTCAACCGGCTCCCACTTACTCGAATCACCGGCTCCAGAGACTCCATAGGAAAGAACATTCTCTGCTAACAACAACTTCCCAGGAGAGATTTCATTCGGATCCCTGGCCTTCTGAACCCAACATCGATTTCCACACTCTCTTTGAACATCCCATTTGCTCCCACTATAACGTAAACTTCCACCTGTGCTCAGACCTTTGAATACGCTCAAGCGGATTACCTGGAATCCTAGAGTCCTTTGCTGTTAAGTGGACTCGTTTAACTCTCGAATCAGCAATCCAAGACTTTACTACTCGGAAGTTGGTTCACTTCTTCTAGCAGTGCGATAACCTGCACACTTTCTAAATTATAAGTCTTTAACAATAGATCCATTGTTGCTTCACCGAAGTGGGTAACAAGAAATGAAGCAAAATAGAATCTTGAACCCACGAGACTTCACTGTTTACCACTGAGTCCCAATGCATCAAACCCATATACATTCTCAGAAGCATAATTTCACTAATGAATGTCCACACCTCCATGCAGCCTCACCAAGTCATCAATGCCCAACTCCCACTGTCACATTATCCCAACTTATGCCAAACTGACACCCATGTGTCGAGTCTTCACTTATACTTCCTTAGTGAAAATCTTCACCCAATATTAGTACAAAGATCCCCTCAAATGTCAAACCACTGTTCACCACCGAACAAGAATAGCTTAACTGCTTCAGACCGGCTAATTGGCAAACATTATAACAGCAGTCAAGCATTCATGGAAAGCAAGCAGTGCCAATGGTTCTATGATCGTACACACGATCAGTTAAAGCAAACGCTAACCGAAAGATCATCCAAATGATCAATAGTTAACATAACTTGCCACTAGCTTTTTTTTCACTTATGTCATCACCAGCACACCCGCTAGTTCCATTTTCTCCAGGTTTATCCATCATCAGTACCGCATCCAAGTTTCTTAACAAGCCAATCAACCAAAATCCAAACCATCGAAAATTTTATCCAAACCATCTCTTCTTCAATTATAACATTAACTAACGAGAACAAATCAGAAACGGTGAACAGGCACAACAATGGCACGGGGCCTAAAATTGACGATTGTTCTACTGAACATTGTCAAACAAATCGATTGGCTCTTGCAAAACTGATAAATCAAGTAACTGTAAATAGTTACCTCAAAATGATCTTCTGCAGACAAATCCTGTCCAACACGTTGAAATATCACAAAGTCGGTTACTAAAGAAATTTGGTTGATAATAAATGTCAAACCTAAAATCAGAAAACAAATCCTACTTAGCCCGCAACCCAAACTAGATCAACGACTGAATAGACCTCGCCAATGCTTCTAATCAAATTAAAAATATAACCTAGTGGGTAGAAAAATAAGGGTTTTATTTCGGTACTAACTTTCTTGGTCCCTGACTCCTCGTGCACTCCATTTTCAAACACCGGCCACAAACACAAAACTCAAGACAATTCGGACAACACCCGATAACAAACCACGACCCCTAATCAGAACAAAAAAAAGAACCTGAAACCATACCTATTTCTGTTGTGTTCTTTTTTTCTAGCTGAACAAAAAAAACTAGACTGTTTTCCTTTTATTCCTTTGTCCTAGATAGACACAAGGAGTATTGACACCTCCTTGACTTTGGCAGCTGGTAAACAATCGGTGTAACATAATGGGGTTCGACAATTAAACACAAAAAATACCACCAATTTATCTCCTCCCGTCCACGAGAACAAGCAAGAAAACAAAATAAATATATGGTATACTTTCTTATTTTTCATAGCAAAGTTCAAGAAAAGAAGTTAATTTACTCTTTCACGTGGCCAAAAGCGAAACACACAACTTGTTAGGTCTTAAGTGACGCAGCGGAACCAAACACACAAACGACACACACGATTATCTGCGATAAACAGAAAATAATAAACACAACTGATGTATTGCAAGATACATCTCTTTTCCATGTATAGTTTGTATGGCTTCTTTAAAGTACTCAGCTTCTTTTTCTTTTTCTTCTGCATTGGTCAGCTGTTTCCTCTTTTCTTGGTTTATCACAATGATAGAGGTATCTGCTGATGTGAGCAGTAGTTTAGGATCAATGACCTGTTTTGGCTCTTTGTCTTCAGGCTTCTTTGGTGAATTAGGATCTGTCATTTTTCTTCTTTTCAGCCGTTCATAAGCCTCATCTGTATACTGCTTTGTCCATTTTGCTATGGCTTTAGCAGTATCCACCTTTGCATCCACCAGCTCCTGCTTCTTTCTTTTGTACTCAGATGTAAGGTCAGCAATGAGCTTTTTGTATTTGCTCCAGTTTGGAGCTGTCCTCTTCTTGCTTGGATCATTTTTTATTCTTTCAATTCTGTTTGCTTCATGCTTTAAAGCGACTATTGGCCATTCTTCAAATTGTTTTTCTTCAGCTGGATAGATTTTTTTCTTTCATGATGTATGCAAGATATTCTTTTCTCATTTCTTTTCGTAGATCTGCTTTGGGTGGTAAATTTGACATTTCTTTGCTCAGATCTCTTGCATAGTCTTTCATCTGTTTGACTTTAGTGAGCAAGAATTCCATTCTTTCTGAAATGGCTTTGTCACTTTGATCTTCACATTCAAGTTTGGCTCTTATCTTAGCCTGCCTTGCTTTGAGCTTGAGATATTCATCCATATTTTCTGGAATTATGAAGCCTATGAGAGAAGGAAATCTTCTTTTTGAAGGATCATCCTCGGTGTAGAATTGTCTCATCTCATTTTTTACAGCTTCCAGTTCAAGTGGATATTTTGCAGCAATAGGATCATATTTGTCATCATCTGCCTGAGTTGTTTTTCTTTTTCTGATGTAAGTTTTCTCCAGTGAAGGGTTGCTTTTGGGTGATTTGTTGATTAGAGTGAAGATGGCGTGAAGTGAAGTGAGGGTGCTTGGACTGACAGTTGTTGAAACAACTGGTGTTTCAACTACTGTTGTCATTACAACAGATGTTGTAACATCTGATGTCTTCTACTTTTTAGCAGGAGGTGATGGTGGTGATGTGACCTTGATGAGAGCAGTGGTGGATGGCTGGAAAATAGTTGTTGAAACAACTGGTGTTTCAACCTCTGTTGTCATTACAACTACTGATGTGTCAGTAGATATCTTTTGCTTTTGAGCAGGTGGTAATTTGGTGAGTGGTGATATAGTTTTAGGTTGTGACGGTAGGGCAGTGGTTGTAGTGTGTGTTGTAGTGGTGTGTGTTGAAGAGATGGCAGCTGTTTGGCTAGCAGTTTTTGAAACCACTGACATATCAATTGTTTGGATGGAAGTTTGAGATTTTGTGATTTGAGGTTTGGAGCCTTTGGGAGGTGGTTTAGATGCCTGTTTTTCTTGTTCTGGTTCAACATACAGGCCATCTTCTATTCCCTTCTTTTTCCACTGCTTGATTTTCTCCCCCTTTTTGGCATTATCTGGAGGGGGGTTATCAATGAAGAGTAAAGTGGAAGGAGCTTTGCCAGTGGTGTTTAGGATGCTGGCCTTTATAACCTTGATGTCTGCTTGGGTATCTTTGAACCTTGACTCCATCATGTTTCTCAGCTCTTGAACATGTATAGCATGCTGTTGATCTGCCATTTGTTTTTGTTGTTGGAGCAGAGGTTGGAATATGTTCCACCACTCATTTGCAGCAGGTGCAGGTGCTTGAGCTGGAACAGCAATGGGTTGTGCATTTTGAGCTTTTAACAGCTGTTGCACCATATCCTTTATTTCAGCAACAGATGTTTCAAGATTTTTGATTCTGCCCGTCAATTCCTGATATTTTGAATCATCTCCCAAATTAATGGGATCATCTGATTCCCCACCGGCAGTGGTTATATCAATGTGTGATTTAGGAACAGAATTCCAAAAGTCATCCATTGATGCCCCTTGTTCTTGGTACTGGGGACTTCTTTCTTCAACACTTGATAACCGTTCGATGGTACCAGTGGTCAAAACAGCCTCACTAGTGGTTATCAGTGGTGCTATGGAAGAAATTGCCTTCAAGGGAGTCTGATTAATGAAACAACTGGCCAAATGTAAATCTGTTGATCCAACATTTGTAGTTGCTGCTCCACTTGAACTACTGACAGGAATTACTGGTAACTCCTGCAGTGTAACCTCCTCAGTTGTTGCTGGGATAGCAGAGGTATAAGCATCAGACCCAGACACTTGTTGGAGTGTACTCTCAGTGATAGGTGATAGAGAGGAACTGGTTTGTGTCTGAGCTATAGCAACTGCATGCAACAACGGTATTATTGATTGTGGTAATGTGAGGGGTGAAGATAAAGGTGATGAAAGAGACATGTCCTTGGGATCAGGACTGAGGAAGATGGATCCAATTGAATCCAGAGCTTCATAATGTAGGGTCCCTGTGCTTACAACCTGATCCTTTTGTGAGGATGCAGGAGGAGTTTCAGGAAAGGGTGGAGATCTTTCTTCCAACTGCTGTGAGGAAGTAGCAGCAGTGGCTTCTGGTGACATTTGTGTTGTCACTGGCAGTGGCTCTGGGATCTCATCTTCTAGAGTTGCCTTTGATTTGGGTTTGGGGGGCTTTTTGGATGATTTCTTTTTGCTCTTTTTGGTGATGGCAGGTGTGGGTTTCAAAGTAGTGGTTGTGCTGCTATGATCACCTGGAGCAGTGGGCTCAGCAGCAGATACCTGAGGAGCAGTGGTAGCTGCTAAATTCTGCTCAGGCACCTCTGCTTTTGTTTTTATAGGTGTTAACATTCTAGTGAATGTTTCAGGTGTTAAACCATTTATTTGAAAATAAACACCTTGTTTGAGCACATTTTCATTTTTTTTTTCCAAATTTTTGTTCAAAATAGTAACTTAGAAACCTTGGAAAAAGTAGAAATGTTTTGCTATCAACATTTTTCACTAAATCATCAAAGATCTCCTGGGAATAGTTATAATTTTCATTATTTAAAATGGCATAACCCAAACATTGGATCTTTAATGGTATTTCGTTAAAAGCAGTTGTTTTATTTGAAACACACATCAAAAGTGTATGGAATAAAAACCTTGGTGCAGAAGGGAAGAAACCCTTTTGTAAGGTATCCCTTTTTGTTTGTTCTGCATACCCCCTTCCCAGAAAATCAGTTTTCAACTTGCTTTTAGAAAAAGAAGTTTTACCTTTCTGATCGTCGAGTTTAAAGACTTCTGAGATGGATTGTGGAGTGATTTGAATAGTTTTACCCTGTATAGAAGAGTTGATAGCTATGACATTCTCACCTTGTTTGTCAAGGGTAGCATTTTTCCAAAACTCTCTTTGGGTTTGTTGGTATATTGGAGCATCTACGGTTAGCAAAGTTTTATACTTTGATGCAGTCATGATGTCGATGATGGAATCGAAGGTGTGGTTGTTAGTGGGTTTTGTGAGTAGACCCAAGTAGTTGTGAGGGGATTTGTATGGAATTTCAATGGGTTCAGCGGCCATTTGAGTGACCTCTTTGGAAGATGAGGATGATTTTGATTTTGATTTCGTCATTTTGATGAAGAAGAACGGAGAATGATTTTGGATGGAAGGTTGGAAACTGCTTTGAGAAGAGAATTTTTGGAATTCAATTCGACAGTGTAAAACCATGTTTGGGGTTTTGATCAGGGTTTTATTTAGGGAAAAAGTAAGTGCTGATGTGGCAGCGGTTACAAAGATCTGATGGCTAAGAACTGATCACGTGCCAACCTCTGATGAAAAGATGAATAATGGAGGACAGTTGTTTTGGAGAACCATTGATGAAGCAAATATCAGTGGTTACAACGGTAATAATACGAGAGCAGAGGGTGATTTCTATTATCAGTGGATAGCATATCAGTGGATAAGACACTGATTTTGAACAACAGTGCTTATCAAGGAAATGTGAGAGCAGGGGTTGACTTTCAGCAGTGGACAGTATTTAGGAAACAGATGTTTGGACAAAACAGTGGTTAGGGGTAAGGTAATGATAAGGATTTGAAAGGCTAGTATGTCAGCAACTGTTAATGCATCAGTGGATAAGCTTTTGACAAACATTTTGAGCATCTGCTGTTCTGATGAAAGGAATGATCTTATCTTGTGAAATCACAGTATCATTTCTACCATCTGTTGATGTTGATTCTGAGATGTCTGCAAAATTAATGTTCTCAACAGAATACATTTTAGATGCAAATTGTCAAGTTCAACATGTCTGCAACTTTTATGAGAATTTGCATTCAAGGTTTTGCCACATGTCAATTACACATTTTGAAGCTTTTATAGATTCCTGACAGTGGTTTAGTACCCTAGATGATGAAAACTTTTTACTATGGCTACTCATTTTTGTCATAATATTTGAATTAGAACATGAGTACCCCACGTATTTTAAGATCTGTTTAGCAATCAATCTTTGATTCTGTGTTAAAACAAACTTGAATTTGACATAACCTTGACACATGTACCATTTCCTTTTGATCCATTTTTAAGGATAATATCACCAAAAAAATGAAGGTTCTTTATCCTTTCAGGTGTTTGAAACTTTTGCTATCAAAAACAAGTAAAAGTTCAAAATATATCATTAAAAAAATAAGGAATGATATATCCTGCTTTATTTGAGAAAAACCATTTCAAAAAAAAACAATTGAAGATTTTTCTAAAAATAGCATCAAAAGTATCTGGTATATTTCCTAATAATACCCATAGTCTCATTAATCTCAAGTTTTTAGGAAAATGGTCAGTGGTTTGGAATACATCTTAATACCCACTGTTTGGGACCTTTTCCTTGTTGATTGATTGAAAAAATGAGGATACATGTTCTCATGAGTTTTTGAAATCCCTGTTTGAAGAAACACTAACTAAATAGTCGGAACCGAGATAGTTAGGGGGTTTGAATCCGCATAAAAGGTTAGCTCTCTCTCGGTTGATTCAGTTGCACTAGAATTCCTTCTCCGGTGATTCTGCAAAAAAGAGCACCGTTAGCCTCGTCAAGGGGAGAAGAGGGTTCTCTCCTTGACCCGACTCCGGCGTGAGAATAAGTATTGGTATCGGAGAAGATAAGTATTTGAGGAGTGAGGGCAATCTGAGATTATACCTGAACAGTTCTCCTATTTATAGCCGGGAGTTTTGGGAGGGAAAACCTGTTATTGAAAAGATGACGGAAGATGCTAACGCCGTAGCGGTTATCTTTTCTTCCGTTAAGTTCTTTGATCCTTTGTTAAGTTGCCTTGATCCGATGTGAATGCACACGGATCGGGGTTTGATCTACGGCTGGGGGATTGCCACGTGGAAAGTGACTAAGTGGAGATTATTCTCCAATTGCATGCCTTCGTCATGATTTCAGGGTTGCTTGTGATGACGACACGTGTCCATACGGTTATAACCGTCTGGGTGGTGCACGATTGTATTTCTTTCTAGAAGATTACTGCTGTAATCTGGTGTGACACCTTACCGTGTGGATACAAATGAGTAAATCCCAGGTCTGGACAAAATAATATCCAAGTCTGGATATTTAGGCGGAGGTATCTGAACAAAAGGTTTTAATCCTTTGCTAATTTGGAGAAGGCGCAAGGATTCATGTTATCCTTTGGGCGCGCGATTATAAGTTACTGATTGCTTTCTTCTTTTAGCAAGACCCATGCGCGGCCGCGCAAGGTTAAAAAAGGTTGAAAAAGTCAGTTTGTGGTATGATCTCAAATCCTTTTTATGAGGTTTTTGGGACCTTACCCCTTCAAGTCCCCCCAGTCTAGTGTTGTACTTATGCAAGTAAGTGGAGCACTGGACTTATGAGAGGGAAATGGTTTTTTGGGCGCGAAAAGGTAAGAAAGCTTCTCTGAGAAAAATGGGACCTTGCAATTATGTTCTGACGTGTAATGACGTCAGTTAGGAGTAAAAGTGGGTATTTTTCTTCCTTTGTCTTGAGGTTTGTACTGGCGCTTGTCAGTCCTTATTAATGATGAAATGACCTTGGTTCCTGTAGCGCCGTTCGGATGTGACATAATTCTGACAACTAATGATGAATAGGTCTTTCGTTTCCCGAGGTTGAGTTTTTGCTTTGTATATATAGTTTTTCGGGGTGCTTGTTTGTCTTTAATTTGGAAAAGATGAAAGGAAAAAGTACCGTTCGTTCCCGACGTCTTTCAGACATTTTGAGGATTCGAGAAGCTGTTGAAGCCTTACTCCTTCTTGCTAACTCTTCGCCGTTGATGTTTACCGGAGAAGAAAATGCTGTTTTTGTTAGCCCTTCCCTGATTGCCGGTGCTGATGATAAAGTTTTCCGGCCAGATAGGGTTGCTGATGCCATTGGTGTTGTGTTGGATGCCGATGGACTGATGGCTCGTTTTTCGACTCTCCGTCCGAGTACATGTGAGTTGGTGTACCGTCGTCGTCGGAAAAAACCTTCGGTGAACATGGGTGAAGATGAACCTATGGTTGGTTAGTTTTGGGAGTTGTTCATCCCTTCTTTTGATTGTATATATAAGTCTGTTAGAACAAACTCCTTTTTTGAAGATCACGGGTGTGATCGGTGTTAATGTCTGTTGTTTAATCGTCTTGCTATCTTGTAGAAGCAAGGTTTTTTTGTTTGAATATTTTAGTTTCTGGAACTAAAATTTTGAAGATCATTGTTATGATCTTGAAGTGTTTTGTTACACTTGGTGATATATCGATAATGTTTTCTACTTCATACGTGTTTGAATTACAATATGTTGCATGTTTTTAATTGCTTTTGGATAGGTAAGGCGAATGAGAGATGGTATTGTGCTCATGTTTGAACGTTTGTCTAAAAGGCGTAGCAGCTTGCCTTGTTTTTAGACTGTTCATGAGGTATACAATGTTTGGCCATATTGTTTTCGCGCGAACCCAAGAAATTACATGCAATTTGTAATAAACAGTGATATAAGTAGGAATGATGTTTGTATTGATAAGAGTGCACGGCTTTGTGATACAAAACATAATAAAGAAATACATTGCCTGTATATTCTTTCCGCTTTTGAAGACTTAGTTCATATGTAACACCTGCGCAACTGTTGTGCGTTCCAGGTGCGGGGGACTAGGGTCCCATCGATCCTTTTTAGGGTGTATGCCCCTTTGCCTAAGACCTCGTTAATGACGTATGGTCCTTCCCACCTTGGCGCTAATTTGCCCGGCTTTTCAGCGTTTGACGCCTCATTGTCGCGCAAGACGAAATCGCCGGGGACAAATGTGCAAACGCGGACGCGCGCATTGTAATACTTTTCGAGCTTGGATTTGTACCTTGCTTCTGCTATCGCGGCGTTCTCGCGCCTTTCTTCCAAAAGATCTAAATCCATTCTTCGCTCTTGTTCGTTGTTCTGAGTTTCCATGGCTATCATGCGCGGTGATGGTAAACCTATCTCGGCTGGAATGACGGCCTCAGATCCATAGACTAGACTGAACGGAGTCTCGCCGGTACTAGTCTTTGGCATTGTTCGATGCGCCCAGAGGATGCTGGGAAGTTCGTCAACTCACCCTCTGCGCGCTGTCCCGAGTCGCGCTTTTATGCCGTCAACGATCTGCTTGTTTACACTTTCTACCTGTCCGTTCGCTTGAGGATGCGCAACGGAGGCGAAGTTATGCTCGATCTTCATTTCTTTAAACCATTTTTGAAGATCTTCCGCGGCAAAGTTTGTTCCATTGTCGGAAATAATGCGCAATGGTAATCCGAATCTGCAAATGATATGTTCCCATATAAATTTGCGGATTACCATTGCTGTTGTTGAGGCCAAAGCTTTAGCTTCCACCCATTTCGTGAAGTAATCCACCGCGACGATGATGAACTTTACCGCACCTGGCGCGTCAGGAAATGGTCCGACAAGATCGATGCCCCACTGTTGGAATGGCCAGGCGGAAGTAACGGGAATTAGTGGATTCTTGGGTCGGAGTGTCTTTGGTGCGTGGCGTTGACATGCCTCACATCTTCTTAACAGATCGACTGCGTCCATGTGCATTCCTGGCCAGTAGTATCCAGCGCTCATTATTTTTGCCACGACCATGCGCGGTCCCGCATGTATCCCGCATAATCCTTCGTGGATTTCTCTGACAAGGTACCGTGCGTCTGTTTTATCGACACAGCGTAGTAACGGGCCCATGAATGATTTTCGGTAGAGGACGCCATCCGCAATTTCGTAATTTACTGCCTTGTGTTGTATTTTTCGAGCTTCTGCCTTTCCTTCCGGTAGTTTTCCGTGCTGTAGGTACAAGATAATTGGAGACATCCAAGATGGATCTCCCATTTCTATGACGTTTACTTGCTTGAGATGAATGGAAGGATTGGATAATACCTCTATGCGTACTTCCTTTGCTAAGTGCTGAAAGCTTGTAGCAGCTAGCTTGCTTAACGCGTCAGCATGTTTATTTTCGCTTCTGTTTATGTGATTAACTTTGAATGTTTGAAATTGACTGATTAACATCCGCGCTTGTTCAAGGTACAACGCCATAGCTTCTTTTGCATCGTAATTGCCATTAACTTGCTCGGCTACCAGTTTTGAATCAACGTTAGCTTCAAGATTTCTTGCCCCCATTTTCAATGCTAAGCGAAGACCTGCCAAGAAGGCTTCATATTCAGCTTCGTTATTCGTGCTTTTGAAATCTAAGCGTATAGCATATGTGAGCTCGTGGTTGTCTGGGCTGATTAATCGGAGGCCTGCTCCTGCTCCGTCGTCATTGGAAGCGCCATCTGTGTGTAAGGTCCAGACTCTGTCGTCGAAAACAGGTGTTGGGTTCTGGATTGCCTCACATTCTTGTATTTTATCAATAGGAACTTCAGTGGCGAAGTCTGCTAGAACTTGCCCTTTGATTGCGGGTCTTGGTCTGTAAAAAATGTTGTATCCTCCCAGTTCAATTGCCCATTTGGCCAGTCGTCCCGCTACGTCGGGTTTGGATAAGATCTGGCCTAAGTGGTAATTAGTAAGAACTGTGATGACGTGACCCGAGAAATACCTGCGTAGGCGTCGAGATGCATGTACTAGTGCTAGGACTAGCTTCTCTATCATTGAGTACTGAGTTTCCGGACCGGTAAGCATTTTGCTGATGTAATAGATCGGAGTCTGGATGTTCTCGCGCTCTACCATCAATACAGCACCGACCGCTACTTCCGCAGCAGATAGATATAAAATTAGTGGCTCTTTTTCTTTTGGTGCTGTCAGTGTTGGCAGCTGAATTAAACATTCTTTCATTTGTTTGAATGCGGTTTCCGCTTCAGATGTCCACTGAAAGTCAGTTTTCTTTGCGCAGTTTCGTAGCGTACTGATGAATGGATAAGACTTTGCTGCGTGATTAGCCAAAAATCTGTTCAAAGCCGCTAAGCGTCCGGCGAGCCTTTGCATTTCTTTAACTGTTGCGGGTGACGGCATTAGCTGAATAGCCTGCACCTTTTCTGGATTTACTTTAAAACCATCTTTTGTGACGATGAATCCCAAAAAATTTCCTTCTTCCATGCCGAAGGAGCATTTAGTTGGGTTGAGTTTTAGACTCACGCTGCGCAAGGAGTCGAATGTGCGCTGAATATTATCAAGCATTGTGCCTTCCTCATGGCTCATGATGACAAGGTCATCCATGTATACTTCGACAGTCTTGCCAATATCATCTTTGAAAATTGTGTCCATTAGGCGTTGATAAGTTGCGCCTGCGTTGCGCAGGCCGAACGACATTTTGGTATAACAGAAAATGCCTTTATCCGTGCGGAACGCCGTTTTGTCTTCATCTTCTTCTTTCATCTGGACCTGATGGTAACCCTTGTAACAGTCAAGAAAACACTTCCATCTGAATGATGCTAGAGAGTCGACTTTTTTGTCTATCTCTGGAAGCGCGTAGCAATCTTTTGGGCATGCTTTATTCAGGTCTTTGAAGTCGACGCACATTCTCCACCCGCCGCTATGTTTTTGTACCATCACTGGGTTGGCTACCCATGTATGGTATTTTACTTCGCGCAAGATTCCCGCATTAAGTAATTCTGCTACTTGCTCGTCCATTGCTTTTGCTTTTTCTTCACTGAAGTTGCGCCTCCCCTGAGCAACAGGTTCTACTGATGGTTTGATGTTTAGACAATGTTGCGCGATGTCGCGTGGAACTCCAGTCATGTCTGCTGGGCACCAGGCAAATATATCTTTGTTATTGGACAACAGTTCTTTTAGTTGTATGCGTGTTGCTGGGGAAATGGCTTGCCCTAGCAGAATGGTCTGTTCTGGGTATTCGTTATTCAAGACCCATTTCTCTGGTTCGTTTGGTGCCGAAGGTTTGACTACCTTTGCTGGTGGTTCGTCGTCTACGGACATGACCTCTTTGCTTGAATAAAGAATTGCAACTCCGGTTTCTGTCGGAAATCCACAAGCAGCGTGTGGAATGGAAGTGATCATGCTAAATTCCCGCTGTGACCTTCTCCCGAGCAAGACATCATGACGTGATGTTGCCGGCATGACCATGAAATTGACTGTAACTGTTCGTGAATGTTCACCGTCTGATAAAGTCACCGGAAAAACGATTTGCCCTAATGGGAATACAGCTTCATTACAGAATCCAGTGAGGGGAAAATCGACTGGCTCTAGACGTCCTTTGTCTTCTGGATCAAGCTGTTTAAAACACTGTTCGTATATGATGTCCATCGAGCTCCCTGGATCTATGAACATATAGTCTGTTCGGTAATGACCGAAAATACCAGTAATAATTACTGGTCGTTCTTCCTGAGGGCCCCCAGGAACAATGGGAAATACGACTTGTTGTTCTCTCCAATATTGATCATAATTTCGTTTATTTGATCTCCGTGATGGACCTCCCTGAACCATATGTATCTGTTTTTGATAGCTGCTATATTGGCTGGATTGGATGTCCCCCCTACGTGGTGTTGGTGGGTCCAATATTGTGGTATCAATTTCTTTTTCAGATCGGATGTTTGGTAAATCAGATCTGGCGATTTGAATAACGATTGTGTTTAAAGCAGCTTGGCATCTGCTAAACCAATGTTCTGGAGATTCTTCTAGCTGTAATTTGTTTCCGACGTTTGGTCGAGGACCAAGTTGCCAGTGAGATGACGAATTTTCTGCCATGTGTGAAAACAGAAAACGGAATGAACTGAATCGAACGAGATAGAAACTAGAAAAACTGAGAAAACGGTGGGCGCCAATGAAGAAACACTAACTAAATAGTTGGAACCGAGATAGTTAGGGGGTTTGAATCCGCATAAAAGGTTAGCTCTCTCTCGGTTGATTCAGTTGCACTAGAATTCCTTCTCCGGTGATTCTGCAAAAAAGAGCACCGTTAGCCTCGTCAAGGGGAGAAGAGGGTTCTCTCCTTGACCCGACTCCGGCGTGAGAATAAGTATTGGTATCGGAGAAGATAAGTATTTGAGGAGTGAGGGTAATCTGAGATTATACCTAAACAGTTCTCCTATTTATAGCCGGGAGTTTTGGGAGGGAAAACCTGTTATTAAAAAGATGACGGAAGATGCTAACGCCGTAGCGGTTATCTTTTCTTCCGTTAAGTTCTTTGATCCTTTGTTAAGTTGCCTTGATCCGATGTGAATGCACACGGATCGGGGTTTGATCTACGGCTGGGGGATTGCCACGTGGAAAGTGACTAAGTGGAGATTATTCTCCAATTGCATGCCTTCGTCATGATTTCAGGGTTGCTTGTGATGACGACACGTGTCCATACGGTTATAACCGTCTGGGTGGTGCACGATTGTATTTCTTTCTAGAAGATTACTGCTGTAATCTGGTGTGACACCTTACCGTGTGGATACAAATGAGTAAATCCCAGGTCTGGACAAAATAATATCCAAGTCTGGATATTTAGGCGGAGGTATCTGAACAAAAGGTTTTAATCCTTTGCTAATTTGGAGAAGGCGCAAGGATTCATGTTATCCTTTGGGCGCGCGATTATAAGTTACTGATTGCTTTCTTCTTTTAGCAAGACCCATGCGCGGCCGCGCAAGGTTAAAAAAGGTTGAAAAAGTCAGTTTGTGGTATGATCTCAAATCCTTTTTATGAGGTTTTTGGGACCTTACCCCTTCACTGTTAAAGACCTTGTTACCATATGATGATTCTGAAAAACTTGTCTATTGCTCTTGTAAGTTTATTCACTGGAGATACTATTGTTACCTGAACTTCCCTGACCCAATAAATGGACACAGTTGCTAGATGACCATTGTTACCCCAATTTTTTTCTCTTAAGTGTTTTATATTTATACTCTTTTCTTTTGACTTCAAAAGTTTTGAGATAAAACGCACTTTTGAGTTTTTGTGATTTTCCTTCTTCCCTTTTTATCCTTCCCATTCATAAGTAATGAAATACTTACTGGGAGGTCTTTATTGAAGAAATACTTAATCCATAATCATTTTGCAATAATGTTTTGAGAGATCTGGCCACATTTGTACATGTTTCATAATCAAATCTCACATTATATATGATTCAGACTATTTTGACCCCTGATTTTCTTAATGTATTTTAACAAGGTTGATTTGGTCCTCTGAGGATTTTCAACCTGTTTTTCAGGTTGAGGATTTTCAATACATAAGATCTACATGACTAAAGTTTTAATTTCCCTCTTTTTATGTAGACAAAAACACTAATGTTTTTATGAACATATGTTTTTGTCGACCTGATGTACATACTTTAGCTGCAAACATGATGGATACAGCACAAAACTTCATAACAACAATTGAAATCAATTTTGTAAAGAGGATAATTATACCATAGTTAACAGATATATTTTCAGATCTGAAACCTATAGGTGATTTATGTATGACATCACTTGTTGTATGAATTTTGTGTGTCTTATGACATCTTGGTTGTTTTATAGAGCTTTTGAATAGTCACTTTGAGCATGATTTCTCGTTACTCTGTTTTTCAACTAAATACAATCAACATTAGTATCAATGAATTGTGAGCTGAACTGTTATGTCAAATTGACTGTTAGATCGAATTTGACTGTCGAGGCTCTGATACCAATTGTTAGGATCGGAGGCTCTCATGATTGTGTTTGTTTGTAATAAATTGACAATTAATATACATGATTCAATGATTTATGCAGCGGAAATGAATACAAACTTTGTAACACAATCAAAGAGGAAAACAGTTTTGATAAACACATGCTTCTCATTGAGTCGAATGATTACAATACAAATCAAAAGATTACAAAGCATGCTTACAAGCTAAACTCCCCCTCAGCCTGATACTTCATGGTTGAATGCAAAAGATGAAAGGATTGGACTAGAGGAGAAGAACTCACTCAGTCAATCAAATGTAACAGTACAGGGTACTGCTCCATTTATAGGCAAACCATACCACTGAGGCATCTTAGCTGACGTCACCATGAAAGCGACATCTAACAACCTAACAACCTGTAAACACTGTTCCTATACAAACACTGCTAATCTTAACCACTGACTTTATACAAAACAAGTGACACACTTAAACTACTGCTTTCTCCTTTCATCAGTGTTTTCCTCAAGGTTGATCAGTCCTTGAGTGGGCAGTCCTTTAGCATCAGTAGATTGAACCAACAGTGTTTACTTCTTAGCAGTCTTCAGGGCTTCATCAGCAGTTTGAAGGACAGCAGCTGTTGTATACTGACAGTGGATAGAGGACCATCAGATGTTATAATCACTTTCAAGGGGAAAGTCTAATGCAAACAACTGCTTATTATGAATCCACTGTTGTGATCCGGTTTTGGCTTTAATTATCTGTTCCTATGATAGGGTTCAATCCCAACAATCTCCCCCTGGAACAGATAATGCCAAAACCCTTCATTATTCTGGATGTTTATTGTCTCATCAGAAGTTCCTTAGCTTGTCTTTTAAATTCCACTTCAAAGTCCTTGGAACTTGAGTCATCCTCATCCCTGTACGGTGTAAGTTCAAGGAGATCTTGTAGATCTTCAACACCAAGGCCTAGTGCTTGTTTCCTTGATATGTACTTCACTTCACCATCGGATCTGATCATAGTCAATACATGGGTCTTTTGATCAGACGTCCATTTTAGTATTTTTGAACCCAATGGGTTTCTTGGGAGAGGTTTATTTACTGATGAGTTTGGAGATTTTGGCCTTGTGAAGATTTGTGAAGCAGTATCCTGAGCTTTTGCTAGTTCAGAATTTTCAGACATTTGTTTGAAAGCCTTTTCTATGAATTCGTTTGCTGCAGCTATATCTTCTGCAACTTCTTTTTCAATCTGCTCTTGTCTCTTTCTTTGATCTAGCTCAATGTCTGAAATATCTGCTGATGTGTTTGGTGAAGATGATTTGTTCAAAACCTTTTTGGCAAGGTCCTGAAGTTTTGCTGATCTATCTTCATTTAAAGCCATTTTATTGATGGCTTCTTTAAAGTACTCAGCTTCTTTTTCTTTTTCTTCTGCACTGGTCAGTTGTTTCCTCTTTTCTTGGTTTATCACAATGATAGAGGTATCTGCTGATGTGAGCAGTAGTTTTGGATCAATGACCTGTTTTGGCTCTTTGTCTTCAGGCTTCTTTGGTGAATTAGGATATGTCATTTTTCTTCTTTTCAGCCTTTCATAAGCCTCATCTGTATACTGCTTTGTCCATTTTGCTATGGCTTTAACAGTATCCACCTTTGCATCCACCAGCTCCTGCTTCTTTCTTTTGTACTCAGATGTAAGGTCAGCAATGAGCTTTTTGTATTTGCTCCAGTTTGGAGCTGTCCTCTTCTTGCTTGGATCATTTTTTATTCTTTCAATTTTGTTTGCCTCATGCTTTAAAGCGCCTATTGGCCATTCTTCAAATTGTTTTTCTTCAGCTGGATAGAATTTTTCTTTCATGATGTATGCATGATATTCTTTTCTCATTTCTTTTCGTAGATCTGCTTTGGGTGGTAAATTTGACATTTCTTTGCTCAGATCTCTTGCATAGTCTTTCATCTGTTTGACTTTAGTGAGCAAGAATTCCATTCTTTCTGAAATGGCTTTGTCACTTTGATCTTCACATTCAAGTTTGGCTCTTATCTTAGCCTGCCTTGCTTTGAGCTTGAGATATTCATCCATATTTTCTGGAATTATGAAGCCTGTGAGAGAAGGAAATCTTCTTTTTGAAGGATCATCCTCGGTGTAGAATTGTCTCATCTCATTTTTTACAGCTTCCAGTTCCAGTGGATATTTTGCAGCAATAGGATCATATTTGTCATCATCTGCCTAGTTGTTTTTCTTTTTCTGATGTAAGTTTTCTCCAGTAAAGGAGTGTTTTTGGGTGATTTGTTGATTAGAGTGAAGATGGCTTGAAGTGAAGTGAGGGTGCTTGGACTGACAGTTGTTGAAACAACTGGTGTTTCAACTACTGTTGTCATTACAACAGATGTTGTAACATCTGATGTCTTCTGCTTTTTAGCAGGAGGGGATGGTGGTGATGTGACATTGATGAGAGCAGTGGTGGATGGCTGGCAAATAGCTGTTGAAACAACTGGTGTTTCAACCTCTGTTGTCATTACAACTACTGATGTGTCAGTAGATGTCTTCTGTTTTTGAGCAGGTGGTAATTTGGTGAGTGGTGATGTAGTTTTAGGTTGTGATGGTAGGGCAGTGGTTGTAGTGTGTGTTGTAGTGGTGTGTGTTGAAGAGATGGCAGCTGTTTGGCTAGCAGTTTTTGAAACCACTGACATATCAATTGTTTGGATGGAAGTTTGAGATTTTGTGATTTGAGGTTTGGAGCCTTTGGGAGGTGGTTTAGATGCCTGTTTTTCTTGTTCTGGTTCAACATTCAGGCCATCTTCTATTCCCTTCTTCTTTCACTGCTTGATTTTCTCCCCCTTTTTGGCATTATCTGGAGGGGGGTTATCAATGAAGAGTAAAGTGGAAGGAGCTTTGCTAGTGGTGTTTAGGATGCTGGCCTTTATAGCCTTGATGTCTGCTTAGGTATCTTTGAACCTTGACTCCATCATGTTTCTCAGCTCTTGAACATGTATAGCATGCTGTTGATCTGCCATTTGTCTTTGTTGTTGGAGCAGAGGTTGGAATATGTTCCACCACTCATTTGCAGCAGGTGCAGGTGCTTGAGCTGGAACAGCAGTGGGTTGTGCATTTTGAGCTTTTAACAGCTGTTGCACCATATCCTTTATTTCAACAACAGATGTTTCAAGATTTTTGATTATGCCCGTCAATTCCTGATATTTTGAATCATCTCCCAAATTAATGGGATCATCTGATTCCCCACCGGCAGTGGTTATATCAATGTGTGATTTAGGAACAGAATTCCAAAAGTCATCCATTGATGCCCCATGTTCTTGGTACTGGGGACTTCTTTCTTCAACACTTGATAACCTTTCGATGGTACTAGTGGTCAAAACAGCCTCACTAGTGGTTATCAGTGGTGCTATGGAAGAAATTGCCTTCAAGGGAGCCTGATTAATGAAACAACTGGCCAAATGTAAATCTGTTGATCCAATATTTGTAGTTGCTGCTCCACTTGAACTACTGACAGGAATTACTGGTAACTCCTGCAGTGTAGCCTCCTCAGTTGTTGATGGGATAGCAGAGGTATAAGCATCAGACCCAGTCACTTGTTGGAGTGTACTCTCAGTGATAGGTGATAGAGAGGAACTGGTTTGTGTCTGAGCTATAGCAGCTGCATGCAACAAGGGTATTATTGACTGTGGTAATGTGAGGGGTGAAGATAAAGGTGATGAAAGAGACATGTCCTTGGGATCAGGACTGAGGAAGATGGATCCAATTGAATCCAGAGCTTCATAATGTGGGGTCCCTGTGCTTACAACCTGATCCTTTTGTGAGGATGCAGGAGGAGTTTCAAGAAAGGGTGGAGATCTTTCTTCCAACTGCTATGAGGAAGTAGCAGCAGTGGCTTCTGGTGACATTTGTGTTGTCACTGGTAGTGGCTCTGGGATCTTATCTTCCAGAGTTGCCTTTGATTTGGGTTTGGGGGGCTTTTTGGATGATTTCTTTTTGGTCTTTTTGGTGATGGCAGGTGTGGGTTTCAAAGTAGTGGTTGTGCTGCTATGATCACCTGGAGCAGTGGGCTCAGCAGCAGATACCTGAGGAGCAGTGGTAGCTGCTAAATTCTGCTCAGGCACCTCTGCTTTTGTTTTTATAGGTGGTAAACCTTTTATTTGAAAATAAACACCTTGTTTGAGCACATTTTCATTTTCTTTTCCAAATTTTTGTTCAAAATAGTAACTTAGAAACCTTGGAAAAAGTAGAAATGTTTTGCTATCAACATTTTTCACTAAATCATCAAAGATCTCCTAGGAATAGTTATAATTTTCATTATTTAAAATGGCATAACCCAAACATTGGATCTTTAATGGTATTTCGTTAAAAGCAGTTGTTTTATTTGAAACACACATCAAAAGTGTATGGAATAAAAACCTTGGTGCAGAAGGGAAGAAACCCTTTTGTAAGGTATCCCTTTTTGTTTGTTCTGCATTCCCCATTCCCAGAAAATCAGTTTTCAACTCGCTTTTAGAAAAAGAAGTTTTACCTTTCTGATCGTCGAGTTTAAAGACTTCTAAGATGGATTGTGGAGTGATTTGAATAGTTTTACCCTGTATAGAAGAGTTGATGGCTATGACATTCTCACCTTGTTTGTCAAGGGTAGCATTTTTCCAAAACTCTCTTTGGGTTTGTTGGTAGATTGGAGCATCTACGGTTAGCAAAGTTTTATACTTTGATGCAGTCATGATGTCAATGATGGAATCGAAGGTGTGGTTGTTAGTGGGTTTTGTGATGTCACACCCCGATATTTCCACATTTGACCGGTGGGCCCGGTAGGGAGTATCGTGACGTAGTTGATATCATCATAGTCAAACAACACAATATATAAATGCACAACGGAAGCAAAAGATAAATTATATTACTATCCGAATATAAAGTAATATCAAGTATTACAATGGAAAGTAAAGGATCCACAGGCAGATCTTAAAACATAAATATTGTTCAACAGACTTTAGGCGCCTAGAACTTGCAGGGTTCCTTATTAACGCCCTGAGCAGCTTCCAGCCTATTACGTACTTGTACCTGTCATTTAGACTTTGGAAAATACGTCAGTTTTCACTGGTAAATACACCCAACCGACTCATTTGAAAATGTTTATGAAAATTGGTTTAGGTGCACAAGGCACGAAAATATTTCGACACTTTGATTAAAATGCACAAGGCAAAATTAATCTTTTATACTTGGGACAAACTATATTTCATGTTATCAGTTTTACATAACTTACTCTACATACGGGCCCCGGATCTATGCCGGTTCAAGATTAACCGACACACCACTATTCCCCTATTGGGAATTCCATATTGGGTATAATTAATTAATAAACATATGGCATCTGTCAGGTGTATGCCTACACCCCGTGCTTAGGTCGTTGCCATTGCATTTAATGAGTCAAGGATATCCAGGACACGGTCGCATTAACCCCCAATGTTTCAGTCAAGCAATACGAATTAAAACAGGTTATTTGGATTTCCCGACTCATTGGTCTTTGAATCCCATACCTGACCATGCGGTATTTATATTACGGTATCCCAAGCCCGTAATAGGGAAAATAAGTTAAGAGTATTTACCTGAGCTAGCTCCTGTCTTAAATAGCAAGAATTATAATAACTCAGCCGTATTCACTTAAGTAAGCGTAGGTACAATTTACCGGAAGGCTCTAGTCTGGAATGATGGTATAAATAACCAATTAGAATGCTAACGGGTCTTTAATTAAGCCTAAGCTTAGACCGGTTAATTATACGGTTCAAACGCACGATTAGGCGAAGACCGGAATAAAATGTGATTTAGACCCGACAAGATTGAAGACTTGCCTTATATGGGTAATCTAGGCACATTCTGAATTTTGGGGTAAAACCGATAAGGTTTGACCCGTTTCGGCTAATTTATGTAAACTAGTTACATAAGCCGAACCGAACACGAAAGAGGCGTAACGGGTAATCATAAGGGTCCTAACCAGGTTTCCTAAGTTAATATGCCTCAATATGTTGTGATATCAGTAGGGTACCTTCCATTATGCCCAAAACGAATTTAAACACAAACTATGCCCCGTAGGGGTAGTTTGGTCATTTACAAGGTTATAAAAGAGTCTAAGTATTAACCTGAGTTACACGTCTGATATAATCAGTAAAAATACTTAGTTTACTAAGTTATAACAGTAGGGTAAAGTATATATGTGAAATTTATCAATTTTAACCAAATTATGCACCGTAGGGGCATTTTGGTAATTTCACATAAGCCGTAAAGCTCAAAACTGAAATCTGAGTTAAACAACTTTTGCTTACTGTTAGAATATTATAATTTACCTAAAATATCAGTATGTATCAACCCTTGTATGTTTAAAATAGTTCTAGTACATACTATGCGTTAAAAACGCTTAAAAAGGCGATTAGAAGCCGTTTCCGGGTTCTATATACAAAGCTGATATTTTTATCATTCCAGAAGGTTTTAAATAATGTATTTATCATTTAAAATCAGTAGCAAAAGGTTTGGGGTCAAAAGGATATGTAAAACTCATTTTATAGCCCGAAAGGGCAAAACCGACATTTACCGAATTAAGCTTACGCCCCTAAGTTATGCTCAGCCTAAAATTACTTAAAAATATTTAAAAATCCCAAAATAATATATTACATCAGTGGGTAAGAAGTTTGATATCAAAAAGTAGGTTTAAATAGGCTATACGCTAATTACGCCGTTAAATTAACATAAAGCTTTCAATTTACGCTAATGAGCATAACTCTTAATCTAGACCTCCAACTGATGTCAAACTTTGGGTACAAGTTTATATTTCAGTAACTAAGGTTTCTACTCTTTTACATTTTCAAAAATCATGTTTTATGGTGAAAAGGGCATAATGGTCAACATATAGGCAATTAACGGACTCATGCATATTAATTGGTTAACTAATGAACCGAGGTGTATAATCACAGAGGGTTATACTAGCATGTAACCTGGTCCTAAGGAAGCTCTAAGGCTATTCCAAATCATACTAAATCGGGTAAGAACTGAAGTCAAAGCAAAAGTCAAAGTTTTGCGACTTTCGGTTCCGAACCGGGTCTATACTGAAAATTGTCGAGTTGAACATGTTTAAACAAGTTCTTACATTAATTACTAAGTTATAAGAGTAATAAAACAGGTTGCAAAGCTTCTACATTGTTAATTATGTTTTAAATCGCAAATTAGGATCTTGTTGACTTTTTATAAACAACTTTGACCCGACATTTGATCTAGTTAGAACGGGAATCAGAGGGTGCCCTTTTAAGGGTTTAATGCCCACATAATTTCCAAATTATAACTACCTTCAATTCGACTAATCACTGGACCATTAGTGATTAATCGATAAGTCAAACCTTAATTATGACGGTTTGACTTTTAGGCTAATAACTAAGCAAAACTCAACTAAGGAAGATTAAGGATACTTACCAAGGTCTTAATTAAGACTAAGGATGATTAGGGTCTGCTCTAGAGCTCCAGGAAGTCTCCAAAAATGCAGATGGAATGAGTGCAAGAATCTTGCAACAAGAATGGCCTTTTATAGTGATCTTGATTCATTTAGATGATGACAAATCATGCTATACATGATCATGGATCAGTAACAAGTGTCCCTAAGGTCTAAAATTAGTAAGGGATACGCATGGAAGTGAAAAAGGGCAATACTTGACGTTTGAATGGGCTGAACAGGCAAAATAAACGAGTTCCTGCATCTGGGACCTGCTGGCGCACCGTAACGTCCCCAGTGTTGAGGTACGCAAGCCCTTGGCCAGCAAAAATGAATTTTTCAATTGTTGACAGTTTTGACCCCTGGACTTCCAAACTTGATTTTACCTTTATTTCTTGCACTTTGGGCCCTTTAAATTGAATTCTAAGGGCTTCAAGACTTATACCAACTTTGTTAAGTCCTTGGTTAACTTTTGACTACCCGAAAAGTCATAGATTTCAACATTGACGCTTTTAACCCCTCGCATACGAATTTTATCATAACTTTCTCATACGATAACGAAACTTGGTGAAATTTTTATCACGCATTGTAGTGAGCATAATTAATCGTTACATAGCTTCGGGTTTGCTAAAAGGTCACTCAGAGGTATACTTTAAACATGTTGACACATTTAACCCCTGTAGTTTGTAATCTCTCACTTTCTTTCACAATTAGCTTTGTATGATCCATGATTTATTCGTTTAAGGGTATAAACATCATGTAGGGTTATTGTAAAGTATATTTATCCATTGTTGATATTTTGAACCCTCATTTTCACATAGTTTCTTTATTTGTCAACTTTAGTCCCTCTAGAGTATTCTTTCACACGTTCAAGCTTATGACACGTGTCAATACATTATAGGACGTGAATTTTCGAGGTGTTACATCCTCACCCCCTTAAAAGAAATCTCAACCTCGAGATTTGTTAAAGTAAAGGAAGTAATTTCTGCCTTACATTGGGATTAATCTTCCCCAGTACCTTTGAGCCTCTATGGCATTCCAATTGACCTTTATGATAGGTACATGTATCATTTGGAGCTTCTAATCCTGTCGATCCTTAATTGACACAGGTTGCTCGTCATATTATAAATATGTATGTCATTATGTGATAGTGTTTCTTGACTTTTTGGCGAAACACGTCCTTAAATCATTAGGGTGGGGTGCATTGCGCGTTCCATCGAGCTCCTTAATTAGGTCTTAGCTCGTAAGCTATTTAATATTGATACATTCTAATCCTTCGAATGGTTCTATATACTCAGAGCCTGACTAGCCTGATAATTTAACAAATTTGGCACACCCTTCCTGGGTGATATTTGTTGTTGAGCCTTATTTCTTAACAAGAATTTAGGAAGGTTACTACTTTCCATTAATCCTTGATTTTCTGCTGAATAATGGCAACTTATAGATAATTAGGGGTTGGTATGATCTTATTCGTTGTTTCTAATGCAACTTTAGACCCTGATAAGTGGACTTACCAATCTATTGTCCTAACAATAGATGTTTAACATTCCATCTTTACAAGGTCTCCAAGGGAGCAGCCTTGATGCTTACATATCAACTATTATAGAAAAGCTTATCTTAAGGTGAGATGGTTATTCCAACCACTACTTAACTAATATTAAGGAATAGCTAATCCTTGTTATTAGTCGAACAATTCAACGATCCTGGGTAGCTGATGGCACTTCTTAATTGTTGCCTAAATGGGGTTGCGGTGATCAATGCATAAGCAAGATGATCCGTCTTTCTTATTTATATAAATCGGAGTTCTTAGAACTTCGAATTTTGGCTTTATGAAATCTTCTCTAAAAACTTATTGACTTGGCTCTTAGTTCTTCCTATTCCGTTGGTACTAACGGATATAAGGCTTTTACAATAATTGCAGCCCTAAGCGGGATGTTTGTCCTAACATCCACTTACCTCTCAGAAGGTAAACATGGTAATTCTTATAAAGAAGATAATTATGACACACAGAGATGTTAGAGATGTCTGTATTTTCAGGCTTTGGTTCATCTATCGATGTCGGTGTCAGATAAACGACACATTCTTTTTACAAATGCAAGGATGCCCTAAGTAGAGATACTTATAAGGACATTTTATATTGGATATCTTCTTTGAATACTACTAGTCGACTTTAGCACAATATGACCATTGGGATATCTCAGGGGTTCCATGCATTAAACCTCCATACTAATCAGGCATGGAAGCAATCTATGGGACACACTAGGATACGCCAATCCTCACATGGTACTCTTATCAAACATAGTTTGGCATTCGCAGACGATATAAAATAATGAGAAAATAATAAAATAAAGTAATATATATTGTCGTACCCTTTTTGGGGAAGAGTACTCCAGATTCTTATGAAAGGATTATCTCCGAGGATGGGAGAGAGGGTCATTAAAGATTCCATCGGTAAATTATACCTTATTTTTTTTATATCTGAAGTTCTTATGAATGTAATCAAAAGCTTGCTAAGCTTATGGTTTACTAAAGGTTTATTATCCCTTGCATTAACGTAAAATACTGAGCAGATACAATCGATGCTAAGAGGTAAAGACGTACCTAATGCTATTATTGAGATGCACTGTCTCTGGCATTCAACCGTTAGTTTAGGCGTTTTCTTTCTTATCCATCCCAGACTTAGCTGCTCCTTCCTTGGCAGCCTCAGGGCAATTAGTACTGATGTGGCTCTTTTCGCCACAGCTGAAACAGTTTGCATTCTTTATGTCCCTACATTCGTGGGACTGGTGGCCAGTTCTCTTACAGATACCACATTGCTTTATCTTTTGGTTTGATCGACATTGTCCCCAGTGTCTTCTTTTGCAGGTTTTGCATGTAGGCTTCTTGTTGGAATCCGGTTGGTCATTGTTGAACTCGGATTTGCTCTTCTTAGGATTCTGGGAGTTATCCTCCTCCCTTTTACTCTTCCTTTCTTCAGAGGCCTTGGCAGCCTTGTTTCTAACCACATCGAGTGTGAGAGATAGCGACAGATCTGCCGCTGACCTGAATATAGTAGGTCTCGATGCTTTCACACTTGCCTTTATTTCTGGGGCTAGACCCCCAATAAAGCGAGCTATTCGCTTTGGTTCCGGTGTGATCAAATAAGGAACCAATCGAGACTTGGTATTGAATCTTGTAAGGTATGCTTGACAATCTAAGTTTTCCATGACTAACGTCAAGAATTCAGTCTCGATCTTCTCAACTTCATGTTGAGGACAGTAATTTTCTTTGATAAGAGCAACGAACTGATCCCAAGTCATGTTGTACAAAGGGATCTTCTCGGTGGCTTGAATCAACGATCTCCACCAGGCTAAGGCCTCACCCTTAAATGATTGCGACACAAACTTGACCACATCCCTCTCAGCGCATCCGCTGATATCCATAACTGTATCCATCTCATCTAACCACGTCATACAATCTACAGCTCCTTCCTCCCCAGTGAAATCCCGGGGTTTACATGAAACAAAGTACTTGTAGGAGCAACCCTTATCATGGGGTCCTTGATTCAGTATGATCTGTTGAGACGGATCACTGTGATGATTAGAAGAGTGACGCTCGTCATCTTCCTTCTTGGGTCCATCCTTCTTGGGGGGTGGCTTTGTATGTGGTGTTGATAGGGTCCTACTTCGAGTCCCACTATACTCTTCATACTGTCGTTCTAAGGCCTTTGTAACTGCGTCGTCTACTAACGCTTTTAGTTCAGCACCCGTTAAATTAATTCGGGCGTTATCATTGTTCTCCACTGGGTGGCTATTAATTTCATCTGAGCCAGCCATTTAATTGAACTGTTACATAAAACAAGGACAATAGTTTACTTGGGAGTTTATTATGGAATTGTCTTTTATGGCAATTCATTAACCATGGTAACGGAGACCATATTTGGTTAATGTATTAATCACATTTATTTAGGATTTATATTATAACTTATCCTAATTATAAAAACAATAACAGTTTTACTAGTGGCACGAAAGGCCTAGTCACATGGACATTTATAAATTATAAGCTATGATTTCAGAGAATCAAAGTATTGAGGTTTGAATCATAGTTCATTACCTTTTTCGGACAGGGAGTCATTGCTACCACTGTCTTTTGGCTTATGCAGAAATGAGCAAGGCCCGTAGGCACTATATTACCAATGTATGGTCAAAATATGATCATCTTAATTGATGATTTAAACCCATGATTCAGAGATCATTAAGTTAGGTTAGGAATCTTTTGAAGAATCCTTATATAAGGATGACGTGTGTGATTTTAATGAATCACGTCTGCCAGGAGTGTTAACATATTTTCAGATGTTACCAGGAATACGAATCTTTTACACAGGTCTTACCATCTTGGCCAGGTTTTTATAATGACACTCAGGCTAGGTTTCACTCTTAAGATTCTTATTCATATGTATACTGGTAGGGAAGGAAGGATATTTATTTTATTCAGGATTTTTATCATAAATCCAAATTTACAAGTTAATAGTAGCACAAATGGCCTAGTCGCGTAGACAAGTTTAATTTATAAGCCAGGATTTCAGAGAATCGAGGCATTTAGGTTTGAATCAAAGTTCATTACCTTTTCTTGACAGGGAGTTGTAGGCTACCACTGTCTTTAGTCTCAGAGGACATTAACTATAGCCCGTAGGCACTTCCCTTCTAAGGGATGTTTATAATATGATCATCTTATAGGATGATATAAGCCATGATTTCAGAGAAATGAGGCATTAAGGTTTGAATCAAAGTTCATTACCTTTTCTGGACAGAGAGTCAAAGACTACTACTGTCTTTAGTCTCAGAGGACGTTTATTATAGCCCTTAGGCATTTCATCCTTAAGGGATGTTTATTTCAAATAAGGGAATTTAGATTAACCCTCTTTTTTAAAAGATGACCTGTGTGACTTTAACGATTCACAGTTTGCCAAAAATGTTAACATACTTACAGATGTTAACAGGGATTGGAATCTTTTGGATAGGTTTTACCGTCTTGGCCATGTCTGCAACGACATTTAGGCTAGGTTTTACCATCTTGGCCATGTCTGTATTGACATTTAGGCTAGGTTTTACCATCTTGGCCATGTCTGCATTGACATTTAGGCTAGGTTTTACCTTTAAGATTCCTTTAATATTTAACGCAGAACAAACCTAAATTGAGGTGTTAACAAGGATCTGAATCTAATTGTGGAACTACCGTCTTGGCCCTGTCTTAAAATGACACATGAGCTAGGTCTTGTCCTTTTTAGATATTGCCATTTTATTATAATGGTAGATCTTTTATAATATAGGAATGATATTTTAAATATGATCGTTCCTTTTAAAATTTAAACAAGTATATGGTTGCCCTAAATGGGACTTCTACAAAAATGACTTGCCCATGCAAGGGCAGATCAGAAAAATAACAAAGGAACCAAATAAGGACAAATAAAACGAATTTGGATTTGTCCTATGTTCTTGTCTAGACTCAAGAATGTGCAACTGTGTAACTAAGATTAAACACAAAAGACTAGTGTTTAATTCACTCAGTGTTGGCTCTGATACCAACCTGTCACACCCCGATATTTCCACATTTGACCGGTAGGCCCGGTAGGGAGTATCGTGACGTAGTTGATATCATCATAGTCAAACAACACAATATATAAATGCACAGCGGAAGCAAAAGATAAATTATATTACAATCCGAATATAAAGTAATATCAAGTATTACAACGGAAAGTAAAGGGTCCACAAGCGGATCTTAAAACATAAATATTGTTCAACAGACTTTAGGCACCTAGAACTTGCAAGGTTCCTTATTAACGCCCTGAGCAGCTTCCAGCCTATTACGTACTTGTACCTGTCACTTAGACTTTGGAAAATACGTCAGTTTTCACTGGTAAATACACCCAACCGACTCATTTGAAAATGTTTATGAAAATTGGTTTAGGTGCACAAGGCATGAAAATATTTCGACACCTTGATTAAAATGCACAAGGCAAAATTAATCTTTTATACTTGGGACAAACTATATTTCATGTTATCAATTTTACATAACTTGCTCTACAGACGGGGCCCGGATCTATGCCGGTTCAAGATTAACCGACACACCACTATTCCCCTATTGGGAATTCCATATTGGGCATAATTAATTAATAAACATATGGCATCTGTCAGGAGTATGCCTACACCCCGTGCTTAGGTCGTGGCCATTGCATTTAATGAGTCAAGGATATCCAGGACACGGTCGCATTAACCCCCAATGTTTCAGTCAAGCAATACGAATTAAAACAGGTTATTTGGATTTCCCGACTCATTGGTCTTTGAATCCCATACCTGACCATGCGGTATTTATATTACCGTATCCCAAGCCCGTAATAGGGAAAATAAGTTAAGAGTATTTACCTGAGCTAGCTCCTGTCTTAAATAGCAAGAATTATAATAACTCAGCCGTATTCACTTAAGTAAGCGTAGGTACAATTTACCAGAAGGCTCTAGTCTGGAATGATGGTATAAATAACCAATTAGAATGCTAACGGGTCTTTAATTAAGCCTAAGCTTAGACCGGTTAATTATACGGTTCAAACGCACGATTAGGCGAAGACCGGAATAAAATGTGATTTAGACCCGACAAGATTGAAGACTTCCTTATATGGGTAATCTAGGCACATTCTGAATTTTGGGGTAAAACCGATAAGGTTTGACCCGTTTCGGCTAATTTATGTAAACTAGTTACATAAGCCGAACCAAATGCGAAAGAGGCGTAACGGGTAATCATAAGGGTCCTAACCAGGTTTCCTAAGTTAATATGCCTCAATATGATGTGATATCAGTAGGGTACCTTCCATTATGCCCAAAACGAATTTAAACACAAACTATGCCCCGTAGGGGTAGTTTGGTCATTTACAAGGTTATAAAAGAGTCTAAGTATTAACCTGAGTTACAGGTCTGATATAATCAGTAAAAATACTTAGTTTACTAAGTTATAACAGTAGGGTAAAGTATATATGTGAAATTTATCAATTTTAACCAAACTATGCACCGTAGGGGCATTTTGGTAATTTCACATAAGCCGTAAAGCTCAAAACTGAAGTCTGAGTTAAACAACTTTTGCTTACTGTTAGAATATTATAATTTACCTAAAATATCAGTATGTATCAACCCTTGTATGTTTAAAATAGTTCTAGTACATACTATGCGTTAAAAACGCTTAAAAAGGCGATTAGAAGCCGTTTCCGGGTTCTATATACAAAGCTGATATTTTTATCATTCCAGAAGGTTTAAAATAATGTATTTATCATTTAAAATCAGTAGCAAAAGGTTTGGGGTCAAAATGATATGTAAAACTCATTTTAAAGCCCGAAAGGGCAAAACCGACATTTACCGAATTAAGCTTACGCAGGTAAGTTATGCTCAGCCTAAAATTACTTAAAAATCTTTAAAAATCCCAAAATAATATATTACATCAGTGGGTAATAAGTTTGATATCAAAAAGTAGGCTTAAATAGGCTATACGCTAATTACGCCGTTAAATTAACATAAAGCTTTCAATTTACGCTAATGAGCATAACTCTTAATCTAGACCTCAAACTGATGTCAAACTTTGGGTACAAGTTTATATTTCAGTAACTAAGGTTTCTACTCTTTTACATTTTCAAAAATCACGTTTTATGGTGAAAAGGGCATAATGGTCAACATATAGGCAATTAACGGAGTCATGCATATTAATTGGTTAACTAATGAACCGAGGTGTATAATCACATAGGGTTATACTAGCATGTAACCTGGTCCTAAGGAAGCTCTAAGGCTATTCCAAATCATACTAAATCGGGTCAGAACTGAAGTCAAAGCAAAAGTCAAAGTTTTACGACTTTCGGTTCCGAACCGGGTCTATACTAAAAATTGTCGGGTTGAACATGTTTAAACAAGTTCTTACATTAATTACTAAGTTATAAGAGTAATAAAACAAGTTGCAAAGCTTCTACATTGTTAATTATGTTTTAAATCGCAAATTAGGATCCTGTTGACTTTTTATAAACAACTTTGACCCGACATTTGATCTAGTTAGAACGGGAATCAGAGGGTGCCCTTTTAAGGGTTTAATGCCCGCATAATTACCAACTTATAACTACCTTCAATTCGACTAATCAATGGACCATTAGTGATTAATCGATAAGTCAAACCTTAATTACGACGGTTTGACTTTTAGGCTAATAACTAAGCAAAACTCAACTAAGGAAGATTAAGGATACTTACCAAGGTCTTAATTAAGACTAAGGATGATTAGGGTCTGCTCTAGAGCTCCAGGAAGTCTCCAAAAATGCAGATGGAATGAGTGCAAGAATGTTGCAACAAGAATGGCCTTTTATAGTGATCTTGATTCATTTAGATGATGACAAATCATGCTATACATGATCATGGATCAGTAACAAGTGTCCCTAAGGTCTAAAATTAGTAGGGGACGCGCATGGAAGTGAAAAAGGGCAATACTTGACGTTTGAATGGGCTGAACAGGCAAAATAAACGAGTTGCTGCATCTGGGACCTGCTTGCGCACCGTAACGTCCCCAGTGTTGAGGTGCGCAAGCCCTTGGCCAGCAAAAATGAATTTTTCAATTGTTGACAGTTTTGACCCCTGGACTTCCAAACTTGATTTTACCTTTATTTCTTGCACTTTGGGCCCTCTAAATTGAATTCTAAGGGCTTCAAGACTTATACCAACTTTGTTAAGTCCTTGGTTAACTTTTGACTACCCGAAAAGTCATAGATTTCAACATTGACGCTTTTAACCCCTCGCACACGAATTTTATCATAACTTTCTCATACGATAACGAAACTTGGTGAAATTTTTATCACGCATTGTAGTGAGCATAATTAATCTTTACAAAGCTTCGGGTTTGCTAAAAGGTCACTCAGAGGTATACTTTAAACATGTTGACACATTTAACCCCGGTAGTTTGTAATCTCTAACTTTCTTTCACAATTAGCTTCGTATGATCCATGATTTATTCGTTTAAGGGTATAAACATCATGTAGGGTTATTGTAAAGTATATTTATCCATTGTTGACATTTTGAACCCTCATTTTCACATAGTTTCTTTATTTGTCAACTTTAGTCCCTCTAGAGTATTCTTTCACACGTTCAAGCTTATGACACGTGTCAATACATTATAGGACGTGAATTTTCGAGGTGTTACATGTGAGTAGACCCAAGTAGTTTGAGGGGATTTGTATGGAATTTCAATGGGTTCAACGGCCATTTGAGTGACCTCTTTGGAAGATGAGGATGATTTTGATTTTGATTTTGTCATTTTGATGAAGAAGAACGGAGAATGATTTTGGATGGAAGGTTGGAAACTGCTTTGAGAAGAGAATTTTTGGAATTCAATTCGACAGTGTAAAACCCTGTTTGGGGTTTTGATCAGGGTTTTATTTAGGGAAAAAGTAAGTGCTGATGTGGCAGCGGTTACAAAGATCTGATGGCTAAGAACTGACCACGTGCCAACCTCTGATGAAAAGATGAATAATGGAGGACAGTTGTTTTGGAGAACCACTGATGAAGCAAATATCAGTGGTTACAACGGTAATAATATGAGAGCAGAGGGTGATTTCTACTATCAGTGGATAGCATATCAGTGGATAAGACACTGATTTTGAACAACAGTGCTTATCAAGGAAATGTGAGAGCAGGGGTTGACTTTCAGCAGTGGACAATATTTAGGAAACATTTGTATTTATAATCCTTACGGTTAGTTGCCCAATATGTCACCCCCAACCGATGGCGGAATCATCGGGATGTGGCGTGATGCGAATTAGTTGCTCGAGAGAATCCATAACGACTATTTGTGACAATATTTAATAAGGTTCAATTTCCCATACAATCAAACAAATATTTCACCAAAAACCGTAACGAAATTCACTAGTTTCTCAAGCAACAAAGCGAAATATAACAAAACTTACAACAAAGTTTAGGCGGGTTTCTAGAATCCTAGTTCATTTCCGACGGTAATTCCATCAACCTGTCACATACGTTAAAATAAAAGTCAATACAATAATGTAAAGGTGAGTACACAAATTTAGCATAAGTATAGTAATAAAACGTTTACGCATAACTAGTATGTAACACGTAGAGAGGAGAATCAAGTAAGTTATCGACATTGATACAAGCTAACCAACATGACTGCGAGGTGGTGTATGCGCGATACGTGTTCATCGTAGTGAGCACGCACGTAAAGTAAGTAAGTGATCCTTAACAACCCCTTAATAAGCTGGTGCTGAGTCCAAACTATAGTACTATCGTTGCTAAGGGTGGTAAGGCAAGTCATCACTGTGTAAACATAGCAAACAACCATTCAACGATTCACATATAACATGCGAAAGCGGTTAGCGTTTAAAATGAGTTTAAGCATTGTGTGCGACGTGTTTTGATAGAGAACGTATCTAACACCCAAAAAGTGCGTTAAGCGAAAAAAGGGGTCGAGTATACTCACAATGCGTGTTTAACAACTAAACACGGTCTGGTCTGGAATGGAGTGGAGGGAGCGCCAGATCAGCCTACGTACGGGGAAAAAATGCATAAGTCTTCCAAAGTGCCGATACGGTCCAAGTAATTCCATCAACCTGTCACATACGTTAAAATAAAAGTTATGTGGCCAAGAATGTGTAACACCTCAAAAACGAGTTTGGTAATTGAACCACGTTAATATTGAAAAACGAGTAAAATACCGTTAGTGGTAAAAGTTAACCCGGTAAACAATAGAATTTAATTAAATGAACTTAATACTAAATAAAAGATACATGAATGTCTTTTAGAATAAAGTTTATAAAAGGCCCGAGACTATCGGTACATGATCTAAGTCGGGTTGTAGCATCCCCGAACTTAGTAAATTGAATTATCATATTTATTGATAATTGACGGGAAGTAGGCAACTAGGAATAATTAACCTAGTTGATTATTCATATTGCTAAGTGATAAATATTGGATGATATCCATTTATAATTGAAATCTCAAACATGAGGGACCTAAAGGGGAAAAAGTCAAAAGTTGAATAATAAAAATAAAACTAAACACAACACACACTAGGTATGTGTGTTCGTTACTAGGTGTGTATGTGTGTGTGTGTGCGTGTAACGATCAGGAGAAAGAACAAGGGCAAAACCCTTGTTCAAGCTTAATCCACCAAATTGAAGATCAATTCGAGACCCAAATCAGTGGATGAACGCATATTAATGATCACCTAGACAAGGGGATCATAAAGTATGTTTTAAAACCTAGATTGACGAAAGTTATAATTTGAGACAAGTAGAATACTTGCAATTAGATTTTTGGATTATGATCCAAAGATGCAATTAGGTATAGATGTATGCTTAATTTCGTTAGACATAAGGAAATTATGAAATATTTGATGTAAGGTTACTTGTAAGTGATTAACAAGTAGATTATGAAGTGGGTTTTGATAATGTGATTGAGCTGATGATATATTTATGTTTATAATCATCATGAATAATAGCAATAAGAAGATATGTGAACAGTCAATGAGTTTGAGTTCATGTTCATACTTACCATGAATTGGGTTTTGTATAACATGATAAAATTGATGTTATACTCATGTTAATAGATGCTTGAAATCATCATGTGTATGTGAATGTTTAAAGAATTTGGCTAAATTTTATGTTGGGTAAAATTTTATACATATGATGCAATGGGTTGTTTCATGGTGACGAAACGATCCCAAGTTATTATATAATAATTGATATATTAGCATACAATGATTATAAATTATGTTAACTTGATGTTAACAATTATACGAACTAGGTTGAAGAAGGTAGTTAAAATGGTGGCCTAAAAATTGTGCCTACCGGGTAATTAACGAAATGCCTAAATGAGTTTTTGAACTTATTTGTGATTTTGTATATGCTTAATAGGCAGTTGACTTTTAAAAGTCAAACTGACCTATAATAAGATCTAATTATAATTTTGATATAAAAATCCGTAAGATGGATAGTCGTGACAAATGATGACTAATCTAACCATCTTGCGAATAATAAATGATAGTTTGACGCTTGACAAGCTAGGTGAAAGCTTGGAAAGAAGCGGGTCAAACAGATCAAGTACGCGGGAAAAAAAATAATTGGAAGCAAGGTAAGTTAAGCTTACATCTTTAAAATAGAACATTTACTTATGTATTGATTAAGGACAAAACGATTTAACATTTGAAATAATACTTGAAATATGATGTTCCGACGCGAATCGATGCGGGTCGAAACGAATAAACATGGTAAGGAAACCATACATAATGAGTAAAAAGGGTAAAACGGTAAATTGGTCACGTATTGACAAATAAACAACGAGTTATGAAAAGTTACTTTATGGTGTAAGCCATAATAGGTAAAAAGGTTAAAACGGTAAATTAGTCTCGTGTTGACGGATACATGATAAGTTCTAAAAAGATATCGTATGGCGTAAGCCATGATTGATCAAACGATTAAAGGAATGACATCTAAGAATTTTGACCCTATGGTGAAAAATCCATAATGTGTCAAATGCATGAAATGGTAAATAAATACCATTCCGTAATATATATAAAATGTATGGTCATTTAGGCCGAACGGGTCAGATGGTGATGTTATCACCAATTAACAATAACGACTAATGTTTGCTTGTCGAGTCTTATACTCATAGGGGTGAATAACGTATGGAACTGTGTTGCTATTAATTAGCAACTAATAAGGCGAGGTATTAAAATGGGTCAATGTTTTGACCCGAGCCAGGTATGTGTAATGGGTCAAACTCTCAATGAGGTCTTAGGGCCGAGGAGAATTAAACGAGTCATGGGTGGACAATGGATTACCTTAAGTGAGGTATGACTAATATTTTAAATAAGAGATATTGTTCTTAGGAACAAAATGATTTTAAAATAGAATATGGGTTAAAAATGCCCACTTGGTCAAAACAATCTTTAAATATCCTTCATGATTAAAAGGACTAAAATTGACCAAAACGCTCACGAATGATAAATCGGGCAAACGACCCTTAAGGGTAGTTTGAATATGAGTTTTATAATTTGGTCAATCCTCCCGGTAGTATACTGTGGAAGGTTTGAACCATTTGAGCATAATGCTACATAATGGGTTAATTTCGTAAAATTGTCAAAATGATGGTAGTATATGAATAAAATGATTTTCTATCACAATCCATCACAATTGAAGTTGTGATGATAGATAAATAAAGACCATAAAGTTGAAACGCGGGTTATGAATGGTGAAACTAAGATATGGGTCAAAATAAGTTTTTGTTTGGTTAAAGTAATCAAACAGGTTAAAATAAATGCGTAAACACAAACCGGGTAACGGGAGCGTAAATACATATTTAGTAAACTCGGATGAGCGTTAAAATCTGTAAGGAACTAATCCTTACCATAAAAATGTGGATAGTATAGCCAAGTATGATAACGGGTCGAATAATCGCATGAATTAATTGTGAGCCGATGGCATAAGATGAAAACGTCATTATTCCGGGTTGCGAATTTTGAGTCTAAAATGTGGGCGATTAATTTACGATCACGTAGAAACAAATTTGAGGTTAAACAGATAAGTGTACGAAAAGTATGAGATTTTTAGTGAAAGGGCAAAGTTGAAACAAAACTGCAGCTGAAGGCTGCCGTAACCTACGGTGGCCAGTCCTAGGTTACGGCAGAGGCCTTTTGCCCAAAAATGTTTATGTTGGCCGTAAGCTACGGTGGCCAACCGTAGCTTACGGTGGGGTATGAACAAAATTTTGTTTTTGTTTTGTTGAGACAAGTGAGGCTTTTAAATATGCTTCAATATGTTTTATGCATTACATAACTAATGTTGACGTATTTTTTAATGTAGGTGCTTAATATGATGTTACAGATGAATGGTCAAGTTAAACGAAGAATCGAACACAACCGAAGATAAAGCTTCCGCTTTTGTTTAGCTATTTTAATAAAACGAAGAATCGAACACAACCGAAGATAAAGCTTCCGCTTTTGTTTAGCTATTTTAATAACTAAACAGGGTCAATGTGTTACAAATATTTTAAATATTTATAAAGTTTTTGTCAAACTCAAATTCTATATGGATATTTGTTTGCATTACTTTTATATAACTGCAAGTCTTATATAAATTTTCATTACGTAAGAATGCGTCTTACAGAATGAAACCAACATAGTGATGATATAAAATGTTCACAAAATTTACTTTTTATTCTATGAAACTTATCACACTTTGTGGCATTTCTTGATGTAAATTTGTCACAACCCCTGATCCCTGATCCCCGGGAACGGGCGGACGTGATCACAGATTTTGGTGGTATCAGTTTATTTAATCTCGCAGGGGAATTTACATCAGGACCGTAGTTAGGAAATGTTTATTAGAGTAAAACCACCTTACTTGATATTAATAAATACATGGGCAAAACCCAAGTTTCTTATTACAATACATTTATAGGGACAACCCCTATTTTATTGAATTTAAAACATCGTTTATTAGGTAACTTTTATAGCCACATTTTCCCAAGCCTTCAGTGCTCTCCAGCTGGCTTTTCATTAATTGGCTGTTCACATTGTGTTACCTGTAACGTGTTTTAAAAACATTTGTCAGTCGGAAATACTGGTGAGAGAATCCCAGTTTAATCAAGAAACATTTTATCAATTAAAACAGTATTGAGAGCGATCACATTGTTTCTTTCTACACAATTACTCATTCAGTATTTGCCACTCGACCGGATCTATGGCTATGGTCAAATTACCCATTGGCTAACTCGCCGTCCAATGGTAATGCACTGTCATTCAGACTTACTACTACTCGTAGTAAATTTTGTATACAAAACCCCATAATACCGGCAGTAATTGAAGAACTACAAAGACTCAATCACCGCTTAATTTCATAGTAAAACATTTAAGGTTTGGTAAAACATTACCAAAAACATTAACAAAAAAAGAGGATAAACTCACATTGCTATCTTAGGCTTTTCGTAAGGGTTTCCTGGCTATAATCTATAATTTACACAAATGTACATTGATTAGTACCATAACTCTTTGAAATTATTAATGATACCTTCCCCGAGACGGCATTCCAACAACTACGTCGGGCAGAACCACGACAGTTGTTACGGAACCCTAAATCAATCGGGCAGCGTAACTGTTATGAAACCGGGGTTATAATACTTACAATGGAGCAGAACCTCGCTAATTAGGGGTATAATACCCAAAATATTACTTCCAATATCAGAGATTTCGAGATTGAGAATGAAATGTGAGCGACGGAATTCGTAAACTGATGCCTGCTATTTATACTTGTGTAATTAGGTTCTGTCGCGGCCCGCGTGAAAGACAAGCAGGGCTTACGCGGCCCGCGTCAAAGCTAGTCAACGAACTAGCTTAGCTGAGTCGTTGAGTAGGTCCGCCACGATGTCGACACGTGTCAGCCTCTGGTGCGATCGCGTGTACAGGTCTCTCGCGGCCCGCATGAATTAAACCTAACCCTTACGCGGCCCGCATGAACTAAAGAAGTCAGCGGAGTCCACATCTGGTCTTAATACGGCCCGCATGAGCTTGAGGTGGGATCCTACGCGGCCCGCCTCAGCTCTAATTTCAGATTTTTATTTTATTTTTATAAACTATAACATAATACGAGCTTGGTTTTCGCATACAGGGTGTAATAAAAAACATATTAAGACATTTTATAGTATATCAGAGAGTCGGAAATATTATAAGGGTATTGATTTTACCGAGGATTGTTACATTCTACCCACCTTGTTTTAGAGCTCGTCCTCGAGTTCTACTGAAACAAGTGCGGATATTTCCTCTTCATTTCTGACTCGAGTTCCCATGTGTACTCAGGTCCTCTTTTGGATTCCCACTTCACTTTGACTAGAACTAGTCTTTTATGTTTGAGATTTTTGATTTTCCTATCTTCAATTTGTAGAGGTCTTTCTACAAACTTGAGTTGTTCATTTACCTCTATATCCTTAAGAGGCATTATCAGTGATTCATCAGCTAAACACTTTTTAAGATTAGATACATGAAACACATCATGTATTCCTGCCATTTCCTCTGGCAATTGTAGCTGATAGGCTACAGGTCCTATTCTTCTAATAATCTTAAAAGGTCCAACATACCTGGGACTTAACTTTCCCCGTTTGATGAATCTTACCACTCCTTTCCAAGGAGAGACTTTCAACAACACTTTATCTCCTACTTGAAATTCTAACGGCTTGCATCGGTTATCAGCATAACTCTTTTGTCGATCACGTGCTGCTTTCAGTCGTTCTTTGACTTGAATAATTTTATCAGTTGTTTCCTGCGCTATTTCAGGTCCAGATAGTTGCTGTTCCCCAATTTCTGCCCAACAGACTGGGGTTCGACACTTTCGTCCATAAAGTGCTTCGAATGGTGCAGCATTGATACTTGTGTGATAACTGTTATTATAAGAAAATTCTATTAAAGGTAAGTGATCGTCCCAATTACCTCCAAAGTCAATTACACAAGCTCTAAGCATGTCTTCCATTGTCTGAATTGTTCTTTCACTTTGTCCATCCGTTTGTGGGTGATAAGCCGTGCTTAGTTTTAACTTGGTTCCCATTGCTTTTTGGAAACTTGACCAAAAATGAGATGTAAATCGACTATCTCTGTCAGAAACAATTGATAAAGGAATGCCATGTAAAGAAACAATTTCATTTACATACAATTTAGATAATTGTTCCATACTAATTGTTTCCTTCATTGGTAAGAAATGAGCTGACTTGGTTAATCTATCTACAATCACCCAAATTGTATCATTTCCTTTCCTTGTTTTGGGTAATTTAGTAACAAAATCCATTGTTATTAATTCCTATTTCCACACCGGCATTTCTAATTGCTGTAACAAACCTGAGGGTTTTTTATGTTCAGCTTTAACTTGTGAGCAAGTTAAACATTTAGAAACATAAATTGCTATGTCCTTCTTCATTCCTATCCACCAGAAATTTTTCCTTAAATCCTGGTACATTTTATCACTTCCTGGATGCATCGTATATTTAGACTTATGAGCTTCTTCTAATATACGATTACGCAGGTTTCCTAATTTAGGTATCCACATTCTCTTTTTATGGAACCTCCAAATTCCATCTGTTCCTTGTTCCAATTTCTTTAGCATACCTTTTAATTTTTCAGAATCATCCTTAATTACTGATTCTTGTGCTTCTCTTATCTGATCATTTAAATCTACTTGCAGATTTAATTTAAGAGAACGTACCCTTTTTGGCTTTTCATGATATTTTCGACTTAAAGCATCTGCCACTACATTTGCTTTTCCTTCATGATACTGGATATTACAATCATAGTCACTAAGAAATTCCATCCAGCGTCTTTGTCTCATATTCAACTCCTTCTATCCGAAAACATACCTTAAACTCTTATGATCAGTAAATATGGTAAACTTACTACCGTAAAGGTAATGTCTCCAAATTTTAAGAGCAAAAATTATAGCTCCTAATTCTAAATCATGGGTTGAATAATTCTCTTCATGATTCTTAAGTTGTCTAGATGCATAAGCTATAACCTTTTGACGTTGCATCAATACACATCCATAACCTAATCTAGAAGCATCACAATAGACTACGAAGTCTTCAGTTCCTTCTGGTAACGCTAGTATAGGTGTATGAGTTAATTTTTGCTTAAGAATTCTAAAGGCTTCTTCTTGTTTTATTCCCCATTCAAACTTAATAGCTTTACAAGTTAGTTTAGTTAAGGGAATGGCTATTCTGGAAAAATCTTTAATAAATCTTCTATAATAACCTGCCAATCCTAAGAAATTTCTAACCTCGGTTGGTGACTCAGGGGTTTTCCATTTCATAATCGCCTCGATTTTTGTTGGATCTACATGAATTCCTTCATGATTGACTAAATGTCCAAGGAATTGTACCTGTTCTAACCAAAATTCGCACTTTGAAAACTTAGCATAAAGTCTTTCCTTTCTTAACAGACTTAAAAGTGCGTGCAAATGTCTTGCATGATCCTCTTTATTCTTAGAATAAATTAGAATATCATCTATAAAAACAATTATGAATTTATCCAAATATGGCTTACATATTCGGTTCATCATGTCCATAAATGCAGCTGGGGCATTGGTTAAACCAAATGGCATGACAGTGAATTCATAATGACCATACCTTGTCCTAAAAGCAGTTTTAGGAATATCCTCTTCCTGCACTTTTAATTGATGATATCCTGACCTTAAATCAATTTTTGAGAAAAATCGTCCTCCTTGTAGCTGATCAAACAGATCATCGATTCTTGGTAATGGGTACCGATTCTTAATCGTGACTTTGTTTAATTCACGGTAATCAATGCACATACGCATTGAGCCGTCCTTCTTTTTAACGAATAGTATTGGTGCTCCCCATGGCGACGAACTTGGCTGTATGAATCCTTTTGCCAATAATTCATCTAATTGTTTCTTCAATTCTTGCATTTCTGCAGGCGCTAAACGGTAAGGTGCTTTGGCAATTGGTGATATTCCTGGTATTAAGTGAATTCTGAATTCAACTTCTCTGTCCGGAGGTAGTCCTGGTAATTCTTCTGGAAAAATATCTGAAAACTGAGATACTACTGGAATATCTTTTAGTTCTTTTCCTTTAGTGTTAGTGATTATAGAAATCAAATACACTACAGAACCTTTTCTTATACAACTTGCTGTTTTCATCACAAATATGAATTTTGTAGATCTAAAGAGCTTATCTCCTTTAATTGTGATCTTTTTACCTTTTGGTGAATTTATTTGGATTAACTTTTGATCACATAAAATACTAGCTTTATTGGCTATTAACCAGTCCATTCCTAAAACAACATCGAATCCTACCAGATTTATGGGATAAAGATTTGCAATAAATTTCTGATTTAAAATTTCTATGCTTGCTCCCTGCAAGATTTCAGAAATCCTAATGGTTTCTCCATTGGCTGTCTCTACTATACATTCATGTGGTAGTTTAGTTAATGACTGATTTAAAATTTTGCAAAACGATGTATTAATAAAACTTTGGTTTGCACCAGAGTCAAATAATACTTTAGCAAAGACATCATTAACTAAAAACGTACCAGCAATGACATCTGGAATCATTTTGGTTTCTTCTGCAGTCAGAACAAATGCTCTAGCATTTTTAGTATTCTTGTTATCTGGAGCTGGAGCTAATTTTGGGCAATTCAGCTTGATATGACCTGTTTCTCCGCAATTGTAGCATACCCTGCTATTAGTTTTCTTCCTGCAGTTTTCTTCCTTGTGTCCCGACATTTTGCAAAAGTTACAGTATATAGAACATCTCCCAGAATGTTTTCTTTTGCAGTACCTACAGTAAGGTGCAGAGGTAGAACCTAGATTTTTCCCACGGTTAGAATTTCCAGAACGAAATTCTTGAGTCAATTTCTGGGTTAGGCTCCTTCTTTGATCCTCTTCTTGGGTACGGACTAACTCATCAGTCAATGTATTGGCTAGTTCTACAGCTTCCTCTATGGTTTGTAGTCTAGCTGCCTAAACTACATGTCTAATTTCCCCAATTAATCCCCAAATATAATGGGAGATTAACACTGGTTCTGGTGATGCAAGAGTTGGCACTATTCTAGCATATTCAAAGAATAACTTAGTGTACCCTTTGCTATCTACACCAGTCATTCTAAGATTTAGGAATTTGTTTGCTATCTGTTCTTTCTCATTGGGTGGGCAGAATTTCCTTTCTACCTTGTCCTTAAACTCTTCCCATTCTATATTATAGGTTCTATCACTTCCTTTTGTTTGAAGGATAGTATTCCACCATTCTAGTGCTGCATTTTTAAACAGATTAGAAGCAAACAGTATTCTATCTTCTTCAGCACACTTACTAATCCTTAAGACTGCCTCAGTCTTCTCTATCCAGCGTAAAGTTGTAATGGCCCCTTCATTGCCCGAGAATTCCATTGGTTTACAAGACTAGAATTCTTTATAAGAACAACCATAAGGCATGGTTCTTCTTCTTTTGGGAATAGGCATTTGAAGTACCAGTCCATTGTTCACACTGTTTTCTGGTTCAAGTGGTCGTTTACTGCCATGCGTACTTTTATTATCAGCATCCTTAACAGTTTGAAGTATAAATGGCATAGCATCTATAATTCCCTGTGCCACTATATGTTGTATAGCACTATTGTCCACTTGATTTCCATTGTTGTTTGGGTTCTCATTATTCAGATTATCGTCATTCTGAATATTATCATTCTGGATTTCTGGGTTATTATCCAAATTGACTTGATTTTCTTGGTCGGCCATCTGAATTTTAAACATTTATCCCATATTAATATCACGAATAATATATTAATTTAATTAATCACATGACACGCAGTTTTGTCAAAAGCGTAGATTATTGCTACTTTTACTCTTTTCATATACTTATGTGTCTATTACATACTAGTACAGAAATGAAATTATAATACCAACAGAAATAAAATAATAATATGCATCCGTACACACATATCTTATCTTATTTTATTTTATTATATTATTATTACTACTGCTTCCTCCATTCTAACATTCATGGATATGGATTTATCCAGAAATCCATATTGCGCTCATCGTATTTCCATACGAGACGCTCTCCCACCTGACGCATCCTCTCACTGCTTTCTAAGATCTCCTCCCCGAAAGTCCTAAGTTCTTGCACGTTTTCTGCACTCATTGGGGGTGCAGGTTCTCGGACTGGGTTTGGAATCTGGGGTACATTTTACTGATATGGGGGTGACAGTTCATGAAATTGGTAAGGATCGTCTAATATTTCCCTAATATAATCATTTTGGTAATAGGGATCTAAAGGGTCCATACCTGGGTAAACTTCTATGTTCTGTAAGGGTGGATAATCCTGGATAGGGTAACGTTGCACAAAGTCCCTATTATCGTCCCACCAGGGGTCGTAATTCGGGTCTAGTGGGTTTGGTGCAGGTACCCGAGGGATTTCTTCTGGGTTAAAGTCGTGCATTTCTACTTGGTTTTCCTGGTTTTCTATTTCCATGGGTTGTTCTAGGTTTTGCGGTTGTGGGGCTACTAGTTGTTCCAGACCTGGGTCAGCAGCAGTTGTAGCTAAGATATGGAAATTTGCTAGGCTTCTATTTAGCATATCTTGAGTATGACCATCTGTCTCTTTCTTAATAGCTGCTAAAGCCCTTTGCTGTTTCAATTTCCTCATTCTCTTCCTACGAGCAAAAGCTTCTTTACTGAACCATCCTCGTTTCTTAGTAGGGAATGGTTCTTCAGATTGAGCTCTAAAAGCAAATATTACGTCTTCCTGATCAGCAACATACCCTGAGAGGGCAGGCTGTGATGATGTACTTTCACTTTTAGGTGAATCAGATAACTGACGATTCACATCTGATGGTCCTTGATCACTCATACCGAAAACTAACAAATAGTCAAATAACACATAATACCTAATTACAGTTATGCAGGTATTTTCATAATTTATTTCCTAACACAAAATTTTTATAATTTAAGTGTCAGCAGAACACTTCTTTGGCTTGAACCAGTGGCTAGGCTCTGATACCACCTTCTGTCACAACCCCCGATCCCTGATCCCCGGGAACGGGCGGACGTGATCACAGATTTTGGTGGTATCAGTTTATTTAATCTCGTAGCAGAATTTACATCAGGACCGTAGTTAGGAAATGTTTATCAGAGTAAAACCACCTTACTTGATATTAATAAATACATGGGCAAAACCCAAGTTTCTTATTACAATACATTTATAGGGACAAACCCTATTTTATTGAATTTAAAACATCGTTTATTAGGTAACTTTTATAGCCACATTTTCCCAAGCCTTCAGTGCTCTCCAGCTGGCTTTTCATTAATTGGCTGTTCACATTGTGTTACCTGTAACGTGTTTTAAAAACATTTGTCAGTCGGAAATACTGGTGAGAGAATCCCAGTTTAATCAAGAAACATTTTATCAATTAAAACAGTATTGAGAGCGATCACATTGTTTCTTTCTACACAATTACTCATTCAGTATTTGCCACTCGACCGGATCTATGGCTATGGTCAAATTACCCATTGGCTAACTCGTCGTCCAATGGTAATGCACTGTCATTCAGACTTACTACTACTCGTAGTAAATTTTGTATACAAAACCCCATAATACCGGCAGTAATTGAAGAACTACAAAGACTCAATCACCGCTTAATTTCATAGTAAAACATTTAAGGTTTGGTAAAACATTACCAAAAACATTAATAAAAAAAGAGGATAAACTCACATTGATATCTTAGGCTTTTCGTAAGGGTTTCCTGGCTATAATCTATAACTTACACAAATGTACATTGATTAGTACCATAACCCTTTGAAATTATTAATGATACCTTCCCCGAGACGGCATTCCAACAACTACGTCGGGCAGAACCACGACAGTTGTTACGGAACCCTAAATCAATCGGGCAGCGTAACTGTTATGAAACCGGGGTTATAATACTTACAATGGAGCAGAACCTCGCTAATTAGGGGTATAATACCCAAAATATTACTTCCAATATCAGAGATTTCGAGATTGAGAATGAAATGTGAGCGACGGAATTCGTAAACTGATGCCTGCTATTTATACTTGTGTAATTAGGTTCTGTCGCGGCCCGCGTGAAAGACAAGCAGGGCTTACGCGGCCCGCGTCAAAGCTAGTCAACGAACTAGCTTAGCTGAGTCGTTGAGTAGGTCCGCCACGATGTCGACACGTGTCGGCCTCTGGTGCGATCGCGTGTACAGGTCTCTCGCGGCCCGCATGAATTAAACCTAACCCTTACGCGGCCCGCATGAACTAAAGAAGTCAGCGGAGTCCACATCTGGTCTTAATACGGCCCGCATGAGCTTGAGGTGGGATCCTACGCGGCCCGCCTCAGCTCTAATTTCATATTTTTATTTTATTTTTATAAACTATAACATAATACGAGCTTGGTTTTCGCATACAGGGTGTAATAATAAACATATTAAGACATTTTATAGTATATCAGAGAGTCGGAAATATTATAAGGGTATTGATTTTACCGAGGGTTGTTACAAAATTACACGACCAACAACAAAACAATCTGAATGATACACTTGTGTATTAATTTCACGATTTTGATTTTTACATTATCTTGGACCAACTCTCAGTTTTTTTTCCTCCAAAGTCCAAACCATGGAATTTTTCTTATTTTTGAACTAAAGGTGAAGTGCTATGTTCTAATTGGATTGAACTCTATACAGAAATATATATAATTTATATTAAATGATTCCTTGTTTAAGAAATACAATTAGGGTGAGAGGGGCACTCCTCTAAGAGGGGAGTGACCTCTCTTACACACAGCCAATCAGCACGCGCCACGTCAACTCCCCATTTAACTCCCCCCACACCCTCAATTTGATGGCGGCACTCCTCTCTTGGGGGACTTGTTTTTTTATTCAAAAAGAAAAAAAAGGAAAATAATTTGATTGGTTGAAAAGCTGGTGGGCCACCCTCTCCCTCTCTCCCTTCATGCGGTAACCCCTCACCGAAATCCATCCCCTCCATGCGGTGAAACTTGATGGCGGCACCTCCTCCCCGCGCGGTAACCACTCCCCGCATGAAGTCCCCGCAAAGCGCCCCCCACACCCTTAAAATAAGTAGTAGGATTAGATTTCCGATCTAATTGATTACACATGGTGACATCTTCGCGATGACATGCCACGATCTGATTTGTTGGAGGTTTTAGGTCACTTGCAGTCAGTGGCAAAGCTTGAGATTTTTGACGAGGGGTCAAAAACATATATACCAAAAAAATTCTATAGAACTGGGGGGTCGAAAACGTATATACCCAAAAATTTATATACGAAAACCACATATATTACACTACTGAGCGAAAAGTTCGGGGGGTCGAGCGCCCCCCGACCCCTTAAGAGCTGCGCCCCTACCTGGAGGGATCAGGAATTGAGAGAAAAAGAAAATCATGATTGTTATTTAGGGTTGTTTCGACTTTTTTTTAACTCTTAATGGTTCAGTATTTATTATTTAATGGTTTAAACCTTTTGTTTTGTGAGCAAATGTCTGAATGGTTCAGACATTTGCATTTGAATGGTTAAACATTAAACTGAATCTGAATGGTTAAGACATCTTTTCTGAATTAGTCAGACATTTACATCTAAACGGTTAAGCATTATATCATAAGCTATAGCGAATGTCGGTGACGAACAAAACTGATACCATCCGAACAACATTGGCACCAATAATTATACTTTTGAAACCTTTATCGATATTTATTTTTATATTTTTTATCGATGTAAAACAGATGTCAATAAGTTTTTGGGCATATCATGACTTTATTGTTTGGGGTGTATCTTTCGGCCGCTATACAAAGTGTCGATTATAGTACCGATATTGAAGATAAACGACCCCACGGTGGGCGCCAATGAAGAAACACGGAATCACCTACCGGGGTGATTTGAACCGCTTTCTCTGAGAGAGACCGAGAATCACACCATGCTCATCCTCCGGTATCCAAATATGCAAAAGAGAAGAGATAAAAGTGAGACTGTAGAGACGACCGGTAGGGGAATAATTCTCCTTTTCCAGCTACAAAAAGTGTGTTTGCCCCATATCCATGCCCTAATAATGAGGTGAAGACCTCCTTATCTAGGAGACACGGACAATCCTAACCTAAATTGGACAGGCTCAGTTAGGGGTTGTCTCTACAAGCCCACAGCCTAGTATAGTGTAAACTACATCACGCAATACTTTACGAGTTAGTACACAATAATAATAAATAATAACTAACAGAAATATGATCATTGTTAAGTGGGTATGGTCTAACCTCATTGGTTTCGGCATTTGTCAATGGAGAAAGCAGACATGTATGACTAGTCTTTGCTCGTCTACAATTGGATGCTACCAACTTTAACCTCATCTGTTTCGGCATTTGTCAATGGAGAAAGCAGACATGTATGACTAGTCTTTGCTTGTCTACAATTGGATGTTACAATTGTCTGCTTAAGAGGGGGTTATGGTTAACCATAACCGAAGTTTGGTTATGGTTATGGTTACTAAAACTCCATAACCAAACTAGCGGTTATGGTTATGGTTAATAGAAAAAACCGAACCAAACCGACCCATGCACACCCCTATGTTATATAATAGAAATTAGCCTAATTTTCTTAGTAAACTGTCAAAATCGTCCCTGAGGTTTGGTCATTTTTGCCGCTTTAGTCTAAAACTCAAACTTTTTGAATCTGTGTCCCTATGGTTTCAATTTTGTTGCCATTTTAATCCAAAATCAAAATCTGGTCAGATTTTTCAGTTAACATTCAATTTTTTTGTCTTTTTTCTCCCTTTTAATGAAGGGCAAAATGGCCAAATTTTTTAATTTGTTATGATAAAATGTTAAAAGACCTTTTTGCCCTTCATTAAAAGGGAGAAAAAAGACAAAAAAAAAACTAGATGTTAACTGAAAAATCTTACCAAATTTTGATTTTGGATGAAAATGACAACAAAATTGAAACCACAGAGACCCAAATTCAAAAGGTTTAAATTTTGGACTAAAGTGACAAAAGTGACTAAACCTCATAAATCATTTTTACAGTTTACTCCTATTTTTTTCTTTCTATTGGTTTAGTTCCCAATTAATATTTTAGCATGCAAATAACCTTTTTCCCAAGTAAAATCAACACTGGTGGATTTAGTGCTACAGTGTTTTTACATCACAAAAGTCATATGAGTTTAAATACTTATAATCACAGTTATATAGTATTTAAGTGTAAGCAAATTAGTCTTAAAAATTAAAATGAACACTAATCAACTTGTAATTAATTATCCTCCCAAATTAAATGCATGTTCGTCTTTAAAATATATATAAGCCATACGTAATTGGGCATTATAGGAGCGTGAAGGGCTTGATAGTTCCCCAAACACCGTCCCCCAGAGTGTTATAGGGGCATGAAGAGGCCGGAGTGACGTTTCTAGTATAATTCATAATGGAGAAAAAATAAAACGGAAAGTAATGATTGAAAATGCATTAAGGGGTGTTAACCATTACACATTTTTTAAATCGACGTTATAATACTGATGTAATAACAAATGCCTCTTAGGAAGCATTAACCAATATAGATGGTCTAATATAACTGGTTAAGTCATTTCAAGAAAAATGTTATGCATATTAATGTATGTGAAGATGTTTGGTTATTTGATTAAAGCTACACATGTGATTAGACTTATAACATAGTCATAAAATACGTTAACTATGTTATTTTTATACCAATTTCAGTTAATACATTTGAAAATGATAAATACGCTCCTAAGATTTTTTTTTTTTAACTCAAAACTAACTTATATGACATGTTAACATAATTATACGGTAAATTATTCTATTTTTTAAAACATTTAAGTATACCTTTAAAAAAAATCTAAATGAACATGAATGACAGATGATAATTACCTCACAGATGATAATTACCTAGGTGACCATGCAAGCATGAAGAAGAAAAGGCAAATATTTCCCCTAAGACCATGTGTAGTGGTAGAAGGTTATAAAGCCACCACCATGGGGCATTATACGACACGTGGCGTCCTAGTCAGCAAGGGGGCATTATAGCAAAAGTGGTGTAGTGGTATAATGCCCCATAATGCCCCATTCAATCATTTCACAATTATTTTTTTTAATTTAAAACATAAAAAAACTTCATTAATTTAAAAATAAAATTACATTACTTGAAATAAAAATAAAAAAAAACTGGAAAAAAAACAGAAAAAAAAATAAAAAAATAAAAAAAAACAGAAAAATAAAAAAACAGAAAAAATAAAGTTAAAAAAAATAACATGATCTAGAGTCCATATTTTTGTCGAATTTTTTGTTGACGCATTTGCGCAAGGATCAACGCGTCGCCTTGGAGGTGGTCGATCGATTTGGACAAAAACTCAATGTCCTTTTCCATTTGCCTCGCCTCTTGCATCTCGTTAAACTTTTTGGTTTCGGCCACTCGTTCTTGCATAATCTCCCAACGTTTGTAGCCGAGGTCGCGAATGTCTTGGAGACGACGGTTCATCTCCTCGAAATCATCCTTTAACTCGAGATCGGAAGACGACTCGACCGTTTTTTTCCCGGTTCCCTTTCTTCTACCGGGGGGTCGGACCAACTCTTCTTGAATTCCCTCGTCAACGTCCACCGCCTCATTTAAATCAACATTGCGGGCATCCGATGTCGGAGTTGACGGGTCAACGGAGGATGATGTTTTTGACCTTTTAGCCCGACGTCTACTACTAGACGTCATTGGATTAACTACCGCCCACTTTGGACTTTTTCGTAGTAGCTCCCAACACTTATAGTACGTGAAAGGGCATTTTGTCCTCTCGAACTCCTCCAAAGACTTCGTTAAAACCCAAACGTCACTTTCACCGCTCGGGCGATTATCGTAGTTACGTTGGAAGACTTCTTGGAACGAATGACACTTGTTGTTGATGTCGGACCATTTGCTAGAAATGGAGTCTTTGTCCCGATGTTCGCCTTGACCCCACGTGCTAAAGAAGAGTGCACGAACCCTATCCCAAAAAATCGGGCTCGTTTGAAAGTTTGCTACAAAAAAAAAAAATAAGTTGTTTGTTAAAAAATAAAGTAACAAAATAAGTAAAATAATATTTATATAAAATAGTTACCGGTCTCTTCGTCCTCCGAAATGTCGACAAACGCCCGAGTCAACGTGTATTCCTCTTCCTTTGTCCATTTGATGATATTTTTTGTACGCCGCGGTGCGTCCTTATCCTTCTTCTTATGCGACCTTTTGCCGCGTTTCGATGTTTCTTGCACCGGTTCGGGTTGCGTCTCTGGTACGATTTCCACATCGGCTTCGGCTTCGGGTTGTAACGGTTGAGACCCGCCGGCTTGACCATAGCCGAAAGTGGGAGGAACAAACGGAGGGGCGCCACTCAAGTAAGCCGCGTAAGTTAAAAAGCTCGGGTCCATGTCTTGGAAATTGTACGGGGTTTGCGGTTGGGTTGTGTTCGGGTTTGCGGGTCTAGCGGGGACACCAAAAGGAGGGCGGTATGGATGCATGATTGTATAAAAATTAGAAGAAAGTGGGTTTTTTTTTATAAAAGTTAGAAGAAAGTGGGAGAGATGGTGAGTTTTTGTATAAAAAATGGTGTGAATGTGGGGTATATATTTATAGTTGGAATATTTTAAATTAAAAAAAAATAAATAAATAAAGAAAGTTACCGTTTGAGAACGGTCAAAAATAGTGGGCCCCATGTCAATTTAAGCGTTATTTTAAAAACGCCGGGACGATTTTTTTTCGAAAATAACGCCCCAAAACGCCCCCTGTAATGGGGGGATGGGCGTTATAGGGCGTTTTCGGGCAAAATTTTTTACAAAAAACGCCCCACTACGGACGGTCTAACAAAAATAAGCAAGGATGGAATAACAAAATGAGATGTTCTGGGCACCTCACTTAGATAGATAGTGTGTAGTGCGGCAGTATGCCCACACATAGCGCCGGAAAGCGCCCCATAACACCGCCACGAAAGGCGGTATGGCCAAAAAATTTTGAATGGCACGATGTGGATAGCGGCGTTATTTGAATGGTTTTGTTTGTTTTTGACCGTTGTAAAACGGTCATTTATATATAAAAAAAAATCAATTATTTTCAAACTTTCCTTTAAATAATACCCCCTTTCCTATTTTTAAATCCACACACTCAAACACTCTTTCTCTCTACCAATTTTTTAGAAATCCTTAAATATTTTATACAATGCATCCATTCAACCGTGGCTTCATTCCTCCCCGATCAAGTGCGGACCCAAACCAAAGTGGTAATCCTACTCGCCCCGTGTCGCCGGTTCCCACTCAACCCAATCCTTTCGGCTCCGGTTTTCTCGATTACAATCAACAAAATCCCGGGTTCATGAATCTTTTGAACCAACCGCTATCATGGGGAGAGACTTGTATGTAACATCTGCTTATTCTGGATCCATTGTTCTGACCCAGTTTTGGCTTTAGTTATCTGTTCCTCTGGTAGGGTTCAATCCCAGCAATCTCCCCCTGGAACAGATAATGCCAAAACTCTTCATTATTGTGGAATTTTTTTTATTGCCTCATCAGTAGTTCCCTTATCTGACCTTTAAATTGTAGTTCAAAGTCTAGGGCATCTGTGTCGTCATCATCCCTGTTAAGTGGAAGATCAAGGAGATCCTGCAAATCTTCAAGACTCAGGCCAAGAGCTTGTTCCCTTGATATTTTCTTCACTTCTCCACCAGACCTGAGCAAAGTCAATACGTGGGTCTGTTTGTCAGTTTCTCACTTTTGTATTTTTGAGCCTGGTGGGTTTCTTGGGAGAGATTTATTTGCCGAGGTGTTTGGTGAGGCTGGCCTATTCATGACTGGCTGAGCAGTACTTGCAGATTGTTCCAATTCAAGATCTTCTTTTATCATTAATTTAATGCCCTCTTTTACAACAGCATTTCCAGCTTTTAGATCTTGAATTGTTTCAGCACCTGACTGGTTTTGAGTCCTTCTTTTGTAGATGGCAGCACCAGCTGGAGCAGTGGTTCTTTTGAATTGCGGCTTTGGTGGTCTTTTTGAGACCTCTGCTTTGGAGTAGTCAGGATTTTGTGGAACTGTTGGATCTTTCTTTCTAAGTTCCTCTAACCTTTTGTAGGTAGCCCTGACCCTATCTTCTACCCACTTTGACACAGAATTCTTTGACCCATAATCAGCTGCTATCAGCTCCTCTTTCATTCTCTTCAACTTTAATGCCTTATCAGCTTCAAACTGTTTGAACTTTTCAGGAGGAGTCTGCTTGACCTTATTTTTTATCATTTCTTGAATCCTGGCTGCCTCTTTTTCAAGCTCAGGGATAGTCCAGTTTTTGTACATGTGTTTCTCCCCCTTGTATTTCTTGTAGGTCATGATGTTCTCAATGTAGTCTTTTCTCAAGGACTCATCTGCCCTTTCTGAGATTTGCTGACATACATTTTTGACCCAGAACAACCCTGCGCATACAGTTCCATGAAAGCTCTTTTCTCCTCATTCCACCTAGAAATATCCTTTGCCATTCTATCCCTTTTTACACTTGCTACTCCTTCATCAAGTGCTTCTTGGGTAGCATCAACCTTTTTACTACCATCTGGCATAGGAACTTTCCTGGTCATGGCATCCCTTTCTGGTTCAATGTAAAGACCATCAACTATTCCCTTCTTCTTCCACTCCTGAATTTTCTCCCCCTTTTTGGCATTATCTTCTGGAAGTTGATCAATGAAAAGTACTGTTGGAGGAGCAGTGCCAGTGGTTTCCAATAAATGGGCATTGATTGCCTTAATATCTGCTTGAGTGTTCTTGTACCTTGACTCCATTATGTTTCTCAGCTTTTGGACATGTAGTTCATGTTGCTGATCAGCCATTTCTTTTTGTTGTTGGAGAAAAGGTCTGAAGAGGTTCCAGAGCTCATTTGTAGCAGATGCTTGTGGTGGAGCAGGTGCTTGAGGTGGAACAACAGTGGATTGCGTCTTTTATATTTTCAACACCTGTTGTAGCATGTCTTTAATATCTGCAACAGATGTATCCAATTTGTCAACTCGTTCCGTCAAATCCTGATATTTTAAATCATCACCCAATTTAATGGGATCATCTGATTTCCCACTAACAGTGGTTTTATCAGTGGTTGAGGTAGGGAGTGTACTCCAAACACTAACCACTGATGCCCCTTTTTCTTGGTACTAGGGTCTTCTTCCTTCAACACTTGACAACCTTTTGATGTTGCCAGTGGGAAATATAAATCCACTGGTGGTTGGCAGAGGTGCTATGTAAGGAATTGCCTCTAAGGAAGTCTTATTAATGTAACCACTGTCCAACTGTAAACCAGTGGATTCAACAATTGTAGTGGCTGCTTCACTTGGATTACCACCAAGAGTTACTTGTAACTCAAGGGGTGTAACCTCCTCAGGTTGTCTTGGTAGGTTAGCAAGGATTGATACATCAGACCCAGTCATTTGTTGAGGTATATTCTCATTAATAGGTGATTGAGAAGGACTGGTTAGTGCCTGGTTCAAATCAATTGCATCCAACAGAATTTTAGTGGGTGTGGGAATTGTGGATGTGATGTTTGGTGTAGAAAGAGGATTTGCCCCGGGAATTGAGCTGTGGATGATGGAAACAAATGCTTCCAGAGCATCATGATGTGGTGTCCCAATTTGTACAACATGTTCTTTTTGTGAAGAAGTAGGAGGGGTTTCGGCTATGGGTTGAGATATTTGTACCAACTGCTGTGAGGAAGTAGCAGCAGTGGTTTCTTGTGACTTTTGTGTTGTCACTGGCAGTAGCTCTGGTATCTCATCCTCCAGAGATGCCTTTTTGATGGGTTTGGGGGGTTTTTGTGTTTTTCTTTTTGTTGGCTTTTTGGTGATTTTAGGTGTGGGTTTCAAAGTAGTTGTTGTGCCACTTTGATCACCTTGAGCAGTGGGCTCAGCAGCAGATACCTGAGGAGCAGTGGAAGCTGCTAAAGTCTGCTCAGGCACCTCTGCTTGTGTTTTACAAGGTGTTAACATTCTAGTAAAAGTTTCAACAGTTAAGCTGTTCATTTAAAAACATTCACCTTGGATTATTGCAGCAATATCATCCTTACTGAATTTCTTTTCAAAATAATAACTTAAAAACCTTGGAAACAGTAAGAATGATTTTGTTTCAACATTGTTAACCAGATCATTAAAGATTTCCCGAGAAAAATTAAAATTTTCTTCTTGAAGAATAGCATATCCCAGATTTTGAATCTTTAATGGTATTTCATTAAAAGAAGTGGTTTTGTTTGAAACACACATTAGGAGGGTATGGAATAAAAACCTTGTTGCAGAAGGAAAGAAACCCTTTTGTAGGGTAGCTTTCTTCATCATTGTGTCTGCATACCCTCTCTCAATGAAGTCAATTTTTAACTCGTTTTTAGGGAAAGAAGTTTTACCTTGCTGATCCTCGAGTTTAAAGACTTCTGATATAGATTGTGGCGTAATTTGAACAGCTTTACCCTTTAAAGAGGAGTTAATGGCTACCATAGTTTCACCTTGTTTGTCAAGGGTTGCGTTTTTCGAAAACTCTCGTTGGGTTGCTAAGTAAATTGGTGCATCGGCTGTTAACAAAGTTTTGTACTTTGATTTAGCCATTTTGGCGATGATGGAGTCGAAAGCATCTGTGGTGCCGGGTTTTGTGAGAAGACCCAGAAGATTGTGAGATGGTTTGTGTGGGATTTCAGTGGTATTGACCTTTTGAGAGGCCGCTTTCGACGATGATTTGGAAGTGGGTTTTGCAGATGGCTTCGATTTTGTCATTTTGGAGATGATGATCGAAGAAATATGTGAAGAAATGTGAAGAAAAACTGCTTTGAGAAAAGAATTTTTGAGAATTCAATTCGACAGTAAAACCCTGTTTTGGTGTGAAGTGGGGGTTTTATAGAGGAAAAAGTGAAGGCTGACGTGGCAGCGGTTACAATAGTACTGACCACTATGCACTGCCCACATGCCAAACTCTGAAGAAATGAAGGACAGTACTTTTATGAAAGTTACTGATAAAGGCAGTGGTTACAACGGTATAATGAAAGCAGTGGATGATTTTCACTATCAGTGGATAGCATATCAGTGGATAAGACACTGCTTTTGAACAACAGAGTTTATCAAGGAAATGAGAGAAAAGAGGATGGCTTTCAGCAGTGGACAGACTTTGAAGTAGAGTAGACTTTTGAACAAGCAGTGGTTATGGCAGACTTTTAAGGATTTTAATGAAAACTTCATTTTTAGCTATTTTTAAGGATGGATTTTGATTTTCTGAAAACATTTTAGTGCTTTTATCCATAGAAAAACAAGATGTTGCTTGTTATTCCATGTTTAGCATGCCAATCCTAGAGACCAAGCTTTCAAAGGTGGCAGTATCTAATGCTTTTGTGAGCACATCTGCCAGCTGGTCTTTAGTTGGAACATGATGCAGAGAAATCAAACCTTTTTCATAGCAATCCCTCACAAAGTGATGTCTGATGTCGATGTGTTTGGTGGTTGAATGGGAAACTGGATTTTTGATGATATTTTCTGTTGCCTGGCTATCCAACATGAGTGGTGTCTTTAAGGCAGTGATACCAAAATCCAGCAACTGATTTTGAAGCCACAGGAGTTGGGCTGTACAGCTTGCAGCAGCAATATATTCAGCTTCAGCAGTGGATGTTGAAACAGCTGCTTGCTTTTTGCTTTGCCATGAAACTAAGCAATCACCTAGAAACTGGCACCCTCCTGATGTGGACTTCCTTGTGGTGTTACATCCAGCAAAGTCAATGTCTGAAAATCCTGAAAGCTTGATATTCCCATTAGCTGGATACCAGATACCAAGTATGGGAGCACTTTTTATGTATCTGAATATCCTTTTTACAGCAATAAGATTGGATTTTCTAGGGGCTGATTGACTTCTTGCACAAACACATGTTGCAAACATGATGTCTGGCCTAGATGCAGTTAGGTACAAAAGAGACCCAATCATGCTTCTATAAAGAGTTTGGTCAATCAGCTCATCCTTTTCATCAGACATGACCAGCTTATTTGTTGCCATGGGTGTACAGCATAGTTTACAATCATTCATATCAAATTTGTTTAAAAGTTCTTTTGCATATTTGCTTTGATGAATGAAAGTTCCATTTTGCATTTGCTGAACTTGGAGACCAAGAAAGCATTGCCGCTCACCCATTGCACTCATTTCAAACTCAGCTGTCATGAGTTCTCTAAACTCTTCACACATTTTGTTGCATGTGCTTCCAAAAATAATGTCATCCACATAAATTTGGACAATCATTAAATCCTTTCCTCTCCATTTTAGAAACAGTGTTTTATCAATGGTACCTCTTTTGAAACCATTTGAGACTAGAAAGGTGGAAAGAGTTTCATACCAGGCCCTTGGTGCTTGTTTCAGGCCATACAGGGCTTTGTTCAGCCTGTAGACATGTTCAGGATAAAATGGATCCTCAAAACCTGGAGGTTGACATACATACACCTCTTCTTGAATTGTACCATAGAGGAAAGCACTTTTGATATCCATTTGGAACACCTTCATGTTGTGGTTGACAGCAAAGGCCAGGAAAAGTCTTATAGCTTCCAATCTTGCTACAGGGCAAAAGTTTCATCATAGTCAATCCCCTCTTCCTGTCTGTAACCTTGAACCACAAGCCTAGCTTTATTCTTGACAACAATACCCCTTTCATCAGTTTTGTTCTTGAAGACCCACTTTGTGCCAATGGGACTAACCTCTTCTGGCAGTGGTACAAGCTCCCATACTTGTTGTCTTTTAAACTGTTGGAGCTCCTCTTGCATGGCTTCTACCCAGCTGTTGTCTTTCAGTGCCTCTTGGTACTTGACTGGCTGATGAAGTGATAGAAAACCAGCAAAAAGACAAATGTTTTGGGTTTGGCTTCTTGTGAGCACCCCTTCATTTATGTTTCCAATGATTTGATCAGGTGGATGAGATCTCAAGAAGATTAAATCTCCTTGGTATGGTATGATGGCATTTGTTGGTGAAGGCTGCAAATGTATATCATCTGAGCTAACCACTGCTGGGGACTTTGATGATCCAGCAGTGGCTTCAAAAGGTGGTGGAATGGGAGGTAATGAAGTGGACACATGCTGACTTTTATCCACTGTTTGGGGACTTTTGTCAGCAGTGTTTGAGGATGTGGAAGCAGTGGTTTAGCTTTGACAGCTGTTTTGAACATCTGATGCTCTTCCCATTTTGGCAGACCTTTGTGGATGATGATTTCATACCCATAGTCTGGTGTTGAGTCCTCTGATGGACCTGCACTGTTAGTCTTGACAGCAGTATTTTCAAAAGTAAATTTATCAAGATCAAACAGATCTGCAGGATTTGCAGGGATTTTCATTGATGAAAGTTCATTGAACTTTACATTCAAGGTCTCCTCCACTGCCTTGGTCCGTGTATTAAACACTTTGTAGGCCTTGGCAGTGGTTGAGTATCCCAGATGATAACCACAATCAATTTTGGCTGCAAATTTTGAAATGGAATCTTTTAAGTTCAAAATAAAGCATGGGCAGCCAAACACCTTGAAGTATGAGATCAGTGGTTTGATTTTATACAGAATTTCATAAGCAGTCTTTTTGTGCCTGGGGTTTATTAAAACTCTGTTCTGAACATAGCAAGCAGTGTTTACTGCCTCTGCCCAGAAAGTTAATGGCAAACCTGAATCAGCAAGCATGGTTCTGGCAGCCTCAATCAAAGTTCTGTTCTTTCTTTCAACTACCCCATTTTGCTCTGGTGTTCTAGGGATGCTGTACTGCCTTACAATCCCTTTCTTTACACAGAAGGCATCCAACTCCTTATTTTTAAATTATGTGCCATTGTCACTCCTGAAGCTTTTCACTTGAAGGTCAAATTGCTTTTCAACCTGTGTCACAAAGTCTTTCAAAATGCCTGCAGTCTCATCTTTTGAGTGTAAAAAGAAAGTCCATGTAAACCTAGAAAAGTCATCAATAATAACCAAACAATATCTCTTCTTTTTGAGACTCATGACTTGAACTGGGCCAAACAAATCCATGTGCAGCATTTGCAAACACTGGTTGTTTTGGACTCTTCAATGGACTTATAAGAACTTTTATGTTGTTTTCCTTTTAAACATGAAATGCAATGTTCAGGACATGAGAACAATTTTTGTGGTAGGCCTCTTACCAAACCAATTTTTGAAATTTCAGTGATTGTCTTAAGATTTGTGTGCCCCAGTCTTCTGTGCCAAAGTTCTGTCTCTTTGTTAGAGGCAGCTGAGAACAGACAGGCATCAGCTCTGGGACACTCTTTTGATATATCAACAACATAAACATTGCCACTTCTTTGAGCAACAAGTTTTGTTTGACCAGTTTTTATTATTGCTTCAATCTTTTTGACCATTTCTGGTCCAACAATCCTACAACACTCCTTTGTGAAGAATGACCCATACCCCTTGTCACTCATTTGTGAAACACTCAGAAGGTTGAATTTCAGACTGTTTATCAGATTGACATTTTCGAATTTTACATTTCCAGATTGTACTGTACCAGACCCCAGAATTTTCCCTTTACTGTTATTCCCAAAGGATATATCACCCCCTCCATGAATTTTGAAATCTTTGAGTAGGGCTTTACATCCAGTCATGTGCCTGGAGCCTCCACTATCAACATACCAAAGGCTATCTAAACAGGCAGAAGCTTCCTGCACATGAAGTAAAAGGATTAGTTCATTAGGGTTTCCAAAGCCAATAAGGCTTTGGATGGGGTCTCAACAGTGTCTGGGATGGAGGCACATTGATGGACAGTGGTTAAGTCAGGGGTTTGGACAGTTTTAGTACTGTTTCTTGCTAACCACTATTGGGGATCTTGACCAATCACCTGTTGGTACCCAAAAGGATGCCTGTTCACTTTAGGTTTAGAGGGCCTTTTGTAGGCCTCATAAACGTGTGGAATCCTTTGTTAAGACTGTTTTTCCTTGCCTTTTCTGAACTGATTGGCATGGGGTGCATCAGTAACCTGAACATCTCTTTTGACAGATGTTTAGTTCAGCTGTTTTGTGACAGCTGTTTGAACTGGCACAAACAGTGGTTAGTTCTTGGTGAATGATGATGTTGATGGACTCAAGGATGTTTTAGCAATGTACTCATTCTTTTTCACATCAAAGTTTTTGAGATACACACATGCTTGAGTTTTGTGGTTTGTTTTACCACAAACAATGCAGCTTTCAGCTGGAATAATGACACTTGTTTTGTTCAAATCATAAGCTTTTAAATGGAAACAGTCTTTTGTTAGATGATTCCTTTTCTCACAGAATTCACAAAACAGGTTATTAATCTTTTCTTTCTTCTTTCTCTTTTCGGACTCCTTTGTAGCAGAGGTTTTAACCTCTGTTGGGATGTCCTTGAGAGGAATGACTTTAGCTTTTGGAGCTTTGACACCATCAGTTGATGTAAAGTCCATGGGCTTGAAATTTTCAAGAATATCACACTCATCAGACCATTTTGGTTTAAACTAATAATTTTCAAGCTCCTCAAAAGTAGAGGATCCCATTGGTCTGTCAAGTGTGATTTTTTTACCAAGTTTATCAGTGATTTTCACTTCTTGGCCATTCTTGTTTGTAGGGATGTACTCAATTGTTACATCAGTGGTTTGAACAGATTTTTCAAAAGCAGTGTTTTCATCATCATGTTTTCTATAACCAACACCAAATTTTACATTGCTTTTAATCTGTTTTTCAAGCATAACCTCATACCCTTTGCATGATTCCACCCATTTTTCACAGGTGATCTGGGTGGACTCCAACTCCTTTTTGCAAACTTGGTATTTTTCTACCATAGTTTGGAGTTGAGTTTTGGTTATGCTTTGCTCTTCTTTAAGACTGCTGATCTCTTTCTCCTTTTCAGTCAATTTGTTTTTAAGTTCTTTTAAAGAACTTTCAAATTTGACTTCATCAGTTAAGATTTTATTCCGAAGATTTTCATTTACCTCTTTGATGTTAGCAAAAGCAATAATGCAATTGTCAGAACACAGTTTTTCAAGAACTTGAGGAGATACCTTGGCAGCAGCCATCATTGCACAATCACATTGATGATTTTCTTCATCATCAGCTCTTACTTCCTTCTCACCTGCTCTCTTTTCTTCCTCTTCTTCTTTGTCCTCTTTGGACCATGGGTCTGTCAGTGGTTCAATCAGGGTTTCTGAATTTTCTCCCAGCAGCAATTCACCAGCAACTGCATTAACAACTACTTCAGTCACCTCATCCACTGTTTCATCACTTAGCTGTTCACCTTCAGTTTCAATCCCCTCTGGTATTGACTCTAATGCCATCAAACAAAATTCATCATTAGAAGGTTCAATAGAAGCATATAGTGCAAAATTTTCATCACCAAGCTCATCAGGCATGCTGCTCCAGTCAACAAAGCCTTGAGTCAAAAAACTTTGCTGATCTGGTTGTACCACTGTTGGAGCAGCTGTTTGAGGTGCAACAGGTTGCACTTGTGCCTGGGGGACAGGGTTTTGAACATATTGAATCTGTGGAACAGTGGTTTGGACATAATGCACAGGCACAGGGGCAGCAGCATAATGAGCAGTGTTAACATGAGCTGCAGGGGTATATTGGGTATAGTGCACAGTGCTTTGATTTTGAGGTCTAGGGTTTGAGCTAGGATGAGTGATTATAGGACCAGTAGTTTGACTCCTGCATTCCCTAGCGAAATGACCAAGCCTATTGCACTTGTAACACTTGATTTTCGATTTATCCAACCCAACCCTTAGATTCCCATGTAACCCTGGGAACTTTCTCCTTGTTCTTTTGTAGAATTTGCTTGTTCTCACATTAAGCAAAGCCAATTGATGCAAAATGTCCATCTCCTCTAAGTCAGTGGGATCAAAATGTTGCAAATCATTGAGTTCAAAGCACAAATTATCTGACATCTGGTTTTCAGTGTTTGCAGTAAAAGCATAATTTGCAGAGTGAGAATCAGGGTTGGTAAAGTTACCACCAGCTGTTATATCAATGAAATGATCATAACCCTGTTCCTTACTACTGCTACCAGATTCTTCCTGACCAAGAAGAGCTGTGATACCAAATGAGTAATCATCAGTGGCTTTTCCAGACTCTTGCAACTTCTTTTTCTGGTTCAACTCCCTTTCATAAGTCAGGAGTCTACCATGAAGTTGGGTCAGGGTCAGATCTTTGAACTCAACAGAGTTTCTAGTCACAAATGCAATTGTGTCCCATTTATCAGGTAGTGACCTAAGAAACCTGCTATTTTGTGTTGATTTTGGAAATTCAACCTTAACAAGCCTTAGCTCACTGATGAGACAACTGAAACGTTCAAATTGTTGGGTCAATGATTCACCCTTAATGTGACCAAAGGTTTCATACTACTGATTCAGAATTTCCCTATTGTTTAACTTCTTCGGTTCCCCCAAACTGTTCCTTCAATGCATCCCATAGCTCTTTGGCGTTGTTACAATGTAACAGCCCAGCATAGATCTCATTTGGTAATGCAGATGCTATGATGCTAAATGCTTTGGCATCGAGTTCGAACTTTTGAAAATCAGTTTCAGTATAGTTTTCATAAGGTTTTGGTACGAACTTCTTTGGATCCTCAGCACTTGGCACCATAGGAACATGGGGACCAAAAACAACAGACCTCCAACATCCAATGTTCTGTTGAACAAGGATGTGACCCATCCTTCGCTCCCAGATGTTGTATTCATTTCTTTTAAGCATAGGTGGTTTAAAAGTGAGCCAATGTTATTCTTATCATCTTGAGATTGTGACGTCATCCTGGTTGTTTTACAGACACTGGTTAATCAACTTTAATGGTGATTAAACCTTGCTCTGTTTTTCAACACAAATGAACAAACTATCGATATCAACGATTTTGAGCTGAACTATTTATGTCAAAATGATTGTTAAATCAAATTTGACTGTCCAAGCTCTGATACCAATTGTTGGATCTGAGTTTGGTTTTGATTGTATTTTACGTTTGAAATTAAGATGGAAATGAATGAGTTGTGCAGCGGAATTACGATGGAAACAAACTTTGCATACAATCAAACGAGAGTATTGCTTTGATCAAACATTTTTCACAATGAACCGAAAGATTGAATTTATTTCAATTACGATTACAATTGCAATGATTGAATACAAACTCCCCCTCAGCCAGAGCTCAGTGTTTGTTCGTGCAGAGAAGACAGTTTTGCAAAGAGCTAATAGAACAGTACAGAGCACTGTTCTATTTATAGGCACTAGCAAACCACTGAGCATCTAAGCTGACGTCATCATGAAAGTGACATCTAACCTCCTAACAAACTCTAACCCCTGATCTATACAAACACTGCTATACTAAACTACTGCTTATACATTACATTTCATAAAGACATAATAAACAACTGATGCATCCCTCCACTGCTGTGAAACCAGCAGTACTTGTCCCGTTCAGCAGTGCTCAAACCAAAGTAGTAGATTGAACAACAGGGCTTTAGTCTTTCATCAGGTCTTCACTTGAACAGCAGTTGTGGGTCAGCAGTTTGCACGATCAGTAGATAGGAGGTCAGCAGATGTTGAAATCACTTTCAAGGGGAGAGACTTGTATGTAACATCTGCTTATTCTAGATCCACTGTTCTGACCCAGTTTTGGCTTTAATTATCTGTTCCTCTGGTAGGGTTCAATCCCAACACCTTGTTTAGGAAATTTCGTCCCGAAATTAAGCTGGAAGCTGCACAACGTCGTGGATCACGTTTGAGAACTTTCTCTAGCTAGACTTTCTCTTGGAACAACTGTGGGTACTTAGCCTTCATGTCGCTTTCTGCGCCTCTTTTGCCTTCCCATCGGACTTTCACGATAGGAATGCGAGAGCGTCTGAGTTGCTTGGTTTGGCGGTCCATGATTTCGACAGGCTTTTCCACGAAGTGTAATGTTTCGTTCACTTGTAGATCGTCTAGAGAAACGTGTAAGTCGTGATCGGCTATGCACTTTCGGAGGTTTGACACGTGGAAAGTCGGGTGGACGTTACTGAGTTCCTCTGGTAGTTCGAGTCTGTAGGCGACTTTTCCGATCCTTTCCAGAATCTTAAAAGGTCCAACATATCGAGGCGCGAGTTTCCCTTTCTTGCCGAATCAGACCACACCCTTCCAAGGTGATACCTTTAGGAGTACGTGGTCACCAACGCCAAATTCACGGGGCCTGCGCTTCTTATCGGCGTAACTTTTCTGTCAATCCCGAGCTTTCACTAGGTTGTCTCGAATTTGGAAAATTTTGTCTGTCGTTTCTTGTAGTAACTCCGGACCGGTTAGTTGCGAGTGACCGATCTCGTGCCACACAATAGGCGATCGACATCTTCTTCCGTATAATGCCTCGAATGGTGCCATTTGGATGCTAGAATGATAACTGTTGTTATACGAGAATTCGACTAGCGGCAGGTATTTATCCCAATTAGCACTGAAGTCTAAAACACACGAACGGATCATGTATTCAAGAGTACGAATCGTTCTTTCAGTCTGACCGTCGGTTTGTGGGTGGAAAGCAGTACTTATATTAAGCGTTGTACCGAGTGTTGTTTGAAATGTTTCCCACAATCGCGAAGTAAACCGAGCATCACGATCAGAGATGATGTCATGAGGCGTCCCATGATTACAAATGATCTCGTCGGTGTAGATTCGGGCTAATCGTTCTACCTTGTAGTCTTCTCGTATTGGCAGAAAGTGAGCTGATTTAGTCAAACGGTCGACTACAACCCAAATGCTGTCGTGACCTGATGACGTGTGCGGTAGCTTGGTTATAAAGTCCATAGCTATACTTTCCCACTTCCACATGGGAATTGGTGGTTGTTCAAGTAAGCCAGAGGGTCTTTGATGTTCGGCCTTGATTCTAGCACAAGTTAGGCATTTTCCGATGTAGAGAGCGATATCCCTTTTCATACCCGGCCACCAGTACTTATAGCGAAGGTCCTGGTACATTTTGTCGGCACCGGGGTGAATAGAATACCGAGATTTATGGGCTTCGTCCATCAGAATTTGCCGCAAATTGGTTCGCTTGGGAATCCAAATTCGGTCTAAAAAGTGAAATATCCCGTTCGATTTGCTCACAAGCTGGGCTCCATCGTGGTAGATTCTTTCTTTCTTCAGGGTGCGTTCGTTAAAACATGCATGCTGAGCGTCGCGGATGAGAGTTTCGAGTTCGTGTTGGGCTTGAACGTTAAGGGTGCTAAGCAGATAGCTCCTTCTGCTGAGTGCGTCGGCAACAACATTTGCCTTGCCTGGGTGATAACGAATCTCACAGTCGTAATCGTTGAGAAGTTCTACCCATCGGCGTTAACGCATATTAAGTTCCTTCTAATTAAAGATGTGCTGTAGGCTCCTATGATCGGTGAAGATCGTACACTTAGTACCGTACAGGTAGTGTCACCAAATCTTTAATGCAAAAACAACTGCGCCTAGCTCGAGATCATGGGTTGTATAGTTCTTCTCGTGGATTTTGAGCTGACGAGATGTGTAAGCTATGACCTTGTCCCGTTGCATGAGAACACAGCTGAGACCAAGGTTGGAAGCATCACAATAGACAATGAAATCGTCGTTTCCGTCGGGTAATGTGAGAACAGGAGCGTTGCAAAGCATGTGCTTGAGGGTTTGAAAGGCAGTCTCTTGTTTAGTTCCCCAAACAAAAGGCTTGTCTTTATGCGTGAGAGAGGTAAGCGGTACAGCGATCTTTGAGAATCCTTCGATAAATCGTCGATAATAGCCCGCTAGTCCGAGAAAAGAGCGGACTTCAGACGGGTTCTTAGGCGTAACCCAGCTCTTGACAGCTTCAATCTTCGCAGGATTGACGTGAATACCCTGACTATTAACAATGTGCCCCAGAAACTGAACTTCCTCCAACCAAAATTCACACTTAGAGAATTTGGCATAGAGTTGGTTCCCCTGGAGTAACTCGAGAACCAAACGTAGATGTTGCGCGTGTTCGGTTTTCGATTTGGAATAGATCAAGGCATCGTCGATGAACACGATGACGAAACGGTCAACATATGGTTTACACACGCGATTCATAAGATCCATGAAAATCGCTGGTGCGTTGGTTAAGCCAAAAGGCATAACAACGAATTCGTAATGACCGTATCGGGTGCGAAACGCGGTTTTGGGTATATCCTCCTCTTGTATACGCAGCTGATGGTAACCTGAACGTAGGTCGATCTTGGAGAAACACGTAGCGCCTTGTAGTTGATCAAACAAATCGTCAATGCGAGGCAGGGGATAGCGGTTCTTGATAGTTAACTTATTCAATTCCCGATAGTCGATGCACATCCGGAACGACCCATCCTTCTTTTTGACGAAAAGGACTGGCGCGCCCCAAGGAGAGGTGCTCGGGTGAATGAAGCCTTTCTCAAGTAATTCCTGGAGTTGGGTTGAGAGTTCGCGCATTTCGGACGGCACGAGTCGATAAGGAGCTTTGGCGATAGGATTGGCTCCAGGAATGAGGTCGATACGAAAGTCGATATCATGACTTGGCGGTAGTCCGGGAAGATCCTCTGGAAACACATTAGGAAATTCTCGAACCACAGGAACGTCTTTCACTTCCTTCTTCTCTTTCTTTCCCTTCTCCGCTACTACAATGTTAGCCAAGAAAGCCCTGTATTCCTTACGGAGATACTTGCTAGCTTGGACACATGACATAAGCTTGAGCCCCTTAGAAGTAGTATCGCCATATACACACAATAAGTCACCATTTGCGAGCGAAAATCGAATCATCTTGTCGAAGCATACAACTTCAGCATGGTTTTCTCGAAGAAAGTCCATGCCTACTATGACGTCAAAACTTCCAAGTTGCATCGAGATAAGGTCAATTGGGAAGATGTGATTGTTGAGCTCAAGAGTACAATCACGGATAACAGAATTTACAGCGACGGTTCTTCCGGTAGCGACTTCAACATCAATTGTCGAGGAAAGTTGGGAGCGTTTACGACTAAGGAGTTTCTCAAATTCGAATGACACAAAGCAATTATCGGCTCCGGTATCAAACAAACATGAAGCATAAATACCATTCACAAGGAACGTACCATTGACCACGTTGTTGTCGACCTGGGCTTGACGCACGTTGAGGTTGAAAGTTCTGGCGCGTGCGGCCTGTTGTTGCTGCTGCTGTTGTTGTTGCTGCTGTGGCTGCTATTGCTGTTGTTGCTGAGGTTCTTGTTTCACAACCCTGTTTGGGCACATGTTGGCGAAATGGTTAGGGTCGCCACACGCGAAGCAGGCTCTGGCTTTGACTACGGGTGCCGGAGGAGCTTGTTGACCATGTGGGGCAGTGAGTAGAGCTTGATTGGCAGGAGCTTGACGAATACGGCAATTAGCAGTAAAATGGCCGTATACATTGCAATGAGCACAAAAACGGCAAGCAATGGCAGTTGGGTGGTGGTAGGTGCAAGTAGGGCAGAGCGGATGTGGCCTAGTGTATGCACGCTTTGCAGGTGGTGCATTAGCCACAGGCGCCGCTACTTGACGCTGTTGGGCTGGTACTGATTGAACTGGTGCAGCAGTGATCGCACAGTTCTTGTTGCTGGAGCTGTTCTTTCTCTTATTTTTCCTCTTGTTGCTCGATGAGGTGGGTTCAGCAGTTGGTGCGGTAGCGGTAGCTTGATGCAGATGCTTCGAAGTCTTATCCCAGACACCAGCCTTAACCCTTTTGTCGTTGATTTCGGCGGCCAGTAGGTAGGTTTCTTCGATCGTCGTAGTCTTAGCCGCTTGCACGAAATCAGCAAAGCAATCGGGCAAAGCTCGGATATACTTCTTGACTGTCATGTCGGGAGTCTTGACTTGATCGGGACAGATAATGCTGAGCTGTTTGAAACGAGCAGTGAGACCAGCATTGTCACCATCCTTTTGCTGTATGTGCCAAAATTCATCTTCTAGCTTTTGACGTTTGTGAGGAGGGCATAATTCTTCTAGCATAACTTCCTTGAGCTCGTCCCACGACAGACCGTAGGCTGTATCGTTCCCTCTCTTGTTCCTCTCGGCCGTCCACCAGTCTAATGCTCGGGACTGGAAAATGCCGGTAGCATTCAGAGTACGGAGGTCATCAGGGCAACCACTTTGTCGCAGAGTAACCTCAATGGAATCAAACCAGTGAAATAGTGCAGTGGGACCTCCTTCGCCAGTGAATTCTTTTGGCCCACACGACTTGAATTGCTTGAAACTGAAGGGTCTTGCGGTAGTCTTAGGAGCTTCGGTTCTCGATTCCTCGGATGACTTGCTGGCATTTTCATAAACATCACTAACGGCCTTTGCCACACTTTTGGCGATGATGGAAGCAAGGCGTTTGTCTCTCTTTTCTTGACGAGAAAGTGCGTGACGGGATCCAGATGACATTGTCTGCAACAGACATCGCCACGGAACTCAACACATGTATTCGAATCTCACCTCACACGTCTTACTACTACTAAAGCTCAGTAACACGTACCGTGTAAACACATAGACATATAACCACGCAAGACACAGAACCATTTAATCACATAACCACATAAACACTTAGGGCACAAATCACGTAAGCACGTAGAGCACATAATCACATAATTCCTAAGTATGTAGAGCAAAGGAACCGGGAAACACATGTGCACTTAATCACTAGAGGCAGTTAGAAAACAGAAACCTATTATTCGAAGTCGACGATTGAGAGTAGCGTGGTACAAGCGTATTTCGTAGCATGAAGTCGTTCAAAGTTTTGTGATTTGTTAACGATTTGAGATAGAAAAGCAGTGCGAGTTGTGCGTGTCGATCGAAGTGAAAACAAAATCGAGCAAATTTCCGAGATTTAGACACATAAACAGGTAAACACACATATAGCACATAAAATTGACGAATCATCAGAATCGGCAGCTGCGGGCTCTGAATCTAATCATGTAAAAATCGAGAATAGATTGTCTGCGGCTAGTAGACTTCGACTAACCAAAGTAATTCAACTATTCACAAGGGCTTGTCGTCTACGTTTTGACTTTCGGGACTGTGTCCTTGCCTCGATTCTTGGGCGTTCGGCACATTTCCCGTTAGCCATGTCGTGACTTCAGGTCATTGGAGTCCGTTGAGACTTTGGCGAGAGTTTGCAAAAGTGCGGAACAAGTAATCAAGGTTAGGGTTTCACCCCTGGCTTAACAACTTCATCCATGTTCTTAATAAAATTGAGGAGATCATTCATCAAAATATGGATTTCACTCCCGATTTGGCACAATTCTCCTCGTTTGTAGTTAAAATGCGGGTTGATTAAGCAACTTTAGTCGAGAGTTTGCGGTTTTCACACCTATTCTCGACCTTATTGCCCATTCATAGTTGAAAATTCGAGTGTGGTGATAATGTAGGATAAGCAAGAATAGCGAGTGATAGTAGTGAGCTCATGCATATGCCCTAATGGATACGCACAAGTCGGTCTGTTGGTTCTTAACTATAGTCTAGGTTTCTAAGACTTCGACACGGACTAGGTCGAGTCTCGCCTAATTCCCTATAGTTATGGCTCTGATACCAATCTGTCATACCCCAACCGATGGCGGAATCATCGGGGCATGGCACTGAGCAAAACAGATTGTCCAGAAGTTTCCATAACAATTATCAAAACCATTCAATTAACTAATACGTCCCATACCATATCTCAAACAGTCAAATAATTATTACAGACAAAAATCTAGGCAAATAGTCTATTCCGACAACTCAGATTTAAACATAAATAGTTTATTTATTGGTTTCTAGGACCTCCTTTCCTAGCTTCGTTTTTCATCACAGCACAGAGAGCATCCTAGACCTTTCCTAGCCTCAAGTTCACAGCATGCTAAGCATGTAAACTTCCTAAGCACCTGTCACATACGTTAAAATAAAGTCAATACATAAAATGTAAAGGTGAGCATACAAGTTTGATAATAGCATATAGAGTTCGAATTCGTTTACGCATAACCAGCACGTACACATAGTGAAATGAAGCACGTTAGTTATCGACATAGATCCATCGATACCAATGACTGCGGGTTGACTGCCTGAGGCAGTTCGCAATACATGATTACCACTGTAATCCATGCAAGTAAAAGATCCTTAACAACCCCCGTGTGAACGGATGCTGAGTCCAAACTATAGTACTATCGTTGCTAAGGCAGGTAGACAGCATTCCATGTGTAAACATAACAAACAAGCATTCATGAGCCACGTATAACATGCATTACGGTTAGCGTTCTAATAGTATTTGAGTAGTGTGATCGTTGTAGTTTGAATATTCGTAACGTATGTAACACCCAAAAGTGCTTAAAGCAAAAAAGGGATCGAGTATACTCACAACGATTAATGGATTGAAGGGAGCGCTTAGCGAGTATGGTTAGCCTGGATAGATTCGATAGCATAACGATAAGGAACACGTAAAATGATACAAAGTGAAGATGGGTCGGATGGTAGTTCGATCGGATGGTAATCTGATCGGACAGTAATCCGTGCGGATGGTAATCCGTTTGGGTGGTCATCCGGTCGGATGACGATTCGAGTGGATTGTTTCTTCCTATAATAAGGATGTGTTTGTGTATGATGGCTTGACTTTTGAAGTTTTCGTTGTAGTATTTAGAAAACATTGAAGTATCTCTATCCATCAAGTCGTTCGATCGGATGCTGGGTCTTACGGATGACAATCCGTTCAGATGGTCGTCCGGTCGGACGGTGATCCGGTCGGACGGCGACTTAGTGGTGAGAGTACTTGTTGAAGACAAGTTCACAGTTGAAGTGTCACTCGATCGGATGACCATCCAATCGGGTGGCAACTCTGGTGAGGAACATGTTGAAAATTGTTTAAGGCTTTAAAGTCTTAGTATCTCATGATCCGAAGAGTAATCCAACCAGATGGTCGTCCGATCGGATTGCAATTCGTTCAATACTATTACTCTAGTTAAGGTTGTTTAAAGGTGGGACCCAAGTGTCATCCGTTCGGGTGGCAATCCGTTCGGATGACCTATCCGATCGGATGACAATCCGATCGGACGGCAATCCGTTCCGATAGTTCCTTTTGTCCTACACTTGGTCGTTTTGATGGTTTGTCGTTGTTTCGAGACGTCTTGACAACTTGTTAACCAACCGGAACCCTTCCTCGACCCAAGTGACCAAATCGACCAGGAATCACCCTAGTTCGGCCAGTTACCGGCTCGAGATGGTTGTTCTTGTTTAACCCGAAGTCGGTGTCTCGTGGGCGGAATCCAGATCTGAGCCAGTACAACACTATGGACGAGTAGGAGACTAGATCTGATCCTGATTCTACCGATTTTGAGTGTTTTGAGTGTAAAAGAGTTGAAAGAAAGTTAGAAACCATCTTTCAATCCCTTTCCACCGCTCCAGTGTCGAGATCTTTAGGGGATCTTTGTGTAATCGGGTGGAAATCGATTAGATCTCGGTTGTCCTTGGTGGATTGAAGTCAAGGCATGAAGTTCTTGAAGAACTCATGCTGACGTCACCCTAGAACACCCGAAATCTAGTGATTTCACGGTTAAACGTTTAGATTCAAAATATAGAAAGGTGTAGGAGTGCGTGTAGATCAAGAAAGTACAAGATTTAGGGTGAGATCTTACCTGGATTGAGAGAAATCAAAGAAAAGGTGAGGAACACGAGCTGTTCGAATAGAAGGTTTCCAAAAGTGGAAAGAATGACAATGACAGGGGTATTTATATGATTCCAAAAGAGGAAAGAGTGATCCGATCGGATGACGATCCGGTCGGATGACATCCTGGTCGGATGACATACAGCCTGTCACCAACTGGGTTATCCGGTCGGATGGCTATCCGGCCGGATGGCTATCCGGCCGGATGGCGCTTGGTTCAAGCTTCCGATGCGACGATTTTCGGTGTCTCGATTCCGATTGCGAGCGGTTCGATTCGATAGGGTTTCCTAGTCAAATTACTTTTAGTCCCAACTACTTTGTATCTCGCATAATCTATTTTCCACTATCTATCATAGTTCGGTCGTGATTCGAGTTCGAGTTCGATTGTATTCGAGTTTTGATTGAGTTCGCTTGATTACACACAACACAACATAAATAAACATGCACATGTAGCACGTAAGGCACACACACATGTATAATAATAAGTAAAATACGTAGCTCGAGTTACGAATTGATGTCGATTCGATTAGCATAGCTTGACTATTGATTAGTTAACTTTATCGCATTGTTACTTCCAACAGTTCACAGTCGTAGATCGATCGAATAGCGATTAACATACGTCGATTATTGCAATTAACAACACTTACTCCACATAATACAAATAAAATAAAGAAATTTCTACAAGTCAAGTTGCGCGAAATCGGTCGTTGACTTTGACTTGTGAAAACACGGGGTGTTACACCCAACCTCAGGAGAAACTAAAACCGAAAAAGAGAAGGAGATTTGTAGGCTGGAGACGCGTGCGTAGGAAGAAACCAGCGACACAAAAAGTTATAAAGACTGAGAATCCGAAGGATAAAGGCAAAGGAAAAGAGGTCGGGGAAAGTTCAAGGCAAGCTCAGGAAATGCCATCATGCGAGGAGCTGGATCGTAAACTAGCACTTAGCGACCTCATCGGACCTGCCGATGGAAACCTCTTCAATTACCCAGTGGAAGCACAACTTCCAGTTAATCTGGAACCTGCTATCCCCGATCCTATTATCCACCCTCGACCTCTACCAGGAGAGCTAGAAGAATGGTGGACAACTGACTGGCAATTCCAGAATCTCTTGAATAACCCTAACACCTTTTTCCCCCAGTTTGACCCTGAGCCTGCTCCAAACCCACCTATGAGCTCGGAGAACTTGGCTGAACTTCGTCACTATGGCGAGAAGCTGATAGACGCAGGAAATAGAATCCGAGAAGTGGGATAGCAGATCTCATGGAAATACGACGAGTGGGAGCGTCGTTTTTGAGACGCCGGCTGTTTGTGGATGCATGATGGTGTGGTTATGTGTTTAATAACAATAAAATAATAATAAATATATAGTTATGTAAAATAACTAAAAATAAAACTTTTGTAACATATCGGGTGTGTACTGATGCCTACTAAAATATATAAAATATGGAAATCGCAAAGTCGATAATTTTGGCTATACGTGTTAACATGATTATGTGCGATTGCTTTATTATGTTTGATTGATATTTATTTATGCCAATAACTTATATATATATATTTCATTATCAGATGGAACCCGTTGTTAATGAACCAGTTAATGAAGTTAACCAATCTGAGCAAAACAATGAGGATCACTTTCTTAATAGGCAAGATATAGAAAACATTGTTGCTCAGGGAATAGCCAATGCTATCCCAGCAATCCTTGCTGCTGCCCGAAATCCAGTTGAACCTAAACCTACTACTCCCAGCAAACGTACTCACGGCGACAATTTTAGTAATAGTGTAAATGGGGGTGGCAACATTAATAATAATGATGATGTGGTGCAAGCCCCATTTCTTAAGAAAATGAAAGCTGCAACGCCTGGTTGCACTTACAAGGAATTTCTTGCCTGTAAACCGGTTGAATTTGCAGGAAATGAAGGGGCGACTGCGGCACTGCGTTGGTTAGAGAAAACTGAAGCAGTAATTAAAATAAGTAAATGTGCCGAGGAAGACCAGGTCATGTACGCGTCGCATCTTTTTAAAGAAGGGGCACTAGAATGGTGGAATACGGTACTAAAAGCCAAGGGAGGCGATGTGGCTTATACCATGAATTGGGAAGAATTTAAAAGTCTGGTGGAAAGAAAATTATGTCTCGAATATGAAAAGGAACAAATGGCAAATAAGTTCCTAAACCACCGGATGGTGGATGTTGATTGTAGAGGGTATACTTCGACCTTCTTCGAGTATGCCAGAATAGTACCAACTTTGGCCTCGCCAGAACCGGTACTTATTTCTCGCTACATCTGGGGTTTGATTAGCGAGATCCGTGATATTGTCAAAGCTGCGAGACCCCGCACAATCGATGTTGCGGTGGAATTAGCCAACACCTTGACTGACGGACTGGTGCGTACGCGGGAAGAAAACAGGAAAAAGGAGTTAGCCCAAAAGATTACCCAAGGATTTCGTGTGGGTAATAGTAGTAATTTCAAGAAAAAGGGAACTGGACAATCTTCCACCCCGCCGTTCTGCAAGAACTGTAAAAATAAGCATTTTGGGAAATGCAATGAAACCTGCAATTTATGCAAAGCTCTAGGACATCGTGAAGAAGAGTGCAGAAAGAAAACAAAGATCTGCTATAACTGTGGAGAAGCTGGACATTTCAGACCAGAATGCCCTAAATTGGTCAAACCAGCAGATAACAAGGCCAAACCTACTGAAGGAACTAATAAGAAGAACGCAAGGGCCTTCCAATTGACCACGCAGGAAGCTGAACTGATTCCTGATGTAATAGCTGGTACGTTCCTAATTCATGACGTTTATGCAAAAGTATTATTTGACTCTGGTGCAAACCAAAGTTTTATAAATATTTCGTTCTGCCAAGCTCTTAAACTACCCTTAACCAACCTTAGATAATTTTTTACGGTAGAAACGGCAGATGGGAATTCTGTTAACATAAATAAGGTCTTGCGAGAAGAAAAAATAGAACTTTCAGGTCATAAATTTTTTGCAAACCTATTACCCATGAATTTAGCTGGATTCAATGTCGTATTAGGAATGGATTGGTTAGTAGCCAACCATGCTCGAATCCTCTGTGATAAAAAATTCCATAGAAATACGTGCACCTACCGGAGAAGTAGTGGTGATTACAGGAGATAAGCCACGTAAGCCAATGAAGTTCATTTCAGTAATGAAAGTGGCCAGTTATTCAAGAAAACAAGAAATAGTGTATATGATTTCGGTAATCATTAGCACTAAAAGTAAGGAACTTAAGGAAATTCCAGTAGTATCAGAATACCCGGATGTATTCCCAGAAGAATTACCTAGATTACCACCCGATAGGGATGTAGAATTTAGAATTCATCTAATTCCTGGAACTACACCGATAGCTAAGGCACCTTATCGATTAGCACCCACCGAAATGTTAGAATTGAAAAAGCAGTTAGATGAATTGCTAAGCAAGAGATTTATATAACCTAGTTCATCCCCATGGGGAGCTCCAGTGTTGTTCGTAAAGAAGAAAGATGGTTCGATGCGAATGTGTATCGATTATAGGGAATTGAATAAGGTTACAATTAAGAATCGATACCCGTTACCTAGGATTGATGATCTTTTTGATCAACTTCAGGGAGCTAGATATTTTTCTAAAATAGATTTACGCTCTGGATACCATCAGTTGAAAGTACAAGAAGAAGACATACCTAAAACTGCCTTCAGAACTAGGTATGGTCATTACGAGTTTACAGTCATGCCCTTTGGACTAACAAATGCTCTTGCAGCATTCATGGACATGATGAATAGGATATGTGAACCGTACTTGGATAAATTTGTAATTGTCTTTATCGACGATATACTCATTTATTCCAAAAGTCAGGACGAGCATTGTAAACACCTACATGCACTCTTAACTTTGTTAAGAAAAGAGAAACTTTATGCCAAATTTTCGAAGTGTGAATTCTGGCTACAAGAAGTGCAATTTTTAGGACATATGGTGAATCATGAAGGTATTCACGTAGATCCCTCCAAAATAGAAGCGATCACCAAATGGAAGGTCCCGCAATCAGCTATGGAAGTTAGAAGTTTTCTAGGGTTAGCTAGATACTATAGACGATTCATTAAGGATTTTTCTAAGATAGCGGTACCATTAACTAAGCTAACCTGTAAATTAGTTAAGTTTGAATGGGGACCTAGGCAGGAAGAGGCTTTTAGGATTTTAAAACAAAGATTAACAAACGCCCCAATTCTTGCCTTACCAGAAGGAACAGAAGATTTTGAAGTTTACTGTGATGCTTCTAAGTTGGGATTAGGATGTGTGCTGATGCAACGCAAAAAGGTAATTGCATATGCATCAAGGCAATTAAAGAAGCACGAAGAAAATTATACGACTCATGACTTAGAGTTAGGAGCAATAATTTTTGCCCTTTTGTCACACCCCGATATTTCCACGTATTACCGATGGGGAGTATCGTGACGTAGTCGATATCATCATTGCCAAACAACACAATATTTAAATGCACAGCGGAAGCAAAAGATAGATTTATTCCAACCAAATAAATTGTAATATAAAGTATCACAATGTAGTTGAAACAGATCTACAGGCGGATCAAAATAAAGAGGAAAACTGTTCAACAGACTTTGACACCTAGAGCTTTGCGAAAACTTGATTATTGATGTCTGGAGTATCCAGCCTATTACGTGTAGCACCTGCACTTAACCTTTTTTGGAAAATACGTCAGTTTACACTGGTAAATACAACTTAACTGACTCATTTTGAAAAGAGTTTGAAAATTGATTTGAGTGCACTTCGGCAAAATATATTTTTATAACTTGGGACAATTATTAAATAATCATGTATACAGTTTTACTTATTTGTCGTCCGTTAGGGCCGGTTGTAAGGCCGGACTTAAGTTAATTGACATGCCACAGGTATAATGCCCACAAGGTTGATTCCTTTATGTGAGTTACCAGTTTTTACATAATGCATCTGTCAGGTGTACGCCTACACCCCGTGCTTAGGTCGTGGCCATTTCGTAAAATGATGCCAAGGATATCCGGGACATGGTCATTTAACCCCCAAAGGCCATACACCAAATAATACATATTAAATGAGTATGTAAATACATTAATCACAATCCGATTTAAATGATTACACACCCGACCAAGCGGTATTATTATAATACCGTATCCCAAGCCTGTATAGGGAAAATAAGTTAAGAGTATTTACCTGAGCAATGTATAAGTCAAATACAGCAAGTACAGATGGCTTTTACTGGGCTCCTAATCTGGAACAAAGGTTTTATTATCCTATTAGAATCCTAACGGGTCTTTAATTAAGCTTAAGCTTAGACCGGTCAGTTTTAAGGGAAGATACGGTTCAAACGCACGATTCAGCGAAGACCGGACAGAATGTGATTTAGACCCGACAAGTTTGAAGACTTGTATAATATGGGTATACTAAACACATTCTGGATTTTGAGACAAAGATGATAAGGTTTGACCCGTTTCGGCTAATATATGTAAACTAGTTACATAAGCCGTTCCGAACGCGAAAAGTGCGTAACGGGTAACCAAATGAGTCATATGCAAGTTTCCTAAGTTAATATACTTTAAATATGTTGTGACATCAGTAGGATATTGTGACAACCCGAACTTCCGAGGTTAGTCTTGTAAATCTGATTCCTCGTTGTTTCTCGTTCACATTCTTGCTACGGTTAATTATTAAACGCAAACGTGTCGGGTTATGCTCGAGTGTATTATTGGGTCACATCTTAGTGTTACTTGTACGAGCGGGCCGCACCCTAAACCCTTGTAATCCAATAAAAACTAATTAGACTAAATACAAGCCCATTATGATAACAACTTTACTATATTATTATGTATTATGATAACTAATTGTATGGGCTTAAGCCCATTGTTAGGAATTATTATTATGTATATGTAACTTATGTGGTGTTACTCAAAATATTGCAAAACCCTACTTTTCCCAAATGTGCGTGCGGCAGACGACCCCCCCCCCCCCCCCAATCCATCGAGGCAATCTCATACTTTCGAGACACCATCTTATCTAGTCGAGCCCGCTGATTTGTAAGTCCGTATTCCTATTATTTGATAATAGTGTGATTCTTGTTTATGTGCGAGTTAAGTAGCAAAAGTGTAGATATGTTATGTGATTGATTGGTAGCGATTCAATTGAACATGATATATATACGTGTGATAATAAGATTTATGGTGACTAGTTGTGGTTATGTAATCTGTTAGTTGAGCCATGATGTGTTTGTTATGAAGGTTAGTGATAATCTTGAAATAATATTAGATGTTGATAATTATAATGACGATGATGGATGCTCCTCTTTATTGATGAATTGGCTGATTTGCAAAACTCAAAGTAGTTTGTATATTATTCGAACTCACTGTTTGCACATGGTCCAATCAAAGTTGCCCACTAAAATTCACAATATGCACATAACCGATTCTTAGTATATTAGTAGCTTTTATGGTCCAATATAATTGAAGGAAAGTGGGCTATTGAAATTGATAACTTTGAATTAACAATGGCGGCCCATGTAAGATCATAGAAAACAATGTAGATATTTTAATAGTATTGTCACTATGCATATCATGTGCAATAAACGGTGAGGTGATGTGTTGTTTGTGAAATATGTATTATTAATTATTGACTATTTTATGTTTAGTGGGATTCTTGGCTAAATGCACATATATGTTAAACGTTTTGACATACATGAGTCTTAAAAGTATGATTTAAAATGTTGAGCACAAACTGATTGTTCCTTGGTGCAAGTCTTGACTGTGTTGATTGAATGAAAATATTTGTTTTGTGAATAGGGTGTTGGATATTATTTCCGTAGCAAACCGTTTGTTTTAAATCTAACCATACGTTGGTCAAATTATGTAGACTTGGGTTTTTATGGAAGTCATGGTTGATACGTTCATTTGACTATATAAATATTTGAGTTTGGTGCTAATTATTTGGGTCAGCCGAAGCCGCACACTACTCGATCACACATCGGCAGTCGCACACTTCAAAACTGGGCCGCACACTAATAAAAGCCCATATCTTTGTTTAACTGCGCACTTATAACAATGCAATCGAACTTTGATTAACTGTAATGAGAAATTGTGAACATGTTAGTATAACATACGATAACTGTTACTTGTACAACTACGTGATGAACACTATGTGTTAGATACGTGTAATTAATATGTGATGTTACTTAAAATACGAACCTAACAAATATTGGTAACCATAATAGGGTATGGTTGACCAACTTAGGACAAATGCTTTATCTACCGAGCAAAGCAAAGGTGAGTTCACACTCCTTCCAAGGCATGGGATTCCCAGGGGTTGGGAATGGGATTGAATAACTACTCGTACTATCATTACTATTAAACTACTTTTTACTGTCCTCGGATTGAAGGGCACGTACGAAAAACCTACGTACACTTATACTTACTACTGTCCTCGGATTGAAGGGCACGTACGTAAAACCTACGTACACGACCATAAGACCATCAACTCTATCAATTGAAGTCCCTCATTTATCGACTTAATCGTCGAGGCCTATGGCGAGCGGGTCATTAGTTAACAGCGCTATTAGGTTTAACTAACCTCACACCGTGCCAGTCGGATGGGCGTGTACTAATGGACTATGGGCAAAGGGTTAATGCTGATAGACATTGACTTAGGGCACCTCTTACATTTTCGTAGCAGTCGATACGCGTGGTCTAATAACACATGGGAAGCCCCCACTAATCTTCGCAAACATGTCAGGGTGACCGCGATACGAATTAATACGATACATGGTTTACAAAACGAACATACGATTTACGAAACGAATGCTATCACTAAACAACCAACTGTGAACTCGCTCAACTTTGTTGTTGATTCGTTGCTACATGTCTTGCAGGTCGTTAGGTACTCATGGAGCTTGCACAGGGAGGCGCGGTCATTGTGGGACATGGCAGTGTGTGCCATGCTAAAAACATTACTTTATTTCGTACTTAATACTTACAATGGGTTTTACAATTATGCTTCCGCTAAACACTTAACTATGCTTTGGTTTTGAACACCTTTCATATTGCTTGGTTGAATTATGTTTACTTACATGCTTGTTCAATATGATTGGTGGCTTGATCCTGGTCAGTCACGCCTCCAAGCGGTGATACTCCGCATGTGGATTTTGGGGGTGTGACAGATTGGTATCAAAGCCATTGGTTATTGCGAACTTGGTTTTAATAAGGGAAAAAGTTTTTGTTAAAACCAGACTATAACCTGTACAGTGCTCAACGATCCACAACGATGCTTCGCTCCACGTGCAAGACTCGACATTCTAGGTGATACGATTTATGCTTACATTGCCTACTTGTTAGATTACATAGAACATTGCTCATGGTATGGTTAGATAACGTAGTAACTATTGTTTGCAACATTGCGTGCTTACTCCCTTCTGTCATCGCACTTTCGCGAACCCCTCTCACTCACGTTCCTCTTGATATGAAGATCATGGCTGGACGCGTTAACATGACTCAAGCCCAGTTGAAGGCTCTAATTAACCAACAAGTTGCTGCGGCACTTGCAGCCGCCCAAGCAGGAGGTATATCCTGCAGTCGCAACCCACTCTAGGATCTTTAGATCCTACACTCCTAAGCCAACTCTTGTGTTTAACTTGTCCTATTCTCGTTCATACAATAGGCCAGCATGCTCAGCCGCCTGCGTGCACATTCAAAACTTTCATTGACTGTCGTCCTGGTACTTTCAGTGGCACTGAAGGGGCAGTTGGACTCCTCCACTGGTTCGAGATGCTCGAGTCAGTATTCGAAATGTGTGAATGCCCTGAGGCTCGCAGGGTGAAGTACGCTACCGGTACTCTCGAGGGTATAGCGCTCACGTGGTGGAACGCTCAGGTCCAAATGCTAGGGTTGGTTGCTGATAACGCCACCCCATGGAACAATTCTAAGGAAATGATTAAGGAAGAGTACTGCAATCGTGATGACATTCACAAACTGGAAGTAGAGTTCTTCAAATTAAAGATGACGGGGTCAGAAATTGAAGCGTACACAAAAAGATCGAATGAGCTAGCTATCTTATGTCCTACTATGGTGGATCCTCCCATCAAACGCATCGAACTATACCTTAAGGGTTTAGTGCCAGAGATTCAAAGTCATGTGACTTCAGCTAACCTCGCCACCATCCAGCAAGTTGTTCAATTGGCTCATCGTCTCACTGATCAGGCGGTGGAGCAGAACAGGTTACCAAAGTGTATTAGTGCTACAGCTACTTCTGAAACTCTCGGCGACAACAAGCGTAAGTGGGATGGAACTTCAAGCAAAGGTTCAACTTCTGTTCAGTCTCAGTCTCAGCAGAGAAGGACTAACGACTACAAGAACCCTGGCCAGCAATCTTCTGGTAGTCAAGGGCAGGGTGGATATCGAGGAAACCTTTCAAAGTGCAACAGATGCAACAGACACCACAGTGGTCAGTGCAACAAGGGTCGTTGCCAGAGGTGTCTCAAGATGGGTCATGAAGCTAAGGATTGTAGGAGCTCACGACCTGCGAATCAGAACCAACAACAACCACCAGCTCCACAAGACCAGCAGCAGCAACAGCGAGGCAACAGGGGATGCTTTCAGTGTGGAGCTGAAGGCCACTTCAAGAGAGACTGTCCCCAGCTGAATCAGAATCAGAACAATAACAATAATAACAATCAGGGGAATGGAAACAACGGGGGTAACAACGGCAATGGTGCCAGGGGTCGTGTTTTTGTGATTGGACAAGGAGAAGCAAGGAACGATCCCAACGACGTGACGGGTAAGTTTCTATTGGACGACTTCTATGTTACTGTTTTATTTGATTCGGGTGCCGATACTAGCTATGTGTCCTTAAAAGTTAGTCAAATGCTTAAGCGTACCCCAACACTTTTGAACACCAAGCACACTGTAGAACTAGCTAATGGTAAGGGTTTAGAGGCCACACACGTAGTCAAGGGTTGTAATCTCGTTCTTGCTAATCAGACCTTCTCTATCGACCTCATTCCTATCGTCCTGGGTAGTTTCGACGTTGTCATTGGGATGGATTGGTTATCCCAACACCAAGCAGAGATTCTTTGCAACGAGAAGATTGTCCGTATTCCTCGTTCGGGGGATGAACCTCTCATGATTCGTGGCGACAAGAGTGGTGCTGTTGTGAGCATCATATCTTTCCTTAAGGCCCAGGAGTGTTTGAGAAAGGGCCACGCTGCTATTCTGGCTCTCGTTACTGATACCTCGAAGAAGGAGAAGAAGATAGAAGATTTTCCAATCGTACGTGACTTTCCTGAGGTATTCCCTAAGGAATTACCTGGCCTTCCGCCTCATCGCCATGTCGAATTCCAAATCGAGCTAGCTCCTGGAGCAGCGCCCATAGCTTGAGCGCCTTATCGCTTAGCTCCAACCGAACTGGAAGAACTGTCTAAGCAACTACAAGAGCTTTTGAATAAGGGTTTCATTCGTCCTAGCTCTTCGCCCTGGGGAGCTCCAGTGCTATTTGTGAAGAAGAAAGACGGTACCTTCGGAATGTGTATAGACTACCGCGAACTCAACAAGGTGACCGTGAAGAATTGTTATCCTCTTCCACGCATTGACGACTTGTTTGACCAGCTGCAAGGGTCGAGCTACTATTCAAAGATTGACCTGAGATCAGGATATCACCAGCTGAGAGTCCGAGAAGAGGACGTCTCCAAAACAGCCTTTAGAACTCGTTATGGACACTACGAGTTTTTGGTCATGCCTTTTGGGCTGACAAACGCACCTGCGGTCTTCATGGACTTGATGAATCGAGTGTGCAAGCCTTACCTAGACAAGTTCGTTATAGTTTTCATCGACGACATCCTGATCTATTCTAAGAGTCAGGAAGAACACGAGCAACATTTACGACTTATTTTGGAACTCCTTCGAACAGAACAACTTTATGTAAAGTTCTTGAAATGCGACTTCTGGCTTCGTGAAGTCCATTTCCTAGGCCACGTGGTAAACAAGGATGGGATCCATGTTGATCCATCCAAGGTAGATTCGATCAGGAACTGGCCTGCACCCCGTACACCAACAGAAATCCGCCAATTCTTGGGCTTGGCTGGATACTACAGAAGGTTTATCAAGGATTTCTCCAAGATTGCGCAACCTCTCACCTCACTAACTCAGAAAGGTGTCACCTACCGCTGGGGTGATGCACAGGAAACTGTGTTTCAACACTTAAAGGATAGACTTTGTAGCGCCCCTATCTTCTCATTGCCTGAAGGTACAAACGATTTTGTGGTTTATTGCGACGCATCCATTCAGGGACTTGGATGTGTGCTGATGCAACGTGACAAGGTCATTGCTTATGCGTCACGTCAACTTAAGATTCACGAAAGGAACTACACTACGCACGATTTGGAGCTGGGAGCTGTTGTTTTCGCACTCAAGATATGGAGACATTACCTGTACGGTACCAGGTGCACCATTTACACCGATCACAGGAGTCTCGAGCATATCTTCAAACAGAAGGAGTTGAACATGCGTCAACGTTGATGGGTCGAGTTATTAAATGATTACGAATGCGCAATCAAGTACCATCCAGACAAAGCCAATGTTGTGGCTGACGCCCTGAGTCGAAAGGACACTACGCCTAAGCGCGTGCGAGCATTACAACTTACCATTCAAACTAGTCTTCCTTCCCAGATACGAGATGCTCAGGTAGAAGCATTGAAACCAGAAAACGTCAGGGCTGAAGCCCTACATGGCTCAAGGCAACGGTTAGAACAAAAGGAAGACGGTGCTTACTATGTAACGGGACGCATCTGGGTTCCACTCTATGGCAACCTACGAGAACTTGTGATGGATGAAGCACACAAGTCTCGCTACTCAGTACATCCTGGTTCAGATAAGAAGTACCACGACTTGAAAACTACGTATTGGTGGCCTAGCATGAAAGCTCACATAGCAACCTACGTCAGTAAATGTTTGACTTGTGCGAGAGTCAAAGTCGAATACCAGAAACCCTCACGCCTACTTCAACAACCAGAGATACCACAATGGAAATGGGAGCAAATTTCCATGGATTTCGTTACTGTCCTACCTAGATCTCAGCGCGGAAATGACACTATTTGGGTGATCGTGGATCGACTCACAAAGTCTGCACACTTCTTGGCTATCAAGGAAACGGATAAGTTCTCCACTCTAGCAGACGTATATCTTAAGGAAGTTGTCTCGAGGCACGGGGTGTCCACCTCCATTATCTCTGATTGTGATGCACGTTTTACTTCGGAACTGTGGCAAGCAATGCACAAATCTTTTGGCTCACGTTTAGATATGAGCATAGCTTATCACCCACAAACGGATGGGCAGTCTGAACGCACCATCCAGACCCTTGAAGACATGCTTCGTGCATGTGTTATCGATTTTGGCAATAGTTGAGAAAAACATCAACCACTAGTGGAATTCTCGTATAATAACAGTTACCACACCAGCATTCAGGCCGCTCCATTTGAGGCATTGTACGGGCGTAAATGTCGATCACCTCTTTGTTGGGCAGAGGTGGGGGATAGTCAGATCACTGGCCCAGAACTTGTGGTAAACATAACAGAAAGGATTGCTCAAATACGATAATGAATGGCAGCAGCTCGTGACCGTCAGAAAAGTTACGCCGATAAGGGCAGGAAACCACTCGAGTTCCAGGTTGGGGATCGAGTGCTACTCAAAGTCTCACCCTGGAAGGGTGTTGTACGTTTTGGCAAACGAGGCAAACTTAACCCACGATACGTTGGACCGTTCGAAATCATTGAGAAAATAGGCAGGGTGGCCTACAAACTGAACCTACCAGCAAAACTCAGTGGGGTTCACAACGTTTTCCACGTGTCGAATCTGAAGAAGTGCCTGTCAGATGAGACCTTCATAGTTCCTTTGAAGGAGCTCACTATCGACGAACAGTTGCGATTCGTCGAAGAACCAGTAGAGATTACTGACCGAGATGTGAAGATTCTCAACCGTACTAGAATACCTCTTGTTCGAGTTCGTTGGAACTCTCGTCGTGGCCCAGAGTTCACCTGGGAACGCGAAGACCAAATGAAACACAAATATCCCCAGTTATTCGAGAACAATGAAACCACTACTGAGGCTGAAGCTACTGCGGAATTTCGGGACGAAATTCCAAACCAACGGGGGAATGATGTGACACCCCAGGAAAACCAGTAAATCATGCAATCTAACTAGCTTCCTCAGTAACTACGTGCTAAATTTCGGGACAAATTTCTTTCAAGTTGGGGATGATGTGACAACCCGAACTTCCGAGGTTAGTCTTGTAAATCTGATTCCTCGTTGTTTCTCGTTCACATTCTTGCTACGGTTAATTATTAAATGCAAACGTGTCGGGTTATGCTCGAGTGTATTATTGGGTCACATCTTAGTGTTACTTGTATGAGCGGGCCGCACCCTAAACCCTTGTAACCCAATAAAAACTAATTAGACTAAATACAAGCCCATTATGATAACAACTTTACTATATTATTATGTATTATGATAACAACTAATTGTATGGGCTTAAGCCCATTGTTAGGAATTATTATTATGTATACGTAACTTATGTGGTGTTACTCAAAATATTGCAAAACCCTACTTTTCCCAAATGTGCGTGCGGCAGACGACCCCCCCCCCCCCCATCCATCGAGGCAATCTCATACTTTCGAGACACCATCTTATCTAGTCGAGTCCGCTGATTTGTAAGTCCGTATTCCTATTATTTGATAATAGTGTGATTCTTGTTTATGTGCGAGTTAAGTAGCAAAAGTGTAGATATGTTATGTGATTGATTGGTAGCGATTCAATTGAACATGATATATATACGTGTGATAATAAGATTTATGGTGACTAGTTGTGGTTATGTAATCTGTTAGTTGAGCCATGATGTGTTTGTTATGAAGGTTAGTGATAATCTTGAAATAATATTAGATGTTGATAATTATAATGACGATGATGGATGCTCCTCGTTATTGATGAATTGGCTGATTTGCAAAACTCAAAGTAGTTTGTATATTATTCGAACTCACTGTTTGCACATGGTCCAATCAAAGTTGCCCAGTAAAATTCACAATATGCACATAACCGATTCTTAGTATATTAGTAGCTTTTATGGTCCAATATAATTGAAGGAAAGTGGGCTATTGAAATTGATAACTTAGAATTAACAGTGGCGGCCCATGTAAGATCATAGAAAACAATGTAGATATTTTAATAGTATTGTCACTATGCATATCATGTGCAATAAACGGTGAGGTGATGTGTTGTTTGTGAAATATGTATTATTAATTATTGACTATTTTATGTTTAGTGGGATTCTTGGCTAAATGCACATATATGTTAAACGTTTTGACATACATGAGTCTTAAAAGTATGATTTAAAATGTTGAGCACAAACTGATTGTTCCTTGGTGCAAGTCTTGACTGTGTTGATTGAATGAAAATATTTGTTTTGTGAATAGGGTGTTGGATATTATTTCCGTAGCAAACCGTTTGTTTTAAATCTAACCATACGTTGGTCAAATTATGTAGACTTGGGTTTTTATGGAAGTCATGGTTGATACGTTCATTTGACTATATAAATATTTGAGTTTGGTGCTAATTATTTGGGTCAGCCGAAGCCGCACACTACTCGATCACACATCGGTAGTCGCACACTTCAAAACTGGGCCGCACACTAATAAAAGCCCATATCTTTGTTTAACTGCGCACTTATAACAATGCAATCGAACTTTGATTAACTGTGATGAGAAATTGTGAACATGTTAGTATAACATACGATAACTGTTACTTGTACAACTACGTGATGAACACTATGTGTTAGATACGTGTAATTAATACGTGATGTTACTTAAAATACGAACCTAACAAATATTGGTAACCATAATAGGGTATGGTTGACCAACTTAGGACAAATGCTTTATCTACCGAGCAAAGCAAAGGTGAGTTCACACTCCTTCCAAGGCATGGGATTCCCAGGGGTTGGGAATGGGATTGAATAACTACTCGTACTATCATTACTATTAAACTACTTTTTACTGTCCTCAGATTGAAGGGCACGTACGTAAAAACTATGTACACTTATACTTACTACTGTCCTCGGATTGAAGGGCACGTACGTAAAACCTACGTACACGACCATAAGACCATCAACTCTATCAATTGAAGTCCCTCATTTATCGACTTAATCGCCGAGGCCTATGGCGAGCGGGTCATTAGTTAACAGCGCTATTAGGTTTAACTAACCTCACACCGTGCCAGTCGGACGGGCGTGTACTAATGGACTATGGGCAAAGGGTTAATGCTGATAGACATTGACTTAGGGCACCTCTTACATTTTCGTAGCAGTCGATACGCGTGGTCTAATAACACATGGGAAGCCCCCACTAATCTTCGCAAACATGTCAGGGTGACCGCGATACGAATTAATACGATACATGGTTTACAAAACGAACATACGATTTACGAAACGAATGCTATCACTAAACAACCAACTGTGAACTCGCTCAACTTTGTTGTTGATTCGTTGCTACATGCCTTGCAGGTCGTTAGGTACTCATGGAGCTTGCACAGGGAGGCGCGGTCATTGTGGGACATGGCAGTGTGTGCCATGCTAAAAACATTACTTTATTTCGTACTTAATACTTACAATGGGTTTTACAATTATGCTTCCGCTAAACACTTAACTATGCTTTGGTTTTGAACACCTTTCATATTGCTTGGTTGAATTATGTTTACTTACATGCTTGTTCAATATGATTGGTGGCTTGATCCTGGTCAGTCACGCCTCCAAGTGGTGATACTCCGTATGTGGATTTTGGGGGTGTGACAGATATCTTCTATCATGCCCGGAATGGATTTAAACTCAAACTGTGCCTTGTAAGGGCATTTTGGTCATTTAAAAGGTTATAAAAGAGTTTAATTAGTAATCTGAGTTACAGGTCTGATTTATTCAGTAAATACACTTAATCTAATATGTTATAACAGTAAGGTATGACCTATGTGTGAAATTTATCAATTAAAACCACACTATGCATTCTAGGGGTATTTTGGTAATTTCACATAGGCTAAAAAGGTCAAAACTGGAAACCTGAGTTTAAAACTTTTACTTACTGTTATTATATAAAAATATACTAAAAATATCAGTAGGTATCAACCTTATATGTTTAATATAGTTCTAGTACATACTATGTGTTAAAAACGCTTAAAAAGGCGATTTGGAGCCATTTCCGGGTATTCAAAGGAAAGCTGATATTTTTATAATTCCAGAAGGCTCAAAATATTTTATTTATCAAATAAAATCAGTAGAAAAAGGTTTGGGGTCAAAAGTATTTGTAAAACTCATTTTATGGCTTAAAAGGGCAAAACCGGCATTAACCGAATCAAACTTAGAGACCTATGTTATGCTCAGCCAAAAATTAAATAAAAATCTTCAAAAATCCCAAAATATTATATTACATCAGTGGGTAAAAAGTTTGATATCAAAAAGTGGGTTTAAATAGGCTATACGCTAATTACGCCGTTTAATTAACATAAAGCTTTCAAATTACGCTAATGAGTATAACTCTTAATCTAGACCTCAAACTGATGTCAAATTTTAGGTGCGAGTTTATAAATCAGTAACTAAGGTTCCTACTCTTTTACTTTTTCAAAAATCACGTTTTATAGTCAAAAGGGCATAATAGTCAACATTTAAGCATTTAACGGAAACATGCATGTGAATCGGATAATTAGTGAACCAAGTTGTATAATCTCAGAGAGTTATACTTATATGAAACCTGGTCCAAAATAAGCTCTAAGGAAAATCTTAAACATGCATAAACGGGTCAGAACTGAAAGTCAAAGCAAAAGTCAAATTATGCGACTTTCGGTTTCGATCCGGGTTTAAACTGAAAATTGTCGAGTTGAACATGTTGGGACATGTTCTTACATTAGTTACCAAGTTATATTAATGATCAAACAGGTTGCATGTATCCTACATTGCTAATTATGCTTTAATTTGAAAATAAACATTTTGTTGACTTTTTAAAGTAAGCTTTGACTCGACAATTAACATAGTTAGAGTAGGAATCTGAAAGTACCCTTTTAAGGGTTTATTACCCACATAATTACCTACTTATAGGTACTTTCAATTCGAGAATTGACTGAGCAAATTTCATTTAATCTCGAAGTCAAACTTAAATTACGATGGTTTGACTTTTAGCTAATTAACTAAGCTAAAATGAATTAGAAAGGGTTAAGAATACTTACAAGAGTCCTAATCACGAGTAGGGAGCCTAATGAATCCTTGTTGCTGACCAGAGAGCTCCAGATGTGAGTCTTGTGAGTTTTGTAAATGCAAGTGATCAATGTTGCAACTTTGGTGCCTTTATATATCAATTTTGATCTCACAAGATGATGCCACAATGGTCTACACTTGTTACCAGATGTTTACAGGTGCCCCTATGCATGAAAAACCATTGGAGGCAGCCCTGGTATAAGAAAACAAGAGTGCAATGTCGGTTTCAAGGCTGTTAACTAGCATCTGCGCGTTTTTCTGCGCTGGCAGGTTGTACGCGGGGCGCGAGAACCCCCTCGCGGGGCGCGTACAAGTGCGCAACAGGTTAACAAGTTTCAATCTTTTACATTTCAGTCCATGGTCCTTTGAAACGTGGTTTTGGCTATTTTTCTTGCACTTTTGACCCTCATACTTGATTTTTAAGGACCCTAGGACTTTTACAAACTTGGTTAAGTCCTTGGTTAACTTTGTGCTTACCCGAAAAGTCACAAATTTCAACGTTGACGCATTTAACCCTTCGTGCACGGATTTGATCAAAATTTTCTCATACGATAACGAAACTTTATGAAATTTTTACCACATATTCTAGTGAGTATATTTTATTGTTACAAAGCTTCGGGTTTGCTAAAAGGTCACTCAGAGGTATACTTTCAACATGTTGACACATTTAACCCCTGTAGTTTGTAATTCCTCACTTTCTTTCATTTTCAGCTTCGTATGATCCATGATTTATTCGTTTGAAGGTATAAACATCTTGTAGGGTTATTGTAGGGTATGTTTATCCATTGTTGACACTTTGGACCCTTATATTCACATAGTTTCTCTGTTTGTCAACTTTAGTCCCTCTAAAGTACTTTTTCACATATTCAAAGCGTATGACACGTGTCAATACAATATTGGACGAAATTTTTCGAGGTGTTACACCTTAAGATTTGGAGACACTATCTGTATGGCAGTAAGTTTACAGTCTATACAGATCATAAGAGTTTAAGATATATATTTGGGCAAAAAGAATTAAACATGAGGCAAAGAAGATGGATGGAAATTCTAAGTGACTACGACTGTGATATTCAATATCACGAAGGAAAGGCAAACGTAGTTGCAGATGCCTTGAGTCGTAAGTATCATGAAAAAAAAGCGAGTCTGTGCCCTTAGATTAAGTTTACAATTAGATTTAATGGAACAATTGAAGCATATTCAAGAAACATCAATAAAGGATGATGCTGAAGGAATGAAAGGACGAATAAAGGAATTAGAACAAGGAAGTGATGGAATTTGGAGATTCCATAAGAAAAGAATTTGGGTACCTAAGCAAGGAGAATTAAGGGATAAGATTTTAGAGGAAGCCCATAAATCTAGGTATACCATGCATCCGGGTAATAATAAGATGTACCAAGATTTAAGAAATAATTTCTGGTGGATAGAAATGAAAAAGGACATAACTAGGTATGTTTCTAAGTGTCTTACTTGTTCACAAGTTAAGGCAGAACACCAAAGACCTTCAGGGTTACTCCAACAATTAGAAATGCCTGTTTGGAAATGGGAACTAATAACCATGGATTTCGTTACTAAGTTACCCAAAACCAGAAAGGGTAATGACGCAATTTGGGTAATTGTGGATCGATTAACCAAATCAGCTCATTTTCTACCCATGAAGGAAACCTTTAGCATGGAAAGACTAGCCAAGTTATACGTAGACGATGTAGTATCCTTACATGGGGTCCCACTCTCCATTGTATCGGATAGGGATAGTCGTTTCACTTCACATTTCTAGACAAGTTTCCAAGAAGCCATGGGGACGCGGTTAAATTTAAGTACAGCTTACCATCCCCAAACAGATGGACAAAGTGAAAGGACGATCCAAACCCTGGAGGACATGCTTAGGGCATGTGTAATAGATTTTGGTGGAAATTGGGATGACCACCTACCCTTAATCGAATTCTCCTACAATAATAGTTATCATGCAAGCATTGAAGCTGCCTCGTTCGAAGAACTATATGGACGAAAGTGTAGAACACCAGTTTGCTGGGCAGAAATAGGAGAAAGCCAATTATCAGGTCCCGAGATCGTGCAAGAAACTACCGATAAGTCACTCAAATCAAGGAAAGACTAAAAACGGCTCGAGATCGCCAGAAGAGTTATGCAGACAATAGATGCAAGCCACTAGAATTTCAAATTGGAGATAAGGTACTCTTAAAAGTTTCTCCTTGGAAAGGAGTGGTTCGATTTAGTAAGAAAGGGAAGCTAAGTCCAAGATGCATAGGACCATTCCCAGTAATTCAGCGAATAGGACCAGTCGCTTATCGTTTACAATTACCAGAAGAGTTAGTCGGGGTACATGACGTATTTCATGTATCCAACCTCAAGAAATGTTTATCTGACGAATCCATGGTAGTCCCTCTTCAAGACATAGAGGTGAATGAAAAATTAAAGTTCGTAGATAAACCGCTTCAGATAGAAGACAGAAAGGTCAAGTTTCTCAAGCACAAATGGCTAGTGCTGGTCAAAGTCAAGTGGGATTCAAAGAGAGGCCGGAGTACACTTGGGAGCTGGAATCAGAAATGAAGCGAAAGTACCCTCACTTATTTTAGTAAATCTCGAGGACGAGATTTTAAATAAGGTGGGGAGGATGTAAGGACCTGCAAAAATTGTCCATAAACGACCCGTAAGTAAAAACCCGGACCCTTGAAACCCTAATGTGCATGAAAAATCAAGAAAACAAGAAAATTGGGTTTCACGCGGGCCGCGTAAACCATAAGGGAACATTTACGCTGGCCGCGTCAACTTAAAAGTTGACCGGATAAGCGTCCAGGCCACGTGTCACACGCATGGCAACCCTACTCGTGACACCCCAGCCCTACACGTAGACTAGGGGCTCTCCCGGGCCGCGTAAAACTCAAATTGTTACTATAAATTGCTGGTGCATGGGAATTGCTTCTGTGCTCGAAAACTTCATTCAAAAACGAAGAAAACTGCTTAAATTCGAAATTCCAAGTAGGGAAACACTGCTACGATTACAGGGTATTAACTCGATCACTGCTACGATATAATGTCCGATTGATTGAAACCGATCCGATGGATGTTTAAGTGCTGCCCGAACTCGGGCTATACTTTGTCATTCGTCGTGAAGGTTTTGATTTCGTGAGTTATCGTAAATGTTGTATTAAGTTACTGACCTAGTTTCGTATGCATTGCTGTTTAAATTAGGTTATCAGGCTTATCAGTAGGCTAAACTCTGCCCGTCTAAACTTGCAAAGTGAGTCATTCTCCTTTTACCAAATTGTTTCCAAAACCCTATTTATTTTCAAAGTTATAATTACAGGGATCAAGTCTTTGTAATCTTCAATTACTGCCGGTATGTGGGGTTTTGTATACATTACTTGATACCCGTCACCATTGGACAACGGGTTAGCCAATGGGTGATCTGACCATAGTCACAGACACTGTCAAGTGACAAATACCGATTTGGGGTAATTGGTTAATAAAAACATTGTAATCACCCTTAATACTGTAGATTATAACAATGTGTCGTTTTGTTTAACCTGAATGACTCGCCAGTATTTCCCTGCTGATAAAACCTTTTCAAAACATGTTTCAGGTGATCTGCTGTGATCCAGGAAAAGTGATGTATAACACTACAAGCTTGAGAAGGTGGCTCAATAAAATAAAGAAACATGTTTTTGTAAAAACAGGAATTTCTCAGTAAAATAACCTTTATTGTAAATTATGGGTGTTGTCCCAAATTATGAAATAAAATAATTGGGCATTTTCAAGTTTAAAAAGATCCTGTTAAACTTCCGCTGTCAACTCAAATAATAAAATACCACGGGTTTCTGTCCCGCGGCTCCTGGACCGGGTAACACCGGGACGGGGGCCGTGACAGAAAAAGGTGGTATCAGAGCCACTGATTTAAGCCAATTAAGTATTTATAAATACTTAATTTTTCTGATTGCCATTCTGTGATTCTATTAAAATTTTAACTTAGAATTTTGTGTGTTTCTTCATGTATGCTAACAGCTCAAATAATAAAATAGCACGGGTTTCTGTCTCGCGGCTCCTGGACCGGGTAACACCGGGACGGGGGCCGTGACAAAGAGCAACAGAGAAGAATGTGCGTAGTTGGTGAATGTTTGACTTATGTTTGGACAATTTAGTGTTTTGTAATGCCTCTTTTGGACAAGAATCATGTAGGCTTAATGTTAAGTAATGAAACTATGTAATGTAATGACTTAATGTGGTATGTAATGTTTTGGTTAGTTAATATTAATGATGTAGGGGTAATTTGGTCATTTACAGGTGTGGTATATATATGCAGTGGGTTATATGAGCTTTAAAGCATGCAGGGGTAATTTGGTCATTTTACAGGTGTGGTATATATATGCAGTGGGTTATATGAGCTTTAAAGCATGCAGGGGTAATTTGGTCATTTTACAGGTGTAGTATATATATGCAATGGGTTATATCAGCTTTAAAGATTACAGGGGTAATTTGGTCATTTGACAGTTGTGGTATATATATGTCAGGTCTGTGTATATGACATGTGTTTAAGAAATGGGTCAAAACAGTTGTGGTAATTTGATCAGTTTGGAGTTGTGGGCATTTGATCGGTTTGGAGCTGTTTGTTCATTACCATATCACTAATATGGGTCAAACAAACAACTGTTTGCTGCACATATATGTTTGGTGATTACCAAATGACTAATATGGGTCAAAACAGATACTGGTCACTTATGTTTGGCTACACTTTGGTTTGGTTATCACAAAAACATGACAAATGGGTCAAAAGTGACAACTGTTTGCTGCACTTATGTTTGGTGATTACCTAATCACTAATATGGGTCAAAAAAATGTTTGGTCACTTATGTTTGGCTGCACATTGGATCAAAACAAACAGCTGTTTGCTGCACTTATGTTTGGTGATTACCAAATCACTAACATGGGTCAAAACAAACCACTGTTGGTCATTCACTTATGTTTGGTTGCACTTTGGTTTGGTAATTACGAAATCATGACAAATGGGTCAAAACAGACTAAACAACTGTCATTAATAACTTCAATATTGTACAACCTAATTAAATCACTTGTTCAAAATGTACATCCATAATGCAATGACAAAACACATAGTAAACAGAAATGGTTGCTTCCACATGGACTTTTTGCCAAGAATTTGTCTTTTCAGCATCGTGTTCTCTTCGAGTAGCAACTTGTTCTGCAATTCCAAGTTCTCATTTTCAATTCTTGATAACTGACTGGACTTGAACTACAGTTTGAATGTGCTTCGAAAAATTTGTCGAAATCTTGTTTCCACATAAAGAACTTGTAATCGGATAACTACAAAACAATATACCAACCTCAGTTTCAACAAGAATTTAAGTTCAATCCATAAGTAAACAACTTACAGGCCATTGAGGGCAACCATAAAATTGATCACCATGTCGAACACTTTTAGGACCAGCGATGCGAAGAACAGCAACAACTTCATTATGACAATACAAGTTTCCATCCAAATCAACCTTGAACAATTTAGGGGTTCGTTTCACACTCCACGATGAATTGGAAGATGAACTCATCTCGATTAGGGTTTCTGTGGGATGAATCGATGAAATATGGGATGAATCGATGAATTGTGGGGGAATCAGAGCTTTTGCAGTGATTATGTGGGATGAATGGAGAATTAGGGTTCATTTGGGATGTCTGTGTTATAAACGAGAAGGAGACATAACACCTCATCATCCACATCAGCATTTACACATCAGCCAAATGGTGCCACGTCGGACAAATGACTAACTAAGTTAGAGAATATTTAACTTAGTGGTGTCAGTGCAAACAAAAAGTCAAGTTGGGGGTGCCGGGTGTCAAGGTGTTAGTTGCGGGTGGCAACGGCCAAAGGCCGATAGTTGCGGGTGTTAAAATCCAATAACCCTTTTTTATTCTAGTTAATGTTTTTTTTTTTAAATTTTATTGTACTCTTTTTTTATTTAATGAAATGAATTTTAATTTTAAAAAACTTAGAAATTAATTAAAAAAATTAAAATTAAAATAATGAGTAATGATGACAAAGGGGCTTTATGACTACGGCATTAACTTGCATAACGCCCCATAAAGTCCCGTGATGACATGGCATGCCACATGTTGCATAACGCCCCCAAATAGGCCTTATGACTACGGATAACCTTACAAAGTAGGTAATGTTTTTGAGCCTTTATTTATTTATTTTAACTTATAATGTACTAAGGTTTTGATATAAAAAAACAGGTAAGTAGTTAAGTGTTTACAGTGACATCTACACATGATAAATTCTAACCAAAAAACATAAGTTACATTTACCATAACAGAATTTAATCACGTTGAGATAATATAATTTATTGCCATCACCATAGGGTGGTAGGAGAGACCAGTGGTTAATTCTTGAGATAGGGAAAACTTGATGTAATTTAAAAGTAAGAATTATGTAATTTTTGTCGTTAAAAAAGATAACATTATTTATTTAAGTCTTTATGGTTCATTTGAGAATAAATTTAATGTGATAACAAAAAGAAGAAAGGGCATATTAGTAAAATGTTATTTCATTTATAACTCATATCATTAATTTTTTCTCTTTAATTAATTAGTCAACCAAAGATTAATTATGCTACATATAATCTACAAAACCTACACATATCAAAATTTTCCTGCATGTACCCTACACGTTATAGAATTTTATACTACACATTCGAAATTTATCCTACACACCTCGAAATATATCCTACACAACTCGTAATTTATCTTACACAACTAGTAATTTATTCTACACTTTAAATTAAGTTGTTTTTTTTAATTTGAAAAAAGTATATACTTTGAAAAGGAGTTACAAATTTAATTTAGCTAGTTATTAAAGGGGAAGAATACAAATTAATGATTTATGTAAGTTTACCAATATACCCTTATATTAAAATTAAATACAAATATTAAATGAAGTAAAATAAAGCATTCTTATTGGTTGAAGCTTCATCTTTTTTCTTCTTACAAAAAAATTATTCTCATTTGAACCCTACACTTATCTTATAATACTAGAACTTGAATATAAATGGATTACACACCAAGTCTAACACAAAAAGACTTATAACTTTTTGAAAAGAAGTTAAATTAGCTTATGTGGTGAGAAGATAAAATGACCAAAAATGATACTCCTTTATAATTTAATAAGTTGTTATTTAGACTGTGGGGTATGGTGGAGTTTGGGTTGGGGGCATGAGTTGACACGTGGAGTTGGAGCCTCTCCACCGGTGAGTGACGTGTCCGTGAGGTATGGCGGGGCTTGGGTTGGGGGCGTGGCTTGGCTTGCCAGTTTATTAAAAAAAATACAAAAAATTAAAAAAAATACATACAACATATAAAAAACCTAAAATTTTATTAATTACAAAATAAAAAAAACCTAAAAACGATTACAAAATAAAAAAAAAACCTAAAAACGATTACAAAATAAAAAAAACCTAGAGGGTTATGTAAATTTCAAAAAGCGCGAGCTTGTCGAACGGCCTTCGCTCCTTGCCCCGAAACTCAATGTTCGACACCGCCACCCGGTCCTCGTGGCTTAACTCGCCGCTCGGAACGGCTTCGTAGTAGGCCTTGAAACGATCGAGCTTGGGCCGTAGCTCGCGCCATTTATGTTGGCATGCGTTGAGGTTGTGCCGGTCGTGTCCGACGTTATGTCGGTAGCTTGTGAATGTTTCCGGCCAATATCGTGTTTGGCCGGGTTGTTGCCCCTTCATATCGTCAACGACCCTTGTGACGAGAGCTAGCTCTTCTTCGTGGGTCCAAGATGCCATCTTCTTCGGGTTGGGGTAGCGGGTTCGTGGGATCAAGTGGGGTTGGGGTTGGGGTTGGACAGCGATGGTTTGGGTTGGGGTTGTATTTATAGGGGATGTTGACTGTTGGGGGTTGGGGTGACCGCTTGGCTTGGCCAAACGGTTACAATTTAAAATTCAAACTCAAACACCCCGCTATGACATGGCCAACAAAGCGAATAGGAGGCCGCCACATCGGACCGCTAGCCCGCCCCACGCCCGGCTACAAACCCAAGCCCCAAGGGCGACGCCCCAACCCAAGCCCACCCGGGGTGGTGACTTGGACGTTTTCCCCCAACCCATGCCCCATACCCCCACACTCTTATATGGATATGGGCACAAGCACATTTGTAGTTTTAACCTCTAAAAGTTATAAAGAGTTTAAAAAGTTACCCACTTTTCAAAAGCAACTTTTTAGAACATTTGAAAAGTCATTTTAAAACCTTGTTTTGGTTATGATTTCAACTTATGGAGTTTTAGAAAAGTTAATAATTTAGTAACAAGGTCTGATAAGGAATGAATGAGAAACAAGGAAGGGTATTTGAGTAAATAAGATAGGATAGGAGGACTAAAGGTGTGTTGAAACAAACCATGGTTAAGAAGTGGAAAAGTAACTAACTAACTAGGGTTAAGTATAAGTAGTGGCGTGGCAACTTTATCCTGTTTCTCTCTCTCTCAAACAAATCCCAACTTTCTATCTCTATCTCCTCTCTCCCTCACCATTGATTACTACTTCCAAATCGTCCTTTTCCCTTACCATTGATTTCACGCTAATTCGTTTGCCAAGGTTTTTTTTTTTTTTGTATTTGTTTTTTCACTAAGTTTTTAATTTTAATTAATAATAGGCGCTCTGTTTACTTACTTACATATCCAGTTATTGACTTCTTTCTTTTGCAGTAAATCGTTGATCGTTTGTAACAAGAAGATCCGTGTTGCATTTTCAGTTATCATCACAGTACAGGCAAGCTAAACAATTACAAAAGTAACCGTATTTGTGAGTATGAACCGTTTCATTTTACTGACCAATTAATAAACAGATACATACATTATTATTTGTATGAATAATTCTTCTTCTAGGATATCCAAACCCATGCAATTTGGTGTGATTATTGTGGGAAAATACTATTAGGGGCGTTTGGTTCGCGGAATGATTTGGAATTGGAATTTGTAAAGGAATTAGAATTTGAAAGAATTGGATTTGGAATTTAAACATTCTAATTGGAATTGGAAATTGTGGAATTGGAATCTCAATTCCATTTTTGTTCTGTTTGGTTGTCAAATGAATTGGAATCCATCACTCCGGCACCCACAACCACCGGTTCGGGTCGAAACGGTACGCGACGAAACGGTTCGGTTCGAAACGGTACGCGTCGAAACGGTACTGGTCGAAACGCCCGTCGAAACGGTTTGCGTCGAAACGGTTCGGGTCGAAACGGTTCGGGTCGAAACGGTTCGGGTCGAAACGGCACGGGTCGAAACGGTTCGATTCGAAACGGTCGAAGATTCCAATGAATTTACTTTAATTCCTTCACATATAGGAAGGATTTTGAATTCCTTTAGTTAAAGGAATTTGAAGGATTTCATGACTAATTCCAATTCTACTGTCAACCAAACACGTGAAGATTGGAATTGGGATTCCAATTCTATCAAATTCGTGAACCAAACATCTTAAGAGATGGAATTCAAATTCCAATCCCTTAAATTCCATTGAATTCATGCGAACCAAACGCCCCGTATACTGATCGGTTATGCACTTTCCAATTTGTTTTGTTTAAGTTACTAATCACAAAAAGAATCATGTTTGTTTTGAATTGTAACCTAATAATTTGGATAGAATGAAATTATCAAGTCCAGTGAGAACAACTTTTAACTTTTGTCTGCAATAGAGAGCAATTTGTAGGTAACTTATAGGGAAGAAGATATATCAGATGATAGACCTTCTCTGTATACAATATGGAAATTTGAGTTGATAACTGTCTCTGATTGTATTTCCACTTCAAGAATTTGCTTCATCTGGTTTATATGATGTTAGAGATGCTCAATATTATCTAATTTTAAGGGCTTATTTGTCATTCTAAAGTAAACTATTCAACTTGATGCTTATGATATGGAAAATGCAGTCTTTCTTTGGTTGTATTAAAATATAGTTATTGTTATGTCCTACTCTGCTGGATGATTGAAATATTAATATCTGAATGTTGGTTAGCCAAACTACAAGTTGATCTTTTCTCACACCTTTACCCTCTTGTAATATGTTATTCAGGATCTTTGAATAAGATATACCTTTTGTGGGCATCCTTTTCTTTCAACAAATAATGGCATCAAAATCTTGTGCAAATATTTTGGATTTTTTTCCTGATAAACTACTGGATATCCCTCAAACTCCAAGAAATCTTCCACGGGTCATGACCCTACCTGGAGTTATCAACGGTTGTGATGATGGTGATTCAGATAGCATCTCATCTGGTTGTCGCGAGAGAAAAATCATCGTGACAAATATGTTACCGTTACATATTCAGCGTGATCCCGATACCCTTAAGTTGACTTTCCGTTTCGATGAAGACTCGCTCTATTGGCAACTAAAAGACGGGTTTTCTCCTGAAACCGACGTTGTCTATGTCGGTTCACTCAAGGTTGAAGTAGATGCGAGCGAACAGGAAGAAGTCGCTCAGAAGCTTTTAGAAGAATTTAATTGTGTTCCCACTTTTCTTCCTCATGACCTTCACAAAAAGTTCTACGCCGGTTTTTGTAAACAACAGTTATGGCCGCTTTTTCATTACATGCTTCCTATTTCCTGTGATCATGCTGACCGGTTTGACCGCCTTCTCTGGCAGGCGTATGTATCCGCAAATAAAATATTTGCGGATAAAGTTATGGAAGTTGCGGACCCGGATGAGGATTATATATGGGTTCATGATTACCATCTTATGATCTTACCTACCTTTTTAAGAAAACGTTACAATCGGGTCAAACTCGGTTTTTTTCTTCATAGTCCATTTCCCTCATCAGAAATATATCGAACTCTTCCTGTACGAGATGAAATTCTTAAAGGACTTCTTAATTGTGATCTAATCGGGTTCCACACGTTTGACTATGCACGACACTTTCTGTCATGCTGCAGTAGAATGATGGGCCTGGATTATGAATCCAAACGAGGACACATCGGACTCGATTACTTTGGTCGAACAGTGTATATCAAAATTTTACCTGTTGGCATTCACATGGGCCGGCTTGAATCCGTCTTAAATCTTCCAATCACATCAAGTAAAGTCAACGAGATAAGTCAACGGTTCAAGGGGAAAAAGCTGATAGTAGGGGTTGATGACATGGATATCTTTAAAGGCATCAGTCTTAAGTTACTCGCGTTTGAGTATCTGTTACAGATGAACCCCGTGCTACAAGGTAACGTTGTTTTGATCCAAATTGTAAATCCCGCAAGAAGTACAGGAAAAGACGTAGATGAAGCAAAACGAGAAACGTATTTAATTGTAAATAGAATCAACAAGACGTATGGTTCATCTGATTACAAGCCCGTGGTTCTAATCGACCGTCCTGTCGCGCGTTACGAAAAGTCAGCTTATTATTCAATGGCTGATTGTTGCATAGTCAATGCTGTTAGGGACGGAATGAATTTAGTACCGTATAAATACATCGTTTGCAGACAACACTCGCCTCATTTGGAAAAGTCAAGCATGTTGGTTGTCTCCGAGTTTGTCGGATGTTCACCGTCGTTAAGCGGTGCTATTCGGGTCAACCCGTGGGACATAGAATCTGTGGCTGGAGCTATAAATTCCGCTATAACAATGAAAGATTCAGAGAAGAAATTAAGACACGAAAAACACTATAAATACGTAAGCTCTCACGATGTCGCTTATTGGGCCCGTATCTTCATGCAAGATTTAGAAAGAGCATCGAAAGACCATTATAATAAACGTTGTTGGGGTATCGGTTTCGGGCTTGGTTTTCGAGTCGTTTCTCTTTCTCCAAGTTTCAGAAAACTTTCTCCTAATTATATCGTTTCGGCGTATAAGAAGTCAAACAGACGGGCTATATTTCTTGATTACGATGGTACACTTGTCCCACAATCGTCTATTGTAAAGGCTCCTAGTGAAGAACTAATTAGCATTCTGAGTACACTTTGCAATGATCCTAAAAACACGGTTTTCATAGTGAGTGGACGAGGTAGAAGCTCGTTAAGCGAGTGGCTTGCTCCTTGTGAGTGGCTGGGTCTAGCCGCTGAACATGGGTATTTCACAAGGTATTGTGTGTGTGTATAACATCATACTGTCTATGTAATTTTATCGAATAATTTTAATCTTGGTTTTGTAGATGGAGTGGGAATTCCGAATGGGAGTCGAGCATCCCGGCTACTGATCTAGAGTGGAAGGAGATCGCTGAACCGGTAATGAGACTGTATACAGAAGCAACTGACGGTTCGAGCATTGAGGTCAAAGAAAGTGGGTTGGTTTGGCACCACCAAGATGCCGATCCCGACTTTGGTTCGTGTCAAGCTAAGGAGTTGTTGGTGCATTTAGAAAACGTGCTGGCTAACGAACCGGCTGTGGTCAAACGTGGCCAACACATAGTTGAAGTCAAACCTCAGGGTGTGACGAAAGGATTAGTTGCAGAGAGAATACTATCAAGAATGGTGGAAAAAGGAGAAAGCCCGGATTTTGTAACATGCATCGGGGATGACAGATCAGACGAAGACATGTTTGAAAGCATACGGAGCACGGTTTTAAATGCGTCTGTAACGTCAAGTCCGGAAATATTTGCTTGTACGGTTGGACAAAAACCTAGTAAAGCTAAATATTACCTGGATGATACTGCTGATGTTATCAAATTGCTGGGAGGGCTTGCTAATGCTTCGGATCCAAAACCTGGTAACACTGCCCGATTTCAGATTACATTTGACACCATTTTTTAAGATAATACTTCTAGCAACATGTACAGTTTTCAGTTGGAGTGAAAGAAAATGATTTTTTTAAGTTACTAGCAACAAATGCTTAGTCTATAATGTATAGCTCTCTTTTTTCATGTGGTTTATGGGCATCTTATCTTCTCTTGTGAGCAAATTCCAACTTTGGGTTAGTTTTGGATTAGTCAGATTTATAGGGCATCTAGAATCCTAGATACTTTTGGTTTGAATTTTAAGGAGAGATCTTGTTCTGGTTTGAAATGTCACAATTTTGTCTCATTTACTTATATCTAGGTTGATTCGGCTTATATATATAAATAAAGAAATTGGCGTAAAACATATCTCAAGTGTTATATTTCAAGTCGTCACAAAAATTAAAGACTTGAAGAAAGTGTTGTAGTCTACCCAACCTATCTCAGCTCGTAATAAAAATGTTAATTTTAACGTGTTATCCGACTTATTTCAAAAAGTCCAATTTCAAGTCTTCGCAAAAACTAAAGACATGAAGAAAGTGTTGGTAGTCTACCCAATCTAACTCGACTCGTGATACAAATGTCCATTTCAACTTGTTATCCGACTTATTTCAAAAGTCCAATTTGCCACCTGAAATCCGTTAACACATGGTAAAAGAAGAAAATGTGCACAATGGCAAAAGGGAAAACGATTGAATTGCTAAGATAGTTTGAATGTTTGATCAGTCATAAAGTGATTTAGTTATCTATGTATTAGGACTAGCCTTGAAGTCGTTGAAGCCTTTTTAGCGTATCATGTACTCATATTAATATTTTTTAGGATCCAAGTAATCAATACATAAACGTTGTACATTTAACATCCACTATCCTCCGAACTACTAGAGGGAGGATTCAATGAAAAATAGTGACTGTTAGCTAATACTATCATTAGTGTGTTAAGTATGATTAAAAATATTACTACATTTGTTGCGTTAATTTCAAGATATTCAAACAAATAACGAGCATAAAAAGAAATGGATGTTGACCCTAGAAATAGAATTAGATTACTTTTGGACATGGTCATAATTTGAATCTTGACCCTTTAACTTTGTCATCCTTCTTTCCCAAAAAGAAGCACTCAAGTCTCCTTTTCCTTGCGCACATTGCCATAAAGCCTCTTCTATCTTTTTTTAACGGTAAGGAACGACGGGACAACCACTGTGACATCGGGCATTGTGGCCAAAGTCGACTACTCGACCGCCGCTAGCCTCTTGGCTCTCCCAGATACGCGGAAACCCGACCTCCACCCGTCCGAAGGCACGACAGGAAATAATCAGTAAAACCTCGCCTCTCATTTAAGATGAACCGACACCATCTGTATTCGCCCTTCTGTCTTATTTCTTATAAATATCCCTTAAACTTTTCTTTTGAAAAGCCAGTATCCCATATATAGTATTACTATATATTAGGCTATGTGCTATCATAGCGCTATGTGCGCACCGGACATGGGGCACAGTACACAGCCACAGGGTGGCGCGGTTGTGGATGATATACAATAGAAGAACGGGTAGCCTCCGTTGCCCCTGACGCTCCGACGGTAGTGTAAATTTTGAAAAAAATTGACGTTTTTTCGATTTCGTTACCCCTTTTATTTGAAACGTTGCCCCTATAAGAATTTCCTAGATCCGCCACTGTGAGGCGGTGGAGTAAAGGTAAATATGGATTGAGCAAGGTGTTTTAAGTTTTTTTATTCTTTTTTTAATATCAAATACATACACACCCAATTATATCTTGTCACCTCAATCATCAATCAAGCTCCCAACCAAGCCCCTCCAATAGGGTTGTTCACGAGCATAGCCGAACAAAGCGGGCCTTTGCTTGTACTTGACTCGTTTACTACCAAGTCGAAAACCGAATGAGCATTTTTCGAGCTCGCACTTTTTCGAGCGAGCAGCGAGTGAATTGCACAACCAGAAATTTGTGATGTTTCTTCTATTGGGTCACGGCTGAAGTCTGGCTTTCCGAGGATGACACTAAGCCTGAGGTCCGACTGTCTGAGGACGAGGCTTAGGTTGAGGCTGGAGAGGCGATGAGTAGACTGCGAATAGCAATTGTCACATTGTGGCTTAGGGTAATAGCAGGAGACGATTGATGATTGTTGACTAATCACTAAGGAACGAAAAAAATTCAAAGTCTTTAGTTTAACAACTTAGGGTTTTACTTTTAAATTTAGTGTTAAAATATGAAATACAAAAACTGAAGATATAAAAGCTAGAAATATGAAAATATGAATGATTCGGTTTTGTTCGGTTAATTTTGGTTAGACGAGGGTACAAAAAATTGGTAACCGGTTTTGGTTAATCCGGGTTTCGATTAATCGGTTTTCAGTTAATTCAATTTTTGTTGATTTCGGTTTAGTTTCATTTGTTTTCAATTTGGTTAACGATTCAGTAATTTCTCACCCTTAGACTGTCACACCCTGACTTTTGCGGAAGCGTGATTATGTGTGACTTGCTTAATATCATTGCATTCAACCATAACAAACAGCTATATGATAAAACTAAAGATGTTCATCCATAAATTAAGTTTAAAACATCACAAACAACATTGTCTTAAAATCCAGACGCAGACTTCGAATCCAAATTACAAACCATGCAAATTGTTTTAGAGTTCCATAAGGACTCGACAAAAGACATTAATAAAAACCAGGCTTTGAATGATGTGTCTTATCCAGGATAAGACACACTATCCAAACCCTTAGACACCGGATGACATCTTTTATTTCCAACATCACTTGAAACTTCCAAACGCCCGCCAGATCCACATTTAATTTCCTGAAATACATGTAGTTTGAAAACATCAACAAAAGTTGAGCGAGTTCATGTGTTTGTATGTGTGCACGAATAAACCTTTGAAATCATTGTAAGTATGTATGTTTTGTAATCCCGGTATGAAAGAGAATATGAACAGATCGATTAATGATTTGCAAGGTCATTAATGTGTGTTTAACGGTGTAGGAAGGCTCAATCCTTTGCGTATTTCGTACCGGGCCACCCGGCTGGAACGACATAGTCACCACAAGCAGCCAACTCGCGGACCCATGGGTGGGGCTCGCAACACCCAAATAGATCTATCACTCATGCCCTCGGTCCTTATAGTAGGATTAATGGTCTCAGGTTAACGCCTACCCATTCACATGATCTAACAATTCATTTCTTAACTAACCATACCATTTGTAATCTTTGTAACATTTATAACATGTATTTTACCTCCGAAGTTATAAAACGAAAACAGTTAAAAGAAAAGGGGGACATGAACTCACAATCTTATGTTCTTCGTAACCAACTGTAACTTAAAGCTCCTTCTGGTGTACGTGACTACCTACAACGTACTAAGGTCTATTAGACGAGCGGGTCGTGCCTTGACTTAGTATTAATTAGTGTCTTTGAGTTACGTTTCTTTGTGTCATCAATATTATTCCAAGTTATATAATTATTTGTTAAAATAATAAATATTTTAACTTAAATTATATTTATTAAATTTTGGAATAATAGTTAAAATAATACATTTTAACTTCACACTTTTATGTATTTATACGTGAATATTTCCCCAAGGATGAGTGTATTAGTATTCGTATTCTTATCCTTGTACATTTTTGCCGTGTATTGGTGTCGTATTCCGGAGTGTATTTATACGTACGAAAATACATATTTTATTGTGTTTATTAAGTATCCTTATACTTAATTTTTGTATTAACTTTCCCGGAATAATATTTCCAGTAAAAATACATCAATATATATTTCCAATATATATATATATATATATATATATATTACTTAGAAAAATTATTTATAATTTTTCCTTTGGCAAAAATATTTATAAATCTCATACTAGTCTTAAAAATAGTATATTTCCAAGTCTAACTTAGAAAATATATATAAACTTATTTTCACCCAAAAATAATGTATTTCATGTGTATTCAAGAAAATACATTTTCACCCCAAAAATATTGTATTTCATGTTTGTTTGAGAAAATATATTTTTCTTCCAAAAATAATATATCTTCTAATAATTCCAAGAAAATATATGTTTTTATTCACCCAAAAATAATATATTTTCTTCTTGTAAAAAATATGATATAATTTTGTAATAATTGTAAAAATCATATTTTCATTCACTTGGTGTCCAAAATATCAATTACCAAAATATACTTATGAATAAATTCTTCGGAATATTTTGTAAGTTATATTCCTTTGTTCGGTTTCTCCAATATTTTGGGTATTCTTTGTATATTCATTCTCTTGGAATCTTGGTAATATTTTGGATTGTAATTTCTTGGTATTTTGTTGAGTTATATTATTTCAAGTCCTAAAATAATATAACTAATACACATAATATACAAATAATCACACACATGGTGCCTTCTAAATATATATTTCCTAAATACATATTTAGTCACTTTTATTTATAAAAACCAACCTCCAATATTTATAATTTTTGTAACAAAAATTATGGCAAACTTTATGTGAAAGTTTATGGTTTAAAATATACTTGTAAATATTTGTTCAAATATATTTTCCTAAGTGTTTAATTTTTAGAAAAATTTTGCCATAGTTTCCCCTAAAAATGGAGGTTTCTATGCTTTCAAAGCATATCATTTTCTTTTGTAAATCAACACAATCAACAACAAATCAATCTACACTTACCAATTTGCCAAAATCAAGCATAAACTACTACCTCATGAACTTGAAAATTTATAAAAATTTGTAGTAACTTACTAGTGTGTTTAGTAAGTTTAGTTACCCTTTAAAGTGTGGTTGTTTCTTTAAAAACATCATTTTTAAAGAAGTTAGTTCTTTACAACTTGTAATTACATTTTCTAAAAATATTTCTTCTTGGATTTTTCTTGTTAAATACATGATCCTACACTTGATTAACCACTAAAAATGTGGTTTATTTATTTAAGAACCAAGATTAAGTAAACTTTGTATTTTTAACTTGGTTTCTTGAAAAATCATTCTTGAAATCATAGATTTACAAGACTTTATACTTACTTTGTTCATCACTTTACAAGAAAAACATTTCATACTTTCAAGTTCATGATTTACATGAGGATGATCTATGGATCTTTAACATTTTCATCCTCTCATCTTGCTAGACTATGTTTTTAATCATTATCTAGCAAGATCACATGATGATCTACATCATTAACATAAACAATCAATCATCAAGTAGCATCACAACACTAAACAACATGATTTCTTAAGATTTTTAAGCTTATGTTCATGTTTCAAGTTCAAGATTCTTAGTGTTCATCATGATCATCAACTTGTATCTTCTTTTAACCACTAAAGTAAGATGTAAAATGAAGAGTATAGTGTTCTTACTACTAGCTCAAGGCTAGGGATGATTACTAGAGAAAATGATGTGGATAAAAGCACAAGAGAAAGGTCCTTTAGCTTCCAAAGGCTCCAAGCTTCCTCATATGTCTTCTAGCACCCTTGTATATGTGTGGATTGAATGGAAGTTGAAGGATGATGATGGATGTATAAGTGTGGGTGTTCGGCCGAGAGGTGAAGGGGGAAGAAGAAGAGAGGTGGTGAGTTGTGTAGAATGAGTAAGTGATGGTTATGATCCCTTGGTAATTCTTATAACCTTCCAACATCACCATATCTAGTGGTTTATATATTTTATAAAGAAGAGACATAATCTAATTAAATAATCAAATAAAATATACATGTGGGGGCCCACATGTAACCGTAAGTTGGGGGGTGCTTAGTTGGGTGGTAACTAGATAGTTAGGGATAATGATTAGAAATCAAGTGTTAGTTAGGGCTTTTAGTTGTTAGGTGTTATATAGTGTGTTATGATGTTCGGGGACCATAACTAGCTTGGTAATGTTAAAACAGGGCATCTAGTGAAAATTTGGTGTTTCGGGTAGTGTCCGGTTGTTCGGTTGGCTACCGGCTCATTAAGGTGCTAAACTATGCAGTTTAGTGAGCTTTATGTTACCTTTTGTGACAGTTTTGATTCCCGACTCTTAGGAAAGCATTCAGGACCATTTAACCATATTTCTGCATGATAATAGAGTGTTTAAATGCTGAATTTTGCTGATTTCTGCAGAATTATGCAGTTTATGTGAGTTTTAGGCACTTTCCGGCACTTAAACTATCTCTAGGAAGGCAGTTTTGTGATCCTTACTTTCCTACACACTATACTAGTGTAATACTTGGTTTCTGGCTCATTTTGTGTCTCAACACATTGTCTGTCTATGTACTGAACTCCGTCAGCATTAACCTGATTTATCTGATAACTGTGCTAACTGTGTTTCGTGCATCATTTGAATCAACAAAGTTTGCATGCAATAATGATATGTCATTTGCAATATATGATGCACATGTATGTATGATAACATCAATCAGGAACAATTCAAATCATTATTTGTAAATTAGCACAGTCATTAAGTCATAATTACTGTTTAATAATTGTACGGATACTTGAAATTTTGACAGTTGTCACATTCTCCCCCTGTTAAGAAAATTTCGTCCCGAAATTTTAAGCTTTACTACTAGCTGTAGGGGAGTTGGGGAACAATTGCGGGTATCTAGCTTTCATACGGTCTTCACGCTCCCAAGTAAACTCTGAGCCGTGACGTGCATTCCACCGAACCTTGACAAGCTTAACACTACTCCTCCGAGTCTTGTTAACCTTCCAATCTGTAACCTCAACGGGTTCTTCGGTGAAATGAAGTGTGTCGTCAATGTGAACTTCGTCAGCAGGGATGACCATTGTCTCTTGAGTTGGACTTTTCTTTAGAAATACATGGAATGTATCATGAACACCATTAAATTCTGCTGGTAGCTCCAACTTGTATGCTACAGAACCAACCCTTTCTAAAATTCTGAACGGTCCGATGAATCGTGGGTTTAACTTACCACGCTTCCCAAAGCGTGTCACACCTTTCCAAGGTGAGACTTTTAATAGAACCATATCACCCACTTCAAATTCCCGTCTTTGGTCCGCATAGCTCTTTTGTCGATCACGAGCTGCCTTGATGCGCTCTCGGATCTTCATGATCTTATCAGTTGTCTCTTGGACCAGTTCGGGACCAACTAGTTGTAGAGAGCCTCGAACGGTGCAGCTTGAATGCTTGTATGGTAGCTGTTGTTATAGGAGAACTCAACCAAAGGCAGATGAGTATCCCAACTGCCACCTAAATCCATAACACAAGCACGTAGCATATCTTCTAGTGTCTGAATCGTTATTTCGCTCTGGTCGTCGGTTTGCGGGTGGAAAGCTGTACTCACATTCAACTGAGAACCAAAAGCTTCCTGGAAGGATTGCCAAATCCTTGACACAAACCGTCCATCTATGTCTGATATAATTGAGATAGGCACTCCATGACGTGCTACTATCTCCCTCAGGTACAGCTCAGCTAGCTTACCAGTGTTATCCTTTTCTCTGATTGGCAAGAAGTGCGCAGACTTTGTCAAACGGTCCACGATTACCCAAATCGTATCATGACCTCTGGGTGTTCTGGGCAACTTCGTGATGAAGTCCATTGAAATCTGCTCCCATTTCCACATGGGTATCTCTGGTTGCTGCAGAAGACCTGAAGGCTTCTGATACTCGGCCTTCACTTTGGCGCAAGTCAAACACTTCCCAACATAAGTAGCCACATCGCCCTTAAGTCTTGGCCACCAGTAATAATCTTTCAAATCTTGGTACATCTTGTCCAATCCTGGGTGGATCGAGTACCTCGATTTATGAGCTTCATAAAAAATAACATCCCTAAGACCTCCAAAAAGCGGAACCCAAATTCGTCCCATAAAATACAAGGTTCCTTCCTCATTGGGTACCAGCTTTTTCTCCATCCCACGAAGATATTCAGCCTTTAAATTTTCTTTCTTAAGAGCTTCTCTCTGTGCAGCACAAATACGCAACGAGAGGTATGTCTGAATAATCATCTCCAAAGCCCTAACCCTTATGGGATTGATCCTCTCTTTTCGACTTAAGGCGTCTGCCACCACATTTGCCTTTCCTGGATGATATTTGATTTCGCAATCATAATCGTTTAACAACTATACCCATCGCCGCTGTCTCATGTTAAGCTCTTTCTGGTCGAATATGTGCTGAAGGCTCTTGTGATCTGTAAATATAGTACATCGGGTCCCATAAAGGTAATGCCGCCAAATCTTCAAAGCAAACACCACTGCGCCTAATGCCAAATCATGCGCGGTGTAGTTCTTCTCATGAACCTTTAGTTGGCGCGAAGCATAAGCGATAACCTTCTGTCGCTGCATTAGCACACAGCCCAATCCCTGACACGAGGCGTCACAGTATACCACGAAGTTGTCGGCGCCTTCGGGTAGGGATAAAATAGGTACATCGCAAAGCTTATTCTTGAGCAGCTGAAAAGCTTCTTCTTATTTGTCTCCCCATTTGTACTTCTTATCCTTTTGAGTAAGGGAGGTCAGCGGCTGAGCGATTTTAGAAAAATCTTCAATGAATTTGCGATAATACCCTGCTAAGCCCAAAAACTGTCGGATTTCAGTTGGCGTCTTCGAAGTTTCCCAATTCTTAATCGCCTCGATCTTGGTGGGATCCACATGAATACCATCCTTGTTTACCACGTGACCGAGGAACTGTACCTCACGTAACCAAAATTCGCACTTCGAGAACTTAGCATAGAGCTTCTCCTTATTTAGCAGCTCTAAGATGGCTCTAAGGTGTTGCTCATGGTCTTCCTTCGTCCGTGAGTGATCAAAATATCATCGATTAATACAATCACGAATTTATCGAGATATGGCTTGCAAACTCGGTTCATCAAGTCCATAAATACTGTCGGCGCGTTTGTCAAACCAAACGACATTACTAGAAACTCGTAATGTCCATAACGAGTTCTGAAGGCAGTCTTCGATATACTCTCCTATTGAATCCGCAACTGGCGATAACCTGATCGAAGATCGATCTTGGAGTAGTAACTCGAACCCTGAAGTCGATCGAATAAATCATCAATCCTTGGCAAAGGATACCGATTCTTGATGGTTAACTTGTTCAGCTCTCGGTAGTCAATGCACATACGAAAACTATTGTCCTTCTTCTTGACGAATAGTACCGGAGCTCCCCAAGGCGAGAAGCTTGGTCAAATGAATCCCTTGTCTAATAACTCCTGAAGCTGCGTCGACAACTCTTGCATCTCTGAAGGCGCAAGTCGATAAGGTGCCTTGGCTACAGGGGCGGCGCCTGGAACCAAGTCAATATGGAATTCGACTTGTCGTTGGGGCGGTAATCCTGGCAAGTCTTCGGGGAAGACTTCAGGATATTCCCATACCACAGGGATATCTTCGAGCTTTGGTTCTTTGGCTTCTTTATCGACTACGTGAGCCAAGAAGGCAACACATCCTTTACGCATAAACTTCCGTGCCTTCAAACAACTGATAATCCGTAGGGGCGTATCCTGCTTCTCCCCATGTATCACAATCGTCTCTTCATTCGCCATCGGGATACGGATAATCTTCTCATGGCATACGATCTCAGCTCGATTAATTGACAACCACTCCATTCCAACTATTACGTCGAAACTTCCCAACTCAAGTGGCAGAAGATCTATCGCAAACTCACGTTCTCCAAGCTTTATTACACAACCTCTAATCACTGCACTAGCTTCTACTAACTTTCCATTAGCTAGTTCTATCGAGTATGAAATTTCTAACTTACTTGCAACTAACCCAAGTATATGCTTAAACTCTAGGGATACGAAGCTATAATCGGCACCAGTATCAAATAGCACGGATGCAAAATGTTAATTAATAGGGAACGTACCAGTGACTACGTTCAGATCCTGATGAGCTTCCCTAGCTCCAATGTTGAATACTCTTCCCTGAGCTTGGTTGTTCTTTGGGCAATCCCGCTTGAAGTGCCCTACATCACCGCAACCAAAACAACCTTGGCCGCATCCATTCCCATTTCCATTTCCGCCCTGATTGTTGTTTCCTCCACGGTTTCCGTTACCAGCTTGATTCCCAAAACCACCACGATTTCCATTTCCACCGAAATTTCCATTTCCTTCTTGATTGCGATTTCCAGTCTGATTCCCATTACCGTTGCGGTTTCCATTACCATTCCCACCAGATCCTCCATTGCTTCGTCCAGCACCGTACCAGCACGCCTCCCTGGCATGCCCTACCTTGTCACAGGTCTCACATTTCCCATACCTACATCGTCCTGTGTGATGATGCTGACAAATATCACACTTGGGCAGAGTACCCAAGTATCCCTTCCCTTTGTTCTCATCAGTAGCAGCACCAGTCCTGACATCGGCTGGTGGATTCGCATCACTCCGCTTATTAGTACCGATGTTGTTTCCTTGGGTACCTTTTTTTGAAATTTGAGAACTTCCTTTTGTTCTCTCCAGACAGCTCCACATGAGTCTCTTTCTTCTTCTGCTCGAAGATTGAAAACTTGCCCAATCTGATCTCTTCCTCAGTCAAAGCCACACTCAAGTCAATGGCTTTAGTAATTGTTGGAGGCTTAGAAGTAGTCACCATGCTCAGTATTTGGGGTGCCAATCCCCAAATGAAACGTTCGACTCTCTTGAACTTTGGTTCTACCATGTAAGGACAACACGAGACAAATCATGGAATCTCTGCATATACTCAGCTATCTTAGGACCATCCATTTTCAGATTCCAAAATTCGGTTTCCAACTTCTGAATTTCAGCCCTTGAACAGTACTTCTTACACATCAGCTCTTTCAACTCGTCCCATGTCAACGCATACGCTGCAGCTTCACCCAAAGTTTGAACCTGAAGGTTCCACTGTCACACCCTGATATTTCCACGTATTACCGAAGGGCCCGGTGGGGAGTATCGTGACGTAGTTGATATCAGCATAGACAAATAATCACATTTCAATGCACAGCGGAAGTTTAAAGTAAAAATATTACAAACCGAATAAAAATAACATAAAGTGTTACAACGGAATGTAAAGTGATCCACAGGCGGACCAAAAGATAAACATAATTATTGTTCAACAGATTTTTAAACATCTAAAGCTTGCAAGACTTCTTTATTCGATGTTAGGAGTAGCCAGCCCATTTCGCTTAGTACCTGCACTTAGCCTTTTTTTTTTTGAAAATACGTCAGTTTACACTGGTAAATACAATTAGCCGACTCTTTTTGGAAAAGTGCTTACAAAATTGATTTAAATGCACAAGGCACAATATTCTTTTATAACTTGGGATAATTATTTAAAAATAATCTTGTAAAAGAATTATATGTCTGTTATACGTTCAGTAGCCCGGGTTGAATACCGGTTAAAGATTAATATACACACCACATAACATAACCTACGGCGAGTTATTCTCGAACAAGCAGGTATATCATTTTACATACGCACCGGCAGGTGTATGCCTACACCCCGTGCTTAAGTCGTGGCCATTTCAATGAATGAGCCGAGGATATCCAGGACATGGTCATTAACCCCCCAAAGGCTTAAAACAAACAAAACAGATTAAACGGGTTATCTCAATGATTTAACCTTCATATGATTAAAAATTCAATACCCGACCAAGCGGTATTTTATATACCGTACCCCAAGCCCGTATAAGGGAAAATAAGTTAAAAGTATTTACCTGAGCACAAATATAAATTTATTCCCAGCCGTAAATCAATCAAGCAAGTACAGATAGCTTTTACCGGGATCTTAATCTGGAATGGAGGTTTTAATAACCTATTAGAATCCTAACGGGTCTTACTTAAGTTTAAACTTAGACCGGTTAGTTTTAAAGAAAGGTTTACGGTTCAAAGCGCAAGATTAAGCGAAGACCGGATTAGAATGTGGTTCAGACCCGACAAGTATGAAGACTTGTATAATATGGGTAAACTAAACACATTCTGGATTTTGAAGCAAAAATGATAAGGTTTGACCCGTTTCGGTCAATTTATGCAAACTAGTTACATAAACCGCACCGAACGCGAATAATGCATAATGGGTAACCAAAAGAGTCATGTAAAGGTTTCACAAGTTAATATGCTTAAAATGTGTTATGGTATCAGTAGGATACCTTCCATTATGCCCAAAACGAATTTAAAATCAATTTAAACCCCGTGGGGGTATTTTGGTCATTTTAAAGATTATAAAAGAGGTTAAATGATAATCTGAGGTTCTGGTCTAAAATGATCAGTAAAATATTTATTTTAGTAGGTCATATCAGTAATATATTGCATATATGTGAAATATATCATTTATAACCAAACTATGCACCGTAGGGGCATTTTGGTCATTTCACATAAGCTTTAAAGGTCAAATTTGGAAATCTGAGTTCAAAACTTTTACTTACTGTTAAAGTATAAAAATTTACTTATAATATCAGTAGGTAATAAGTCTTATGTGTTAAAAATAGTTTTAACCCATATTATGCGTTTAAAACGCGTAAAAAGTCGGTTTTAGGCGATTTTCGGGTTATATAAAAAAATCTGAGTTTTTGATCAGCTTATGAAGTTCAAAATATTTTATTTATCATATAAAATCAGTAGCAAAAGGTTTGGTATTAAAATGTTATGCAAAACTCATTTTATTAGCAAAAGGGGTATAACCGTCAATTACCGAGTCAAAGCAAGAACCCCAAGTTATGATCAGTTTAAAATTTAATAAAAATCTTCAAAAATCCCAAAATATTATTTTACATCAGTGGGTAAAAATTTTGGTGTCAAAATTTGGGTTTAAATAGGCTTTATGCCAAAATGTCGTTTAATTAATAAAAAAACTTTCAAATTACGATATTGAGCATAACTCCTAATTTAGACCTCAAACTAATGTCAAATTTTTTAGGACATGTTTATAAATCAGTAATAAAGGTTTTTGTCCTCTCACATTTTCAAAAATCTCGTTTTAATATCAAAAGGGCATAATGGTCAACAATTAAACATTTAACGGAAACATGCAAATGATTCGGATTACAAAGGAACCACATTGTATAATCTCAGAGGGTTATACTTACATGTAATATGGTCCTAATGGAACCCTAAGGCATATCTAAACTAAGCTAAATCAGGTCAGAACTGAAAGTCAAAGCAAAAGTCTTCTTTTGCGACTTTCAGTTCCGAACCGAGCCTAAACTCAGAATTGTCGGGTTGAACATGCCTAGACATGTTCTTACATTAATTACCAAGTTATATTAGTGTTAAAACAGATGCCATAAGCTCTGCATTGTTAGTTATGATTTTATTTGCAAAATATCTTTCTGTTGACTTTTTAATATTAAGTTTGACCCGACAATTGACCAAGTTAGAGTGGAAATCAGAGGGTGCCCTTTTAAGGGTTTATTACCCACATAATTACCAACTCATAGCCAGTTTCAATTCGAAAAATGACTGGACCATTAGTGATTAATCACTAAGTCAAAGCTTAATTATGACGGCTTTGACCTTTGGTCATTAGACTAATAAAACTTGAACTAGGAAGGCTAAGAATGCTTACAAAGGCTCTTAGCACGAATTAGGAACTTGAGAAAACTTGCTTGAAGTCCAGAGAGCCCCAGAGAGTGAGTTTGAATAATTTTTTTGAAAGGTGCAAGTGAACTAGCAAACAAGAAGCTCTTATATAGGAATTTAAACTTCATAAGATCACTCCACACAAGCCTACAAATGATTTCTGATGATTCCAGGTGTCCCCTATGCATGTAATACTGTTGGCTCAGCTCCTGGATTCGAAAAATGGCATGCAAAGGCGGTGTAACCTGACTAACCTGCAGCTGTGCAGGGTTTTTTGCATCTGGCAGTTCTACGCGTCCCGCGTAAGAACTGTCTTGATGTTTACGCGGCCCGCGCCAGGGCTATCTCCTGTCACCAATCTTTCAGATATTGCAACTTTGGTCCCTGGTCCTTCTAAACTTGATTTAACTTGCGTTTATTGCACTTTTAACCCCCAAACTTGACTTTTAAGGGTCTTGAGTCTTTAAACATTTAACAATAAGCCTTCGGTTAGTTACGAGGTCACCCGAAAGGCCTTGAAATGCATTATTAACGCATTTAACCCTTATTACTTGTAATTAACACTTTGATTATTTATATGCGTCGAAACTCCATGAATTTATATCCAATATTCTTGCGGGCAAAAATATAATCATCACAATGTTTTTTTTTTTTTTGGATCATAAAAAAGTCACTCAGAGGTTACTTTCAACATGTTGACACTTTTAACCCCTATGTTTCACAAGATCCTTATTTTGAGCACAAACGACTTTTCAAGTTCGATAAATTATTAGTTAAAGAATACGAACGTCGTGTGAGGTCAATCAGAGGCACAAGAATGGCATGTTGACACTTTGGATCCCTTTATTCACATATTTACATTGTTTGACAACTTCAGTCCTTCAGAAATAATTCCTTACACGTTTAAAGTCCATGACACGTGTCTTTATTACATTGGTCGTGATTTTAGGAGGTGTTACATCCTCACCCCCTTAAAAGAAATCTCGACCTCGAGATTTACTGAAATAAATGAGGGTACTTCTGTTTCATTGTGGACTCAACCTCCCACGTATATTCGGGACCTCTACGGGCAACCCACTTAACCTTCACAATCGGTACGTGCTTCCTCCGAAGCTTCTTAACCTGTCGATCCTTGATCGACAAAGGTTTTTCGACAAACCTTAAGCTTTCATCTATATGCACATCCTTATGTGACATGGCTAGCGATTCGTTAACTAGACACTTCTTCAGATTGCAGATGTGGAACACATTATGAATTCCACTGAGCTCTTCAGGCAGGTTTAACTTGTAAGCCAATGTTCTGACACATTCGATAATCTCGAATGGTCCTATGTATCTTGGGCTTAACTTGCCTTTCTTTCCAAAACGCATTACCCCTTTCCAGGGTGATACCTTAAGTAACACTTTGTCACCTATCTCGAATTTTAGAGGTTTACACCGTTTATCTGCTTAGCTTTTATGCCTATCCCTGGCAGATTTGAGACGATCACGTATCTGCACAATCTTATCCGTCGTCTCCAGGACTATATCAGGTCCTGTTAGTTGGACATCTCCAACTTCCGCCCAACAAACCGGCGTTCTGCATTTCCTTCCGTATAATGCCTCAAAAGGCGCTGCTTGAATACTTGAATGATAGTTATTATTGTACGAGAATTCAATCAACGGAAGATGATCATCCCAACTTCCACTTAAATCAATAACACAAGCTCATAGCATATCGTCAAGTGTCTGTATCGTACGTTCGCTCCGACCATCCGTCTGAGGATGATATGCAGTGCTGAAATTCAATCGAGTACCTAACGATTGCTGAAATTTTTTCCAAAAGTGCGATGTGTATCTTGTATCTCTATCAGAGATAATAGACACTGGTACTCCGTGAAGAGATACAATCTCGTCCACGTACAGCTGAGCTAACTTGTCGGAGTTGTGAGTTTCTTTAATCGGTAAGAAGTGGGCTGACTTGGTTAATCTATCAACTATAACCCAAATTGTGTCATTCCCATGCTTAGTCTTTGGTAACCTAGTAATAAAGTCCATGGTTACCATTTCCCATTTCCAGGTGGGAAGTTCAGGTTGTTGCAGCAAACCTGACGGCTTCTGGTGTTCGGCTTTAACTTGCGCGCACGTCAAACATTTGGCCACATAAGTGGCTATAGATTTCTTCAAACCTATCCACCAATAATTTGCCTTTAAATCCTGGTACATCTTATCACTACCAGGATGGACAGAATACTTGGAACTATGGGCTTCTTGAAGAATCACATCTCTAAGTCCTCCATAAATTGGAACCCATATTCGTCCATTCAATCTTAGGATCCCATCTTTGCTATATGATAACTGTTCCGCAGTTACGCCCAGCTTTTCATTTGGATAGTTAGCTTCTAATACGGCTTCCTTCCGTGTGGCTAACAATCTTTCATTCAAGCTGTTCTTCAATTCAATGCTCTTGGCATTGATTCTAATGGGCTTAACTCTTTCTTTCTGGCTCAAGGCATCGGAGACCACGTTCGCCTTGCCCGGATGATATCGGATTTCACAATCATAATCGTTCAGCATCTCCATCCATCGACGATGTCTCATGTTCAGATCCTTCTGGTTAAACAGATGCTGAAGGCTCTTATGATCAGAATAGATCACACACTTGGTTCCATAAAGATAATGCCTCCAAAGCTTTAGTGCAAATATAACGGCACCCAACTCCAAATCGTGGGTGGTATAGTTCTTTTCGTACACTTTCAATTGACGTGAGGCATATGCGATTACCTTGCCTTTCAGCATAAGTACACATCCCATACCGGTGTGCGATGCATCACAATAAACCACAAACTCTTCAATTCCCTCTGGCAATGTCAACACAGGTGCATTGCTCAACTTTTGCTTAAGAATCTCAAAGGATTCTTGTTGGTTAGGACCCTAATCAAACTTTATATTCTTTCGGGTCAATGAAGTTAGGGGCGCAGCAATCCTTGAGAAATTTTCAATAAAACGCCTATAGTATCCTGCCAGACCCAAGAAGCTGCGAATCTCTGTGGGCGTCTTCGGTTCTTGCCAATTCATGATGGCTTCAATCTTAGCGGGATCCACCTGGATACCACGTTCGCTAACCATATGTCCAAGAAATTGGACTTCACGAAGCCAAAACTCACACTTTGAAAACTTGGCGTAGAGCCTCTCTTGCTGAAGAAGTTTAAGAATACACCGAAGGTGCTTTTCATGATCAGCCTGATTCTTTGAGTAAATGAGTATGTCATCAATAAAAACAATGACAAACTTATCCAAATAGGGTTTACAAACGCGATTCATGAGATCCATGAATGCTGCTGGTGCATTAGTGAGCCCGAAAGGCATCACTAAGAACTCGTAGTGACCATAACGAGTTCTGACTGCAGTCTTATGCACATCTTCATCTCTAACCTTCAGCTGGTGGTAACCTGACCTTAAATCAATCTTGGAGAAGTAACTTGCTCCTTGAAGCTGATCGAACAGATCGTCGATCCTAAGCAATGGATATCTGTTCTTGATTGTAACCTTGTTCAGCTCGCGATAATCGATGCATAAACGCATTGATCCATCCTTCTTCTTCACGAACAGAATCGGTGCTCCCCAAGGAGATGAGCTAGGTCTAATAAATCCCTTTGCCAACAAATCATCCAACTGAGTTCTTAACTCTTTCATCTCAGTTGGTGCCAACCGGTAAGGTGCTCTTGCAACTGGTGCTACTCCAGGAATAATGTCAATCTTGAACTCCACTTGCCTATCTGGAGGTAACCCAGGTAGTTCTTCCGGGAAAACATCTGGATATTCAGAAATGATATGGATGTCTTCAATACTGGGCTTTGGTTCATCAATAGTCACTTGTGCCATGTAAATGACACAACCCTTCTTCAAACACCTTGACGCCTTAAGCATAGACACTTGCTTAGGCAACCCATACTGAGTGTCTCCCTGGATTGTTAACGGCTCACCATAAGGAGTTTTAATAACCACTTACTTCTTGTCACAAACGATCTGAGCTTGGTTATGAGATAACCAGTCCATGCCTATTACTATGTCAAATCCAGCTAATTTCAAAGGAAGCATGGATAATGGAAAAGAGTGGTTCCTAATGGATATAAAACATCCATCTAATACGGTTGAAGCAGTTTCTATGGTACCATCGGCCAATTCTACTTCGTACTTTATGCTTAGGGTTTTAACAGGCAGATTTAATAACTTACAAAATTTATAGTCTACAAATAACTTATTTGCACCCGAATCAAACAATACCCTTGCATAAACATCATTGATAAGAAAGGTACCTGTTATCACATTATCATTCTGAATGGCCTCCTGAGCATTCATTTGAAAGACCCGAGCATTGGTCTTTTTACCTTCTTCAGGTTTCTTTGCATACTTTGGGCAGTTGGACTTGATATGCCATTTCTCGTTACAGTTGTAACAAGTTGCATCCTTTATCTTCTTACAATCCAACGTTTTGTGTTCACCTGATTTGCAAATCCCACAAGCCCTAGGCTGCGATTGGGATTTTTATTCGAACCTGCACTTTCCCAGATGACGCTTCTTACAGGTTTTACACCTGGGTTTTTCACCCGACTGTTGGTTATCCTTCTTGAACCCTGAACTCTTCTTGTTTTCAGAGTTCCCTTTATGTTTCTTCTCAGAACGGCGTGATTTCTCATCCTCACGTTTCCTTTTTACTTCATCAGAGTTCCTAAGCGACCTCTGGCTGACCACATCAAGAGTAAGGGATAATGACAAATCAGCCACTGACCTAAAGGTAGTAGGTCTTGATGCTTTCATGTAACGCTCCGCTTTTTCGTAACTTTCCTTAATTAGAAAGCTCGTCTTCTATTTCTTTTTTTTTAAACTTGTAATTCTTGTTATCGTATTTCGTTTCGTACCATTGTAAATCCGAGGCTTCAATCGTAATGAAATTGATCTTTTGTTTATACATGTTCATACATTTAATTTCGTGAAACATTCATTGCATATTCGTAATTCTTGGAAATTTTGTGCTAATCTTGCAAATACGTGAAACTTGTGAATCATACGTCCTTTTTAAGCGAAATATTATTCATGGATTCTTGATTCTATATTTTGCCGACACTTGATGCTCGTTAAACTAATTAAAATAATAAGTTTGGAAGCCTTGTGAAATGAATAACCGTTTAATGATTTTTTTTATCCTAATGTAACTTCGTTTATAAAATAGGATTATTTAATTAATTAAATTAATTAATTTTGTTATTTAAAATTTTATTTTAATAATATTTAGTTAGTCTCGTTAGATAATAAAGTTAGTAAAATTAACTTAGTTAGTTTAAACTTTAAAGTTAGTTTTCCTTCTAAAAATGTAACTTGGTTAATTAAAGTCAAGGGTTAGTTGTGCAAATTCACCAAACTAAACTTCAGGGGCTGATTGTGACATAACTGAAACTGCTAAAAAACCAAAACAATAAAAAGGGGATCCCAGGACTCGAACCCGGGTCACCCACCTCACAAACACACATGCACACCAGCTGAGCTGGGACTTCCTATCGAACAAGCTCAGCATCTTAAAACCTTTATACTCTCGTTCAAATCAGCAAGTCAGCGCGTAAAAAGGAGGATCAGGTCTGTTTTGAGCGCGATTTTGGTAACTTTTCTTGAGTTTAAACAAGTTTTAACATTAATTACACACCTAACACCTAACCAAACTCTTCCCTATAAAAACCCATCAACCTCCAAGCATTTACACTTTTCTAATCATCAAAAACACTCTCAAATCCTCCCCAAATTGCAGCTAATTTCCAAGTTCGAGCAGATTGTTCAACCTCCACTAAAATGAGCATAACTCACTCAATACTTGTCCGATTTAGTCCATTCTTTTTCCTATGTGCTTGGATTGACCTTAGATTCGATTCCATGGGTTTTTCACAGTAAATAAGTCCCCGGAACTCCGGCAAAAAGCTCCAAAGTTCACTGTTTTCATTTATCTTTACTAATCCTTGTTCAAACTTGAGTTTAACTCACTCAAACCCACGTCCTTATGCTTATAATCACTTCTATGGTTAGTTAAGCTTAAAAACAGGGCTGAGACATACAAAATCAGAGGTTAATCCTCATATACTTTCTGTTTTGTTTAGGGTTTTTAACCCACAAGTGATGTTCAAGCTTCAAGCTTGATGAATGTGTGATTATGGACTAACTTGGGTTGTCCAACGTAGAATCCCACATCACTTGATGATTTCTCATAGTGTAGTTGTTTCTTATTCTTGTATTAATATTAGTGCATGACCCTCCTTGTATGTTTTTACATCAAGTGTAGTGGTGAACCATAAGAGGTACCTAAATGGAAGCTTGTCCTTCCTACCTCCTACATGACTTCCATGATACTAGAGGTGCCTAAATGAAGAATAATCTTCTACCTCATGCTTGACTAATGGACTAAATAATACATATAATTCTTATACATATATATACTATTCGAACTCTTGATGGTGGACCCGTGTTCATTCGTCAAGATATTAGAATAACATCATCTAAGGCATAAGACTTGTTACGATTCTAATGAGTATATTACTCATGAAAACATTAACCCTTGAGGTTTCATAGTGTCAAGAACAAGTACTTGGTGTTAAAAGATGATTACTTTCGAATACATATATTCTTGTGTTTTAACTTCCTAAATCCCTAAATCTTCTGAATTCCCAAACACATTCAACCTCCTAACCTCATCAACTTCGTCACATTGGATAATCGGAAAGCATATGCAAATTTATGAGTATACTCGCAACCCCCTTTTTTATGTTTACCACTTTTTGGGGTGTAACATGTTACCTTATTAAAACACACTTAAACTTATTATTTATGCAATGCACAAAACATTCCTTATACATGAATACTATGTTATGATACTTGATGCTTACGGAGACCATACTTATGTGATATGTTTTAGTCATTAGCTTTCACGAGCCTCCATTTGACATGTATAGCGCTATAGGAGTAACGCACCGCCCGTAGACTTGTGGTCATGTTGAATTATATCATTGTTGCGTAAACAGAGGATTGGCTAGAAATATTGCATGCCATGTTAGGTTGATCTTGTATAAACTAAGTTGCCATGTGGATTCGTTTTAAACCTTTATACTTATACTTATTCTTAAACTTGTATGCTCGCCTTTGCTTTTGCATTGAATTGTATTTTAAACATGTTACAGGTTGATGATTGATGATGCTATGAAAAAGGATAGCAAAGATGCCTAGATACTCACTTAGACGTTTAGGTTTAAAGTGTTGTATCAATTTTGTTATGTTATGTTGAACAATGTTGTTATTTGAATTTCTTGTAATGTTTTGACAATTTCTTTATGGAATGAAATCGGTTGAATTAAATATTGTTACGAATAGTGTTATGAAGTCTCTTGCAATCTTGAACAAGTCCCACTCCGATGATTCCGCCATTGGTTGGGGTGTGACATTTCACACTTGCCTTAATCTACGGAGCTAAACCTCCAATAAACCGAGCTATACGTTTTGGTTCCGGTGTGACAAAGTATGGAACCAATCATGACATAGTGTTGAAGCTCGTGAGATACGCCTGACAGTCCAAATTCTTCATAACCAATGTCAGGAAGTCAGTCTCAATCTTCTCAACTTCATGTTGAGGGCAGAAATTTTCTTTGATTAGAATAACAAATTGTTCCCAAGACATGCTATATAAGTGGATCTTTCCTGTAGCTTGGATTAAGGATCTCCACCAAGCTAACGCTTCACCTTTAAACAACTACGACACAAACTTCACAATGTCTTGTTCGGCACAACCACTAATATCAACAACAGTGTCCATTTCATCGAGCCAGGTCATACAATCTATGGCTCCCTTCTCCCCTGTGAAGTCTCTTGGCTTGCAGGAGATAAAATACTTGTAAGAGCAGGTCTTACCATTGGGCTCTTGATTGAACACAATCTTCTTAGACAGAACACTCTGCTGATTTGAAGAGTGACGAGCATCGTCCTTCTTTGACTCGTTCACTTTAGAAGGGGGCTTACTATGAGCCTCAGAATGAGTCTTAGAGCGTGGTTTTGTATGTGGTACAGACTGAGTTCTGGCCGAGTACCACTTGATTCATTAAACTGTCTGTCGAGAGCTCGAGTAACGGCAATATCTATTAATGCCTGCAGTTCCGCACCAGCTACATTCACTCTGGTAGTATCATGATTTTCTCTCGGGTGACTGTTTACTTCCTCCGATTCAGCCATGTAGCTTGTTTGCTACAAAACAGTTGACATTATTTTATTCAGAGGTTATTATGGGATCATTATTTCTGATGATTCATTAATCATGGTAAACGTAGACCATATTTGGTTAATTTGTTAATCATATTTATTTTGGATTTTCATTATAATTTATCCTAATTATAAAGTATTAGGGGTATTATTAATGGCACATAAGGCCTAGTCACAAGGACAGTTTTAAAAAAAAATTATAAGCCATGATTCTTAGAGAATCGAGGCATTAAGGTTTGAACGTAGTTCATTACCTTTTATTGACAGGGAGTCGTAGACTACAACTGTCTTTTGTCTTATTTGATAATTATTACGGCACGTAGGCACTGCATCACTAACGGATGTCTCATGATTGATTATCTTAATTGATGATTTGAACCCATGACGTATAGATCATTAGGTTAGATAAGGAATCTGTAAGAATCCAATATAAGGATGACATGTGTGATTTTATCGAATCACATCTGCCAGGAGTGCTTAACATGTTTTCAGATGTTAACAAGGATTTGAATCTTTTTAGACAGGTTTTACCATCATGGCCAGGTCTATAATGACATACAGGCTAGGTCATACCCTTTAAGATTCTTATTTAATATTTAAAGGCAGATTATTTAAAAAGGAATGATATTTTTTTTGATCTATTTCATATATTATATTCATACATAAGATGATAATGAAAATTAAATAAAACATTCCACTAATTTTAAAAGAAGTACATAGGTTTCCCTAAACGGGACTTTTACATAAATAATTTGCCCACGCAAGGGCTGATCGATGCATTATAGGTATACATTTGTTTATATTATTTATAATAAAAATGTATTGATTACTAGAGTAAATAAAGAAAATAACTTGTCTATTGGATGAGTTTTGTTGAATTGGCATTATATAAAATCAATTGAATATTAATTGGTGTGATTAATTTCTCTTTGAGTGAATTAATATGTTTGAATGCATGTGAATTGATTTGCCAATCAATTGAATTCGTTTTTTGGTTTGTGCAGGGACTAACAAAGAAAACAATGATGTGCCATTAAGTTGAATTAAAGACATGTCATTCTTTTACAATTAACAAAAGTTATGGGCTTGAGGCAACTAAAGATATCAAGTGGATGGGCTTCAACATCATTCAGTCGTAAAACAAGAAGGGAATTTTGTATGAGTTTTGTCTTGGCCGCCACAGGCAAAATATAAGAAAGGAATTAAAATCACTTTTAGGGAGGATTCATCAGCAGCCGTCGCACATCGAGCATCAGGGACGAAATTCAGCCGTACTCTTCATCTTTCAAGCTAGTTTATGAAGTCTAACCTAATCGGGATGACAACCGAAGCGGCAAAGACTATCATGCGAGGCTAAGCCTCTCGTGACTTCCGCCCGGATGAACGTTTACGCGGTTTGACATAATTATTTGTTTTTCTGATTCTTGTAAACTGGTACAGCTTGACCACTTGTGTTGGATTATTGGTAAACGTTTCTTGTGTTTGAATTACTTGTCATATATTAAGCGTATTGGCAACTTTCTTGCGTTGTTAGCGGGTTGGTAAATTGGTGGGTAATTGATACAATCAAACGGGTTATTAGGTTGCATAGTGAATCTTAAAAACTATCCCTATTAACTAATCAAATTCATTAATTCCGAGGCCATGTCTATGTGGTGTTTTGAATCAGAAAATGGATTTTTATATTAAAACGGGTAATTGGGATTCCGGGTGGAAGTTACTTTTTCTCACATTGATCACAACTTTCGTAACTAGTTTTTGTCTTTTAAAAATCAAATTCACCAAACCCCCAACTTAGTTAATTTAGTTCTTAGATATAAACGCAACATTAACCACAAATTCCCCGTGGATACGATACCCTACTTACGCTATCTACGTAGTTTAAATAGGTTTTTGATTGACCCTTACGACAGTCATCAAAATGGCGCCGTTGCCGGGGAATTCGTGCGCTTAGTGTTAGTTTAGTAGTAGTTGTTTCTTTTATTGTTTTTTTTTAAATCATAAAAAACCAAAAATATTTCTTTTTGTTTATTTTTGTCTTGTTCGGTATTACGCTTCGTTTTCTTGTTTCCTTGTGTGCAGGTGATCTATTTGCATGCATACTAGGTTTTCAGGAAGATCTTCCTCGCTCTTGTTTGATCCCGAAATTGAAAAGACCGCACGCCAAAATCTGCTTCTTCGTTCAGCCTTGAAGGGAAAAGCAATTCAAACCACCATGAATCCATCAGAAAACCAACCCACCCCACAACAGCAACCACCCCAACAAACATCGACTACTGAATTGCCACCGATGCCACCACCTCCATTTATATCTGAACCACAACAACAAACCCCACCCATTGCACCATCATCAAGCACAACCACCCAACCAACCTCTGCTCCAATGGGAGAATTTCATTTTATTGGTGAACCACTTTACCCTCTAGAAAGCCGACTACCACCACAACCCAATCCTTTGCGGGCCGTGAATCAACCGAATCTAGTGCCACACCCGAACCGGTCGGGTGCTATGTTTGAGCAAGTGGACAATAGGGCGAGAACAGAGACATGGGATGATGGTTACGGAGATGAGGAGTGGGGAATAAATGATGGGTATATGGGATATCCAGGTGGATACCAAAATCAGCCATTTAATCGCAATCAACCGGTGTATCAGCAACAGAGACAGCCACGGGGAGTAGATGCTTATCAGACGCCGCCACAGGTTCATAGGGCACCAGCTGCACCTCGTCAAAGACAAAGAGATCCTCGATTTCCGGATCCGACTATTCGAGGGGTTGAGAGTCACTTCAGACCACACATTGCTGAGCATGCATCACCGATAGTGATGCCAGTAGCACCGGGTAATGTGGAACGTTCGTTTGAAGCAAAACCACATATTCTGAACATGCTACCTACCTTTCACGGGAAAGGTACTGAGGAGCCATATGCACACATAGCGGATTTTGAGGCAGTTTGTGGTATGATTGCTGGACACGGGTTCACGTCAGATCAGGTTAAGTTGGTATTATTTCAGTTTTCACTTAAGGATGTTGCGAGGGATTGGTTTACATCTTTGCCATATGCTAGTATTTATACATGGCAAGAGTTGCAGCAACAATTTTTGGATGAGTACTATACCCGGCAAATAACTAAATCGGGGAGAGCAGCAATTAGAGAATTCCAACAGTTACCGGGTGAGCTTCTATACGAGTCTTGGAAACGGTTCAATCAATTGATCCGTAATTGTCCTCACCACGGCATTCAAAGATGGGAGTTAATTACCGCCTTCCACGATGGGATTTCAAATGAGGATAGACGAGATATTAAGGCTATCACCGGGGGTACCTTTTTGAGAAACCATGTGGATGTAGATTGGGAGTATTTGGATACTGTTGCAGGGGATTCCAAGAGGCAAGCACAGTCGGATAGGAATAAAAAGTATCCGATTGGGGCACCATCAAGTGCGGGAGCCTCTAATGCAAGGGTTGCTCAGCTAGAGAGAGAAAAGGAGGCGTTGGAATGCCAGTTAGCGAAGTTTAAAGGTCTTGGCGAACGGGATGCATTGCATGCGGCGCAAACCTTTCCAGTTTGTGATTCATGTGGAGATGTGGGACATACGTTGGATGCATGCCCGGGTCAGTTTGTAGCGGCTGAGGAGGATGTGAACATGGTGTATGGAGAACAAAAGAATTATGATATGAACTCAAACACATATCATCCAGGTTTGCGAAATCATCCAAATTTTCGGTACAGTAATAATAATCAATTGAATCCTAATTTTCAGGTACCAAATCAAGGAAGCCAGCCGTATCAAAATCGTCAATCGAATTATAATCAAGGAAATTACAACAAGGGCAATCAAAGAAGCTATCAGCAACAACAAGAGCAAGGCAAGTCAAATACTTCAAACGAGGAGATTTCCAATAGTGAGATTATGGAGGTGTTGAAGCAAATAAAAAAGGACCAAGAATTGCAAGCTAAGGCATATCAAGCTTTGGAAAAACAAGTTGCTCAGTTGGCGGTTGATGTGAAGAGATCCATGGAAATTACCGAGTGACACTACAAAGAATCCGCAACATCACGCATGAGTTAATTCGGTAAGTACCATTCCTAATTCTGACATTGTTAATATAGATCGTACTTCTTCTTCCCAAGTAGTTGCAGGTATAAGTGATGGAAGTGAAGAAAGTGAATTAGGAGCGCCGCATGTACCTATTAAGGTAGGGAAGCTGAAAATCCACAAGGCGTTGTTGGATTACGGGGCGAGCACGAATATTCTTCCTGGCAGCTTGTTTGATCAGTACGAGTTTGGACCGTTGCATGATTTTGATAGGAATGTGATTTTGGCAGATGATACTTGGAAGCAACCGCGTAGGGTTGTTAAGGATGTAAAGATCCAGTTGGGTGAGTTCTATTATTCGGCGGACTTTTTAGTGTTGGATTATGCACCGACAAGGATGAATGAGCAACAAAAGGTAATATTGGGACGTCCGTTCTTGAACACTGCCAATGCTCAAATCAACTGTAGAGAAGGATTGATTACGATGAGTTCAGAAAACCGTAAGTTCATTTTTAATGTTTATTCAAAATCTATTACTTACGAAATTATCAATGATTCATATGAAGCAGTTGCTACTAATGAGATTGGTATTAAGTGTGACAGGTCTAGACATGTGATAAACGAAGAAACTGTGAGAAAGGCGAATGTGAAGAAGAAAGGAAAAACGGGTAAACCACCCGATGGTGGAAACGCATGGAAAGAGGAGGCTAAGGTTGAACTTAATGCACGTGATTATGCAAACTTTCCAGACTGTGCGAAGCTAGGTGATTTGGAGAAGTCTGGATGGAAACATACCTTTGAACCACCTTGAAGATTGCAAGTATGATCTGGCTGAAGATCTAAAACTTAGCGCTCTTAGGAGGCAGCCTAAGGTTTGTCATTTATTTTATTTTCGTATTAGTTTAGTTTAGTTTGTGTCAAAACCGTGCAATCGTTCAAGTGTGGGGAAGTCCGGGGAGGTTTGGCTAAGTTTTAGTGCAGTTAAGGGCAGCGCACAATTGTTTGGGGGGTACGCCAAAGTGATTATAAGATTACATAAAAAAATCGGCCTGGAAAAATGATTTTTGGAGCGTTTTTGCACAATTTCCGGTTGTTTTCGGTATAGTTTTGGAGTATTCCAGGGAAACGAGATGACTCGGAGAAGGAAATTCATAAAAAAAAGAGTTTCAGGTATGTTTTTATTATACAGTTATCATAAAAATTCGTTTGAGGGGTTTGAGAGTTGAAAATATGTAAAAAAAAAAACAAAAAATTTTCTAAGGCATGGACCCTCAAAAGTTAAGCAATCTTCTGGAAAACCCGTCTGTAGGCGTGTCGCGGGAGGAATTATATATCCTGTCACGTCTCGCTTAGGATTTAGTCAAAAAAGTCAGATTTTTTTTAAAAAACGGCGGAGGGTCGGCTCTCTTATCTCCGCGTGTCACGGCCCCACCTTCGAATAAAAAAATAAAAAAAATAAACCCTTCCTCCTCTTATCTGCGTCTTCCCCGATAAACCCTTTCTTCCCTTTTAGTCACCTGCATCTTTTTCACTGGCCAATCATCCTATCTACTGCAATCGATCCTCCATGGCATTCATCAATCACCTTCACTACGGCAACCAACCAATATCCACCCCTCTGTTACACCGCCTGACATCACATCCCACCGACCATCACACCACCACCGTCGTCGACGGTTGTCGACCACCTCCTTCACCTTCGAGCGGCATCCACAATCTCTGATTAACCATAGACGCCGGTCGTCGGACGATCACCGTATCCGTCACCATTGTTATTGCCGATTACCAGTCACCAATTTCCGATTAACAAAGCAGAGTGCATAATCTTTCTAATTTTTCAGTTCAAATTGTGAATCCAGGTATGAAGTTTTTCACTGTTCATTATTGATGCTGAGAATTATTATTGTTGATTGAGATTCTAATGGTTGTTATGCGGGTGTTGAGATTGATTATTGAAAAGATGTGTTGGAGTATAGAGATGGTTCAGGAATTTCATCTTAGGCTGAGTTTCGTTCAGATATGTATGAGAATATTGGGTTTGAATTGAGTGTGTGGGTAGTAAATGTAGGATACCTTCAGAATTTTAGTTAAGAGAAATCAGTGGGTGGTAAATTTCATGGCGAAAGGATAAATTTAGTTGAAGACGTTAAGAAACAGGGATTTCGATTGAGTGTGGGTTTAAATGGTGATAAAACAGGACATTGAAAGTGCTTTGCGGGTAGTGTTGGTTGAGCGGAGTTAGAAGATAGAGAGTTTAAGTTGAGTTGATTGATAGTTGTTCAGATGTTGCCATTGAGTGTGGTATGTTAAATGTAAATTGTGAGAGGGTTGTGCACGATGTAAGAAAGCGAGAGTAGAAAATAAGTGAAATGCGGTTAGTGAATATTCGACAAGCATTTAAGATAAGAGCGAGACATGAATTGATAATTGGTATGTAGGCACAAGTTTGAAAGGTAAGGTGTGTTCAAAGAAGTCGATGCATTATTCGGAGTAAGTTTGAGCGAAAAGTGAAGCCGGTTGGTGTAGTCGAGACTCGGGTAGTATATATATAAAAATAAAAAAAATAAAAAAAACTTGTTGCTCGTGTCTCTTTGTTACTGATCTGTTTAACCTGTTTGGGTGCTTGTGAGTGTAAATTTTACAGGTTTCGATCACTTCTGTCCATACTCAATCTCCATTTGGACGAAAGTGATTCGATTTATTTCAAGACAAGCGACTCGTGATGAATGCAACCGCGAATGAAATGCTATACGGTTGCAGTGGAACAAGGCTCACATGGATTCAACCGCGTCAAATCAGGGGAGTCTGTTCCATTTATTTCTGTATTTTGTTTTGTGTTTAAATAGTTTCTCGCTCCATTGAGGACAATGTAGGAATTAAGTGTGGGGAGGGGAGACTAGCGTCTAGTGTGTCTTAGTCGTGTCAGTCGTGTCGTAAAAATTAAAATAATAAAAAAAATTGAAAAAAATAGAAAACGTTTCGAGAAAGTTTTTGCACAAAATGGAAAATGATAGATATAATCAGTCGTTGTCATTTAATTATTATATATATGAGATAATAAACAATCGGTCACGCGTCTAACTTAGGATATGTGGGTAGGCCCAGCCGGTTGAAAGGTTCCTTAGGCTTGATATAAAATTACTTAAAATAGGAGTCTTGTGGGTTCCCATTTTAGAAGCTGTGATAAAACTGAAACTGTGGAAAGTATAAGGGGTACGTCATAAGTAAAAAACTTATAAGTTTTTCCGATTAAATTGGCACACCTGTTTCTTTTTGTGAAAACAAATCCGCAGTGTGGCGCCCAAAAAAAAATATTCCATCCATTCATCTGAGCACATGTAAAAAGAAAAAAAATAGTGAAGCCAATGGTATTGCCGCGGGTATAGCGACTCAAGCGGTACATACCCTCTAGGTGGAGTTATATATAAAAAAAACGTGAAGTTTATGGCATTAACCATGGGGATGGTGACTCGTATGGCGTATGTCCGCTGAACTGATCGTATACAAAAGCATGTAAGCTCACAATATCATCCATTCATCCATCATAAAGTTTAATCGGAATAATATAAGGGTTTTTTATATAAGACGGTAGATTATATATCTTTTAATCTCATAAGCTTGAAACGGGATTAGGTGGAGTTGTAGTCTTTTGAGTGCGGGATCCATAGATAACTATAATTACTTGAACTTAAATGAATCATGAATAAGGGTTTGGAAGCTGGCGGTTGGGTTTAGGTGGATCGTATACCTGCAATCTTGGTTAACGTGTGATTTGATTTGTTAAATAAATGATTGAATATATTGAATGCCGATGTTTCTGATTGTGATTCCATTGCAAATAATTTTTTCGGGACGAAAAAAGATAAGTGTGGGGATTTGATCGATGCATTATAGGTATACATTTGTTTATATTATTTATAATAAAAATGTATTGATTACTAGAGTAAATAAAGAAAATAACTTGTCTATTGGATGATTTTCGTTGAATTGGCATTATATAAAATCAATTGAATATTAATTGGTGTGATTAATTTCTCTTTGAGTGAATTAATATGTTTGAATGCATGTGAATTGATTTACCAATCAATTGAATTCGTTTATTGGTTTGTGCAGGGACTAACAAAGAAAACAATGATGTGCCATTAAGTTGAATTAAAGACATGTCATTGTTTTACAATTAACAAAAGTTATGGGCTTGAGGCAACTAAAGATATCAAGTGGATGGGCTTCAACATCATTCAGTTGTAAAACAAGAAGGGAATTTTGTATGAGTTTTGTCTTGGCCGCCACAGGCAAAATATAAGAAAGGAATTAAAATCACTTTTAGGGAGGATTCATCAGCAGCCGTCGCACATCGAGCATCAGGGACGAAATTCAGCCGTACTCTTCATCTTTCAAGCTAGTTTATGAAGTCTAACCTAATCGGGATGACAACCGAAGCGGCAAAGACTATCATGCGAGGCTAAGCCTCTCGTGACTTCCGCCCGGATGAACGTTTACGCGGTTTGACATAATTATTTGTTTTTCTGATTCTTGTAAACTGGTACAGCTTGACCACTTGTGTTGGATTATTGGTAAACGTTTCTTGTGTTTGAATTACTTGTCATATATTAAGCGTATTGGCAACTTTCTTGCGTTGTTAGCGGGTTGGTAAATTGGTGGCTAATTGATACAATCAAACGGGTTATTAGGTTGCATAGTGAATCTTAAAAACTATCCCTATTAACTAATCAAATTCATTAATTCCGAGGCCATGTCTATGTGGTGTTTTGAATCAGAAAACGGATTTTTATATTAAAACGGGTAATTGGGATTCCGGGTGGAAGTTACTTTTTCTCACATTGATCACAACTTTCGTAACTAGTTTTTGTCTTTTAAAAATCAAATTCACCAAACCCCCAACTTAGTTAATTTAGTTCTTAGATATAAATGCAACATTAACCACAAAATCCCCGTGGATACGATACCCTACTTACGCTATCTACGTAGTTTAAATAGGTTTTTGATTGACCCTTACGACAGTCATCAAGGGCTAAACAAGAAAGACAGGCCCACGCAGGGACCAAAGATAGTAAGACAAGTCCACGCAGGGACTAAGTACATAAATAAAAATGTCCACGCAGGGACTTGATTGAAATAAAGAAATTACAATACAAATAAATAAGGAATCTTCAAAAATCCTTCTTCTTCTTTCCGTTAATCAGATTCGCCAAACCCTTAAGCAGACCTCGTCGGCTTCTACGCTCCTCTTGAACCTCCCGTTCCACCTGGTTCAACCTCTTTAAAATCTCCTGTTGTTGCGGTGGCGGGATCAGCGATGGCTACGGCGGCTGATGCTGTGGAGGTTGAGCAGGTGGATGGTATTGGTACTCATATGCTTGGTACCCAGATTGGTACGAAGCTGCATAGGGCCCTTCAGGGGGAAGAGCATTGTAGTTTGCAGCTACGAGATACGGGTCAACATCGGGGGCATTGTAGTAGTTGTACCCCAGGTAGGCTGGCTGCTCAAATGGGTTATACGCCGCTGTACCGGCGTATGAAGGAATTGGGTTATCATAACCCATGTGTGGTGGTGGTGGTGCGACTGGCGCATAATCCACCTCAGAAACGGGGTTTGAAGGCCCACCCATCTGCGGGTCTTCATACAGTGGCGGGTAATGACTGCCACTGGAGTGTTGATGTCACACCCCTATTTTCCACGTGTCACCGGTGGGCCCGGTGGGGAGTATAGTGACGTAGTTGGTATCATCATAGACAAACAACACAATATATAAATACACAGCGGAAGCAAAGATAGATTCATTTCAACTTTAATAAAGTGTAATATTAAATATCACGAATAGTTGAAACGGATCCACAGGCGGATCAAAATAAAATAAGATATTGTTCAACAGTTTATTTGACATCCAAGCTTGCGAGACTTATTGTGGATGCTTAGAAGATAGCCAGCCTAGTACGAGTAGTACCTGCACTTAACCTTTTGGGAAAAATACGTCAGTTTACACTGGTAAATACAATTTAACTGACTCATTTTGAAAAGGTTTGAAAATTGATTTGAATGCACGTGGCACAAAGCATTTTATAACTTGGGATAATTATATAATATAATCTTGTAAGGGATTTACATGTTACTTATGCGTTCAGTAGCCCGATCCGTAGACCGGGTTAAAGATTAATAGACACACCACATTATTGAGTTATACACTGACAGGTGTACGCCTACACCCCGTGCTCAGGTCGTGGCCACCTCGTAGGATGATGCCAAGGATATCCGGGACATGGTCATTAACCCCCCCCCCCAAAGGCTTTAAGCAAACAAAACACATTCAAAACATAGCATATCAATAAATTTAACCTCTATTCGATTAAAGAATTCAATGCCGGACCAAGCGGTATTTTATATACCGTACCCCAAGCCCGTATAGGGAAAATAAGTTAAAAGTATTTACCTTGGTAAGTATAAATCACAATTAGCGAGTGAAGGTAGCTTTTACTGGTTCTTCTATTCTGGAACAAAGGTTTATAATAACCTATTAGATTCCTAACGGGTCTTTATTTAAGCCTAAGCTTAGACCGGTTAGCTTTTAAAGACGATACGGTTCAAATGCACGATTAAGCGAAGACCGGATAGAATGCGATTTAGACCCGACAAGTTTGAAGACTTGTATAATATGGTTATACTAATTACATTCGGGATTTTGAGACAAAAATGATAATGTTTGACCCGTTTCGGTCAATTTATGCAAACTAGTTACATAAACCGAACCGAACGCGAAAAGGGCGTTACGGGCAACCATAAGAGTCATATGCAAGTTCCCTGATTTAATATGCCTTAATTATGTTATAATATCAGTCAGATATCTTCTATTATGCCCAAAACGGATATAAACTCAAATTAAGCCTCATAAGGGCATTTTGGTCATTTAAAAGATTATAAAAGAGTTTATTTGTAATCTGAGCTACAGGTCTGATTTATATGGTAAATATACTTAATTTAACATGTTATAACAGTAGGGTATGACCTATATGTGAAATTTATCATTTAAAACCAAACTATGCTCCTTAGGGGTATTTTGGTAATTTCACAAGGGCTTAAAAGGTCAAAACTGGAAACCTGAGTTCAAAAACTTGTACTTACTGTTATTTTATAAAAATATACTAGAAACATCAGTAGGTATCAACCTTATATGTTTAATATGGTTATAGTACATACTATGCGTAAAAACGCTTAAAAAGGCGATTTGGAGCCATTTCCGGGTTTTCAAGGGAAAGCTGATAATTTTATAATTCCAGAAGGCTCAAAATATTTTACTTATCAAATAAAATCAGTAGAAAAAGGTTTGGGGTCAAAAGGATTTATAAAACTCATTTTATGGCTTAAAAGGGCAAAACCGGCATTAACCGAATTAACTTAGAGACCTATGTTATGATCAGCCAAAAATTAAATAAAAATATTTAAAAATCCCAAAATATTATATTACATCAGTGGGTAAAAAGTTTGATATCAAAAAATGGGTTTAAATAGGCTATACGCTAATTACGCCATTTAATTAACATAAAGCTTTCAAATTACGATAATGAGCATAACTCTTAATCTAGACCTCAAACTGATGTCAAATTTTAGGTGCAAGTTTATAATTCAGTAACTAAGGTTTCTACTCTTTCACTTTTTCAAAAATCACGTTTTATAGTCAAAATGGCATAATAGTCAACATTTAAGCATTAATCGGAAACATGCATATGAAACGGATAACTAATGAACCAAGTTGTGTGACCTCAGGGGGTTACACTAATATGAAACCTGGTCCAATTAAGTCTCTAAGGCATTTCTAAACAAGGCTTAAACGGGTCAGAACTGAAAGTCAAAGTAAAAGTCAAACTATGTGACTTTCGGTTCCAAACCGAACCTAAACTGAAAATTGTCAAGTTGAACATGATGGAACATGTTCTTATATTAATTACCAAGTTATATTAATGATCAAACAGGTTGCAAGTATCCTACATTGCTAATTATGCTTTAATTTGCAAATAATCATTCTGTTGACTTTTTAAAGCAAGCTTTGACTCGACAATTAACATAGTTAGAGTGGGAATCTGAAAATACCCTTTTAAGGTTTTATTACCCACATAAATATCTACTTAAAAGTACTTTTAATTCATGATTAGACTAAGCACATTTTAATTAATCACGAAGTCAAACCTTAATTACGATGGTTTGACTTTTAGTTAATTAGCTAAGCTAAACTAGATTAGAAAGGGTTAAGGCTACTTACAATTGTCCTAATTATGATTAGGGACCACTAGGGAGATGGCTTGCTGATCAGAGAGCTCCAAAAACTCATGTAACACCTCGAAAATTCACGTCCTATAATGTGTAGACACGTGTCATATGTTTAAACGTGTGAAAGAATGTTATGAAAGGACTAAAGTTGACAAACATGGAAAGTATGTGAATATACGTATTCTAAGTGCCAACAGTGGATAAATATATTGTACATTAACCCTACATGATGTTTATAATGTCAAACGAATAAATCATGGATCATACGAAGCTAAAAGTGAGAGATTTCAAACTACAGGGACTAAATGTGTCAACATGTTTAAATTATACCTCTGGGTGACCTTTTGACAAACCCGAAGCTTTGTAACTGTTAATCATGCTCACTAGAATACACGATTTAAATTTCGTAAAGTTTCGTTAACGTATGAGAAAGTTATGATCAAATTCGTGTGCGAAGAGTTAAAGCGTAAACGTTGGAAGTTAGGACTTTTCGGGTAACAATAAAGTTAACCGGGGACTTAGCAAAGTGGGTATATGTTTTAAAGCCTTTATAGATCAATTATGAGGGTTTACAATGCAAGAAACAAGTGCCTAATCGAATTTTCAAGAGCCAAGGACCAAATCGCAAAAGATCAAGAATGCTGATTGCTGCGGACCGTCGCGCCACGCGAGGGTCCTTCGCGCAACGCGAGGGACTCCCAGTTCCGAGAAAAATGGCTGTTGTCTGCCATGGCCTTTGTGCGTGACCTTTAACCGATTTCCCACATCTCTTGACCCCTAAAGCACCCCCTAAACACTAGGAACAAGTGTTGATCAGTTGTGGTGGGTTGTAGACTCATGTGTCAAGGTTTTATGGTGATTAAAATGCTATATAAAGCCCATGAACTTGCAACAAGTCTTCACACCTTCATTCAAGCAATCTGATCATTTCTGGAGCTCAAGTCTGCTCTCAAGTGTTCACATTTCGTGCATAGGACCTTTGTAAGTTGTCTTAACCTTTCTTAATTAAGTTTTAGCTTAGTTTTAGCTTAAAAGTCAAACCGTCGTAATTAACGGTTGACTTTAAGATTAATCACTAATGGTCCAGTGATTAGTCGAATCAAAAGTACCTTTAAGTAGGTAATTATGTGGGTAATAAAACCTCAAAAGGGTTCCCCCTGATTCCCACTCTAACCAGGTCAAAAGTCGGGTCAAACTAGTTTATAAAAAGTCAACAGGATACTTAAAATGCCATTTATGCATAATTAGCAATGTAGATCATATACAACCTGTTTGATCATTGTTATAACTTGGTAATAAGTGTAAGAACATGTCTAAACATGTTCAACCCGACAATTTCCTGTAAAGACCCGGTTCGGAACCGAAAGTCACATAGTTTGACTTTCACTTTGACTTTCAGTTCTGACCCGTTTAGGCATGTTTTAGAAATGCCTCAGAGTTTTAATTGAACTAGGTTACATGTTAGTACAACCCTCTGTGATTATACACCTTGGTTCATTAGTTATCCAATTAATATGCATATTTCCGTTAATTGCTCATATGTTGACCATTATGCCCTTATTACCTTAAAACGTGATTTTTGGAAATGTAAAAGAGTAGAAACTTTAATTACTGATATATAAACTTGTATGCAAAGTTTGACATCAGTTTGATTTGTAGATTAAGAGTTATGCTCATTATCGCAAAATGAATGCTTTATGTTAATAAAACGCGTAATTAGCGTATAGCCTAGTTAAGCGTACTTTTTGGTATCAAACTTAATACCCACTGATGTAATATATTATTTTGGGATTTTTAAATATTTTTAATTAATTTTAGGCTGAGCATAACTAGTAGTCGTAGGCTTAATCCGGTAATTGTCGGTTTTGCCCTTACGGGCCATAAAATGAGTTATACATATCTAAACGACTCCAAACCTTTTGCTACTGATCACATATGATAAATAAAGTATTTTAAGCCTTCTGGAAATATAAAAATATCAGATTTAAGTACCGAACCCGGAAATGGTCTTTAATCGCCTTATTAAGCGTTTTAACGCATAGTATGTATTAAAAATTATATTGAACATACCCGGGTTGATACCTACTGATATTTTAGGCAATTTAGAATATTTTAACAGTAAGCAAAGGTTGATTAACTCAAACTCCGGTTTTGAGCTTTTCGACTTATGTGAAATTACCAAAATGCCCCTACGGTGCATAGTTGGTTATAAATGATAGATTTCACACATATACTTTAACCTACTGATATAACTTAGCAAATTGAGTATAATTGCTGATTACATCAGGAATGTAACTCAGGTTATCACTTAAACTCTTTTACAACCTTTAAAATGACCAAACTACCCCTACGGGGCCTAGTTTGTGTTTAAACACGTTTCGGGCATAATGAAAGACATCTTACTGATGTCACAACATATTTGAGGCATAATTAACTTAGGAAACCTGTTTATAGCTCTCCTGAACACCCGTTACGCTTATTACGCGTTCGGTTCGGTTTATGTAACAAGTTTACATAAATTAGCCGAAATGGGTCTAACCTTAACGGTTTTAGCTCAAAATCCAGAATGTGAATAATAAGCCCATATTAAACAAGTCTTCAAACTTATCGGGTCTAAATCACATTCTATCCGGTCTTCGCTTAATCGTGCGTACGAGCCGTATCTTTGAAACTAGCCGGTCTAAGCTTAAGCTTAATTAAAGACCCGTTAGGATTCTAATGGGTTATTATAAAACCTTCGTTCCAGATTAGGAGGACCATTAAAAGCTACGTGCATTTTGCTAATTGTGAATTATACTTTGCTCAGGTAAATACTTTTAACTTATTTTCCCTATACGGGCTTGGGTTACGGTATATAGCATACCGCTTGATCGGGCATCAAATCCTCCACCGTTGAGTGGGTAATTGAATAAATTTGATCGGCTCGTTTAAACAGTCTTGTTACTTAAAGCCTTTGGGGGGTTAATGACCATGTCCCGGATATCCTTGGCATCATTTTACGAAATGGCCACGACTTAAGCGCGGGGTGTAGGCGTACACCCGTCAGTGCACAAAAGAATATTGTGGTGTGTCTATTGATCTTTAACCCGGACAAGATCCGGGCTACTGAACGCACAAGGAACATGTAATTCGTTCACAAGATTATAATATTAAATAATTCTCCCAAGTTAAATAAAATGTTTATGCCATGTGCATCCAAACCAATTTTCAATCATTTTCCAAAATGAGTCAGTTGAATGTATTTACCAGTGTAAACTGACGTATTTTCCCAAAAAGATTAAATGCAGGTACTAAGCGAAATTGGCTGGGATTTCTCCTTAGCATCATTAGAAGTCTCGCAAGCTTAAGATGCCTGAAGTCTGTTGAACCATTAATACTATTTTACTTCGATCCATCTGTGGATAAACTTCCGAATATTGTGACATTTGATATGACAATATTTAAATTCGGTTGTATTATATCTTTTAAAATTGCTTCCGCTGTGCATATAAAATATTGTGTTGTTTGACTATTATGTTGCCAACCACGTCACGATACTCCCCCACCGGGCCCACCGGTGACACGTGGAATTTCGGGGTGTGACAACTCGCTTGGAAGAAGTTGCAAATAAATGTCCAAAATGTAGCAAGTTCATCTTCTTATATAGTGCATCCAAGAGCTTAAGATCTTCACACATAAGTCTAGGAAGGTTACAAGATGTCCCCAGGTGTCCTATAATGCTAAAAACCGGATATAGGAGTCCCTGAATTCGAATACCACCTAAATAAGGCAGTGCAACCGTTTGGACAGGCATCTGCCAGTAAAATCGCCCAGATACATACCTTGCGCACCGTAATGTTCTGGTTGTTGCGGTGCGCAAGACTGCTTACGCACCGTAAGACTTCCGGTGTTGCGGTGCGCAAGCTATCGCCAGAGAACAAAAGTTTGTTTTTATTCAAGCTATGACCATGCACCCTTTTCTACTCCGAATCTCATGCACTTTAGTCAGTATAGGGACCATGTTTCCAGCCATTGCATGTCATGGCATGTAATTTCACTCTTTGGCACTATGTGGGAGATTTATTTTGACGGAAAAACCAAGAAATTGATGTTGAATCCTTGTTTAAGTTTGTAACCATTTATTTGTTATTTAGGATTCCAGATTTATAACAAAAATTCAGATGTTGATAAAATATATCTTGGTTAGGGATTTATTAATAGGTCGCTCAGAGGTATAAATTAACATGTCGACGTTTTTAAATCCTACCGTACATCTTTATCTGGATCCGTATTTATAACACGTTTGCTTAACATGACACGTATCTTTATTTTATTGGGCATGAATTTTCGAGGTGTTACAGTTGAGGGGTGCTGAAATGGAAATCCCCTCGCACGGACATCCGTGCACCTGTTCTTCTTCACCTCTGTGGCTCCGGAGGCAGTTGCTGCTCAAGCGGTGGTGGTGGCGGTGGCGTGACCGCTACAAAACGTGAATCCTCAGAGGGATCCTGCTGTTGCTGTTGAGGTGCGCTGTAAGAGGGAGTAAACTCCCAGTTGTATTGGGCAAACCTTGCTTCATAGCTGTCTGGACCCCGATAAGGTGATCCATGAAAAGACGACCCATCTGAAATCTCTATGGGATTCGTGGGCGTCCCAGATGGTGGTTCGGCAGGATCGGGATCATCATCCATATCCATACCCTGAGCTTCAAGGAAATGGTCTTCAGCCGATGGGTTATGACCCATTGGTTCTTCAATCTGATTTGCCGGGTTGAACCGGCTCTGGAAATACGGGGTCGGGTCCTGGAAGGCCCGATGTGAGCTTGACCGCTGCAACGGCAAGAAAGAGTGGCGTGAATCTCCGGGCTCGTTCTCTGAATGTGGCCCAAAGGAGTGATGGTAAGAATGTGATTAACTGAGTGAGACTGAACGCCTCGCCGGCTCCAAGTAGGTCCTCCAATCTTCTTGAGGACTAGTGCTCATAGTAGTCGACGGAGTTCGCCGGTGGGAAGGCCCGGCCTTTTAATCGTTAGGAGCGGTGAATGGCGCCTTTCCTCGTCCTCCTCTCCTGAATCTTGGTGGCATTTTTCTTGATCCTGACAAAACAAACAAAGGAAACAACAAAGAAAAACAATAAAGGACAAAATAAAAGATTAGGATTTAGTCCTAAGTCCTTTGCCTAGACTCGGAAGTCGAGGAATGTGCAACTGTGTCATTGAGATTAAACACAAAAGGCTAGTGTTTAATTCACTCAACGTTGGCTCTGATACCAACCTGTCACACCCCGATATTTACACGTATTACCGGTGGGCACGGTGGGGAGTATCGTGGCGTAGTTGATATCATCATAGACAAATAATCACAGTTCAATGCACATCGGAAGTCTAAAGTAAAAATATTACAAACCGAATAAAAATAACATAAAGTATTACAACGGAATGTAAAGTGATCCACAGGCGGACCAAAAGATAAACAGAATTATTGTTCAACATATTTTTAAACATCTAAAGCTTGCAAGACTTCTTTATTCGATGCTAGGAGTAGCCAGCCCATTTCGCTTAGTACCTGCACTTAGCCCTTTTTTTTTTGGAAAATACGTCAGTTTACACTGGTAAATACAATTAACCGACTCTTTTTGGAAAAGTGCTTACAAAATTGATTTAAATGCACAAGGCACAATATTCTTTTATAACTTGGGATAATTATTTAAAAATAATCTTGTAAAAGAATTATATGTCTGTTATACGTTCAGTAGCCCGGGTTGAATACCGGGTTAAAGATTAATAGACACACCACATAACATAACCTACGGCGAGTTATTCTCGAACAAGCAGATATATCATTTTACATACGCACCGGCAGGTGTATGCCTACACCCCGTGCTTAAGTCGTGGCCATTTCAATGAATGAGCCGAGGATATCCAGGACATGTTCATTAACCCCCCAAAGGCTTAAAACAAACAAAACAGATTAAACGGGTTATCTCGATGATTTAACCTTCATATGATTAAAAATTCAATACCCGACCAAGCGGTACTTTATATACTGTACCCCAAGCCCGTATAAGGGAAAATAAGTTAAAAGTATTTACCTGAGCACAAATATAAATTTATTCCCAGCCGTAAATCAATCAAGCAAGTACGAATAGCTTTTACCGGGCTCCTAATTTGGAACGGAGGTTTTAATAACCTATTAGAATCCTAACGGGTCTTACTTAAGTTTAAACTTAGACCGGTTAGTTTTAAAGAAAGGTTTACGGTTCAAAGCGCAAGATTAAGCGAAGACCGGATTAGAATGTGGTTCAGAACCAAAAAGTATGAAGACTTGTATAATATGGGTAAACTAAACACATTCTGGATTTTGAAGCAAAAATGATAAGGTTTGACCCGTTTCGGTCAATTTATGCAAACTAGTTACATAAACCGTACCGAACGCGAATAATGCATAACGGGTAACCAAAAGAGTCATGTACAGGTTTCACAAGTTAATATGCTTAAAATGTGTTATGATATTAGTAGGATACCTTCCATTATGCCCAAAACGAATTTAAAATCAATTTAAACCCCGTAGGGGTATTTTGGTCATTTTAAAGATTATAAAAGAGGTTAAATGATAATCTGAGGTTCTGGTCTAAAATGATCAGTAAAATATTTATTTTAGTAGGTCATATCAGTAATATATTGCATATATGTGAAATATATCATTTATAACCAAACTATGCACCGTAAGGGCATTTTGGTCATTTTACATAAGCTTTAAAGGTCAAATTTGGAAATCTGAGTTCAAAACTTTTACTTACTATTAAAGTATAAAAATTTACTTATAATATCAGTAGGTAATAAGTCTTATGTGTTAAAAATAGTTTTAACCCATATTATGCGTTTAAAACGTGTAAAAAGTCGGTTTTAGGCGATTTTCGGGTTATATAAGAAAATCTGAGTTTTTGATCAGCTTATGAAGTTCAAAATATTTTATTTATCATATAAAATCAGTAGCAAAAGGTTTGGTATTAAAATGTTATGTAAAACTCATTTTATTAGCAAAAAGGGTATAATCGTCAATTACCGAGTCAAAGCAAGAACCCCAAGTTATGATCATTTTAAAATTTAATAAAAATCTTCAAAAATCCCAAAATATTATTTTACATCAGTGGGTAAAAAGTTTGGTGTCGAAATTTGGGTTTAAATAGGCTTTATGCCAAAATGCCGTTTAATTAATAAAAAAGCTTTCAAATTATGATATTGAGCATAACTCCTAATTTAGACCTCAAACTGATGTCAAATTTTTTAGGACATGCTTATAAATCAGTAATAAAGGTTTTTGTCCTCTCACATTTTTAAAAATCTCGTTTTAATATCAAAAGGGCATAATGGTCAACAATTAAGCATTTAACGGAAACATGCAAATGATTCGGATTACAAAGGAACCACATTGTATAATCTCAGAGGGTTATACTTACATGTAATATGGTCCTAATGGAACCCTAAGGCATATCTAAACTAAGCTAAATCGGGTCAGAACTGAAACTAAAAGTAAAAGTTTTCTTTTGCGACTTTCGGTTCCGAACCGAGCCTAAACTCAGAATTTTCGGGTTGAACATGCCTAGACATGTTCTTACATTAATTACCAAGTTATATTAGTGTTAAAACAGGTGCCATAACCTCTGCATTGTTAGTTATGAGTTTATTTGCAAAATAGCTTTCTGTTGACTTTTTAATATTAAGTTTGACTCGACAATTGACCAAGTTAGAGTGGAAATCAGAGGGTGTCATTTTAAGGGTTTATTGCCCACATAATTACCAACTCATAGCCACTTTCAATTCGAAAAATGACTGGACCATTAGTGATTAATCACTAAGTCAAAGCTTAATTACGACGGCTTTGACTTTTGGTCATTAGACTAATAAAACTTGAACTAGGAAGGCTAAGAATGCTTACAAAGGCTCTTAGCACGAATTAGGGACTTGAGAAAACTTGCTTGAAGTACAGAGAGCTCCAGAGAGTGAGTTTGAATAATTTTTTTGAAAGGTGCAAGTGAACTAGCAAACAAGAAGCTCTTATATAGGAATTTAAACTTCACAAGATCACTCCACACAAGCCTACAAATGATTTCTGATGATTCCAGGTGTCCCCTATGCATGTAATACTGTTGGCTCAGCTCCTGGATTCGAAAAATGGCATGCAAAGGCGGTGTAACCTGACTAACCTGCAGCTGTGCAGGGTTTTCTGCATCTGGCAGTTCTACGCGGCCCGCGTAAGAACTGTCTTGATGTTTACGCGGCCCGCGTTAGGGCTATCTCCGGTCACCAATCTTTCAGATATTGCAACTTTGGTCCCTGGTCCTTCTAAACTTGATTTAACTTGCGTTTATTGCACTTTTAACCCCCAAACTTGACTTTTAAGGGTCTTGAGTCTTTAAACATTTAACAATAAGCCTTCGGTTAGTTACGAGGTCACCTGAAAGGCCTTGAAATGCATTATTAACGCATTTAACCCTTATTACTTGTAATTAACACTTTGATTATTTATATGCGTCGAAACTCCATGAATTTATATCCAATATTCTTGCGGGCAAAAATATAATTGTTACAATGTTTTTTTTGGGATCATAAAAAAGTCACTCAGAGGTTACGTTCAACATGTTGACACTTTTAACCCCTATGTTTCACAAGATCCTTATTTTGAGCACAAACGACTTTTCAAGTTCGATAAATTATTCGTTAAAGAATACGAACGTCGTGTGAGGTCAATCAGAGGCACAAGAATGGCATGTTGACACTTTGGATCCCTTTATTCACATATTTACATTGTTTGACAACTTCAGTCCTTCAGAAATAATTCCTTACACATTTAAAGTCCATGACACGTGTCTTTATTATATTGGTCATGAATTTACGAGGTGTTACATCCACCAAGACATAGATCCATCTAGGAATAGTCCAGAAATGTAGGTGACTTGATGCTCTAGCGCACACTTACTCATTCGCAACACAGAATTTGTCTTCTTAGCCCATCTCACAAAAGCTACGGCACCTCCAGTACCGTCAAAGTTCAGAGGTTTGAAGTCCAGAAACTGCTTGTAAGTACAGCCTGTACACAAGCGACATCATTCACAGAAAGTATTAGCAAACGCACATGGAAATGTCCAAACGTATTGTAATGTGTCTTAGGTGACTTAAACATTACCGTGAGGTGGGTTATTCCCTGAGGTGCCTCCGTTGTGTTCAGGGCGTAGGGCCTCCTGTTGTGCGATTGCCTGTGAAATTCGTTCTTGTAGTTCTACCTCTGTTGTGGGCAACTGAGTGTTCCTTCGAGGAGGCATCTTCTAAGAAGATGATCAGATAGGTCAGGCCTTATTCGCTAAATATTAAAAAGTATGTATATATAATAGTATTTATCGTAGCAAGCAAACATAAAACATCACAATCATAGCACAAACATGTAAGTGGGAACATGTTTAATGTGAACATAACAAGCAAGCACGTTGTTGATTTACATGTTTAATGAGAACATGACGATTGAGCTTTCATTAATCATCGACCACAGAGTATTGTTACATGTCTTACAAAGTGTATCATATCAAAAGGAACACAGGGTCACACTACCCTTGTCCAACAAGTCTATCAATCTACAGAAGTCATACAATCAAAAGGTGGTCTCCAAAAGGCTTCATAAGCTCGGCTTAATAGTGGTGCTCTCATCAAAAGCAATGCAACCTACATAAAACCAAAAACCACTATGTTGATGGTGGTGGTGGTGGAGGAGGAGGTGGAGGAAAGAAAAGCAAGCTGCGCACATGCGCAAGCTCCTTCCCAAGCACATAGACATGATGCAGCAGATAACTAATCTGCTGCTCGACCGTAAGAAATCGAGCATCAAACTCTGGAAAAGGAGTAACAGGTGCAGGTGGATGTGAAAATGGAGACGGTGATGAACGAGGGGGAACAAAAGCAGGCTGACAAGGACACGGTAGAGGGTGCGGTGTCATCTCAAGCTCCAAAATCATGTGACTCATAATCTCATAATGTAGCTGAAGTGATAAAAGTAACTCATCCCGTGTATAGCCAACAAACTGAGAGGGATGGTAGGGATCCGAAATCGGCATAGTATACGGTGGGAACCATCGGAGTGGCTCATCAAGTGGTGAAGAAGTAAAAGGAGCAAAAGGTGCAGACGGAGGGATCTGTGGAAAAGCTGCTGAAACGTAAGGGTCATGACTAGGTTGCTGGCCTGAAGTACCTTCCCCTGGATGGGGTGAGGGTATGTCCTGCAAGAAAACTATAGGTAAATCAACACGATGGACATCAGACTCCACGGGATGAAAAGGAGCAACATCAGCGGGTGCGGGTGCAGGTGGAGGAATAAGAGGGTCAACGGGTGCAAGAACTAGGTCATGAATAAGTGGTGCTATGTCTGGTATGCCAAAAGAAATAGGGTCATGATCAGGTAAGGGCTCAGGATCAGCAGGTGCAACATCAGGCTGATCAACAGGAACAAAATCTGAATGTTCATCATGTTAATGGAATGTTCATAATGTTGCTGAATGTTCATCGTGTTAATGGAATGTTCATTATGTTGCTAAATGTTCATTATGTTGCTGAATGTTCATCGTGTTAATGGAATGTTCATTATGTTGCTGAATGTTCATCGTGTTAATGGAATGTTCGTTATATTGCTGAATGTTCATCATGTTAATGGAATGTTCACCATGTTACTGGAATGTTCATCATGCTACTGAAATGTTCATCATGTTAATGGAATGTTCATCATGTTTGTTGGAAGTTAGTTGGTTATGTTTGTTGTGATTGCATTGATTTGTGTTGATATGTTTGTAGATAAGGCTCAACTTACAAATAAGTGAATGTGACTTGTATGTATGTATGTATGTATGTATGTATGTATGTATGTATGTATGTATGTATGTATGTATGTATGTATGTATGTATGTATGTATGTAGATATGGAACTGTAGCGTGTGTAAGTAGTGCGAACTTGTATGTACGTACATATGAATGGGATACGTATAAATGTACTTAGATATATGAAAGTGTATACACGTGTTGTAATCTAATGATTGTAGATCACTGGTATACATATATGTGAAGATGTGGGTTTTCAATATGTTTGAGATTACGTACTCCTAACCATGTTACTATTGAGAAGGAAATAAATGGAGTGCAGGTATGGGAATGCCGGACTCTCGAGGAATTGATGTCGGACTCGAGTAAATAGAATTGAGAGGATGTTTCAATGGAATACCTTATGTAGTTAGAATGTGATATAGCCTTTTAAGTATATGTATTAAATTATATATGATGTTACCATGTACTAATGTGTTGGTTATATATGGTGACCACAGGTTAGTCAGATATTCCTGATGGACAAGTGAACGAGGATTAAGTTGAAGATCATGGATTGTACGGGAAAGCGGTCACGTTGTTTGTAATCATTTGTTAACATAGTTACATTAAATAAACGATGAATGCTGTATTTATGTTAGAAGGGTTGACCTAAACGGTATTTAAGTATGTTAGAGTAGTTAAAAGAAAGAAATTTTATGGTTCATTTTCCGCTGCGTCGTTTTGGGTCAAATCATGAATAGGGTCTTACAAGTTGGTATTCGAGCCCTGGTTTGAGGGAAATCAAGTATGAGGAGGTAAATACTTGGACTCAAACCTGTGTGCTCTTGTGACAAGGAACCCGCAGAATCCGACACTCGATCAAGATCTAAGGGTAGAAGCAAAGGTAAGTATGTACTTAAGTATGTATTTGAAGAAAACTAACAGTATGTTATGTGTAAGGTAAGCATAATTGCTTGGAGATGATGATCCGTGAATGCAGTCTAGGACCGGCATCGAGGCATGTGATAAGAAAAATTGACCCCAGGTACGTAAATTTAACCTGTGGGTGCATGTAACAGTAAAATCTATCAAGTGAAGGAAAGTTTCAAATAGGAATATAATAATAGAATGGTAATGAAGTTTTGAAAATGTTACACGTGCCAAAACCTAATTCTTCGGACATAAGGTGACGATTACACGAAGACACGAAACTAGTATGTGGATTGTGTACCTGCCCAGTACACAAGAAACATATGACGTTCGTGAGACCGTGATAATTGTTACAGGTATGTCCGTTAGAATTAGGTAGTAGGTGGACGTGAGGGTGAAGGGAAATGTAGGACTTTCAGGGTTTTGAAAGTACCAAATACACATGAGAAGTATGAATGATAAGTTAGAATCCGCGAAACGGATTCGAAACATGAAACGAATGAAAGATATGAATGATATGTTAGAAACCGCGAGACGGATTCGAAACATAGAAGGGAATGAATGACAGAATGAAAAAGTTTAAAATTCGTAAATAGGCATGAATCAAATAAGTAAGAATGAATGACAAGAATTAAAGGCTCAAAATTTTAAGTAATTATAGATCGAACTTTTAAATATTCTTTAAGAAGCGGATATTATTCAAGTTATGTTTTGAACATATATATATATATATATATGTGTGTGTGTGTGTGTGTGTGTGTAAATATATGAATATAATTATGCTCAGGTATTGTATACAAGAATGGTTGTAAGGATAAATGAGTTATGCGGGTGTCACACCCCGATATGTTATATTCATATATAATGATAGAATGAAATTTAAATAAAATACTCCAATAAATTTTAAAAGGAGCACATAATTGCCCTAAACGGGACTTAGAGGAAATAACATTGTCCACGATGGGACTAAAAGATAAATATGTCCTTATAAGGACTACTAAAGAAACGAAATTCCGCAAAAGGAGTTCCTTCTTCTTCACTTTATTTCTGAATGTTTTCTCCTTGGTTGCACGTTTATCCTAGTCGCGGTACGAAGCTCGGCATTTCTAGGCTTCAGATGTGGAGAATTTCCATTATGGCTTCTTTGCTTGGCGCCATATTAAAAATACATAAAATCGAGAACAATATTTTACAGAATAGGGATGAGAGTTCTATGTTAAGTCTAGACTCAGAAGGTCTATGGAATGTGCTACTGTGTCATTGATATTAAACACAAAAAGGCTAGTGTTTAATTCACTCAATGTTGGCTCTGATACCAACCTGCACACCCCGATATTTCCACGTATTACCGGTGGACCCGGTGGGGAGTATCGTGACGTAGTTGATATCATCATAGTCAAATAATCACAGTTCAATGCACAGCGGAAGTCTAAAGTAAATATATTACAAATCGATTCAAAAGTAACATCAATTTTACAAACGGGTTGTAAGATGGATCCACAGGCGGATCTTAAAACAGAAAGATAAACACTGTTCAACAGACTTTAGACGTCTAGAACTTGCAAGATTCCCTATTAACGCCCTGAGCTCCCAGCCAATTACGTACAGTACCTGTCACTTAATCTTTTTGGAAAATACATTAGTTTACACTGGTAAATACAATTAACTGACTCATTTTAAAAATGTTTAAGAAATTGATTTGAATGCACAAGGCACAAAATATCTTTTATAACTTGGGACAATTATTTTAAAAATAATCTTGTATACAGATTTATATGTTCGTTATACATTCAGGGCCCGATGTTAGAAACCGAGTCAAGATTAACAGACACACCACAAGTACAGGCCCACAAGAGAGTGAGATACCGTTTCCCTTAAGCAACTGTCAGGTGTATGCCTACACCCCGTGCTTAAGACGTGGCCATTTCTTAACAATGATGCCAAGGATATCCGGGACATGGTCATTAACCCCCAAAGGCTTTATTTCAAACAAGACAGATTAAAACGGGTTACCTCAATAATTTAATCACAATCCGATTAAACATTCAATACCCGACTAAGCGGTATTATTATAATACCGTATCCCATGCCCGTATAGGGAAAATAAGTTAAAAGTATTTACCTGAGCTTAAAATGCAATTTATACTCAGCCGTATATCCTAATCAGCAAGCACAAGTACCTCTACTGGGGCTCTCAATCTGGAACGAAGGTTTTATTAACCTATTAGATTCCTAACGGGTCTTATTTAAGTTGAAACTTAGACCGGTTAGTTTTAAGGAAAGGTTTACGGTTCAAAACGCAAGATTAAGCGAAGACCGGCTTGGAATGTGATTTAGATTATACAAGTTTGAAGACTTGATTAATATGGGTAAACTAAACGCATTCTGGATTTTGAGATAAAAATGATAAGGTTTGACCCGTTTCGGTTAATTTATGCAAACTAGTTACATAAACCGTACCGAACGTGAAAGATGCATAACGGGTAACCGAATGAGCCATAAACATGTTTCACAAGTTAATATGCCTTAGATATAGTGTGATATCAGTAGGATACCTTCCATTATGCCCGAAACGAATTTAAAACCAATTTATGCCCCGTAGGGGTATTTTGGTCATTTTAAAGGTTATAAAAGAGGTTAAATATTAATCTGAGGTTCTGGTCTAAAATAATCAATAAAAAAATTTATTTTATCAAGTTATATCAGTAATATATCTCACATATGTGAAATTTATCTTTTATGACCAACTATGCACCGTAGGGGCATTTTGGTCATTTCACATAGGCCTTAAGGGTTAAATTTAGAAATCTGAGTTCAAAACTTTTACTTACTGTTAAAGTATAAAAATTTATTCATAACATCAGTAGGTAACAAGCTTTAGGTTCCAAATATGGTTTTAAACCATACTATGCGCCTAAATCGCGTAAAAGTCGGTATTTGACGATATTCGGGTTGATTAAGGAAATCTGAGATTTTGATCAGCCTTTACCATTTAAAATAACTTATTTAATATATAAAATCAGTAGAAAAAGGTTTGGTATGTAAAGGATGTGTAAAACTCATTTTATTAGTGAAAAGGGCATTATCGTCAATTACCGAGTCTATGCGAGAACCCTTTGTTATGATCAGTTTAAAAATAAATAAAAATCTTCAAAAATACCAAAATATTATATTACATCAGTGGATAAAAGGTTTGGTGTCAAAATTTGGGTTTAAATAGGCTTTATGCTAATTACGCCGTTTAATTAATAAAAAGCTTTCAATTTACGCTATTGAGCATAACTCCTAATTTAGACCTCAAACTGATGTCAAATTTTTAGGACATGTTTATAAAATAGTAATAAAGGTTTTTGTCCTCTCACATTTTCAAAAATCTTGTTTTAATATCAAAAGGGCATTATGGTCAACATTTAGGCATTTAACAGAAACATGCAATGAACTAGGATTTCTAAGGAACCAAGTTGTATAACCTCAGAGGGTTATACTAACCTATAATATGGTCCTAAAGGAATCCTAAGGCATATCTAAACTAAGCTAAATCGGGTCAGAACTGAAAGTCAAAGCAAAAGTCTACTTTTGCGACTTTCGGTTCCGAACCGAGCCTAAACTCAGAATTGTCGGGTTGAACATGCCTAGACATGTTCAATTAATATTTACCAAGTTATTAAAGTGACAAAACTGATTTAATTGCCTTTACATCATTAGTTATGAATTTTATTTAAAAACGACTCGTTTGACTTTTATTTTAATAACTTTGACCCGATAATTAACTAAGCAAACGTGGTAATTAGGAGGTGCCCTGTTGAGGGTTTAATACCTACCTAATTACGATCACGTAGCCATGTTTGTTGCGAACAATGGCTCGACCGTTTAAAATTCAAAGCGTTTATCGAAAACGCTTGACTTTTCGGCTATAAACGCTAAATAAAACAAACTAGTCATGAAAGGACACTTACAAAGGGTCCAATGGACTGAAGGAGGTTCTCAAGAAGTTCAAGACCCTCTTAGAATCAGAAGCATAGCAGATTTGAAGAAAATGTGAGTTGCAAATGAAAGTGGGGAAGGGTATATATAGGTTTTTCAAGACCGTTAAGATCGTTTCTTGATAAACGAGCCATGATCTGGACCGTACACATCACACCCCTTGTTTTTCAATGCTATAGGTGCCCAAAATGGCCCATAGAATGAAGAAAACAATGTGCGAATAACCAGAAACCAGCTGCTAAAAAGAAAAACTGGTTTTCTGCATCTGATCTGCTCAGGCGGCCCGCGTAGGATATCTGTGTGGGCTACGCGGCCAGCCTAAAAGTCCAGTCCAGCCAAACTTTGGCAGAAATACATATTCAGTCCCTGTTCATGTTTAATGCTATATCTGACACATTTAAAGCCCGTTAACCTCATTTCAAGGCTCTACTATGATGCCTAAACATAGGGGACGTGAAACATGCTCAAAAATATGTCGGATGTCGGTTCGTTTGGTCGTACGGTCGCGTTGTTCGGCTAATTACGACGAAACACGAACGGATGCGAAAAACGACCCAAATTACGCGAAGAATGGAATTTTATCAAGTCGAACACTAAAATAAAATATTTTAGTGGTTACATAAATTTTTGGGGGTCCGGATAAATTCAGAATGTAAGATATGCGGGAAAATGCAAACTTATGCAATTTTTGACGCTTTTAGTCCCTGTTGATCAAATAAGTTTATTTTTGCGCACCAAACACCTCTAAGCCTATTTCTAAGCTATGTAAAGGATATTTAGGGAATGTTTAACTTATTATCATATTCCGGAAGGTTCGATACATTCCGAATCGGTATACTTTTGTAGTTTGACGCAAATAGTCCTTCTAATGCGCAAACTTGCGCATATCATCGTTTATTAGCATCGAAGCCTTGTCTAATCCATATTAGGCATTCTTAAGAGTATTATTAAACATCACGATGCTTCGGGTTCCCAGAAAGGTCATTCAGAGGTATAATTAAACATATTGACGCTTTTAACCCCTTAAACTTGCAAAGTTGTGCGTAACTTCACTTATAGGCATGAAAGCCCTTAATGGCCAATATTAGGCATTCCCGAGAGTATAATCAAATATTATGAAACTCCCGGTTTGTTAAAAGGTCACTCAGAGGTAAGAATTAACATGTTGACGCTTTTAACCATTTACTGCGCAAACTTTCAAATAATTAAGCAAACGGCTACACTCGATTAACAAGTGGCTCATTTGTGAATGTAAATATCATAAGAGGTTATTCAAAGACTTATTCTAAGCGTGATAACACTTCCAGTCCTTACATAATCAAATTTTTGGAATTTTCGAAAAATTAATCCCTTAAATTCAACGTTTGACTTTATTAGGGTTTATTACACGTGTCAATACATCATTGGACGTGATTTTACGAGGAGTTACATCGGGTCAAATGGTGATTGCCATTTGAACCCGGTATTTAATGTTTGAAATGGTCAAGTTATTTAATGGTAGGTGAGCATGATGTATGGTAATGTTACTGTCACAAACTGGAAGGAAATAGTCAAGCAAGGTATGGATAACGAGTCAATCGATTTTGACTTGCGTCAGGTATGTCAAAAGGTTATGCATTTAATAGGAGCTTATTGCTCGACTAGAGAGGGGTGTGTTAGAATTGGGTAATTGGTGAATGTAGATCAGAATGTAATTACAATTGGACTTTTGAAAAGTCAAACAAAGTAAGTTGACAAGTTATTAAGCAAGTAATAGTAAGATAGCATGAAGTAGTTGAATTGTCAAGAAGATAAAACCGATAAAAACCATTGTAGTAGCAAGAAACTTTAGACGGAAGAAATAAGTTATGTGTTAGACATATTATTAATTGACTCTTGGGAGTCGTGATGAATGACGACTACGACCTAGACAAATAACTTAAGTATGGACGGGAAGGGTATGTTTTTGCAAGAAATACTGAAATGATATAATAAAGTCTTTGCAAGTAAGCATGAATAGAAAGAAGTACGAACGTGTACTTCAATACATCTACGATAAGTAAGAAATGCTAACAAAAAAAATTGTATGTAAGAAAAGGAATGTGTGATATGTTATAGTATGTACGTAGGAAATTTGTAGAAGAATTTTAGGTGAATAATCACCTAGCAGAATGAATGTTTGAATGAAATGTGCTAACCGCCAATTTTGTAGATGATAGTGGTAGAACTCTTAAGGTGATGAAACCAATCGAATTGGTGAAAGGATGTGCACGAGCAGAAGCTCATTAAATGGAATGAAGGGGTCGACCCGGTTTTGATACGGACTCGTGAAGAAGCGGGCCGATCTGGTTTGCGGATCGTTAGTCTACTCAATGAATGCAAGGTTAGTAACATGTTTAAATTATGATTGTTAAGAAGAAGTTCAATTTGAATAATACCTTCCATACAAAAGGACGGTATTTGAGTATGACATAAGGTAGAATGTTGACTTGTGAAGGTCAACAAAGGAATGAATTATAGCTCAGACTTAATGTTGTTGAGTAATGTGCATGTGTGCATTGTGATTGATGCATTAAATGTATCGAAATTGACCTAAAGGTATACTTAATATCATCTAGCGGTAGCAAACATAGAATGGTGTTTATCTTCCGAGATAAGTATGAATAAAGGAGTATGACATAGTTGTTTTGTTGTAATAACTTTGATTAAATGTTTGTAGTATGTGTATGTTTATGGTTTACATTTTCATGTGTTAATGAAATTATTAGGAGGAATACTAATGGTGAGATGGATTAGTAAGCTCGTGACGATGGAATGATGCTTAACGTTCTAGTAAGTACGAACGACTGAGAATAAAATAATAGCTACATAGAGATAGCTAACCCCAAATGAATGTTGGCAATATGCGTATGTACATGGTTTAAATTACCATGTGCAAATGAAAGTTCTCGGAAAGAATGCTAATAATAGAATATTGAAGTAAACCCACGATAAGTACTCGTGTGGCTAACGCTAGAATGGAATATCATGTATGATACATGTGTGAGATGGAAATTAATGGATCCACTATGATTGGTACATGTATGAAAGTCTTACGCTTAATTAAGAAGGCAAGAACAAGACATGTATTTATGGTTGTACGTGAATTACTACCTCTTCAATGAGTCATAAGTGTTTTCGTGTTGTAGTAAGTATCTTGAATGAATAGAATGAAAAAGTAAGAGTAGAAATAGTTTTGTAGGAATGAGAAAGGTTTCGGGGACGAAACCTCCCTTAAGGGGGGTAGACTTGTAACGCCCCAAAATCCGAATGTTTGAATCACTAGTATGGTTGAATGGGTTATGGAATGAAATGTGACAACTAAGTTATTTAACTTAGTTAAATATATAAATTTAACAAGGAATGAAGTTTGTGATAAATGTGGAAAATACCAAACTACGCGGACTAACATTTGTAATTATGCTTAGCATAGCTAAACTCCTAAAATTGATGTTGAAGGGTGTTAGTTTGTTATATGGTTAGGATTATATGGGTTAAGTATGGGTTGTAAGTGGAAGTATGGTTGTAATTAACCAAAAAGCCCAAACTAGAGGGACTAAAGTTAACTTTTTGGTGAAGTTGATTAAAACTCGGGTTTAATATAAGAAAGAACTAGAATTTGGTGGTTCTTATGTGTGTGTGTGTGTCGATGTGTGCAATGAGGAGAAGGAGGGTTCTCTTAAACAACCCAAAACCCCAAATTGATAATGAAATTAGGATCAAATCCTTTGCATGGATGAAGATTTCTCATCATCTAATCCTAAGAAACATATGGAAGGGAATCGTATCAATTGACTCAAGCACGGAGGGCTAACGGGCCGAGATGAGGCAAAGAAGTAAGCTCGAGTACACACGCTTAAGGTAAGTGATTTCCGGAATCACTTCTTATTTATAAATGAAGTTTGGTATGTTGTATATAGGGAACCATGTAAGAATTTACAGGAAAGGGTAAGTACAAAGGTAAGTTCATATGAACTTCGTCTATCCTTAATGTAAATTAAGATGATAGTCTCATCGTGTTAATGGAATGTTCATTATGTTGCTGAATGTTCATCGTGTTAATGGAATGTTCATTATGTTGTTGAATGTTCATCGTGATAATGGAATGTTCATCGTGTTAATGGAATGTTCATTATGTTGCTGAATGTTCATCGTGTTAATGGAATGTTCATTATGTTGATGAATGTTCATTATGTTGCTGAATGTTCATCGTGTTAATGGAATGTTCATCGTGTTAATGGAGTTGCTGAATGTTCATCGTGTTAATGGAATATTCATTATGTTGCTGAATGTTCATCATGTTACTGGAATGTTCATCATGCTACTGAAATGTTCATCATGTTAATGGAATGTTCATCATGTTTGTTGGAAGTTAGTCGGTTATGTTTGTTGTGATTGCATTGATTAGTGTTGATATGTTTGTAGATAAGGCTCAACTTACAAATAAGTGAATGTGACTTGTAGGTATGTATGTATGTATGTAGATATGGAACTGTAGCGTGTGTAAGTAGTGCGAACTTGTATGTACGTACATATGAATGGGATACATATGAATGTACTTAGATATATGAAAGTGTATACACGTGTTGTAATCTAATGATTGTATATCACTGGTATACATATATGTGAAGATGTGGGTTTTCAATATGTTTGAGATTACGTACTCCTAACCATGTTACTATTGAGAATGAAATAAATGGAGTGCAGGTATGGGAATGCAGGACTCTCGAGGAATTGATGTCGGACTCGAGCAAATAGAATTGAGAGGATGTTTCAATGGAATACCTTACGTAGTTAGAATGTGATATAGCCTTTTAAGTATATGTATTAAATTATATATGATGGTACCATGTACTAACGTGTTAGTTATATATGGTAACCACATGTTAGTCAGATATTCATGATGGACAAGTGAACGAGGATCAAGTTGAAGATCATGGATTGTACGGGAAAGCGGTCACGTTGTTTGTAATCATTTGTTAACATAGTTACATTAAATAAACGATGAATGATGTATTTATGTTATAAGGGTTGACCTAAACGGTATTTAAGTATGTTAGAGTAGTTAAAAGAAAGAAATTTTACGGTTCATTTTCCGCTGCGTCGTTTTGGGTCAAATCGTGAATAGGGTCTTACAAGTTGGTATTAGAGCCCTGGTTTGAGGGAAATCAAGTATGAGGAGGTAAATACTTGGACTCAAACCTGTGTGCTCTTGTGACAAGGAACCCGTACAATCCGACACTCGATCAAGATCTAAGGGTAGAAGCAAAGGTAAGTATGTACTTAAGTATGTATTTGAAGAAAACTAACAGTATGTTATGTGTAAGGTAAGCATAATTGCTTGGAGATGATGATCCGTGAATGCGGTCTAGGACCGGCATCGAGGCATGTGATAAGAAAAATTGATTAAATGTTCGTAGTATGTGTATGTTTATGGTTTAAATTTTCATGTGTTAATGAAATTATTAGAAGGAATACTAATGGTGAGATGCATTAGTAAGCTCGTGACGATGGAATGATGCTTAACGTTCTAGTAAGTACGAACGACTGAGAATAAAATAATAGCTACATAGAGATAGCTAACCCCAAATGAATGTTGGCAATATGCGTATGTACATGGTTTAAATTACCATGTGCAAATGAAAGTTCCCGGAAAGAATGCTAATAATAGAATATTGAAGTAAACCCACGATAAGTACTCGTGTGGCTAACGCTAGAATGGAATATCATGTATGATACATGTGTGAGATGGAAATTAATGGATCCACTACGATTGGTACATGTATGAAAGTCTTACGCTTAATTAAGAAGGAAAGAACAAGACATATACTTATGGTTGTACGTGAATTACTACCTCTTCAATGAGTCATAAGTGTTTTCGTGTTGTAGTAAGTATCTTGAATGAATAGAATGAAAAAGTAAGAGTAGAAATAGTTTTGTAGGAATGAGAAAGGTTTCGGGGACGAAACCTCCCTTAAGGGGGGTAGACTTGTAACGCCCCAAAATCCGAATGTTTGAATCACTGGTATGGTTACATGGGTTATGGAATGAAATGTGACAACTAAGTTATTTAACTTAGTTAAATCTATAAATTTAACAAGGAATGAAGTTTGTGATAAATGTGGAAAGTTCCAAACTACAGGGACTAACATTTGTAATTATGCTTGGCATTGCTAAACTCCTAAAATTGATGTTGAAGGGTGTTAGTTTGTTATATGGTTAGGATTATATGGGTTAAGTATGGGTTGTAAGTGGAATAATGGTTGTAATTAACCAAAAAGCCTAAACTAGAGGGACTAAAGTTAACTTTTTGGTGAAGTTGATTAAAACTCAGCTTTAATATAAGAAAGAACTAGAATTTGGTGGTTCTTATGTGTGTGTGTGTGTGTCGATGTGTGCAACGAGGAGAAGGAGGGTTCTCTTAAACAACCCAAAACCCCAAATTGATGATGAAATTGGGATCAAATCCTTTACATGGATGAAGATTTCTCATCATCTAATCCTAAGAAACATATGGAAGGGAATCGTATCAATTGACTCAAGCACGGATGGCTAACAGGTCGAGGTGAGGCAAGGAAGTAAGTCGCCACGTGTGCATGCTCTTTTATACGTGAGCATGTACGAGCACGTAAGGCGCCATACGCGCAGGCTCTTCTACATACGAGCACGTAAGTCGCTACTCATGCATGCTCCCTTACTTACAAGTGAGCACACATGCGCTAGCTGTCGCATGCTCCTCTACATACGAGCACGTAAGTCGCCATACGCGCATGCTCTTTTATATGCAAGCACGTTAGTCTCCATGCACGCAGGCTCTTTTACATATGAGCACGTCGGTCTCCATACGAGTCTGTTGTTCTACATACGAGCATCTCAGTCTACATGCGAGCCTGATGCTCCACATATGAGAACGTAAGTCGCCATATGCGCATGCTCCTTTGACATATGAGCACGCCAGTCTCCGTGCGAGACTGTTGCTCTACATACGAGCATGCAAGTCGCTATACGTGCATGCTCCTTTAGATATGAGCACGCCAGTCTCCAGGCGAGCTTGCTGCTGCACATGCAAGCACGCTAATCTCCATGCGGCTCTGCTGCTTTACATACGAGCGTGTATATCGCCCGCGCGTGCATGCTTAGCCATATATGAAAAACGCTTACAAAACGTAAACTGTGCTACAAATGCACGCACCACTTTAGGTATACGCAAAAACACATTGGCTAAAACAAAGTTTCGCTTACACCTACAATCTTCAAGACAAGCCACATCTCCTTGCTTCACGCCAGATTGTTGTTGTGGCACACCGGAGGATCAACGCAGGCTCAGGTTTCCACTTCATTATCCTGACGCAACTTTATGCCAATTCTCATTCGCGATAACCTGCACAAAGTGGATTAACACGTGAAAATATTATAGACAACAATTTACACAGATTCAAACACTATATATACATGTATGCTTCATGGCCTAAGTCACGCGCACCATGCGAAGTCACCAAAAGGTGAATATTTTAGAGTAGCCACACGACTGTGTGTGCACTGCTAAAGCTGGGCCACACTCGAAAATCATCCGAAGGGAAGGCACTCATCTAATCCAGAATTCCACCCACTTGCCTTCCGCGCATGGGAGCAACACTGGACTGGGGGGGACCTGAAGGGGTATGGTCCCAAATGTTGCATCAGTCATACGCACGTTGGGCCCTAACCACACTCAACCGTCAAAACTCAGCCAGTTCCAAGGCTCGTGCACAAGACCTAACCACGTGCGCGCAGCCTTGACAAGTTCATGGCAATGCGCCAGTACAAATAGCAATTGCCCGCAATCAATCAGCGTGCGCCAGGTTTGCCCAACCAATTTCCACGATGAACAATCGGGGGATATTCACTGCTCCATTATCTCTACTCACAGCTAAAGACAGACGCAACAAGCGTGGGCAGCAACTTTCCCGCACCCGGGCGACAGGCAGGGGCGGATCTATAGGGTGGTGAGGGAGTGCACGGGATACCCCTCAACTTTCTTGACGAAGTGCAACTTTATGTTTAATCTCCATTTTATATATCGAGGATACCACTGAGCAAACATTAGGATACCCCTGAGTGTAGCTAAAGAAAAGATGAACTGAAATTATATATGGTCAACGGAAACAAAAATTTTCGGTCGCCGGAAGTTTGCAACAGCGTCAGATATTGTTAAAGAATGAAGATGATGAATATTATTATATTATATTAATATAATAATAGAAAGATTGGATAATGAAGTATTTAGTCAAACTTCATCAGAGCCCCCTGACACACTACACTGTCCTCTTTCAATTAATATATTATTTAGTTTATTTGAATTGTCGTATTTATTTTATTCTAACATTACTTTTTTTTTTCTTTGCAACTTAAAAGGCATCCTAAACACTTATTTATTTTACTTGTTTATTGATCAGTTTATATTTATAGTTTCCACATACTTTACTTAATTTGTCCCATAGAGACTTGATTGTAGCGTTTTTTCAAATAAGTGTTGGTCATTCCTTTTGGTGTAAACCTTAGAGACGTGAATTGACATTTACTCTTGGTTCTTTTTTTAAACAACAAAAAGGTAAAAAATGAAAATAAAAGAAACATTAAAATAGATCTTTTTATATAAAAGGTACAGAGTGAAAATATTACAAGGAAAAAACATTAAAATAGTTCATTATATATATATAATTTAATAGGTTATCTTTTTTGTTTAAATGTAAAGAAATATTATTTAAACGTGTTTAAAATATGAATGTTTTATCTTTACGATTCTACGGATATAGAAATAACAAAGTTTTTAAACTTTAGTTATATGAAATCAAAGATAAAGATTTTGGAAAGGATTAATTTTAAAGCCTGTGATTTCTATTTTTGAAAAGTCATATAAGACAACATACTTTAACAAATATTGAAGGATGATAAGTTTTCGATACTTTTTGTTGTTGAAAAGATTTTTTTTGCAAAATAAATATTATTTATAAAACTTTTAAATAACATTTAAAGTTTCATAAAAAATATTTGATAACGTTTTCATGCGTGTGACACTACCTATTTAACTTTTTTTATTCAACTCGTGTATACACGGGTTTGTAACCTTGTAATATTATATATATATATACACTCACACACAAAAGCACAAGCCCCTGAGGACTCTCGAATTCTTAGGAGTGACCCTAGGTAAAAGAAAATTTAAAGACCGCCCATTTTTACTAGCCGCACCGGGCCCCTCAAATTTTCAAGGACGGATCTAGGTAAAAAACTTGGGATACCCCTAAATTTTTCTTCTGGTTCCGCCACTGGCGACAGGTAAGCCTAAAACTCAATCTTTACTTTCGAGCACTCCTAACAAGTCTAGTACTCCTCCCACGCTTGCACGCGGGAGCAGCACTAGTCTGGGGGACTTGATGGGGTATGGTATTAGACCAGACCCGAGCGGTCGGATATTCCCGTTACTTATTGCTTTTATTATAATATTTATTATTGTTGCGTACTAATCCGCGAAGCCTAGCGCGTTGTAGTTTACACTACACAAGGTTGTAGGCTTGTAGAGATAAACCCTAACTGGGCCTGGCCCATTGAGGTTAGGGGAGGCCCATATTTCCTATATAAAGAGGTGTTCACCTCATTATTAGGGTAGAAGATATGAGAGCCGCCACACTTTTGTTACTGGAAACAGGAGATTCTTTCCTCTACCGGTCATCTCTACAGCTCCACTTAACTTTCTTCTCTTCTCCATTGCAGATCTAGGTTTAAGAGGAAGAACAAGGTGTGATTCTCCACCCTCTCAGAGAAATCGGTCCAATCATCCCAGCGGTGATTCCGTGTTTCTTCAGTGACAACACTTTTTTTCTCAACCAAACCTCCCAAACACATCATGTTAGTGTTGTCATAAATTAGTTATTTTATATCATTATATGTAATCATCTCTTCTATGATTTGTATATTCTGTGTATATTTTTCATAATTTTCATTTGCAACAAAATATAAATATGAGTTATAAATTCTATTTAATCAAAATCTTTGAAGGCGTTAAAAAAATTGAATTAATAAAATATAAAAAATTGCATGGATCTAACACTTTTACTTTATTTTATTGAAGGACCACTATCACTCATGCTTGATCTTTTTGCAGCCATAGAAGGTGATATATCATATACCTATGTATAATGCACGAAGTTGACTCTCGTCTTTTGATAAATGTATACTCATCGGTTATACAAAGTGTCGATAATAGTGTCTAACGTATAGTTGAGTTGGTTTCAAAGATGTGAGATTTAAGAAGTGATACAAATTCTAAAATCACTTCACAATATCGTAAAAAGAAAGAGCATGATTTATAAAACACAATAAAATTCTTAATTGATATTATATTTGGTATGGCGGTTGTAAAGTAGGGTTGTGCAAAAAATCGAATTAACCGATAAAACCGAACTGAAAAAAGCGAACCAAATAAAAAACCAGTGGATCGGTTAATGGTTTTTCTGAAAACCGAAAGTAGCGGGTCGGTTATGGTCATCAATATTTCCATACCCACTATAACCGAACTGAACTAACATGTAGTAAATCTTAGTTGGATTTAGGACTTTTACCATTTTTTTAGTAGTTGATGTTTTTGATTGAACGTTTTTATTATTCAGGGGTTATTTCATATCGTTTTGGTTAAATGTTTATTTGAATATATATATATGAATATATCATATCACTCTGTTTGAATATTCGGTATTAATATTATAAAGAGTAAAGTCCTTTTTGAGTCCCTCTGGTTTGTGCATTTTAACTATTTGAATCCAAAAACCAAACTTGTCTTGATTTGAGTCCCCGTGGTTTGTATTTTTAACCCTTAGAATCCAAAATGAAACCTCATCCAACCCTTTGAGTCCCTGTGGTTTTTATTTTTAACCCTTTGAATCCAACCCTTTTAGTCCATGATTTGGATGAGGTTTGCGTTTTGGATTCAAAGGGTTAAAAATACAAACCATAGGGACTCAAATCAAGACAAGTTTGGTTTTTGAATTCAAATAGTTAAAATGCACAAACCACTGGGATTCAAAAAGGACTTTACTTTATTATAAATTATATGTATTTGTAATACTATTTAATATACTAATGTAGGTAGAGGATCCTGTATATTAATCTAATATATTGTGAGAAGGGTGAGAAATAATGTGGTGATGACAAGTGTCCTATATCTAAATTAATTCAAAAGGGTGAATTAGTAATTTTTTATTTCTTTCAATTTATTGATTAAAAGATAACTGCCCAAAATAACTGTCACTCTTTATTTTAGGAATTCGAATTTAAGAATTAATCTACGAATTTGTGTCATCTCGTTCACAGGTTATTAATTCTGTAGTGTTATATAATTCTGTAGTGCAACCACCATTCAGAACTGTATAATGTTATATAGTGTTACATGATGTTATATGGTCTTATATAATGGTTTTTGGTGTTATATAATTCTGTAGTGTTGTATAATTCTATAGTGCAACCATCAAAAAACACTATATAACACCATCAATTATTAATTCTGTAGTGCAACCACTATTCAGAACTTTATAGTGTTATATATTTTTATATAGTGTTATATGATGGATGCATAGTGTTATATTTTTCTGGTAGCATGTCTATGATGGATGTATAGTGTTATATATTGTTATATAGTGTTATATGGTGTTATATGGTGTTACATGGTGTTATATAGTGTTATATGATGGATGTATAGTGTTATACATTTCTTGTAGCAGTTACATATTTATGTATTTTTAGAATTTATGATCGATAGAATTTAGCAGTTAAATTTGAATCACTAGAATTTAGGAGTGAATTACTAGAATTTAGAAGAGATTACCTAATTTGAAAATATACAAAAACACTATTACCCCTACAATTTTAAAATCAGTCCATATAATTAAAACACAATTTATAATTTGGTCCCTATTTTGATCTAATGGTTTAAAACACTTCTTACACTTCTCACACTTTATACACTATATACACTATCCCTACCCTACTAATGTATAGAAATATGTAATAATAATTTATTCCAGGTTAAAAAAAACTGAGTTATTTTTATCTAGACCTAAATTTACGGTTAACCACCCATAACCGATCCGCTATAACCTTCAAAACCGATTAACCAAAACCGCCATAACCAACCTGTTATGGTTATGGTTATCCATTAACCGACATTTTGGTTATGGTTATGGTTTTGGGCCAAAACCAATCCATACACACCCCTATTGTAAAGTATATTGGTTCTTTGCTGTTACGTGTGCTGCTTTGATACACAAGACAAAATATCAGAAATATTTAACTAATACAAGGTAAGGAAAATGTTGCTAAATCATACAAAAGAGTAAATTGTCAAAATGGTCCCTAAGGCTTGGTCACTTTTCCCACTTTAATTCAAAACTCAAACATTTTGAATCTGGGTCTATGTGGTTTCAATTTTGTTGTCATTTTCATCCAAAATCAACATCTAGTCAGATTTTTCAGTTAACATCCAATTTTTTTGTCTTTTTCCTCATTTTTAATAAAGGGCAAAATAGACTTTTAACAGTTTATTATAACAAATTAAAAAATCTAACCATTTTGCCCTTCATTAAAATGGAGGAAAAAAACAAAAAAACTGGATGTTAACTAAAAAAATCTGACTAGTTTTTATTTTTGTATTAAAATGACAACAAAATTAAAACCACAAGAACCAAAATTCAAAAAGTTTAAGTTTTAAACTAAAATGACAAAAATATCAAAACTGAGGACCATTTTCACAGTCTACCCTATACAAAATAAGATAAATTCAATTCATTTCAACAAGAATGGGGTTTATCTTTTCTACATAATTGCCCTCCCTATTTATGACCTGCGTTTTATGTATGGAGTATGACCTGAAACAAACTTAAAAAAAAAATTAAATGAAAATACAGATATACCAGTGGCATTAAATGTTAGATAGGATTTGCTACCAACAAAAAAATGACAACCACAAAATTATTATAACTTTTTAACTTTTTAGATCATTTGTAGGAAAAAAATAACATTCAATTCAACATAAATCAATCATTAAATTAAATTCATCCGTATGTTAAAGTTGTCTTACATGTCATCAAATAGACTATCATGTTTCATTTAGATCCGATCCGACCAAAATCATGTCAAAATAATTTTTACATCCAACATTTTATATAACAGATTTAAGCATATTTAACTTGCATTGAAAAAAAATACCTTTTTTTGTTTATATCATTAGGCGTGCGAAGAATCAATGACCCGTCACACAAAATAGTATCACGGTTACCCTCGTCACATGAATCCTTGTAATCACCCTTCAGCATGGAAATAAGCGCTCGTTTATCATCGGGCAAATAAGTATGTAAAAGAGAGAGTCAAGAGAGATCGAATGACATGATTCTCATAAAGTCATTAGTGTATATACCAGGTACTGTTATATTGTCAAGATTGGCGGGGGCATAACCGTTTTGCTAATGACATCTCTTTTTTAATTGGTGGCCATATGTTCATACGTTTCATGAGACTTGCGACGTTAGCAGAACTCCACAATGCTTCCAACACAATTTGGATCCAAGATCCGGATCCAATAGGTCATGCCCAGTCCGGATTAACGGGTTTGGTACCATATCTCTTCATAGTGTTTTTTAGTGAATCAATGAACCATAATTATTTATTTTTTTAATTAAAAATAATACTAAATCTCATGTTTTTTTAACATAAAAAAAGCCTGGCCACCCGGGTACATCCATAGGCAAAAAACCATCCACCCTCGCGATCGCAGACAACGATAATGGCCTGACGCGTTACCAATTCCAGGGGAAACCCATTGCCGAAAGGCCTATTGTGATAAAACCCAAGGCCAGTACATGCCATTTTGTTACAAACGACACTCCAACCGACGATCTTCTCTAGAAAAAGCCATCGGATACCGCTAAAGCGTTTCGTACCAGTCTCGAAGAAAATATATATAATAAATGATATTACAAGTAGAAGTAGTGTCTTCCACCAGCAGCAGCAGCACTGGCCCCTACCTTCCCTTTCCCTCTGATCATTCATCTCTTGTCCTTTGCACCCGCTTCTTTCTTCCAATTATTTTTCACACAACCCCACTCACTCCCCTTTAACTAAAAAATTTCATTAGGGTTTCTTTCACCTTTGCAATGCAGCCCGTAAAAATCATCTTCGTTTTCTCACTCTCTCTTTTCCTCTTACTCGATGCATCCTCAGCTGCTCCTCCTCCTCCAAGTAACTACCTACCCACATTTCATCATAAGATCTGCTGCTGCAATTGTTGCATTCTAATTTCACTTTTTTGCAGGAATTGTTAATGGGCTTTTCTCAAATGCTGCTTCTGCTTTCATCAAATGGGCTTCCTCCCTCACACCCACTACCAAAACATGTAATCAATGGCTCTTTCTTTCTTTCTTATGTTGCTTGCTTTAATACTTATTTTAATTGTTGTTGATTTTCGTTTGTGGGTGGGTTTTTGTTGTTGTTGTTGTAGCGATTAGCGGGCGGCCATTGATGAAATTTGAGAGTGGATACAGTGTTGATACAGTTTTTGATGGAAGTAAACTTGGGATTGAGCCTCATGCTCTTGAGGTTTTGCCTAATGGGGAGCTTCTTGTTCTTGATTCTGCTAATAGCAATCTCTACAAGATCTCTTCCTCTTTGTCTCTCTGTATGTTACTATCATCTTCTTGTGTGTTTGTATAATTGTATGTGTAAAATTGGGTTTGATCGTTGATTCGCTTTTTGTTTGTTTGATGTACTGTAATTAAACAATGTGGATATGTTCAGATAGTAGACCGAAATTGGTTGCCGGGTCGGCAGATGGGTATTCGGGGCATGTAGACGGGAGGCTTAGAGACGCTAAAATGAACCACCCGAAAGGCCTTACGGTTGATGACAAAGGAAACATATACATTGCAGATACCGACAACATGGCCATTAGGAAAATAAGTGATACAGGTTATTCTCGTTATTTAACATCTTTGTTTCGTAAACTAAGTGGTGTCGAACAATGGCATTTTTCTTATGCATATATTGTTTTGGTATAGGCGTGACGACAATTGCGGGAGGTGGGAAATCGGGCCGTGGGGGACATGTAGACGGGCCAAGTGAAGATGCTAGATTTTCGAATGATTTTGATGTTGTCTACATTGGAAGTAGTTGTTCTCTTCTTGTTATAGACAGAGGAAACCAAGCCATCCGTGAGATCCAGCTACCGTTTGATGATTGTGCTTATCAGTATGGAAGCGGTTTCCCTATTGGTAAATTAATATCCATTTGAATGTGTCACATGGTTAAATGATAATTGTTTGACTCCTTGAGATAACTAATAGTTTATAAAACATTGTTGCAGGGATTGCGGTTTTGGTTGCAGCAGGCTTTTTTGGTTACATGCTTGCGTTGCTGCAACGCAGAGTTGGTAGCATGATTTCCAATCAAGTGGTAAGTTCTAGGTTATTGACTCCGTTAAAATATACGTCCTTTAAAAATCGGTGATCATATATTCATATTAGACCTGTCTAATGATTAATTTCTTGAAGGATGAATCTCAAACAACAATGAAACCAAACATCGCTCCAACGCCACCATACCAGAAACCATCGCTAAGGCCGCCACTAATTCCGTCAGAAAACGAGCCCGAAAAACAAGAAGAAGGTTTCATTGCATCTCTCGGGAAACTCATGGCCAACGCCACGTCATCATTCTCAGAAATCTTGTCGAATGTCTTCCCGGGCTTCAAAAAGAAACAAGCCAACTATCCGTACCAAAACCAACCACCGTTTCACCAAGACCACAGATACGTGTCAAACTCATGGCCCGTTCAGGATAGCTATGTGATCCAAGATGGAGACGAGGCTCCCCCATCTATAGAGACCCGAACCCCGACTCCTAAAAAAACATACCCGTTTATGACAAACAACGATGAAAAAATACAGCAGTTTCGTCAAAGTCGCCATCTTTACAGCGGGTGGGACCACAATTATCAACAACCAACACCACCACCGCAACAGCAGCAGCAGCATCACAACAGATATTATTCTTCCATGCCGCAAACGTACTATGAACAAAGTACAGAGGAAACCAAAGAGATTGTGTTCGGAGCGGTTCAAGAACAAGCTGAGTCAATGGTCATAAAGCCATTAGATCATGGAAATTCAGTTTATGATCATCGTGGTAGGGTTCGGTCACGCTCTCGTGGTTTTGCTCGTGGTGATTGATGCGATAAAACATGGGTATTGGGAAATTATTTCATTGTGATAAGTAAATTTGCAATGTTGTAAGGGTATAGTAGTAGATGTTATAGAACTTATATTATCATATATGGTGCAGCATTGGAGGGGGTCATATTTGTAAGAAGCTGCCATTATGAGAAGTGAATATGAAATTCCTGCAGAAAAAATATGTTGTTTCTTTTTTTAGGCATGTTTAAGCTAGATCATGTGTAATGGTTTCACCAAAAAGTGAAAAGATGACGACTACCACGTCGCAATCATGTAGGCATGACTTGTTCACTCACTTTTCATCTAAAATGTGTAATGGTTTTATTAAATAAATTATAAATTAAATAAAAATATATAATAAAAAAAGAAGTGTGACGTGGCTTGGGTTGATTGGTTCAAAGAATAAATTAAAGGGAAAATAATGAAAATAGTCGTTGACTTGTCGAATTTTCAAAAATAGCCGGTTTAAACCTCACCACGAGCCTTCTCACTGAAATCAATGTTGCTAGAGCGTCTTTAAAAATCCTTTCAGCGAACACCAACCAATATGCATATACGACACGTGTAAAAAAAAGCCTATAGCGGCTCTAAGCGTTGCTGTTTACCGCTTACCTGATTATTTTGTTGGAAGTATAACCAGGTGCTTTAATAGTTTAATGAACCGTTTGAAATTATATGTTTAAGAAAAGAATACCCTAAAATCATGGTTTTCATGACTCGAATAAAGCCAAATATTACCTTGGCGGGCCAATCAATAATTCAGATAAATAATATCTTAGGGTGGTGTATTTACATGAGTTTGGTGGGTAGCATATTTTTTTAAATGCTAATTTAATTAAAAATGTGCATGTGGGATCAAGAATGTCTTGTAATCACATACTATCTTTTACTGCTACTATTAGCATTATTATTGTCTTCATCTTTTTCTGAAGAAAATGAAACATAAAAAAATAGAGTTAAATGTCATTTTAGGGATTAGGATCAAATACAAAGGATCCTAATTGTAAGAAGTGTAAGAAGGATTTATAGAGTGACAAGTGTCCGATAACCTAAAAAAACCTACTACACAAAAAAACCCACTAAAAAAAAAAAAAACCTTAAACATCCACCACCACCAAAACACCCCCCCTACCCCCACATCACCCACCAAAAAAAAAAAAAAAAAAATTTTTTTTTTTTTTTTTGCCGAGGGGGTGGGGATTTAGGTTTTTGGGTGGTGGTGGGGGTGGAGGTGGGTGTTTAGTTTTTTTTTTTTTAGGTTTTTAGGGGGTGGGGTGGGGGGTTAGGTTTTTGGGGGGTTTTTTTTGGTGAGGTATAGTTTTTTTTTTTTTTTTTTTTTTGCGAGGGGTGGGGGGGTTTAGGTTTTTGGGTGGTGGTGGGGTGGGGTGGGGTGTTTAGGTTTTTGGTGGTGATGTAGTGGGTTTAGTTTTAGGTTATTGGACACTTGTCACTCTATAAATCCTTCTTACACTTCTTACAATTAGAAGCCTTTGTAGAATAACTTGACCCGTCATTTTAGTCCCTGTGGTTTGGGTCATTTTGTCAGTTTAGTCTAAATGTTTCATTTTTCGCCTATGGGTCCAAAAAGATTTCACCGTTGCCATTTTAGTCCATTGGGTTAACTTCATTAATTTTTTCTTTTAACGAGAAAGGCAATTCGGTCATTTTATATGTAATTCTGTTAACTAGAAGAAAATTAGGCCATATAAAATGACCGAATTGCCCAATTCGTTAACGGAAAAAATGAATGAGTTTAACCTAGTGGACTAAATGGCAACGGTGAAACCTTTTTGGACCCATAGGCGAAAAATGAAACATTTGGACTAAACTGGCTAAATAGCCCAAACCACAGGGACTAAAATGACATTTAATAATCAGAAAGTTAGTATAAGTTTTTTTTTCCTTTTTCTTATAGCTACTCCTAAACTGACTATTGAAGCCCAATAATCAAAATGAATGGGAACTTATTTTAAATTGCCCAGGCATGGCATATGTTGTATTAGAATAATAAGAACTAGGGATGAGCATAGTACCCATTCGGTACCGATACCGAAAGTACTGGTAGCGAAAAATGGGAAAAGTGGGTACCGGTACCGAATATACCCGGTACGGTTCGGTACCGGTACCCGGTACCAAATGCTCATCCCTAATAAGAACTGTTGCAGCTGCATTGCTGTAAGAAAAGCATCATAGCTTTAACAGAATGCTGCTTCGTACACCATTGTGTAAATTCAATGAAGATCTTGGCTTATGGAGTGTTTGACATTGCGTTTTGAAAGTGATCACATGATTCGGAGAATCAAAATCAAATAATCAGTTGTAACAAAGTCCGCCGTAGTATGCAGTGTTTGGATTTGCTTCTGCTGTTTGAAGTTGTGATAATCATTAGCTATTCATATGTCTTACAAATTTTATTAAACAAAGAGTGTAAACGGTTGTTAAACAAGTCAAACGATCAATGATAGTTGAGAGGTTAAAATTGTCAAACTGGAAGTTGAGGGTTCGGCCCACACTGAATTTTCGTTCAAGCTCTGATTTTAATGTACACTCACTTGGCTTTAGCTAATCCAAATGTTAACAACATATGATAAAGAGTAACCCAAGAGCTGACAAATTCTTACATGGAACAACTACATAAAGGGAAACATGACAGAAAGATTCCAAACTTCAAACAGACATAACTTGGGCTATGATTGGAGTTACGGGGAGCATAATCTACACATTTTATTTATGGTCTTAATCTCAAACCTCCCAAATTTAGAATACTCCCTATAAAAGAGCACCCTATTGTATTGGTTTTATCAGTTACTCTATCAAAGTTATTCGAGAATCTTTTTTTAAATTTATTTGCTTCCGCCTTTACGTCAAATAATAAGATAATCATAATTAGGTATCACGGTATAATGCCTATAATGGATTTGGTCCCAAGTCCTAACACTAAACGTATTTCTTAAATTTTATTCAAACTACACAAACATTTCTTTCATAAGATTAGTAACCATTGACCATATATGCATAATGTTGACTTTTAAAAGTGACCCGAATCAGAAGTCCACAAATGATTGACATTGAGGCATGTCTATACAAGTTTCATGTTCCAAGAGGTCTAATGTTGTTTGATGCTAGTACTTTTAACATCAGTGATGCATATATTAGATGCTTGTTAAGTTGTTATCAATCTCTGTAATTGCTAGTTTTTTTTAAATTACCAAGTAATTGAGTGTTGAAGAAAGTAGGGGACAAAGTCAATATTTTTGGATGGAAAATAAAAGCTAGTGGTTGAAGAATTTCTTTCAATCCATATATGATTACCCCACAAGCCATGAGTGCTACTCTTATGTCAACTCTTTGTTGCTAATATCATGAATGTCACTCATCTTTTCATGGATCCCACCTATGTTTTCCCTTGTAATTCTCGAGAGAATGTTAAGTGGTTTTCACATGTTGAAAATAGTACCACATACAATACAAGTCAGCATACTAATCCATTTGGTTCTATGTATGTTCCCACAATTTATGTTATGTTTGCTTAATTGTAAGACAACGTGTTAAACGCGGTCCTATAACACTTACTCAACTAGGATTGAACATATGGGATTCAAAATCAAGAACTAAATACATGTAATGTGATATAATTTGACTTGTATAATGAGCTTACATTGAGAGAGGATATGACCATGTGTGTGTTGAAGAATCTTGAAATTTATGATGATCTTTCTTGGACCAAAGCCAAATCTTGGAAACAGAAAAGCTCTCACCTTTACTTCCATTACTAATCTCCTTACCATTTGTACCCTCATCAATGGAGCTATTATTATTAGTATTATTATTCACCTTCATCTTATCTTTCTCAATTCTCAAATCAATGTTTCCATTCCTACCCTTATCACCACAAAATGCCACTTGTAAATCTGAGTTTGCCACCACATACTCATAAGATCCCATTGAGTAACACCTTCTTTCATCAAGATTATTATTCCCATTGCTAGTCTGCCCCACCTCTTGTTTATCTTCTTTCTCACTATCAATGGCTCTAAATTTCCCAAGTCTAACTGGATACACCCTTTCACATTCATTGGTATTACCAGAAACCACATCATGATCATGATCATCATCATCTTCTTCTTCTTCTTCCCTTGAATGAACATGGTCAAACCCAAAGTCAAAGTCAAAGTCAAAGACTGGATTTATAACAGAAAACCCAGGTGTAAAAAGGTTTCCTCTACATAAAGGACAAGTTGAGTTTGACAACAACCAAGTGTCTATACAATGAGTATGAAAAGCATGACTACACACTGGAAGTAACCTCAGCTTATCATGTTCAGTAAACTCACAAAGGCAAACAGCACAATGGTGGTGTTCTTTAAACCCCTTTAGTTCATTGTAACTGAACACTGGGAGTGCATCAATGGAAGACTGATCTAACCCAGAGTCATGTAAGTTGAAGAGTTGTTGCAACTGTCTTTGATAGATAGCAGCATCATTAACACTTTCACCATCACCACTTTCTTGAAATCTTGTGGATTCATGATGAGGATTTAAGGATAATCTTATCTTGTTTAAGATAAACCTCACAAGAAAGTGGAGCACACCACATATGAAGAACATTACAACTATTACTATCACAATGTTTTTAGCAAACAAAGTGGAATTGCTTGGAGGAGGAGGATGGATAGGAGGTGAAAAAGATTTTTGTTTAATAATAATGGGTTTAATCAGGCGCATTTTAGCAGACTGAAATATTACAAAAAGCTTCAAACTTTTTCAAGATTTCATCAAAAACACATAACTAGTTAATAATTCCAAGAAACCCATAAATTATAATACTAAGATAGATATAAAAAAAGAGTACTTTAGTTTACTCACCTCACATTACCAGAAATTTCAAAACTTTTGGTGTTCTAATGCATAAAGACAGCTTCAAAGTTAAAACTTTTGGTGTTCTTGGGGAAGTGTTGGTGAACATTTTGAAAGGGGGTTTTGTGGGTGTGTTTGAATTTGGAAATTAAGTTAGGTTGTTTCTATCAGTAGACCCAACAGAGGCAAATGGGGTCATGACTCATGAGGATGGGCAGTTTTGTCATTTACTAGTGTTGATTTGTATAAGCAATTAAGCATGGTGTAATTAGATAGTTTTGGTTCATAACTTAACTCAGTCAAGACCTACGTATGCAAGTATATTGATTATGTCTAGTTGGTAGTTATTTGTTTGTTTCACAAATTTATTTGGGTGCACTATGTATAGTTGGCGCCTTTTATAATATATATATTTAGGGGCTGTTTGGCAACTTCTGAATGGTTAAGTGCTGAATCAGTAAGGGGTCTGAACCATTAAGTGCTGAACCAGTAAGAGGTCTGAACCAGTAAGAGTCAGTATAATACTTAGCCGTTCAGATACAAATGCCTGACCAATTCAGTTTAGTGGTCTTAACCATTCAGGCTCAGTATAGAACTTAGCCATTCAGAGGCAAATGTTTGAACCATTCAGACATCTGCTCGCGAAACAAACAGTCTGAACCATTAAGTGTTGAACCAGTAACATGTCTGAACCATTAAGAGCCTCATTAAGATGTAAACAAACAACACCTTACTTAGTAAAGGACAAAACATGTAATTTACTCTATATATTTTCTTACCTTTTTACAAAAACTCGGACATGTTTCCATAAACAAATAATATATTTTTTAACCGTTACTACAAAAACTTGCACACGTTTCCATAAACAAAGGTTTATATTTCATAATTCAACATCCATACTTTTTGTCAAAATTTATTATTTTTTTGGAATATTAAATGTATGGAGTAAAAAACACATTGAGTTATGTCATACATGATAATTCGGGTCAATTAACGGTTGTGACTATTGTAGAGAGTTCAACACTTCGACCCATTAGGTTCACTTAAGGTACTTCGTTTGTGTACCAAGTCGTGTGGAATGTATGCGAACAAACGACCACCGATTGCATTTTCAGTTGTACTATTGGGACAATTCTATTATGTTGGGCCCACAACCCTTTTGACACTGAGACGTAACATAGTATATACATAGGTGAGTGGCGAACCTAGGAATTCATTTTTAGAGATACGAACGAGGGGTTTAACCAAACTTTCAAATTGTGCAATTGAGATTTTGCCTATAAGATACACACAAATTCTTTTTAAGGGGGCACCCGCCCACCCAGGTATACACTTGAGTACGCCCCTAGTGACCATGGAGAATTTATGATATGTACTCTCTCACATTACTCGCTTACTTTTCTCTCTAACTATTTTCTTCCATAATATTTATTCTCATGTCAAAAGTGTCTCCTATGATGAGGCTAACAACAATCTGTTTTACACTAATCTGATCAGTAAAAGGTGGTCGGAGTTTCCTCTTCTTGAAGTATCTACCCGGAGTCAATCAGTGTTGCAAATTTGAGACTTTGAACATTTCTCTCCTAAAATATGTTTTTAGTGTTTCATGCAGCTCTAGCCAAATACCATGTGAACTTGTAAATCATTCCTAACTTGTATATTAACTTTGTTAAAAACTCAATAAAATTCAACTCACTCTGATTTAACCATATAAATTTTTTAGTTGAGTACGAGCCTTTTCTCGCGAGTTCAGCAACCCGAGGAACCAACTCGTGACCACAACTCGGGTAGGTTGCGGAGATGTACCCGCCCTACCCGGTGATACTCAGAACAACTTGTGGACAAGCAGGTTAGGCGCCCCCACCATCCTTAGTACTTCTTATCATGGAATTGAAGGTGAATTATCTTTTTTGATTAATTACAGTTTGTAAAAAAAAAAAAAAAAATCTTGTTTGTTCTCCTTCCCTACAATCTGGTTCCAATTCGTAGGCAACCTGCATCACAATTAATCAATTAAATGCAAAACCTTTAAAACATTGATTTGGGAGAGGGAGGTCTTGAGTTTCTCATAGATGACAAAGATTTAAAGAAATTTGTGGTTAAAAAAATCAATTTATGCTAATGGGGTGGGATCCCTGTTTAAATGAAATTAACCTACTAAACATACAAATAACTAGAGTAATTACACTAAAAAAAATGAAGTAGAGTAATAATAATTACCCGCATAGTAACTCTGGTTATTCGTATGTTAAGAAATTAGCAAAAATAGACATGAGTAGGATTATGCGCATTCTTCCTAACGACCTGGTTTGTTAGAAGAAAATTAATGATAATAGTTTGGTAATTTAATTATCATGTCTCCGACATTCCAAAGCCATAACTTGCTTTCATTTGGTGGTTGTAATCATCTCTTTAAAGTAATTGTCTTCAATCTTATTATATAACATATTCAACTCTAAAAATCTGATTAACAAAATTTAATGTAAAATGCCAAAATGGTCCCTAAGTTTGTCACTTTTGACACTTCAATCTGAAAATGAAACTTTTTGTATCTAGGTGTCTAAGATTTCATTTTTGTTGTAAATTTCATCCCATTGACAAACTGGGTTAGAATTTTCTGTGAACTTTTTTTTTTGTCGTTTTCTTCAATTAATTAAAATATATTATGACATAAAATGACAATTATACCCTTCATTTAAATGATGAAACCAACAAAAAGAGAAGAAGTTAATAGAAAATTCTAAGCCAGATTACCAATTGAATGAAAATAACAATAAAAATGAAACCTTAAAACCCAGATACAAAATGTTTCATTTTTAGATTAAAGTGGCATAAATTCACGGACCATTTAGGCATTTTCCTCAAAAAAAAAAAAAATAATAATAATAATAATAACGTGCATTGTTTATCTTATTAAAAAACTACTATTCATATAAATCCAAATCAAAAGATTCCTTCTGTAGCCCAGAACCAATATTGGCCCAAAACCCCAAATGGTCTTCTTACCGTTCGTTATATATATATACACGAGCACAAGCTAAGCAGAAATGAAAAGTCCATCATAATACCATTACTGACTGAATATAAGATAGTCAACAAAAACAGAACCCTCAAACTATCATGTAACAACAAGGCAAGGTTTCAAACACATTTGGAAGATGTATCGGAACGCCTATTCTCGCCTTGCATTTCACTTTGATGCTTTTGCTTCGATCACTTTCTTCGCGAAAGAAGGCAAACAGAAAGCAGCCGTGTGGATCTATGCGCACAAATAACCGATAAACATCAATAAAAACAAAAATTCACACCCAAAAATACAACATTTGTCGATAAAGCAAATACCTCTTTGTTGTAGAACTTCAATGGTCCTACAGATTTGCATTCGTTATCGTTTTCATCTATTGGGTTGATCGGGTTCTTGAAATCAACCCCGGGTCCCTCAGTCGAACACAACATGAATCCAATAACACCGCTGCATTTGTGTTCCATTTTATACACGAGTTTTAGTTAATATATGATTTTGTTCCTTGATGTACAAACATGATGAGATCTTATTCTTACCTAGGATATGTAGGAACAGTTGTCCACGCGTAATTGACCGACCCTTTAAACACCTGGCGGCAATTTGAAACAATATCTTCAATTATGTGCATATGAAGCCATATGCTCTCGGCCTGTGTGCACACGACACCACCGGGTCGAAGTGCTTTTGCAACAGACTCGAAAAAAGGCTTCTCGAAAAGCTCTTGTGCGGGACCTGAGGTATAATTGCCATGTCAGCATATCGAATTGATAATATGGAAATGGCAGGTTTGTGAATATATACATACCAATGGGATCAGAGGAATCAACTATAACCGCATCATAACTTCCTTCAGGAGCAGCCTTCAAGAATGCAACTCCTACAAGATTTAAAAAATAAAAAATAAAAAAGAAAACAACGACGAAGTTAATTCATGTATATACCATCGCCAATGTGGAGGTTGACACGCGGATCATCGTACCCAACAGATACATCAGGAAAAAACTCCTTAGAAACCTGAAAATTGGATAAATATTCCACATTAGCCCTTAAACTCTGAAAAGTAAATGCAAATAGCTATTTTGAATAGGGTTAATACCAACAAAAAAAAAAAAACCAAAACTTTCATATTTTGCACGAAAAAAAGTCCGTTGACCGAATATTGTTAATGTATACAAACTTCTGAAATGAAGGGTAAATGTTGGTAACTTGCAAACTCAGCATATATGTAGACATCACGCAGCCGTTTTTTAGTTAAGGGACTTTTTTCGTGCAGAATGAGAAAGTATGTTGGTTTTTTATGGTACAACCCTTTTAAATAAAAGAACGTTCAAAATTTCTAAAATCATGATTTCTCACATCAACGACCATCTTATCGATCTCACAAATATCAATGTGCTCAACAGAAGAATGGCGAGCTACTTCACGCAAGACGCCACCATCTCCACCTCCAACAACCAAAACCTACGAACGAATATCACAAAAACAGTAAAGTTTATAACTTATGAGTCTGTTGATGAATATGAACAAACTCACGTAATTATTGGCATTTCTTATACAACAAAGATTGCAGGTAAATAGTTATAAAAGAAGGAAACCTTTTTAGGATTCGGAATTGAACAAAGAGGAAGATGAGTAATCATTTCTTGATACGCGCATTCATCTCTCTCGGTAAGTTGAATTACACCATCCAAAACAAGAACCTTCCCGTATGTTTCAGACTGGACCAAAAATCGTCATAAGTTCTCCTTTCAAGGTGACAAATGAAAGAAATAGAAATAAAAAAATGAAATTTCGCATACCTGAAATACCATAACATTCTGGTAATCAGACTTGCCCTGAAACAACACTTTCTCCACCTTCAAAGAGTGCGCTTCTCCTGCAATATGTACGCGGAAAACGATCACCAAATTGAATATCATTTATCTGTACATTTCAAAGTTATAACTACCGAGTTCACACCAAACAACCGGACTAACAAATTAATTTCTAGTCTACCATCAAAATGCTTGCATCCCGACAAAAGAAACAAAAGCGTTTGCGTTTTTCTCTCAGTAAATCCAAACGTAAGTAAAGGGGATGTTTGGCGGTTTAGTGCATTCCGATTCAATCAACGGTTTTAATAAGTAATCCCAAACACCCCCCTAAGAAACCAACATAAACCCAAAGGCCAAGGTAGTAAAGAAATCATTTGAAGCTTTTGCTACATGTTTTTCCAAGCAATCCAAAACAAAAGAAAGACTTATTTACAAACAAGCAATTATGAAACAGCAATGAATAAGCCATTAATGAAAAATACAAATACCATTTCATGATTACAGCCCACCTTTTCCTTTCACTTGTATCAAATTAAAACAACTTTTGAACATCAAATCAAATCAAATCAAATGTTTTGGTTTTGAAGAAAAATCTCCATAACCACAATAAATAAAGTACAAACCAAAAGTACAAGACTCCAAATATCACTAGAATGAATGAACCCTCAAAAATAAAAATAAATATATTTTTTTTAAAATTATAAATAAAACCCATAAGGTCAAAAAATCAACTTGACAATCTGAAATAAAAATCCCACAAGAAATAAATAAATATATACATACATACAGAAAGAAAGAAAGAAATGGAAATTGGAGAAGAGTAAGGTACCAGGCCACATTGGGCTAATTTCTGAAAACCATCCGGACGATATGTGAGAACTGGTTTCATGCGAAACGGCGCCGTTTTCTTCTCCTTCCCTTGGCCGCTTTAATGGCAACTCCATGGTGGTGGTGGTGGTTTGTTCAGCCATTTGTTATGCTTCTGCACTCCAGACGAATAATGTGTGTAGGGATAGTTATTGTTCAATATAACACTTCAACACTAATATTATGTTCTAACTACACTATGCCCCCCTTCTATTTTATAACTTGTGCGTTCTTAAAAGTTTACGAAACATAAAACTTGTGTTGGAAAGTATTGTTCGTTTCACATAATGAAATACAGAGTAAAGTCCTATTTGAGTCCTTGTGGTTTGTGCAGTTTAACCATTTGAATCCAAAAATCAAAACTGTCTTGATTTGAGTCCCTATGGTTTCTAATTTTAACCATTTGAATCCAAAAGTAAACAACATCCAAATCAGAAACATTTGGTTTTTAGATTCAAATTGTTAAAATTCGAGACCACATGGACTCAAATGGTTAAAATTAGAGACCACAGAGACTCAAATCAAGACAGTTTTGGTTTTTTGATTCAAATGGTTAAACTGCACAAACCACAGGGACTCAAATAGGACTTTACTCTGAAATATATAATTTTGATTGAATTGTAAATGTTGATTCCATTATTTTGTTTTGTTGGTTTCAACAAAAGAAAAGAGAATTACAATTTAATAACAATATACGAAAAGGAATCTATATTTCAATTTCTTGTTCATTCCACGTGGGTGAAACAAACAGACCTAAATTCCAAATCAAATTTCTATTCCTGCACAAATTTTAATTTTATTTCATTCCATGAAATGAATGCTACAAATTTTGGTTCTTTAACTGTTTACTAGTTGTAGTGAAAAAATTGTTAATGTATAGAATGTGTTAAGGAAAAGGTGTGGTGACATAAAAAGTATAACATGAGTGTAAATTGGTCAATATATGTAGACTTTCTTACTTTTCATGAAGGATTGGATCTTTTAACGGGACGTCTATGGGCTAACCAGTATTGCACACCATTATTTAGCTATTGTAGCTCTTGATCTGAAATGGGCTCGTATGTATAGGATCAACTTGGGCGTTGGTCATTGGCTAGAATATATTGTAGAAGCTCATAAAGGTAGGATACAGGACAAGGCCATAAAGGCCTACGTTAGATCCTAACAACATTGTGGCGTGCTTAATTGTCTCTTAACCTAGCTATATTATGCTCACTTTTTTAAGCTGATATTAGGCTCTAAATCACGCTCTATGTACGAACCTTGAGGAGTAACTCTAGTTTTCGGGGCATTAAACTCTCTATCAATGTTAGTTTTACTAAAGCTGACATTCTTGTTTTTTTGTTTCTTTTGTAAAATAATTATTCACATCTCATTTGATTGATGATATTAAATTATTGTGGTCTATATATGTTGACAATCAACAATAAGGTTTCAAAATGAATAAGGATATAGTTTAAGGGGCATATTAAACTAAAGCCTACTGTACCCTTAAAATAACTAATTGCACCATGTAATTGTTAAACTTTTTAGTTTTTTTTTTTTTGTTTGCTTCTCTTTTAAGATATATATACTATATAATAAAAGAAACCACTTTGTGGACACTTGTCATTATATTAAGTCATCTCTTATAGATAATTATTATTTTAGTTTAATCTCTTCTAATAAATTATAGATAACCATCCTATTAAATATTATTTAGTTTAATAAATTATGGATAATTATTATTTAGTTTAATCTTCTTTTCATTTATAATATTATTTATTTGAATTAATTGAGTTAATTACTGTTTTCGTCCCTGTGGTTTGTCAAAATCACTATTTCAGTCAATTAGTTTAAAAATTACGATTTCAGTCCTTATGGTTTCACTTTCGTAACTATTTCAGTCCACCTCGTAACCATTTCAGTCCCTGTACTTAACAGAATAATGGATTGAAATTGTTACGAAAGTGAAACCACAGGGACAGAAATGGTTACGAAAGTGAAACCACAAGGACTAAAATCGCAATTTTTAAACTAATGGACTGAAATAATGATTTTTGACAAACCACATGGACGAAAACAGTAATGAACTCAATTAATTATTACTTTTATATTTATCTATTTACTTCAAATTCAAACTTAGTTATCTAATTTGATATTAACTATATATTTAAACGTTTTATTTAGTTTGGTATTAAATAGATTTTACGAAACTTGAAATAAAATTAACTAATATTATTTATCATTTATATATTTACGGAGTTTTAAATAAATGGTTACATTTATTGAGACTTCGTTAACAAATTTTACAACAACAGAATACTCTATTTTTATCACGAAAACGAAACTTTGTATTAATATATTAAATATTTTTATTTTCACTATACAAAATTACATTTACTCGACCCATGTAATACATGAAATTTTTTAAGATATAACTTTTTTATTATTTGATATATAAAATTAGATATATTCAATTCGTACAATACACGGGGTTTTTTAAGGATATATATTTTTTATTATTTAGTACAGAAAATTACATTTATTCAAACGGTGTAATACGCATATTTTTAAAGATGTAATTTTTTTTAATATTTGGTATATAAAATCACATTTATTCAACCCGTGTAATAAATGAGGTTTTTTAAAGAAGTATTATTTTATTATTTAGTAAAAAATATTACATTTATTCAACCCATGTAATACACGTGGTTTTAAAGATATAACTTTTTTATTTGGTATATAAAATTACATTTATTCAACCCGTACATGGTTATTATAGATATAACTTTTTATTATTTAATATATATTTATTTAACCCGTGCAATAAAGGAGGTTTTTAAAGATATATTGTTTCTTTATCTAGTATATAAAATTTATTTATTCAACCCGTGTAATACACGGGGTTATAGCCTAGTAACTTTTTATATGATTTTGAAGGGTTAGGGTATAATAGAAAGCTTATTTGGCTAGGAATGCTATGAAGTAATCTTGACCATCCATTTAGTTAATCAATGGCTAAGATTAAATGAGAGAAATTGAAAGGAAGAAAAGAGGCGCGCGGGTTTGTTTAGGGGCATTCTAGTCAATCCAAGGCAATAGTTTCTCTCTCCTCCAATTCCCCCCCATTTTTTAAACGTTAATAACTCTTTCATACGACATTATTTTTTTATAAATATTGCACCAAAAAAACGAGTGTTTTTTTATCTTTAAAACAAATATACTATTGCTATATTTTCGAAAAAAAAATTTAAAACCCAGTTGCGTAAAACGCAACGGAAAAAACCCAGTTGCGTAAAACGCAATGAAAAAAAAACCTAAAAATGACATTTTTCTAAAACGCAATGCACCAAAAACACAAAGAAATGTCTTATTTGTAAAACGCAATGGCCAGAAAACACAAAGAAATGTCTTATTTCTAAAACGCAATAGCCTAAAAACACAAAAGAAAGTGTATTTTCTAAAACGCAATGGACTGAAAACACATAAAAATGGGTTTTACCTAAAACGCAATGCACAAAAAACACAAACAAATGTCTTATTTCTAAAATGCAATGGCCAGAAAACACTTAAAATGTCTGTTTTCTAAAACGCAATGGACTGAAAACACATAAAAATGTGTTTTACCTAAAACGCAATGCACCAAAAACACAAAGAAATGTCTTATTTATAAAACGCAATGGCCAGAAAACACTTAAAAATGTCTTCTTTCTAAAACGCAATGGCCTAAAAAACAAAAGAAAGTGTCATCTCTAAAACGCAATGGACTGAAAACACCTAAAAATGTGTTTTACCTAAAACGCAATGACTAAAAACACTTCAAAATGTGTTTTTCTAAAACGCAATGGCCAGAAAACACATAAAAATGTCTTAGTTCTAAAACGCAATGGCCTAAAAACACAAAGAAAGTGTTATCTCTAAAACGCATTGAACCAGGACAATAGTTTTGTCTGTGCTGTGAATTGTCTGAACCAATGCAGTTTACGAATGCAGTTTTCCAGAGGCAATTTACAGAAAATTAACTTTTCCAGCTCAACCCCAGCCAGGGGCTCTGCCCCTTGGACCCCGCCAGGGGCGCTGCCCCCGGACCCCAGCCAAGATCGTAAAACGCAATGACTAAATAAAAAACCCAGATAATAAAAATGAAATTAAATAATTTCTTACATGGATCGAAGTCGGTTTCTTCAACGATTGACGAAATTTGAATGATTGAAACACTTATCAGAGATCGAATCGAACGGATCGAGTGATTATCTTCAAAATCACCGGAAAAAACGAGATTTTGTATGAAATTAAACTTAGTTTTTTTTCAAAAAAGCTGAAGAACACGTTGATCGAGTGTTTGAATCATTGATTGGTGACGAAAATCACACTATAATGTAGTGATTATTGAGATAGAAAGTGAAGAAATGGTTGAAGATGGTGGGTTTTGAAAATGGTGGGTTTTGATGTTACTGGGAAGAAGAAAATGATAAGATTGACTAAAATATCATTCCTCTTTATTTTAAATTTTTCCACATGTCCTAATCTTATTGCTTCCTAAACTTCCTAGCCAAAATAAACTTTTTATTTGATCCTCACCCTGATTTTGAATATAGTTTTATGATGTGTCTATTGTTAGATATATTTTACTATAAAATTTAATTAAAACTGGAGCGTTTCATTTAAGATATGGTCTTAGTAATTAAAAATGGAGCGTGTCATTTAAGATATTGTAATGGAATATATTAGGGAAATATCATTTATGTATTTTAGGATATTATTTGTAATTCATTCTAATTATCTCTTCCCATAATATTGGGATTGTATTATGTATTTATATGGTTGTTTAATGAGAATCAAGGAAGCATTGAACCATAATCTTCTACATGGTATCAGAGCTTTGGCCGCAACAGCTTTGGCCGAGGGCGTGGTCAACAATCCTATTCCAACTTCTATGGGCCACCTGCCAATTATCAGTCATCCATGTGGCCATACATGCCTTGGACCGGCCCACCTCCTAATGGATCTCCCTGGCCCGCTTGGAATAACCCCCCACCATGCCCATACCCTAACAACCCAGCCCCACCTCATGCGACCTCCTCCGCAGCTTCGGCCCAGGGTATCTTGGGCCCAAAACCAGCTTCTTCTAATGCCGCGGCCCAGCCATACACCACTGGTTACAGCCCAACGGACATAGCTCAGGCCTTCTACAACTTGGCACTACATAACAACGACTCGTCTTGGACCATGGATACGGGCGCCTCAGGTACAATGTCTCCTCAATCTGACAAATTTCCGTCTATTTTTAATTCTAGCATTATTCGAAATATTATTGTTGGTGATGGTAAAACCATTCCAGTACTCGGACAGGGTGACATTACTTTACCCCCACCCTTTCCACCTTTCAAACTTAAAAATGTATTGTATGCACCTAACCTAGTGAAAAATCTAATATATGTCCGTCATTTTACCACTGATAACCAATTATCCATAGAATTTGACCCTTATGGTTTTACTGTGAAGGATCTCCAGACCAAGAAACCTATCCTACGGTGCAATAGCTCGGGGGATCTCTACACTCTCAGCCCGTCCAACATCACCAACCTTACCACCGCTTCTACCTTTGCAGCTATTTCCCAAGACATATGGCACCAACGGCTTGGCCACCCTGGACCAGCTATTTTGCGAACTTTGAAAACTTCTAAACATATTAAATGTGGTGTTTTAGACAATAAAGTTTGTTCTTCATGTATTTTTGGCAAACATACTCGCCTTCCTTTTGCTACATCTATTACTACTACCTTTATGCCTTTTGATCTTGTGCACAGTGATGTTTGGACCTCTCCCGTTATTAGTAACGGGGGTCTTCGGTACTATGTGTTGTTTTTAGATGATTACACCAACTTCCTATGGACATACCCCATTGCCCATAAATCCGATGTTTTTTCCATGTTTACTAAATTTACCACCTTTGTTCAAACCCAATTTGGTGCTAAAATAAAACAATTACAATGTGACAATGGCCGTGAATATGCTAATCATCAATTTCACACCTTTTGTACCCAAAACGGAATGCACTTTCGCTTTTCCTATCCACACACTTCATCACAAAACGGAAAAGCAGAGCGGAAAATTCGTACCATAAATAACCTTATTCGCACACTCCTAGCCCACTCGTCCATGCCAAACACATACTGGCCACATGCCCTTGAAACAGCCACCTACCTACTAAATATCATACCCACCAAATTACATCAATTTCAAACACCCACCCAACGCCTTTACAAATGTCTACCCACTTATGACCACCTACGAGTCTTTGGTTGCATGTGTTATCCACTAATACCCCACACCACCATTAACAAACTGGAATTCCGCTCCTCCCTATGTGCTTTCCTTGGTTATCCACCCAACCATAGGGGTTACAAGTGCCTTGACCTTAAAACCCACAAAATCACAATTAACCGACACGTTCTGTTCGATGAAACAATATTCCCATTTGCTACCAAAGCCACACCTAAACTCCAAAATTACACCTTTTTGGATGACCCCATCCATCCAAGCCTACTGTTACCCGCCCCCTCAACCACCGCCCAGCCCAACTATACCCCAGCCCAATACCACCACACATCCCACACGATACCTCCTCCTCACATCCCACCTATACCTCAGCCTACCCCTCCAACCCAACCTCCCACTACCACATCAGCCCAAGACTCACCCCAACCACCCATCCCTTCGGCCCAACACCAAACGACCCCTCCCACTTCACCGGCCCAACCCAGTCCGCACTTTACTTCATCCGACCCACTAATCTCGTCACCGATCCAGCCCAGCCCGATTCCCACACCACCGCCTCCACCCCCCACTCGCACAATACGGACTCGTTCGATGTCCGGTATCATTAAACCCAAACACATTTTTAACCTTTCCAACACCACCATTTCTCCTATACCAAAAACACCACTTGAAGCCCTGTCCAAACCGGAATGGTATAATGCTATGACTAACGAGTTTAATGCTTTAATTAAAAACAAGACTTGGGAACTTGTCCCGAGGCAGGCTAACATGAAGGTGATTCGTAGTATGTGGCTTTTTCGTCACAAATACAGGTCGGATGGTACTTTGGAACGATACAAGGCCCGTTTGGTATGTGATGGTCGTACTCAAGAGGTAGGTGTGGATTGTGGTGAAACATTCAGTCCAGTTGTCAAACCCGCAACTATTCGCACGGTCTTGACATTAGCGCTCTCACAGTCGTGGTCCATCAATCAACTGGACGTTACAAATGCTTTTTTACATGGTCATTTATCCGAAACCGTTTACATGTACCAACCTATGGGTTTTCGGCACCGGGATTATCCAGATCATGTCTGTCTACTAAAGAAGTCCCTATACGGGCTTAAGCAAGCTCCTCGGGCGTGGTATCAACGATTCACAGACTTTGTTCTCTCTATTGGGTTCATCCAAAGCAGGTGTGACAACTCGCTATTTACATATCATAAAGGGGCTGACGTTGCCTACCTACTCATTTATGTGGACGACATTATCCTCACCAGTTCGTCTGACACTCTTCGCTCGCATCTTATCACTAGCCTCGCGGCTGAATTTGCTATGAAAGATCTTGGGCCTCTCACCTACTTCTTGGGCATTCAGGTTTCCCGGAATGCTGACACAATGTTTTTGTCTTAGCAATCATACGCCTTGGATATAGTTTCTCGCGCTGGCATGTCTACGTGTAACTCAGTTGCAACTCCGGTGGATACGAAGCCGAAGCTTAGTGCCGCTGCCAGCCCACCGTTTGCCGATCCTACTCTTTACCGGAGTCTAGCTGGTGCTCTCCAGTATCTTACGTTCACCAGACCCGACATTAGCTATGCCATTCAACAGATATGTATGCACACGCATGACCCTAAAATTGACCATTGGAATGCACTCAAACGTATTATCTGCTACATCAAGGGAACCACGGATCATGGCTTAACACTTTCGGCCTCTACGGATCTTTCTCTACGAGGATACACCGATGCAGATTGGGCAGGCTGCCCAGACACTCGTCGTTCCACCTCCGGTTACTGTGTATACATGGGGCCCAATCTGTTATCCTGGTCTTCTAAACGCCAATCTACCATCTCTCGTTCAAGTGCAGATGCCGAATATCGGGCAGTTGCAAATGTCGTTGCCGAGGTTTGTTGGATACGCAACCTTCTTCTTGAGCTTCGCCGCCCGGTCAAGTCGGCTACTCTCATCTACTGTGATAACATCAGTGTCATTTATTTGTCTGGTAACCCGGTACAGCACCAGCGCACCAAGCACATTGAGTTGGATATCCATTTTGTTCGTGAACATGTTCAGCGCGGCACGGTTCGAATTTTACACACTCCCACCAGGTTTCAAATTGCTGACATCTTCACCAAAGGCTTGCCACGTATATTATTTGAAGATTTTCGATCCAGTCTCAACATTCGGCCACCTCCCGTTTCGACTGCGGGGGTGTAATGGAATATATTAGGGAAATATCATTTATGTATTTTAGGATATTATTTGTAATTCATTGTAATTATCTCTTCCCATAATATTGGGATTGTATTGTGTATTTATATGGTTGTTTAATGAGAATCAAGGAAGCATTGAACCATAATCTTCTACATATGATCTTAGTTTTTTTATAAAGTTTATATCGAACTATTAACGCTTCATAATCAGGTATTTTATATTTAAATTTATATAGCTTACCTATTAAACATTAAAAGTTATTGAATAAAAATGATATTTTGATTAAAATAAAAATCTTAATGCCTGCATCATAACCTAATAATTTTAAACACACAACCCCAAAACTTTTTTAAAGTTCTCATATCCTCATGCCAGATAAAGTTGTCATCATCCATCCAAGGAATTAAAGAATAAAGATAGTGTAAAACCCTACAGAATTGATTTATCTTATTTTAGTGATTTTTAGAATTTCTTTTTAACAAAACCATCATAAAAATTGAATAAAAGTTGTTGGGACAATTTTATATATACCCTTATATATTATATAGGATCACGATCAAATACAAAGGACAACATAAATAAAAAGGGTAAGTAGGATTTTAGTCTATTATTCTTATATTTAAAAGGTTGAGATAATGAGATTAGTTTTAGGGAAATGAAATTAATAATGAAAGGACATAAAAAGAATCATACATTATTGATTTTCTCATTTCACATGCAAAGCACATGCTAATTCCTCTATCAATTTAAAACGTCAATAACTTTTTCATACAACATTTGTTTAAAAAAAATCACCATAATAATGAAGGTTTTTTTATCTTTAATATGAGTATGATATTGTTGTATAAAAAAAAATAAAAAAAAATCATTTTTACTGGGTTTTTTTTTTTTGTATGTGTTAAAAGTTACGGTTATTGTGTCTTTCAACTAGGTTTTGGTCCTTATGTTTTTTACTAAGGTTTCTATACATTGTGTTATTATCATAACCTAAAACACAATGTATGACACAATGAAAGATGATGTTATATTTGGGTTTTCTAATACATTGTGTTATAGATTCTAGTCATTACGTTTATTATGCTATCGATCGTGTTTTAATATGTTTTGCTCATTTGTGTTTTTGTTTTGTTGCCCATTGTGATTTAATCCATTGTTCATTGTGTTTTAGTTCGTTGTTCATTGTGTTTTAGTTTGTTGTTCATTGTGTCTTTTATCTATTGTCATCAATTGTGTTTTTAGTTTACTTTCCATTATGATATTCATTGTGTTTAGCCTGATGTCCATTGTGTCTTTTATGTGTTGTCATCGATTGTATTTTTTGTCTACTTTCCATTGTGTTTTTAGTTTTATAGTCATTGTGTTTTACGTTATGTCCACTGTGTAATACGCAACTGAGTTTTTGAAAAAAAATTTATAACAATGGAGTATCCATATGAAAGATAAAAACGCTCGATTTTATAGTATATTTAAAAAAACAAATGACGTATAAAAAAGTTACAAACGTTTAAAAATGAGGAGAAATAACATGTGACTTGCATGTACATAATATTTTTATTCTCTTTGACAAAATTATCTTTCTCACTTGAATCTTTCTTGAACACTTATCACTCTATAGTGGCTTCTTACACTTGTTATTTTTAAAAATTTTTGTATTATAACTTAACCCATATCATATATACCCATACAAAACTAAAAATATTATATATATATATACCTTCTAAAGTAGATAAATTATCATATATATATATATCCAATCCCTAGAATTAGTTTAATAAATGAGCATTTTACCCTTAATCACCTTTAGCTTTTTACCAAATCCTACCACTCACCTTTCTTTATCTTCTTCCCGCACCACACCTCACACGTATTTTTTTTAATAGAATCTAACCGTAGGCTTGAGAGCGCAATCAACATAAAGACCAGCGAATTTAAAATCCCAAAGTCGCACACAAAATCTTATCTTTATTGTTGTGGGGAACAAGAAAAAGGGCTGAGTTACTTGACGATGTGGCGTTGGGGTTTACGTGATCAAGGAGAATCAGAGATAGCCGGCGGTATGTTGTAATCAAGAGACATCCAAGACGTGAGGAATTCCTCCAAGACATTGTCAACCGACTGTTGTACAATTTTCCGATCACCGCGTAGAAGATGATGATTTTTTGTCCTCGTTTGATTTGTTTGGATTCTCATGTCCATGACTCTCCAAAATTCAACACACATTTTCTGCAAATAAATTTGCATTAAGAATACTCTAGATGAACGAACAAAAACATTCTAAACTAACAAAAACGAGGTTTTAAACACAACAGATCAAATGCAATAAACCTTTACGCCTGGTCGAACAAAAAAACCAACAGATACGATAAACGATTAGGATTTGCGTACAATAACGGTTGGTATTTGCGATTTACCTATTTCGATCTGATGCTATAGACCTTCGAAAGAGGAGGGACACGATTTGATTGCTTCAAAACAAGTCATTACATAAAATTTCATTTAAGTTGGGTACATATCATATTTTTAGTTTTAAATTCAAAAGGTATATAACAAGTCGCTAAATAAAATTTCATTTAAGTTGGGTACATATCATATTTTTAGTTTTAAATGGGTGTGTATATTATTTTTAAAGTTTGTAAGCATTCACATCCATTCCATCAAATTGTGTGAGTCGAGTTTTTATAATGTAAAGAGTATAAAAAGTGATTGTGAGCGGAGGAGAGAGAAAATGTTACTGTTTATATGTATATTTGAGGGGACACTTTTCACCCCCTATAAATATTTTGAAAATTGTTGTGAGTGGATAGAAGAGAAAATGTAGTGAACTAGTGATAAAGATATAAAAAATATTATTTAATTAAAAAGAAGAGAGAAACTTTAGTGTTTTTTAGTGTAAAATAAAGTAAAAATATGATGAAATGGATGTAAATGCTCTAAGGTTATATACGAAAGTAATCCAAAGTTTTAAATACTATATTAATTTTCTTTTATTATCCCTACCATAATATACCAACTTTCTATGGTGTATATTTTTCACTATTCAACTTTTTATAAAATCAATTGCATATGGTGCAACTATTTTATGCTAACTTTCATCATCATCATCATTATTATTATTATTATTAACTATTTTATTCACATGATATCTTTTATTCAAAAACTAGCATTTTTCCCCATGCGTTGCGTGGGAATTTGATAGTTATTGGTTCATTTCGTTACAGTGTCGGTATAGTACCGACACTTGGTATAGAAAACAACGATAACGTAAAACTACAGAAAAAATAATGTTGAAACATCAACATACATAACTTTATATAGGGAAAATGAAACATAGACGTCGTAGATCCCGCGTATAGATCCGACAACTAATCGAGGGAATCGATCGTCCCCTCTTTCTCTTCTGAAAGGGTTTAGCGACGGAGATGATTTTCCGGTGGTCGGAAGACGCACCACCAGCGTCATGTTAGCCCATCTTTATCTTCTTGAAAGGGTTTAGCGCCGGAGATAATTTTCCGATGGTCATCAAATTGGTCGAAGGACGCAGTGGCAGCGTCATGTTAATTTCAGAAGAAAGGTAAATGTGTAAATTTCGTAGGTCATAGGTCCAATTGAAGAATAATAAATAGTTCAGTGGCTAAAGTCAAGAAATTCAAATATCACTATTCCTTGTGATGTTATGAATTAATACTATACATAAATAGTTTTCACCACATAATATTGTATTGTTTTTTTATTAAACTTTCATCTAGGTTATTTATTTTTCAAATTGGGTAGTTTTATAATATATTTATCTTTTATAATGATTATAGATATTCATATTACACCCCGAATACATATTATTTTTTGTTTATGTCTACCCTTCTACGCACCCGACACAAATCTTTTATAATGATTATAGCGATTCATATTACACTCCGAACACGTATTATTATTTGTACATTTACTTTATGTATACCCTTCTACACACCCGGCGAAAGATGCGGGTCCTCACCACCACAACGTGCGAGGTCCTAAATAGTAGTACATATAAATTACGAAAACACAATGTATAAAATAATCTTGGAATACATATATATATATATATATAACTTCTTTATGTGCCTTATGTGCAAAGTTTGATGCAAAACTAGTATCGAGTCGGGGGTCTCACTGAAAGTAGCCTCTCTATTCCTACGGGGTAGAGGTAAGGATGTCTACATCTTACCCTCCTCAGACCCTACCTTAGCTTTGCTATTGATGAGATTTACTGAGTATGACGATGATGATGATGACGATGACGATGACGACGACTAACTTCTTGATGTATTAGTTGTTGTACATTGCGGTTTTATATGTATATAAGAGAAGGATCCGTTAGGAACCACTCTTTATTGCGAGAACTGCGAGAACCAATGTGACCACAACCAAAAATACCTAAAAAACACATAAATTTTTTTTATAAAAAAATCGCTATATTTCGTTACCAAAAAAAATTTTAAATTTTTTTTGCTACTAAAAGTAGCGATTTTAATGTAAAAAATATTTTAAAAAAATTGTGTGTTTTTTTAGTTTTTTTGGGGTTTATTTTTTAGCATTTTAGCTTGGGTGGGGGGTTTAGTTTTTAGCATTTAGCTTAGGGGGGGTTAGGTTTTTTTTAGGGGTGAGGGTTAGGTTTTTTTGGTGTGTTCACATTGGTTCTCACAATAAAGGTGGTTCAAGAGTGAACACTAGTGTAGTTTGCGAACTGAGCGAACTAATCATGGCCATACATGTGTATAGATCAATGGCAAGGATTTGATGTTGAAATACACTAATGTATTTTACGATTTGATGATGAGAACCTGGCCATACACGTGTGTAGATCAATGGCCAGGATTTGTTCACTCAGTTCGCAAATACACTATTGTTCACTCTAGAACCCCACCCTATACACACACACACACACATATATATATATATGGGAGGGATCCTAAGAGAAGTCCACCATATTTGAGAAACTTGAGAAACAATCTGGACCACACATTTTCCCTAATTAAAAAATGCAAAAGAAAGGGTGAAAAAAATGCAATTTTTTTTTTTTTTTATTTATACACATGTGTATATTGTTAATCTTTTAACTATACATATATGTATATTGTCAATTATACATATATGTATATACATGTTTAAAATTGAAAAATAGGTGTTATAAACCCTAAACCTTAAACCCTAAACCGTAAAGCTAAACCTTAATTCTAAACCTTAAACCCTAAAGTTAAACCCTAATTCTAAACCCTAATGCTAAACCCTATTGCTAAACCCTAATTCTAAACCCTAAAGCTAAACCCTAATGCTAAATCCTAAAGCTAAAGCTAAACCCTTAATGCTAAACCCTAATGCAAACCCTAAAGCTAAACACAAAAGCTAAAGCTAAACCCTAATGCTAAACCCAAAAGCTAAACCCTAAATATTATTGCTAAACCCTAATGCTAAATCCTAAAGCTAAACCCTAAATACTAATGCTAAACCTTAAACCCTAATGCTAAACCATAAATAACACTTATTTTTTAATTTTAAACATGTATATACATATATGTATATTTGACAATATACACATTTGTATAGTTAAAAGACTAACAATATACACATGTGTATAAATCCCCAAAAAAAATTAAAACCTTAAAGAAAAAGCTGCGATTTTCAAAAAAAAAAATTACGTTTTTCACTTTTTTTTGCATTTTTTTGCTTAGGGAAAATGTGTGGTCCAGAATGTTTCTCAAGTTTCTGTAACACCCCAAAAACGGGTTTGGTAAGCAAACCACGTTAATATTACTGACGGGTAAAATACCGTTAGTGGTAAAAAAAAAATTTACCCGGTAAATATTAGGATTTAAATAATTAATCCTAATAATAAACAAAAAGTGAATAAAAAGCTTTTAAGAAATAAAGTGATAGAAGGCCCGAGTTAACGGGACCTGAAATAAACTTGGTTATAGAATTCCCGAACCCACTAATTTAACTAGGAATGTTTAACCTAGTTAATAAGTGGGGAATATTGTTAGAAATAAGTAGGTTGTGCCCTACTTAATTAACTAACCAAATTAGAGGGGCCAATAGTGTTAAAATTGAAACTTATATTATTGATTTTAATTAAAAATAAAAACAAAACACCCCATTTGGGGGTTCTGGTCGATCAAGAATGAGCAGGGGCGACACCCCACTCTCAAACCCTAGAAAAGTTCACTAAAACTCTCAATTGGAGGTGCAAATCTGGTCCAAAACGAAATTCGAGCATAGATTATTGATCCTCATCACAAGAGGATTACAAGGTATGTAAAATTTGATGAAAACTCTCAACTTGAAAATCTCACGAAATTAGGAAATCTGAAAATTGATGATGCATGTTTGTTAATTGCATGGAATAGGAACAATATAGTGTCTAGGAGTAAGCCCTAGACAAGTATATGTCGAAATCATGCTTAGCTCAAGTTTTTGTTGATACTAAATTCATGTATGGGATGTTTTTATGGTTTTGATTGCAAAAAAATAGTGTTATGATGTCAAGAACAAGCTTAAATTGAAAGCTGAATTCAAATGAGTCTTGATCAGAATTTACAGCCGATTTGTATTGGCTGTAACCTGGACAAAAAGTGATAAAATAATGTGTTTCTTGAGTCTAGAATGTAATTACAGGAAATATCTTTAAAACCCACTGGAATCGCATTTTTCGACGAAAATCGAGCGTTTTGTGAATTTTTCCGTATCAAAGGTTCAAGCTGCGTTTTCTGACAGAAATTGCAGCCCATCACGAATGTCATAACTCAATTTAGGAATTGAGTTATGATCTCAAATTCTTACTGTAGAAAGTTTTAAGCGATTAAAAGAATCGCCAATTGGAATTTCGTCAATCGGATAAACGAGGAATTTTTAATGAATTTTTCCGTAAGCTGCAGTCAGAAGTGACGAATCTGATTGCAGCTTAGTAAATGAATTTTCACGAATTTTTGGTAAAGAGTTAGATCTTGAAATTTTAACTCAAGGGCTAACCCTCCGAGAGGTACGCCACATAAAAAAATCATAATTTTTGAAGACTTGTAAACAGGTTAAACAAGTCACCAAAAACAACCAATTTTCATTGATATGAAATGCATAAATGAAATCGCGGCTTACTAAGTTAGTATGTAAAAATTTGATTTTTGTTAAGAGTTCGGATGAAATATGCCTAAGTGAGTTCAATGAACCAAATGTGCATATGAATATGTTGGTAAGTCAATTGACTTTTAAAAAGTCAAACTAACCAATGATAAAGTCAAATAGTAGTTTCGACATAGAAAATACGTGAGGTGGAATAGTCGTGAATTGAAATGACTAATCTAACCACCTTGTGAATGATGATAGTTTGACGCGTAACAAGCTAGGCGGAAGCTTGATGAGGGAGCGGATCAAACAAATCAAGAAGGAAAGGAAAAGCATAGTTCGGATGCGAGGTAAGTATAGCTTACACTAGTCATATAGTTTAGAATGTCCTTTTGTTGTTTTGATTTCGAACAAGACAAATGAAAAGTTGAGATATGGTGTTTCCGGCGTGTAGTCGTACGGAACAAGATAACCAATAAGGGTAAAATTGAAATTTGGACACTTGTTGACAATAATTATTGGTTTTGAAAGATACATATTTCGTAAGCCTTATTAGGCCAAAAAGCGTTAAGAGGTGAATTATAGTTAAAACGACCGTGCAGTGTAAATCGGAACGAGTCGTGTAGACGAGATGGCAATAAGCTTTATCTCGCCAATATTATCGGTCATTTAGACCAACGGGTCAAAAGGTGAAAATATTACTTTTGACAATATCGACTAATGGTTTGATGAGTTGTTTGATTTCAGAAATAAATATCGAGTGGATATTTACATCGCTATTACTTAGTAGATATTGAGGCAAGGTACTTAATTGGGTCAATGTAATGATCCGAGCCAGGTACGCATAATAAGATAACTCTCATTTAAATGTAAGGCTAATGAGAGTTAAACGAAGTCTAAAATAAGTTTTTGGTTACCTTAATAGGTAAACCAAATGTTACAGACGATGGTCATTATATTTGTTATAGGTTTCTAACCATTACCAAGAGTTTAATAAGGGTTTTAGCCATGGAAATGGGTTGCATTTGATGGTTTGGTTCGAATTTAAAATGACCCTAAACATGATTTCCGCAGCTTTTTATACGGATTTCGACTAATCTTTAAAAAAATCATATAAAATCAACCGTTTATCCGATTTGGGTGTTCTATACCTTTTCGGAAAGCTTATGAAGTAAATTTTTACTGTTTTCAATCATAAGAAACAAATGTGGTTGTTAAATAGGCCAAAAGAATGAATTAAACAGCTGTTCAAAACCTTGAAAGCTGTTTGAAAAATGAAAATATAGTTGCTGTGCTGATTTTATAAAAATCATATAAAATCATAGAAAATTCGTTAGAAGGTGTACCTTATATGCTTGCGAAGGTATTGAAGTTTTCTACGATCCATCTTTGAACATGTTAATCTAGTTCGGACTTTGAATGGGTCATAATGGTCAATTACAGCAGCTGTATAGAAAATCGCTGCACATTAATAATGTCATTATTAATCCAGAAAAAGACATATGATTGCGTATACTTGATTTAGTCATGCCACCGTAAGTTACGGTGGAGCTGATATGATTACGATGGTTACATACTGAGTTACGGTGGACCCAGAAACAAAGTATATTTTATTTAGTTTAAATTCCCGGACTCGTTTAGACACGTTTTAAACCCCGTTTGACTAAAGTATTTCATGTTTATGGAATATAGGTACTTTTGGATGCCGGAAGACGATCAAGCTCAGCGAAGAACCGAACACGATAAAGATACACGCTTCCGCACTTTGCCACGTTGTAAATTTTAAACAACGAATTCGATCACGTTATGTAGAATAACTTATGATTTGTAAAACTTTTAGTAAACCCGTATTTCCGATGTATATGTAATCGTAATTACATGATTGTTTTCGTAAAAGATTCATTAAACCTTAAATTATAAGAACGGGTGTTACAAGTTGGTATCAGAGCCTTGGTTTAAGAGATTCGAGTATGGTGGGGAGGAACCATGCTTGGACTTAAACCTTATGCTCTTGACAAAGAATAGTGTTCGGTTCGAGGCTTGATCACAAATCCGGTAAGTACAAGTACGTTAATAGTTAGTATGCTAAAGTGTTGTAAACAACACATAGGGCTATCGTGTGGTATATGTTACCCCAATTTAAATGATTGATATGGTTGACGAAAATACGCGCGTTGACGCGTATAGTAGAAAAAGCCTTGTATTATAATACGGGCGATTATTGAAGTTGACATTACTAACTCTTGTGAATGTTTTAATTGAAGGACACTCGCGTCTGAAGATGACGGGAGTTGAATGAATTATGGATATGATGATGGAACGGTCCGAGGTATGATAGGAAGACATACTCATCAAGGACCAAAATCGCGTAACGGTCGCGAACAAGACTAATGACAAGAGAAGCCCGTTAGGGCAAGCATTACCAGGTGCACACTTTTAAATTTAATCGTACGAGTCGTTATATGCAACAAACACGTAAGTAATAACGGTTGCATACACATATGATAGAACTTGGAAAACCTGATTTCCAAGAGAAATTTAATAGGAAATGTGTTATTCACAATGATGAATAACAAATGAATAACAAGACTTGTTTATATAGAAACTTGGACGAGAGTGATCATCCAAGTAAATATTCTCAATATAAATCCTATTGAGAAAAGTAATGATCACATCAATGAATGTGAATAAATGTTTATAAAAAGGGACATTGTACATGTTCAAGGAATAAACGACTAAAACTAATAATTGTTAACTAACAATTAAATAAAGTTTTACCAAATGAAACCATAAACATGGAGATAATTTGAGGAGTTACTTACATGGGACGTGATGTGGTAATTATAATAAGGTCACGCGTACCACGTGTTGATCGCTTACTCTGGCCAAGTAAGTAGTGAACACATGATAGCATGAGCTTCTTATAATGAGCGCAGTTATGTCCGATGTAGTAAGGTCAAGATGAATGAAATTTAAAGGATCCTTAGGGTCAAGAAATCTCATGGGCATACTCGTATAAATGGTTTTCGTGGGAACCATAAAAACGATATATGGCGCACATAGAAATAAAAGACCCAAGGAAATTCGTGACATAAGTCATTTTTGATAAAAAAAAACCATGGTAGACAAAAAGGGCATTGTAAAACCAAAGTATAAATGACCCGCGGGGTCATAGAAACAAAGGTATTGCCCACATGGGGAAAAACGATCGAAAACCATGGTAGACAAAAAGGGCATTGTAAAACCAAAGTATAAATGACCCGCGGGGTCATAGAAACAAAGGTATTGCCCACACGAGAAAAACGATCAAAATCGTTGACTTTGGTCGTAGTAAAGAAATGATGATGATGATAATCATCATTCATAGTTTAAAAGACTGTCAAGGATGGTCAAATAAAGAATAAAGGTTTGGTTGAATAAAAGCGAGGGCTTCCGCAAAGACAACCAAACAAATTAAAACGAAAACTTGATGTATACCGGAATGCTTGCACTAATAATGACTTCGGTAAAGTACCCGGTTAATGGGTAAGGATTTAAACACATGCGTAAACCGAGAAACGAGAACACGAATTTAAAGTCAAAAGACTCGGATTATGAGTTATGACTAAAAGACCATAAAATTTCGTAAACAGAAATTTTGATAATTATATTCAACTATTTTGAGATTGAACGGGTTGAATAAAGTATAATGCTTGAAGGCATAAGTAAGCGCAAGCCGGATAACGGTAAGCTTGAGACAAATGATTTTCAAACGTAAAAAGAGTGCTTTGACACCAAATATATATTTTAATAAGACACGAGTAAAAAGAGTGATCTACGGGATCAACATAACCTTTAGGGTTATAAATAAATGAGAGATCTACGGACTAAAACGACCCACGGGTCATGATTAGAAAGAAGTTATAGGGACTTCGCCCTAAAGAGGTGAATGTCGAATCAAAAATAGCCCGTAAGGCTAAGTGATAAAACCTACGGGTTAGATTGGATAAAGCGAGGAAATCAGTTAAGAATCCCCGCATAAAACTAAGACTGTAAAGGATTAAATTACGGACTGTCAATATCCGGGTATGGATGATTGACACAAGTTAAAGAAAAGATCCTAAAACTAAAACTTCGGTTTTAGTAAGAAATAATGTTTTTACAAACATAAATTCTGATAGGAATTTAAATAGTAAGCATGAAAGATACAAGTCTTGACACTGATAGGCGCAAGATGATATATTCGAAAAGTGATATTTTCAAAAATGAAAGGTTGATACAAATTAAACATGATGTGACACGATCACGGTTAGGAAATGTAATGTGAAGTAAAATCACATTATAACCAAGCGAGTGATAAAAGTAACTGAACTAATAAGACTAGTTAATGAGACTGGTTAAGGTCACCAATTCAAATCAAGAAAATTTGGTTTGCTTGTAAGCGGTAGATTCGGTATAGCTGAACCGAATAGATAAATTTGAAAACAAAAGAATTTGTTGCTAAAAGTAAAAGATTTCACTAAAGATCTTTAAACGGGTCAAAATAACGGATTCGTAAGAAATTCGATAGTATATGAAAGCGATGGATATCGCTAAGTTAACTAAACTAGTGGAAATAACGAGATTACGTTATTTTAAGTTGCACTAAGTCATATGAGATACGTAGACAATTAGTGACCAAAAAGATGTTACCATGCTTATCTGGTAATACTAATAATTGGTTAAAAGTATAAGTAATGTTTAAATAATATCTCAGATCAAATACATTGAGTTTAAACTCAATGAATTATGTAAGAAAAGGTTTCGAGGACGAAACCGCTTCAAGGGGGGTAGACTTGTAACACCCCAAAAACGGGTTTGGTAAGCAAACCACGTTAATATTACTGACGGGTAAAATACCGTTAGTGGTAAAAAAAAATTTACCCGGTAAATATTAGGATTTAAATAATTAATCCTAATAATAAACAAAAAGTGAATAAAAAGCTTTTAAGAAATAAAGTGATAGAAGGCCCGAGTTAACGGGACCTGAAATAAACTTGGTTATAGAATTCCCGAACCCACTAATTTAACTAGGAATGTTTAACCTAGTTAATAAGTGGGGAATATTGTTAGAAATAAGTAGGTTGTGCCCTACTTAATTAACTAACCAAATTAGAGGGGCCAATAGTGTTAAAATTGAAACTTATATTATTGATTTTAATTAAAAATAAAAACAAAACACCCCATTTGGGGGTTCTGGTCGATCAAGAATGAGCAGGGGCGACACCCCACTCTCAAACCCTAGAAAAGTTCACTAAAACTCTCAATTGGAGGTGCAAATCTGGTCCAAAACGAAATTCGAGCATAGATTATTGATCATCATCACAAGAGGATTACAAGGTATGTAAAATTTGATGAAAACTCTCAACTTGAAAATCTCACGAAATTAGGAAATCTGAAAATTGATGATGCATGTTTGTTAATTGCATGGAATAGGAACAATATAGTGTCTAGGAGTAAGCCCTAGACAAGTATATGTCGAAATCATGCTTAGCTCAAGTTTTTGTTGATACTAAATTCATGTATGGGATGTTTTTATGGTTTTGATTGCAAAAAAATAGTGTTATGATGTCAAGAACAAGCTTAAATTGAAAGCTGAATTCAAATGAGTCTTGATCAGAATTTACAGCCGATTTGTATTGGCTGTAACCTGGACAAAAAGTGATAAAATAATGTGTTTCTTGAGTCTAGAATGTAATTACAGGAAATATCTTTAAAACCCACTGGAATCGCATTTTTCGACGAAAATCGAGCGTTTTATGAATTTTTCCGTATCAAAGGTTCAAGCTGCGTTTTCTGACAGAAATTGCAGCCCATCACGAATGTCATAACTCAATTTAGGAATTGAGTTATGATCTCAAATTCTTACTGTAGAAAGTTTTAAGCGATTAAAAGAATCGCCAATTGGAATTTCGTCAATCGGATAAACGAGGAATTTTTAATGAATTTTTCCGTAAGCTGCAGTCAGAAGTGACGAATCTGATTGCAGCTTAGTAAATGAATTTTCACGAATTTTTGGTAAAGAGTTAGATCTTGAAATTTTAACTCAAGGGCTAACCCTCCGAGAGGTACGCCACATAAAAAAATCATAATTTTTGAAGACTTGTAAACAGGTTAAACAAGTCACCAAAAACAGCCAATTTTCATTGATATGAAATGCATAAATGAAATCGCGGCTTACTAAGTTAGTATGTAAAAATTTGATTTTTGTTAAGAGTTCGGATGAAATATGCCTAAGTGAGTTCAATGAACCAAATGTGCATATGAATATGTTGGTAAGTCAATTGACTTTTAAAAAGTCAAACTAACCAATGATAAAGTCAAATAGTAGTTTCGACATAGAAAATACGTGAGGTGGAATAGTCGTGAATTGAAATGACTAATCTAACCACCTTGTGAATGATGATAGTTTGACGCGTAACAAGCTAGGCGGAAGCTTGATGAGGGAGCGGATCAAACAAATCAAGAAGGAAAGGAAAAGCATAGTTCGGATGCGAGGTAAGTATAGCTTACACTAGTCATATAGTTTAGAATGTCCTTTTGTTGTTTTGATTTCGAACAAGACAAATGAAAAAGTTGAGATATGGTGTTTCCGGCGTGTAGTCGTACGGAACAAGATAACCAATAAGGGTAAAATTGAAATTTGGACACTTGTTGACAATAATTATTGGTTTTGAAAGATACATATTTCGTAAGCCTTATTAGGCCAAAAAGCGTTAAGAGGTGAATTATAGTTAAAACGACCGTGCAGTGTAAATCGGAACGAGTCGTGTAGACGAGATGGCAATAAGCTTTATCTCGCCAATATTATCGGTCATTTAGACCAACGGGTCAAAAGGTGAAAATATTACTTTTGACAATATCGACTAATGGTTTGATGAGTTGTTTGATTTCAGAAATAAATATCGAGTGGATATTTACATCGCTATTACTTAGTAGATATTGAGGCAAGGTACTTAAATGGGTCAATGTAATGATCCGAGCCAGGTACGCATAATAAGATAACTCTCATTTAAATGTAAGGCTAATGAGAGTTAAACGAAGTCTAAAATAAGATTTTGGTTACCTTAATAGGTAAACCAAATGTTACGGACGATGGTCATTATGTTTGTTATAGGTTTCTAACCATTACCAAGAGTTTAATAAGGGTTTTAGCCATGGAAATGGGTTGCATTTGATGGTTTGGTTCGAATTTAAAATGACCCTAAACATGATTTCCGCAGCTTTTTATACGGATTTCGACTAATCTTTAAAAAAATCATATAAAATCAACCGTTTATCCGATTTGGGTGTTCTATACCTTTTCGGAAAGCTTATGAAGTAAATTTTTACTGTTTTCAATCATAAGAAACAAATGTGGTTGTTAAATAGGCCAAAAGAATGAATTAAACAGCTGTTCAAAACCTTGAAAGCTGTTTGAAAAATGAAAATATAGTTGCTGTGCTGATTTTATAAAAATCATATAAAATCATAGAAAATTCGTTAGAAGGTGAACCTTATATGCTTGCGAAGGTATTGAAGTTTTCTACGATCCATCTTTGAACATGTTAATCTAGTTCGGACTTTGAATGGGTCATAATGGTCAATTACAGCAGCTGTATAGAAAATCGCTGCACATTAATAATGTCATTATTAATCCAGAAAAAGACATATGATTGCGTATACTTGATTTAGTCATGCCACCGTAAGTTACGGTGGAGCTGATATGATTACGATGGTTACATACTGAGTTACGGTGGACCCAGAAACAAAGTATATTTTATTTAGTTTAAATTCCCGGACTCGTTTAGACACGTTTTAAACCCCGTTTGACTAAAGTATTTCATGTTTATGGAATATAGGTACTTTTGGATGCCGGAAGACGATCAAGCTCAGCGAAGAACCGAACACGATAAAGATACACGCTTCCGCACTTTGCCACGTTGTAAATTTTAAACAACGAATTCGATCACGTTATGTAGAATAACTTATGATTTGTAAAACTTTTAGTAAACCCGTATTTCCGATGTATATGTAATCGTAATTACATGATTGTTTTCGTAAAAGATTCATTAAACCTTAAATTATAAGAACGGGTGTTACAGTTTCTCAATTAGCCTACTACTTCTCACATGATCCTTATCCTATATATATATATATATATGGTGGGAGTTGGCTACAAAGTCCATTTTTCCTACAAAGTGTACAAAGTCATAAAACACCATAATTTCAGCCATAGAACACACTCAAAACCCACAAATAACAAAGTGAAGATTACTAAAACGTCATACTTGTGGGTTTTGTGTTGTGTTTTTAATGATAAGGCTTTAATTATCGAATGACTAACATTAGTGTGTTTTTGTTGATTATCATGTTGTGTTTTATATTCGTAGTTCTATGATGGTGTGTTTTAGTGATCTTCACTCTGTTATTTGTGGGTTTTGAGTGTGTGTTTTATGGCTGAAATTGGGTTGTTTTATGACTTTGTACACTTTGTAGGAAAAATGGAGTTTGTATCCGAACCCTACCCTATATATATATATATATATATAGGGTCAGGATTTATAGAAAACGGTGGAAAGTGTGAGAACGGTGAGAACGCTTATGGATCGTCCGATCAAAACAATCTATGGACTAGATTGGCGCGGTGGCGTTTTCGTAAATAACACCAATTCTATTAGGTGGACGCACTTCATTAAGGGTAAAAGGGTATTTAGACTTCTCTACCATAAACGTCAAACTAATGAATTAAACGCCATTACGGGCCAAAACACATCCTATATAAACAAAACATCTCAGATATTCATTAAACACACCCCGAACCGGAAACGCCATATTTACTACTATATACCATTCATATTAGAAACGCCAAAAAAAACCCAAAATATCAAACACACCAACTAAAAAACGCCATATTTTACTATATACCAATCATTTTAGAAAACGCCAAAAACTCAAACATCAAAGATTCCAAAAATCGACGTTTCTTTTAGATACACCATTTCCTCAGTAAAACGCCAAAATGGCAAACATCGTTTCTTGTATATTCAATATTGTTCTACGCGAAGTTTCGCAGAATGCATTCTTGGCTGAGGTGCTGTGACTCAATAACATTTTGCTGCATGAGATGGACAAATCTTCAACAAAAAGATGATGGTGTCAGACTTATGTCATTTTTTGTATTTTGTCCTTGATGAACATTATAATGGCATGAAGAGACGAATGACACTGATGAGTGGTTTGAAGATGAAGATGAACTTCAAACAAAAAAAACACGTCATTTTGTCCTTTCAAACAGCCACAAAAAAGCTAATTCAACAACAAAAACACAAAATGAAGCATGCCAAAGTCAAACCGTCAGTGAACATGTTTCAAAGAAGAAAGAGACCGATGACAGTGAGATTTGGAAGATGAATTGTTTCTATTTTTATTTTTTTAATTTTCTTTTTCTGTTGTTTGTTATGTATTTTTCAGCTAAGAACAAAAAATACATTATTTTAATAAAAACGCCAAACAGACATAATGATTGTGAAACGTCGTCATGTCATAAAACGCCAAAAACTCCCAAACTATAATAAAAGTAATTTGGACAAGTATTATTAAAAGCGAAAAATGTAAAAAAAAAAAAAAAAACCAAAAACTACCTTAAGCCATTAAAAAACGCCAATATTGGAAGATGTCACGTCTATCACCCTAAAAACTCATAAAAAACTGAACAAAAACAGTAAAAATACACACAGTAACTGAAAAAACGGCTACTTTATTAATAGCATTTATTATAAATAAAATCCCGCCTAAACTACACGCCAAAAACATCCTATAAGAGAGACGTCACTATACAATCAATTGGTCACACCAAAAAACAACGCCATGTTTCCTAGAAACCACTCACTTTAAAACATCAAAAAAAATAGTTAAAAAAGCCACAAATGGGAAACCTCGTTTCTTCTATATTGAGTATTGTTCTGAATGAATTTTCACTGAATGGATTCTTCTCTGAGGTGGGTATCTCTATAAGCTTTTGCTGAATGAGATGAACAAATATTCATGAAAAAAAGACTGATGACACTGATATGTCATCATGTTACTTTGTTCTTGATGGATATATGGATGACATGAAGGAATAAATACACTCGAGCAGGCGTTGATCTTCAACATGTCACCAAACAAGTATATATCAAACCACAATACAGTATGCCACTAAAAATAAGTATCTTCTAAAGACGGGCATTATGTAGAAAAATAAGGATCTACATAAGGTATTCAAAACATGTTTAAAACGCCAAAAAGGTTAAAGTAGAAGAGACTGATGACAGTGAAACTTTGGATAAGAAATTAGATTAGAATTTTTAATTTTTTTTCATTTTCTATTGTTTGTTATCTAATTCTCTGTTGTTTATTATCTAATTCTCTACTAATAAAAAAAATTGAGTATAAAACGCCAAAAACTACAAACACCAAAACGCCTGATAATATGAAAATTGTGAGAACGGATGTCACACACCAACCGATGGCGGAAACATCGGGATGAGACGAACAAATAGCTCAAAAGAATCATAACACTATTGTGACAATATAGATTAAATCAAATTTTATAAATTCTAAAATGTCATACAAGATTCATACATTGAATCAAAAATAGTTCAAAACATTGTTTATTCTAGATGGGTTTCTAGGTTCATCCTAGCTTGTTTCTTCATCACTTCGTCTATCAACCTGCAACATGTATTAAAATAACATCAACAAAATGTTGGCGAGTATACAAGTTTGATACATAGCATAGTAGAATAAAATATTTAAATGTGCTCATATCCAACATGAATAAGATGATACTAGTTAACAGTTATGCCGAAATGATGTTACTCTACATGCTCAAACCAAAGTTTCCAACGCAATTAAAGTGCCTATCCAAGAGTCTAGCAGGATGGTTAACATGTTTAACTTAACAGTACCCAAAAGAATAGCGGGCAGGGCGTTACAACCTATAGCGCTATAATTGTTAAGGTAGGCTTGCTCGAAGTTAAGGAGCATATAGCCATGAAGTGTTTACATTAGCATCACATGTATAACAAGAATCAAACATTTCATGTGTAATTTGGATAGAGTGTGAATAAATAAAGTTTAACGTGTTTGTGAATTTGAATATGAATACAAGTTGCACCCAAGAGTGTTTAAAATGAAAATGAGATCATGTATACTCACAGTTTTGTGTAGGAAGTACACTTAACCGCGAGGAAAGTTGGTGGAGTCTCGAGATCACGAGTGGTTGCGTTTGCGATTCCGCAACGAAGAGATTATTTCAGTCGTGACTTCGGACGTCTCCGGCGAGAGTACGGGTCCTCCGGTAAAACTCCGGCGAGCGTGAAGGTGGTTCCGACTACGACGAACAAAACACCAAAAACCAGAATTTAGATGTTGTGTGTTTTCGTTGTTCGTGAGTTACTGTTTCCGGCGACTTCGAACAAGGCGAAACGCTTATCTCCAGCAACGTTTCGAACTCCAGCAAGGGTGTACGGTTCAGCAAACTATGTTGTGGGGGTTGTGAGGGTGTTGTTATGTAGAACTTACTTCCTCAATTTATAGCTCTTGGTTCTTGTTTTTCTTTGGAATTCTTATAAACTTTTCGAAACAAAACAAGACACGAAAGGAAGTTTCGAAATCGGAAAAAAAGGAAAGGATTAGAGAGTGTGTATGTTTATAGATCCATATACGTCCAGGTTCTTGATTGATCGAGTAAATGGAAACTCGGAATCAGAATGTATATCCTGGATTATCAGCGAACAAGGAAGGAATTGGTCGCTGTGTTTCGTTTTTTGGCGGCAAAGGGGAAAACGAAATTTACGGAGATTATAAAGGTTTTACGTTTATAAACCAACTAGATATCAAGACTTGTTGGAGTGGTAAGCGTGTTTTTTGGTCAGTGGGTGAACCCGGGTTCTAGTCCAGCGGTTCATTTTTTTTTTTAGTTTTAAAAATCCAGGTTTCCTTTATACTTTTCCGTAATACACAAATAGTCCCTGTTTAGTTCAAGTTCAAATATATGCATAAATAGTCCCTTTAGATTAACTAACTATTTTATAAACCAAATTATTACTTTGTAATTGATTATTTACACAAATTAATAAACTAAAAAAAATAAATAACTATTTTTGATAGTTAAGTTAAAAGTAAAAAAAAAATGCATCAACGGCAATTTAATTCGCGAACAAAATTTTCGACGTTTCAAAGGTCTAGGATCCAAAATTTCAAAACGTGTCGGATTTTGGGAACCCAATTTGACGGATGTTACAGTCTCCCATACTTTAGGAGATTTCGTCCTCGAAATCTAAGAGGAAGACTTGTGAAAAGATGACATCTAAGGATTCAATAGAGAGAATAGATGAGAGTTGATTATAATGTTTGTTTAAGAAAATTGTTTTCATGAATGCATCACATAGCATATAGTTTCACATAGCATATAAAATGTTCAATTAGTTTCACATAGCATAATCATGAATTTCACGTAGTGTAACCTAGATAAAGAAAGCATCGTAAATTTAGTTTGTTCGCGAGAGATCATTATTATTTGTTTAAATTGCGAAAATAGTGCGATTCGTGTCTCCAATCTTGCAATGAAAGTAATGTTCAAATATAAAGTTTCATTGAGAACGAAGAAGAGTTGGTAACTACCTCTGAGGTAAGGAAATCACCCCTAGCTCATTGGTGAAGTTGGAATGTGAGCGGAGCTAATCGTCAAGGTAAGGAAATCACTCCTATCTTAATGATAAGTTTCCATTTTTGGGAATATGAGTATTAGCATAAAAATTTTGAACAATCCACATGACATACTTAGTTAACAAGATTAACGTATCACTGGCATGTGAATAAACAGGTCAACCCATCGTGTATCGCAATTGAATGACTTAACGTGACCTCTCATTCACGGGTGGTGCGCTACTACTATAGCACTACGCATAGTGTTATACATGTTAAGGTGCGGCTTCTTATGAAGTTAATGACAAGTTTATCACATAAGAATAACCAGTGACACGAATCCAGTGTAACATATTAGCATGCAAGATTGAAATGATATATCGTACATGTAACACCCCAAAAATATAAAACTTTGTGTTTATTATAAAGTGTTAATTTAGCAAGAATCAACTAACTAGGAACCTGTAACCCAGTTAGTTACAAGTCTTGAAATAACTTAACACTAAGGTTAAAACACTTAAACTTAAAGTTAAATGATAAGTTGAGGGACCAAACTAGTCAAAACTGAAAGTTAAATACTAAATTAGTAAACAAAACACAAAAAAAACCACACAATGGTGGGTGGGCATCGATCGAACAGGAGAGAGGGCGACCAGGAGTTCTCTCCAAACCCTAGCTTCACATAAAATTCACAAATTGAAGCCCTCAATCCACTCCAAATCAGGTTCTAAACACAAATTAGAGATCACCTAGTTGCAGGGATCAAAAGGTATGTAAAATTTTTGGTGTTTTGATTCGAGTTCAGTTTTAGGTTAAATGAGAAAATCAGGAATTGAGCTTGAATATGTGTTGCATGGTTGAATCTTGAAGTAATATGATGTCTAGAGTTAAACTCTAGAGGATTCTTGTGAAAACCTTGCATGATACTTGTAGGGTTTCATAATCACCATTGTAGGTGATTGATGAGCTTGAAGAAACTTGATAAATGCTAAAATTATAACTTTGTTCTAGCACAATCTGAATTTAAGAAGTAATTTCAGAAATATTGATGTTAGGATAAGTGTAAAGTTGACTAATTGAAGTGAAACTAGACGATAATTACAAGTCATAAACTTGGTGATGATTATGTGAAAATCTGACCCGCTAGGTGTTTGTTGAAATGCCTAAGTGAGGATTAAAATGTTAAAAGTTGGGTAAAAACGCAAATTTGATCATTGTAGAGAATTATGCGTTAAAGCTTATGAAAGAGTTCTAAACTGGTTGTGAATTGAACTCTTTAGGCAAAGAATCCGGAACGTCAAGCGGACACGCCGGGGGAGATACGCGCTTGAAGGGGGTGCTCTAAAGGTATGTAACTTGACCCGTTACATTAAATGAATTGTTGTTAAACTATGAATAGTCGCATTGTAGAATAGAAGCTGTGTTGATTTAGAGATCATAATTGTTACTTGAATTAATAAGGTTAGAATTAATAAGGAACCGTTTGGTAGTCATCATATTGGAGGATTTCCACAAGATGAGCCAACGGATCGAATAATAGTGTAAATTGTAGTATTGGTGTTTTAACTAGTTAGTAATGGCGATAACCATCACAAGAGCATTAAACCATGGGATTGGTAAGGAAATGCAGGTGATACTAAGCCCTGGAAGATGGGCATAAAGCGCCAAAGGCTTACTAGTAAAAAGTTAGTAAAATGTGTAGAGTTAGAGTGGGTCGAATAAATGCATAGTGACATTTAATCGTTCGGTCCGTAAGTTAAATTTTCGGTATATTAGTTGTAATGAGCATGATCGTCATGGATTTACAGACATATAGGAAAAGAGTCGCCTAAAACGACATGTGGATTTGGGCAAAACAAACAAAATCAGTCAAAGAATAAACTTCCAGAGACTACCGTAAGTTACGGTAGTACCGTAACTTACGGTAGAGACAAAAATGCTACGGTGGTTTTCTCCTGCTTTACGGTGGAACCAAAGTCTCCCAGGAGCTACCGTAACTTACGGTGTCTACCGTAAGTTACGGTAGAGCCCTGACATTCATGTTGAATTTTGCATATCATTGTTAAATCGAATACGTTTTAATCGTAGTTTCGATTATGTAATATTTCTGAGAGCTCTAATACTAAATTTTGTTAAAAATCTCCAGCTTTTAGGTATTGCAAATATGTGGATTGACGATCAAGTGATGCTTCAAGAACCGAACACAAAACTTTTGGATGTTTCCGCACTATTCTGATCTAGTTTAATTATGTAATTTTATAAACACTACTGAATGACTTATGTTTGAAATTACTGATTTGACTATGTTAAGTACTATGAAGTATAACTTAGTTTACCAACTAAGTTCTTGTTAACTATAAATTTTCTTTTTACAAATACCGCATTTCTTATGATTAAATAGTGAAATTATAAGACGGGTGTTACAAGTTGGTAATCAGAGCTTAAGGTTGTCAACAAGTGTTCGGTTCAAGCTTGATCGATTGTCCGGTAAGAATTAATGTATTATTTTAATGGATTATATCTTATGTAAGAAATGAGATGTGAATGGATGTTCATGGGAAGAGTGTGTTAACTCACTCAAACCCGGAAAGTGCACCAAAAGTGAATGGTTAAAGCAAGTTAGGAACTTGGCTAAACCGAAGCAAATAAAGCTATGTTATAAATGAAATGTTTAACGTTTAATGCAAACATTTTAGTTAAAAGATGTCGGAAAGAAATGATAATGATACGGTGCCGAAGGTCACCGAACAGATGAAAGAAATGTCCAGTGTAACTGAGAGCGAATTAGCATCTCAATTAACTGAAGAGATGGAAGCTAAAATTTCTGAAGAAGTCGGAAAGGCAATAGAAGTCAGTCTACCGCAGTTCGCTGAGAGACTACAAACCACAATTTTGCTAGCAGTAGAGGATATGATAACTGAATTAAAAGATAGTCTTTCATAAGAAAAAGATGACGGGAGTGAGTCGGATGTGGACCCAAGACCCGTAAAGAAATCAAAGCCTGATACCCCGAAAGAGAAGACAAGGTCTTCCCACACGACAGCCGCGGAAGCTAAAGCTGAACCTGATGTTGTTCCAGGTATGCTTATTACAAATTTAATTCCATTATAAATTTTATTCAATACTAGTGTGAATAATAGTTACATAGGGGCATACATGAGTAGTCAAACGGGCAAGTTATATGAAAGAAATATATATGCATAAGAAAATAAACAATGGTGACTTGGTGAGCATGTGAAACCAAGGCAAAAGTAATCACGATCAATATCGTCATGGGAAGGAGTGTGCGTACACTCGAACCCGGGAACTTAATAAAGTGAATAACTGATGTATTGGGAGGGAGTGTAATAACACCCGAACCCAGAAATTTGCAACAAAATAAATGACAAGGACAAGGTTATAGACTTGGCCAAACCAAATAAAAACATGTAGAAACATCGTTCATATTGATAAACGATGAGGGTAAATTCCATATAACGACATGGAATGATAAAATGAAATGAAATGATTTCTAATATTGTTACAATAATATGGCGTCAACTATAGTTGACGACTATACGGTATCCCTCATGAATGAGGAGATACGCGAAGAGATCTATGGGAAAGTCGGAAAGGCTACTGAAGTCGTTTAATCTAGAATAATGAAAAGGTTACAAGTCAAACAAGATAAATAAAAGAATAAAATATGCGATTGAATAAAGGCGATGGATTTCGCTAATACGACTAGATAAATCTAAATGAAGTCTAAATGCATGCCGAAGTGGTTGCTTTGATAATGGTGTCAGTAAAATGCCCGATGGATGGGTATGATTTCAGATATATGCGTAAACAAAGAGACGGGAACGCGGATTAAAAAGACGAAAGACTCGAATTTAGAGTTGTGACTAAAAGACAACAAAATTTCGCAAAACATAAATTTTGAAAGTTATGTTCAACTATTTCAATATTGATAGGGCTGAATAAAATATAATACTTGATATTCCAAGTAAGCGCAAACCGAATAGTGAAAGTGCGAAATATTACTGAATCTATGTGATAGGTCGTAAAAGCGTATAGAAAGGAAAATGCAAACCAATGAAACCGAAGTGTTAAAAATAGTAAGATAAAGAACCCGGGTAACGGGTTGGAAGGAAAGTAGGGGCACAAACCAAACAACGGGACGAGTGGGATAAACAGTCGTGAATACGACGTAAGAAGTCAAAGAGTTGGAAAGATAATCCGAAAGAAAATGAGTGTAGCATTAGACTATGATTAAGGTCAAATGAATTTCAAAAGTGAAAATAAATTATTCTAAACATAAAAAGGGGCGCCTTGAAGCCATATGTATATATATACAATTAAATAAAGACACAAGTAGAAAGTGATATACGGGATCACTATAAACTTCGGATCATAAACAATATAAAGGTCTACGGGATCAAAGTGACCATCGGGTCACAAATACGAAGAAACAAACTATAGGGTCTCACCTTAAAAAGGTGAAGATTTAATAAAATAGCATACGAGGCAAAGTGAAGGAATCTACGGGTCACTTGGGATTAAGCATGAGGACTGGTTACGATTCTCCGCGCAATATAATAACGGAAAAAGAATAAATTCTTGCCGTCAATCCCTAGATATGAGTAATTGACATAAGTAAAATAGATAGACGTTAAACTAAAATTCAATTTTAGTAAGAAGTGGCGTTTAACAAATATGAATGTTATAGAGAAATCAGAACATAGCTAATATTAATGAATGTAGATCTCAACACCGATAGGTGTGAGACACTATGTTCGAAAGAAGATTCATGATAATGAAGAGCTAATGAAAACTTAGACATGATGTGATGCGATGCGATGCGATCATAGTCACAAAAGTGACATAGAAATACAGAATATAACCATGTCGTAACGCGAGCTATGGGATAGGAAATCATAAACTCATGTGAGACCGAATATAACAATATGGAAGACCCGGATTATGGGCATAAAATGATGATGATTAATTAATCTAGCCGACAAGACCATCCAGAGTCAAAAAAAAAATAGTGATGCGATTTACACAAAACACTTGTCAATGTAAGATTAGTATGGGGCGAACATGTTGATGAACTCATACTATTGAGTGGTCAATTGACAATTGGGTCAATTAGGTAACAAAATAAGAAATACAAGATAAAAGTTACAGTCCATGAGGACTTACTCGTGAAAGACACATGCGGATGACAACTTTTGACTAGAAGAAACAATGACTTAAAAATGAAATTAAGCTAGTTGGGTCCAAACCAAAGGACTACTTAAGGAAGGTTGTCAGAAGTATATACTAATGAAATAGTGGCGTGACACGGAGTACCGGTATCCATTGTGTCCGACAGAGATACTCGGTTTACTTCAAACTTTTGGCGCGAATTCTAAGAACAAATGGGAACTAAGTTGTTATTTAGCACCACGTACCATCCACAAAAGGATGGACAAAGCGAAAGAACGATACAGACGTCAGAAGATATGTTACGGGCGTGCATTATCGATCTTGTGGATAGCTGGGATGTCTATCTGCCATTGGTCGAATTTTCATATAATAACAGTTACCACGCAAGCATCGGTATGGCTCCGTACGAGATGCCTTACGGTATAAAGTGCCGGACCCCGATGTGTTGGGGTGAAGTGGGTCCACGTGAACTTGCCCACCAGGATATAGTTCGAGCCACTAATGGAAAGATTGATGTGGTTCGAGCACACTTGAAAGCGGCTCAAGACAGACAAAAGTCGTATGCGGATAAAAGGAGGAGACCGATCGAGTTTCAGGTTGGCAACAAAGTCATGCTTAAAGTATTCCCATGGAAGGGGGTTATCCGGTTTAGAAAGAGAGGAAAATTAAGCCCGAGATTTATTGGGCCATTTACAATTTCCGAAAGAGTAGGGAAAGTAGCATACCGCCTTGAACTACCGAAAGAATTAAGCAGAATTCATAGCACATTTCATGTATCACATCTTCGGAAATGATTAGCAGATGAAACAACCTATATCCACTACGATGACATCGAGATGGATGATAGACTAAACTATGTGGTGAAGCCCATCTTGATTTTGGATCGTAAGGTGAAAACCTTGAGGAATAAAGAGATCAATCAAGTAAAGGTTAAATGGGAACACAAGAAGGGTTCGAATACCACATGGGAATCCGAAGAGGAGATGCAACGGCTCTACCCTTCATTAATTGGTACGTAATTCGGTTTCGGGGACGAAACCCCTTTAAGGGGGGTGGACTTGTAACACCCCAAAAATATAAAACTTTGTGTTTATTATAAAGTGTTAATTTAGCAAGAATCAACTAACTAGGAACCTGTAACCCAGTTAGTTACAAGTCTTGAAATACTTAACACTAAGGTTAAAACACTTAAACTTACAGTTAAATGATAAGTTGAGGGACCAAACTAGTCAAAACTGAAAGTTAAATACTAAATTAGTCAATTATCAGGTCCTGAAATAGTACAAGAAACTACCGACAAAATTACTCAAATAAAGGAAAGGTTAAAGACGGCTCAAGATCGCCAGAAGAGTTAGGAGCCATAATTTTTGCTCTTAAGATTTGGAGACACTATTTGTATGGAAGTAAGTTTACTATCTATACAGATCATAAGAGCTTAAGATACATATTTGGGCAAAAATAATTGAATATGAGGCAAAGAAGATGGATGGAGATTCTAAGTGACTACGACTGTGATATTCAATATCACGAAGGAAAGGCAAATGTAGTTGCAGATGCCTTAAGTCGTAAGTATCATGAAAAGCAAAAGCGAGTTTGTGCTCTTAGATTAAATCTTCAGTTAGATTTAATTGAACAACTGAAAAGCATTCAAGAAACAGCAATCAAGGATGATGCTGAAGGAATGAAAGGAAGAATAAAGGAATTAGAACGTGGAGCTGATGTAATTTGGAGATTCCACAAGAAAAGAATTTGGGTACCTAAGCAGGGGAAATTAAGAAATAAGATTTTAGAAGAAGCCCATAAATCTAGGTATACCATGCATCCTGGTAACAATAAAATGTACCAAGATTTAAGAAATAATTTCTGGTGGATAGGAATGAAAAAGGATATAGCTAAATATGTTTCTAAGTGTCTTACTTGTTCACAAGTTAAAGCAGAACACCAGAAACCTTCAGGATTACTCCAACAATTAGAAATGCCTGTATGGAAATGGGAACTCATAACAATGGATTTTGTTACTAAGTTGCCCAAAACTAGAAAAGGTAATGATGCGATTTGGGTAATTGTGGATCGATTAAACAAATCAGCTCATTTTCTACCCATGAAGGAAACCTTCAGCATGGAAAGGTTAGCCAAATTGTATGTAGATGAAATCGTATCCTTACATGGAGTTCCACTCTCCATTGTATCGGATAGGGATAGTCGTTTCACTTCCCATTTCTGGACAAGTTTCCAGGAAGCAATGGGAACCCGACTAAATCTAAGCACTGCATATCATCCTCAGACAGACGGACAAAGTGAAAGGACGATCCAAACCTTGGAAGACATGCTTAGGGCATGTGTGATAGATTTTGGTGGAAACTGGGATGATCACCTACCCTTAATTGAATTCTCCTATAACAATAGTTATCACTCAAGCATCGAAGTTGCCCCATTCGAAGCACTATATGGACGGAAGTGTAGAACTCCAGTTTGTTGGGCAGAAATAGGAGAAGGTCAATTATCAGGTCCTGAAATAGTACAAGAAACTACCGACAAAATTACTCAAATAAAGGAAAGGTTAAAGACGGCTCGAGATCGCCAGAAGAGTTATGCCGACAATTGACGCAAGCCGTTAGAATTCCAAGTGGGAGACAGAGTACTATTGAAAGTTTCTCCTTGGAAGGGAGTAATACGATTTGGGAAGAAGGGAAAGCTTAGTCCAAGGTACGTAGGACCATTCCCAGTCATCCAACGAATAGGACCAGTTGCCTATCGTTTACAACTACCGGAAGAGCTAGCTGGGGTACATGACGTATTTCATGTATCCAACCTCAAGAAATGTTTATCAGACAAATCACTGATAGTACTCTTCAAGATGTAGAGGTAAACGAAAAGTTAAAATTTGTAGAAACGCCAATACAAATAGAAGACAGAAAGGTTAAGTTTCTCAAGCACAAGCGACTAGTGCTAGTTAAAGTCAAATGGGATTCGAAAAGAGGACCCGAATACACCTGGGAACTGGAATCGGAAATGAAGCGAAAATATCCTCACTTATTTCAACGAATCTCGAGGACGAGATTTTAAATAAGGTGGGGAGGATGTAAGGACCTTCAAAAAATGTCCCAAAACGACCCATAAATAGAAACCCAGACCCCCAAAACCCTAATCCATATCAAAAATCAAGAAAATCAAATTTCTAGTCTTCAGGCGGGCCGCGTAAAGGTAAGCTTAACCTTACACGGGCCGCGTCAAAGTAAGGTTTGACCGGATAAGCGTCCAGGACCACGTGTCATCCACGTGGCATGCCTACCCTTGACACGGATGCCCTAATCTACGAACTAGACCTCCACGCGGGCCGCGTAAGGTTCGATTGAAGGTTCACGCGGGCCGCGTGAGAACCAAATTTCAGCTATAAATAGGTTAGATCATGAGCAGTCCTCTGGTGTCGAAACCATTTCACAAAAACGAAATCTCACTGCTCAAAATTGAAATTTAAGATAGCGAGGCGCTGCTACGATACAGGGTATTAACTCGATCGCTGCTACGATTCAATGTCCGATCGATTGAAACTATCCAATGGATGTTTAAGTGCTGCCCACATTAGGGCCATACTTTGTCATTAGTCGTGAATTCGACGGATGTTTAAGTATTGCACTTTGTCATTCGTTGTGAGGGTTTTAATCTCGTGAGTTATCGTAAATGCTGTATTAGTTACTGACCTAGTTCATGTACATTGTTATTTAAATTAGTTTACAAGGCTAATCAGTAGGCTAAACTCTGCTCGTTTAAATCTGCAATGTGAGTTATTCCCTTTTATCAAAAGTATTTTACAATACTCCAAATGATTTTCCAAAGTTATAATTACAGGGATTAAGTCGTGGTTATCTTGAATCACTGGCTAGTGGGGTATTGTGCACATTACTAATTTCTCACGGTTAGGCTAATAAAACCTAACAGTGATAATCACCACTACTTGGGGAAATAGACCCAATAGTGGTATGACCATCGTCACCAGGAGGTGACACGTCGCCAGATAAAAATAAGATAGAAGCCATTGTAATCGCTCTTATGCTGTAATTTATAACCATGTGTCGTTTTATCAAATTTGAATAACTCGCCAGTATTTCCCCGCTGATAAAATATTTTTCAAAACATGTTTCAGGTGACTACTGTGAACCAAGGAAAAGTGCTACGGAGCACAAACAAAGCTTGAAGTAGTGGCTCGATTAAATAAATAAACATGTTTTGTAAACCAGGGAATTTCCTAGTAAAATTCCTCTATTGTAAACTACGGGGTTTATCCCGAATTATGAAATAAAATAATCAGGCATTTCCAGTTTTAAAAAGATCCTGTTAAATCTTCCGCTGTCAACTCAATTAATAAATACCACGGGTTTCTGTCCCGCGGCTCCTGACCGGGTAAAACCGGGGCGGGGGTTGTGACAGGAAAAGGTGGTATCAGAGCCACTGATTTAAGCCTATTAAGTATTTAAGAAATACTTAATTTTACTGATTGCCATATTGTGATTATGTGTTTTATTAACTGATTACTTATTAGTTACAGTATGGGTAAACAAAGACTTTCGGACATCTATCGTCAATTAGATAGTGTACCAAAAGATTAGGGATCTTCATCCCAATCAAATTCCTCAAGATATTCAGCAGATACAGAGGAAGAAATATTTGTTCGTAAGGCACAATTTGAGAAACCACTTACCCCTAATAAAAGAAGTTGGATTATTAGAAAAAGTCAAGAGAAAATAAAGAAGTCCCAACAAAAAGGAGTGATGAGTAATAAGGAAACTCAGAAAATAGGCAATAACCCACCATGGGAAGATAAGTTAGATGAACAATTGGCAGATCTCTACATGTTAGCCACTGTAGCAGTAAATGCTAACTTTTGATTAAACCATCAGTACCCATATCATCTATAAGCCAGAAACTTTATCCATTAAATAAACAACTTAGTAAGAAAAGATGGACTAAAATAAATTATCCCTAGTATATTTTTAATTTTCAGTTGTAATTTATAATATACAAAATCGCAATATTTCCTAGTTTCATTAATACTTAATTTTTTCAGATTGCCTTTCTGTGATTATGTGAAAATTTTAACCTAGAATTTTGTGTGTTTCTTCATATCTGCTAAACAGCATGAATGAATTATCTGAAGCTCTTCAAAATCTCAACCTCTACCCTGTTAACATAGAAGTGTCCCAAGACTTTACCGGTTATTTTGCCGATGTGGAGGAACCTATGGAATTTCAAGCCCAACCTCCGGAGAAACCTAAGCCAAAGAAGAAAAGAAGAATAGTGGGCTGGAGGCGTGTGCGCAGAAGAAAACCAGTAACTCGAAAAGTTGCCAAGATGGAGGAAACAATGAATAAAGGGAAAGGAATAGAGATTGGAGAAAGCTCCAAGCAAGCTGAGGAAATGCCATTGCAGGAAGAGCTAGATTGCATACTAGCAAATTGTGATATCCTTAAGCCTGTCAATGAAAACCTTTTCACTTATCCTGCCGAAACCCAGCTTCCAGTAAACTTGGAACCAGCCATCCCAGATCCCCTTGTCAACACCCGACCTCTAGGAGAAATGGAAGAATGGTGGACCAATGACTGGCAGTTTCAGAACCTCCTCAATAACCCTTATACTTTTTCCCCCCAGTTCGACCCAGAGCCTGCACCAAACCCACTAATGAGCAATGAGAATTTGGCTAAACTCCGCCATTTTGGCGAGGAGCTGATGGATGCAGGAAATAGAATCCGGGAGGTGGGAGAACAGATCTCCTGGAAGTACGACGAGAGGGAACGTCGTTTCTAAGATGCCAGCTGACGAGGATGGTGTGACGGCATAGTTGTGGTTGTATAATAATAAAATAATAATAGAAACATAATTATGTGAAATAACTTAAAAATAAAACTTTTGTAAGATAATCAGCGTGTACGGATGCATATTATAATATATATAAAACTATCGAACGTTGAAAAATTAACAATTTTGGCTATACTTGTTAATGCAATTATGTGTAAATTATTTATTTATGTTTGGTTATTAGTTATTTTATGCTAATCACTTATATACAATAATTACCAGATGGAACACGCTGGTAATGAACAAGTTAACGAGGTTAACCAATCTGGGCAAAACAATGAAGATCAATTTCTGAATAGACAAGATATCGAGAATATCGTAGCTCAGGGAATAGCCAACGCTATTCCAGCAATACTTGTTGCTTCCCGGAATCCAATTGAACCTCAACAAATTATTCCTAGTAAACGTACACATGGCGATAATTTCAGTAATAGTGTAAACGGAGGCGGCAACCATACTAATAACGACAACGATGGGGTGCAAGTTCCACTCCTTAAGAAAATGAAAGCTGCAACACCTGGTTGCACTTATAAGGAGTTTCTTGCCTGTAAACCGGTTGAATATGCAGGCAACGAAGGGGCGACTGCTGCACTGCGTTTGTTAGAGAAAACCGAGGCGGTGATTAAAATAAGTAAATGTGCTGAGGAAGACAAAGTCATGTACGCGTCGCATCTTTTTAAAGAAGGGGCGCTAGAATGGTGGAATACAGTACTTCAAGCCAAGGGAAGCGATGTGGCCTATGCCATAAGTTGGGAAGAATTTAAGTGGTTAGTAGAAAGAAAATTTTGTCCCGAATATGAAAAGGAACAAATGGCAAATAAATTTCTGAACCACCGGATGGTGGATGTAGATTGTCGAGGGTATACTTCGACATTCTTCGAGTATGCTAGAATGGTACCAACCCTGGCTTCGCCAGAGCCGGTACTTATTTCCCGCTATATTTGGGGATTGATTGGCGAAATCCGTGATATCGTTAAAGCTGCGAGACCTCGCACTATTGACGATGCTGTGGAATTAGCCAACACTTTGACGGATGGACTCGTGCGTACAAGAGAAGAAAATAGAAAGAAGGAGGTGGCTCAAAAGATTACCCAGGGTTTCCGTATGGGTAATCGTAGCAATTTCAAGAAAAAGGGAACTGGGCAATCTTCCACTGTTCCATTTTGTAATGCCTGTAAAAGGAAGCATTTTGGAAGATGCAAGGGGTATTGCAATTTCTGCAAAATCCCGGGGCACCAAGAAGAAGATTGCAGGAAGAAGAAAGCAACAATCTGCTATAACTGCGGAAAAGCTGGACATTTTAGGCCAGACTGCCCTAAATTGGCCAAACCAGTTGATAATAAGCTAAACCTGCAGAAGAAGCTAACAAGAAGAACGTAAGAGCCTTCCAGTTGACCACTCAGGAAGCAGAGCTAATCCCTGACACGATAACTGGTACGTTCCTAGTTCACGACGTTTATGCAAAAGTATTATTTGACTCTGGTGCAAACCAAAGTTTTATAAATACTTCATTCTGCCAAAATCGAAATTTAAGATAGCGAGGCGCTGCTACGATACAGGGTATTAACTCGATCGCTGCTACGATTCAATGTCCGATCGATTGAAACTATCCAATGGATGTTTAAGTGCTGCCCACATTAGGGCCATACTTTGTCATTAGTCGTGAATTCGACGGATTTTTAAGTATTGCACTTTGTCATTCGTTGTAAGGGTTTTAATCTCGTGAGTTATCGTAAATGCTGTATTAGTTACTGACCTAGTTCGTGTGCATTGTTATTTAAATTAGGTTACAAGGCTAATCAGTAGGCTAAACTCTGCTCGTTTAAATCTGCAATGTGAGTTATTCCCTTTTATCAAAAGTATTTTACAATACTCCAAATTATTTTCCAAAGTTATAATTACAGGGATTAAGTCGTGGTTATCTTGAATCACTGGCTAGTGGGGTATTGTGCACATTACTAATTTCTCATGGTTAGGCTAATAAAACCTAACAGTGATAATCACCACTACTTGGGGAAATAGACCCAATAGTGGTATGACCATCGTCACCAGGAGGTGACACGGCGCCAGATAAAAATAAGATAGAAGCCATTGTAATCGCTCTTATGCTGTAATTTATAACCATGTGTCGTTTTATCAAATTTGAATAACTCGCCAGTATTTCCCCGCTAATAAAATATTTTTCAAAACATGTTTCAGGTGACTACTGTGAACCAAGGAAAAGTGCTACGGAGCACTAACAAAGCTTGAAGTAGTGGCTCAATTAAATAAATAAACATGTTTTGTAAACCAGGGAATTTCCTAGTAAAATTCCTCTATTGTAAACTACGGGGTTTATCCCGAATTATGAAATAAAATAATCGGGCATTTCCAGTTTTAAAAAGATCCTGTTAAATCTTCCGCTGTCAACTCAATTAATAAATACCACGGGTTTCTGTCCCGCGGCTCCTGACCGAGTAAAACCGGAGCGGGGGCCGTGACAGAAATTCCCTTCAAGGTTTGGATATCACTCCTAACTTAAGGGTAGATTTCGTGCAAAATTTAAAGTATAGCTGAATGAAAGTCATCACCAAATGTGGGAATCACCCCTATTTTGATGAATCGTTTCGATTGTGTTATGAGAGTGTCTTCAAAGCCTCCAAGTGTGTATTATGTTAGCCTTAGGAAAGGCATGTATGTTAAAAGACCAAAGACAATAGAGAGAAGCAAATAAGATAGAAGGGAAGTTGTTTTAAACAACACATAAGGATAAAGCTCCTAAACTATAGACTAGGTAAAAGTATAGAAATTTTCCCAATTCCCTATAGTTATGGCTCTGATACCAATCTGATATTAGAGTATTCCTACTATAGACTAGGTAAAAGTATAACAATTTTCCTAATTCCCTATAGTTATGGCTTTGATACCAATCTGTCACACCCCAACCGATGGCAGAAACATCGGGATGAGACGAACAAATCGCTCAAAAGCATCATAACACTATTGTGACAATATAGATTAAATCAAATTTTATAAATGCTAAAATGTCATACAAGATTCACACATTGAATCAAAAATAGTTCAAAACATTGTTTATTCTAGATGAGTTTCTAGATTCATCCTAGCTTGTTTCTTCATCACTTCGTCTATCAACCTGCAACATGTATTAAAATAACATCAACAAAATGTTGGCGAGTATACAAGTTTGATACATAGCATAATAGAATAAAATGTTTAAATGTACTCATATCCAACATAAATAAGATGATACTAGTTAACAGTTATGCCGAAACGATGTTACTCTACATGCTCAAACCAAAGTTTCCAAAGCAATTAAAGTGCCTATCCCAAGAGTCTAGCGGGATGGTTAACATGTTTAACTTAACAATACCCAAAAGAATAGCGGGCGGGGCATTACAACCTATAGCGCTATAATTTTCAAGGTAGGCTTGATCGAAGTTAATGAGCATATAGTCATGAAGTGTTTACATTAGCATCACATGTATAACAAGAATCAAACATTTCATGTGTAATTTGGATAGAGTGTGAATAAATAAAGTTGAACGTGTTTGTGAATTTGAATATGAATACAAGTTGCACCCAAAAGTGTTTAAAATGAAAATGGGATCATGTATACTCACATTTTCTATAGGAAGTACACTTAACCGCGAGGAAAGTTGGTGGAGTCTCGAAATCACGAGTGGTTGCGTTTGCGATTCCGCAACGAAGAGATTATTCCGGTCGTGACTTCGGACGTCTCCGGCGAGAGTACGGGTCCTCCGGTAAAACTCCGACGAGCGTGAAGGTGGTTCCGACTACGGTGAACATAACATCAAAAACCAGAATTTAGATGTTGTGTGTTTTCGTTGTTCGTGAGTTACTGTTTCCGGCAACTTCGAACAAGGCGAAATGCTTATCTCCGGCAACGTTTCGAACTCCGGCAATGGTGTACGGTTCAGTAAACTATGTTGTGGGGGTTGTGAGGGTGTTGTTGTGTAGAACTTAGTTCCTCAATTTATAGCTCTTGGTTCTTGTTTTTCTTTGGAATTCTTATAAACTTTCCGAAACAAAACAAGACACGAAAGGAAGTTTCGAAATCGGAAAAAAGGAAAGGATTGGAGAGTGTGTATGTTTATGGATCCATATAAGTCAAGGTTCTTGATTGATCGAGTAAATGGAAACGCGGAATCAGAATGTATATACCGGATTATCAGCGAACAAGAAAGGAAAGAAAAAAAATTACGTTGACTTGGTCGTTGTGTTTCGTTTTTTGGCGGCAAAGGGGAAAACGAAATTTACGGAGATTATAAAGTTTTTACTTTTATAAACCAACTCGATATCAAGACTTGTCGGAGTGGTAAGCGTGTTGTTTGGTCAGTGGGTGAACCCGGGTTCTAATCCCGCGGTTCACATTTTTTTTTTTAGTTTTAAAAATCCAGGTTTCCTTTATACTTTTCAGTAATACACAAATAGCCCCTGTTTAGTTAAAGTTCTAATATATGCATAAATAGTCCCTTTAGATTTACTATGTTATAAACTAAATTATTACTTTGTAATTGATTATTTACACAAATTAATAAACTAAAAAAAATAAATAACTATTTTTGATAGTTAACTTAAAAGTAAAAAAAAAATTTCATCAACGGCAATTTAATTCGCGAACAAAATTTTCGATGTTTCAAAGGTTTAGGATCCAAAATTTCAAAACGGGTCAGATTTTGGGTACCCAATTTGACGGATGTTACAACGGATGCTAGCAAAACACGTTGTTGCTATATAAAACGCCAAAAAATTCCAAACAAATTATTACTGGAAAAAGCAACACTAACCGACAGATGAAACTGAACGAAACAGTAATTGCAAAACAGTAAAATGAAGAGACGGTAATATTATTGTCAAACATTTATTATATTAAATGCTACTACATGGAAAATTGAATTTGTTTATCTTTTTCAAAACGGCATAATTCTCTGTCACATTATAGGCCTGCATGCTACATGGCACAATAATTGATAGAAAAAAATAAACATCAAGAAAATTACTAATGTTTTTTACATTATAGGCCTGCATCCTACTTGGCACAACAATCAAAGCCATACTTAGTTAAAACGCCAAAATATTTACTATGCTCCTGATCTAAAAAAACAATAAAAATGCCGCGTATTTGTTAAACGCCATAAAATTGAGAGGTGATGTGAGACGCGTTTAAAAAAAGAATATAAAAGGACAAAAAAGCCCCTCCGCCCTTCACTATGTCGCGTGACACGTGTTACACCAGAATTCGTTCTCACCGTTCTCACACTTTTAGGGGGTTTCTCCTGATCCCGTACCTATATATATATATATATATATATATATTGCCCTTCACATTAGGCACTTTTTTGCCATTTTCATCCAAACATATAACTGGGTTAGAAAGTATCGTTTAATGAGAGTTTTTTTTTTTATTTTATTATATTAAATTCTCTGTCACTCTCTCCTATCTCTCTCTACTCTTCTTCACCAACACAATAAACCTGCAACATCCATTTTCTCAAAGCCGAAAACCTGCAACTCGATTAAGTTGCCATCGCAAACCAAACCTAAACTCTGATCTAACCATCTCGCCATTCAATACAATAGCCATCAACCAAAACCTGCAACTTACATTTTTCATTGAATCAAATCAACACAACTGTAACTGAATGGCTACATCCGAGTGCACAGTTTGAGCAGAGCCTGAAACGCCTTGACCTCCCAATTGCTTAACTCTGCTTAGAGCTAGATCTAGTGGTTCGAGTAATACCATGGGCCTTGTCAAACTCCATTTGGAGCTTTGCATTATGTGCTACATGATGAGCTTGAATTTCATCAAGTTCCTCATCTTCTGACCCAATTTTCAAACCCCTGTTCCGCTGATTTTTAGCGCTTTTCTTGAGAGACCCGTTTTTTGGGTTTAAGCTTATTACAATAACCAGTCCCCACGTCATTTTTCTTCTGATTAAGCTCCTGAGCTGATGAGGGGCGAGTCGCAACTTAAATTTTTCAGCCAATTTTCCCTCAGACGAATTTAAGTTTCTCGAAAACAGTACAGATGGGGGCTGTAAATCGCCTTCAGCATGCTCATCTGATGTTGTTACTTGTGAAATAGGGACCAGTTTAAGAGATGGAGCACTTGTTTTCACGATTTGTGATGGCGGCTGAAGAACATCACTCTTTTGCGGAGCCAAATTGGAGCCGATTTGCACATTATGGGGTGTATCAGATGGAATGGAAACCGAAATAGAAGGTGGATCTGCTGGTAGAGGGGGGATCTGAGTTGGAAAATGATAGATTTAATCCATCAAGTGAAGATTTCATGGTGAATTTGGGGGTGACGGCTTTAAAGAGTTTTCTAGAGAGAGAAAGAAGAGAGAGAAAAAATGGGCAAATGAAAAATCTTTAAATAGTGTTTTTTAATTTATAAAAAATGTGAATTAAAAAAAACTCTTATTAAACGGCACTGTCTAACCTAGTTTGATTTTTGGACGAAAATGACAAAAAATGGCAAATATGAAGGACAATATGGCACAAAAAAGTCGTTTTGGATGAAACGGACAAACAGACCCAAATCTCAGGGACGATTTTAGCAATTTACTCTATATATATTATAATTTTTTCTTTAGTTTCTTTTTTCGACTTATTTACTGTATGCTACTATGCACATATACACACATACTATACACATATTTAGTATGTTACTATGACAAGCTTGCCAAGGAAAGTGTTTTTTTTTTGGATTATGGAGACCAGTATGTATAATTCCGCATTAATTTAAACCCAACGTAAGTATTGAATACCATACGTATTTTTTATCACAATTATATTTTCGTATATTTTCAACACAAAAAATGAAAGATTTGTTTATATTGTAGGTAGTAATCGTATATTTTCTAACACGTTTTGTGAAAGATTTGTTTATATTGTAGGTAGTAATGATCGTGAACGTGCTATACTAGTAGAAACTAAACCAACACATAACATGTCAGCTGATTGGAAAATGGTTAGTACCTATTTTAAATTAACCAATTACAAGAAATGCAGCTCATATTCTTTTTAAGTTGTCGAAAAAGGAACATTTTTCTGCATATATGTTTTAAGGTATTATGTAATATCACCAACTCATATTCTTAATAAAACATTTTAAATTATTATAGTAATGTACGACTTATGTGATCCGTAGCAGGAGGATAAGATAGAAGACTAATATGTTCAGTCGTTATCAAGTTTGCTTGACGCAAAAAAGAGTTTTTTTTTTTTTTTTTTTGTCAATCACATTAGATAGAGAAAACACATGTATATTATAATTGGATTGAGAACCATTTATATCCACACCAACATACACTATATTTTTTTTTATTAAATGAACTTTATTTTTATTAGATTTTTATGTCTTATACAAATTAAATTGTTCAACCTGTGTATAACACGGACGTATAACCTAGTATGATATATACTCATAGTTTACATGCCAAATTAATGAAACGATATGTTTTTTTTTTTTTTTTTTTTTTTTTTTTTTAATAGATGGATGAGTTTTATGCTACTTCGAGGACTTATTTAAATTTTCAAGTGGGTAAAGTCTTAATTTCCTTTAATTAAACAAAGTAGTTTTGTAGATTTTTTTTTCATCATATTACTTGTATTTTCATTCCCAATTTGCCAAGTTACATTAAGACAGAAGGTAGACGGACAATAAGTTGCGCCGCTACCCCTTTCTGAATTGCAAACCATAATCTACCAAAGACAAAACCCCGACCTCCTGAGGTTGAGCAATTGTTGTGGATGACCCGTTGGACCCTGGTCAGGAATTGGATAGCTTCTGGCGCTATGGAGCCAAATGTGTCAAAGGCAAAAGGGACAAAAACATGTTGGTTCTCTGCACAAGCTTTAGCGTGCTTATCAACTTTCTTCGATTCTGCCTTTCTTACTGCTTGTCCAGCTACAAACTCGTTTTTCCTTAAACCAACCAGAGGGGAAACTCCCGTGAGGTCCACGCAAACATGTTTCCCCTAGCCCAACCAAAGACGAGCACATCCGCTGGTCGCAAAGTAGATCTCCCTTCCATAGGGTCTGTAAGGAAATTCACAGGAGCCTCTTTCTTAGCCGAAATCCCAGCTCTTCTCAGGATGTCCCACAAAACATCTCGCACCCAGTCATGCGCGATATTTAAACCTAGGGAGCTCTTTACAATGCACTGCATGCTCTCCGTATTTATCCATACAAGCTTTACGACATATCGGGGAAGTTTCATCTTTTGGGTACATAGGGATCATCAGCCGGTATTTAAGGATGGCTCTGTATTCTACTGTTGACATACATTGTCTCAGCCCCTCAATTGGGATAACGGTAAAAAAAATCCTGAGATTGGGGACCCTTCAGGCACTCTCACACCGCCTTCTGGCGAGATGACAAATCCAAAAATTTCTCCCAGGCTTTGAACGATTTTGCTAAACAGAGCATTCGCCAAAGCTCCGAGGGGGCGGTGTCCTTGTAGATTTGGATAATTGAATCTATTTGTTTGATTATGAACTAGTCTTCTGGTTGTCCCAACTTGCATTGGTCCCTAGGGTATAGGCATTTGATGAATGCGGAGGAGGTTAAAAACTTGAAGTGGTGTCAAATCTTCAAGTAATCTTGATTAAGTTCTGATCACTAAATGGGTAATCATATTTACAAAGTTAAGGGTAAAATAGTTATTTTGTAATTTAGTTTTAATAAAATAAATCAAAATGAGTAAATAATAATACACAATTGTTTTCATTTAGGAATGGGATATATGCAATTTTAGTTTTTATTAGGTAAATACACATTTGATGAACTTTTATGTCTAGATAGAGTTTTTGGAGCTTAGGTCTCTTAGAAAAACAATCTCTATTTGGGGATTCTAGAGGGTTTTTGGAGCTTTGGTCTCTTCAAAAACAATCTCTAGGAAAAGAGGACTAAAAATACTTGCAAAACCAAAAGGGCCCGGCCCCATATTAAAATCAATTGTGTAGATCGTAGCCCCATAGGCCCATATCATAGATGCGGAGCCGACGTTGGCCCAAAATAAAAAAAAAGTTACATACTTGCAGAGTTTAACGAAAAAGAAACAACCAAACTCCACCGTCTCTGCTCGCCGGGACGATTAACGGCGTCTCCACCTCCGTCCATAGGTTCGTCATCGTTCCAATTCTCTATCATATTCAACTTATGCTTTATTGCTACGCTTAATTCACATGAACGTTGAAACCCTAGATCCTTCAAATTTAATTGTTTTTTTTTTTCAGAATAATGTAAGTTAGGGCATAGTTTATTGAAAATAACTGCTGGTAGAACAATAATATTTGTATCAAATTTGATGTCAATCACGCATTAGAAAACTATTGATTATGTTTTAGCATGGGTGTAAACTATGTTAGATTCCATTGTATTTCAACTTTTTATATGGTGTGTGAATTCCTATTGTGGACTGTGTGATGTAGGTTTTCAAGCAGCTGAAGTTTTGAATTTGACTTTGATATCTGGATTTCACTTCTCATAAATCAATGGTATTCATGCCCTTAAACTGTACTGAATTTGACTTTGTTGTAGCAATTGCATTGATTATAATCCGTTTCTTGTTCTGTTGCGCAGCTGTACTGAACATAAGTCTGTTGTTTGTTCAGGCAGGTCTTGAAGATTCGTTTCTGGCAGATCTCGAGGATCTTTCTGACAATGATAACGAGAATTTGGTGAGCATAGTGGATCGTGATATAAGCACTTGTTTTTTGTAATGTTTTATAACCGAAATTGGGATTCATGTTTTTCCATAAAAAAATTTTACTTTGTGTGTCTGCTTACAGAATTTGCTGACGTATGATTTTTTTTTATGTTTTCGGTTCACCAGGATGAAGACACTGGGGATGCAGAGCACATGGAAGAAGATGATAATGGAGACTTGGCCGATATAGAAGCTCTCAATTATGATGATCTCGACAGTGTCTCCAAGTTACAGAGGACACAACGATATACAGATATTATGAAGGTCGGTAGTTTTTTTATTTGGGCACTTTGTGGTTAGGACTCAAGTGGTACAGCCGGAAACAACACACACACACACACAAGCACAGACGAATTGCACACAGAAATAATTGACAATATAAATTATAGAGTTAATTGCCCGGATGGTCCCTGTGGTTTCATATTTTTTCATGTTTAGTCCCCACCTTTTGGAAATAGCAGGTATGCTCCCTATGGTTTGTCATTTTGTTACTCGGATAGTCCCCTGACATTTACTTAGGGGACTATCCGAGTAACAAAATGACAAACCATAGGGAGCATGTCTGTTATTTCCAAACTAACTGACATCTAATCAGGGGACTATCCGAGTACAAAATAACAAACCATAGGGAGGATACCTGCTATTTTCAAAAGGTGGGGACTAAACGTGAAAAAACGTGAAACCATAGGGACCATCCGGGCAATTAACTCTAAATTATAAAACGCACAACTTTAACGTGGTTCGGTCCTAGTAGGGGACATACGTTCACTAGCTGCAACTAGGGTTTTATTATTGCCTAGTACAAAGGTTACAGTTACTTCATGGGGGATTTATAAGATAATAACTAGGGTTTATTGCTTGCTACACAAGAAAAACATGGCCTTTAAGGCCGAGCCTGAGAATTTATGTACCCTGTTCGAGCTCGAAAAAACGTGCCCTTAGGCCTTAACGAAATTAAGTATTGGGCTCACTAAAGGTCTAAACCTAATGCCGATGGGCTAATAACTAATCTAAACCATAAAAATAGTTTTCTAAGTGGGCCTATGTTGGTGTTTGTATGGGTATACCCTATTAATTTATTTATTTTTACCATAGTTGTCAAAAGCGAGCGCTTTTGGCGCCTAGGCGTTTTTCTTGGGCGACTCGAAGAAAGTGCGCTTATGGTTCCTAGGTAATTGGAGCGCAGACTTGTTTAATGCTTTTTATTATTTTTTTATTTATAGTTCCCCCTTTTCTGCAGTGCATCCCATGCGTATACAATATTTAATGCTTTTTATTATTTTTTTAATTTATAGTTCCCCCTTTTCTGCAGTGCATCCCATGCGTATACAATATTTAATGCTTTTTATTATTTTTTTATTTATAGTTCCCCCTTTTCTGCAGTTCATCCCATGCGTATACAATGTTTAATGCTTTTTATTTTTTTTTAGTTGGTAATTTCCAGTTTTTCTGCAGTATTTATAGGGCTGTAAGTTTAAGTTGGTAATTTCCAGTTTTTTTTAATTGGTAATTTCCAGTTTTTCTGCAGTATTTTTTTATGCGCTTTTTTTTTCTCGGGCCCACGCTTTTTTTGCGCCTATCGCCTAGGCCCTAATCGGTGCCTATGCGCCTAGAGTGCGCTTCGCGCCTTTGACAACTATGATTTTTACATATACATATCGGAGTTTAAAAAAAAAAAAAAAATAACGTGCCCTTTGAAATATTGGGCCCTGGCCGGTGGTCCTCCCCGCCCACCTTCAGGGCCGGCCATGCCTTTAAACTTAATAGAACCGGCCTCTTGTTTCATTTTAGTCAACACAATCCCAAGGCCCATTTAGAAAGCCTTCACACCTAACATTTGTCTGCTTGCAAAGGCTTTATGAAATATGTTGTTTTCATATCTTTATAGTGTAGGCGGTGGTTTCAACCTGTATGCATTTTTCATTAAGGCTACCCACATATTGGAAGTTGAAACTACTTTATAGTCCACCCAAGTATGCACCTGGTTTATTCAATACCAGTTCCAGTCGAAAATATTCCAAACGGTATAATTCGCTTACATGTTTTTAATAGACTAAAATATCATTGATGAGTCACTTGCAACTTATAGGTTAGAATGGTTGTCTTGGAAAAAAAAAGAAGGGCATTTCATCATTCGCCACATTTTGGGTTGTAATTGGTATATATGAAACCATATACTAGGGAGTCTAGGACTGGCAAACGGGTCGGTTCGGGTCAGAACGGGTTAGTGCCGGAATGGGTTAGGGTCAAAATGGGTTGTTTTGGGTTGGGTCGGAACGGGCCCGGTTTGGAACGGATTCGGGGTCAGATCGGGTCGAAACAGGTGGGGTTGTTTTTGTCATTTCTAAATACACGATTTCATCATTATTGTACCTTTTGTTCAAGTCGTTACAGAAACTGAAAAAACCGACCAAAACAAAACTGAAAAAATCGAAACCGATCCAAAACGAAACCGAAAAACCGATCAAAACGAAACAAAAAATCAAAACCGACCAAAACAAAAAAAAAACTGAAAAGATAAAAAAGTAACCGAAAAACCGACCAAAACGAAACAAAAAAACTGAAAAGATCAAAATGAAACCTAAAAAGCCAACCAAAACAAAACAAAAAAGAAACCAAACCGAAACGAAACCTGTTCCGTGCTAAAACCCTTCCCGTGCGGAAACTCGTGCCGACCCAAAACCCGATCCGAACCGACCCTGTTCCGATCCGAAACCCGTCCCGGCCCGAAAGTCAATCCTAACCGAACCCGTTCTGATCGGAAACCTGTTTCGTGTCGTAACACGTCTCGTGAGGATAATTGTGCCAGCCCGAAACCCATTCGATCCGAAACTTGTCCCGTTTCTTTAAGACACTAACCCACATCGATCCATTTCTTTAAAGTTGTTGACCCGCTTTGACCCGAAAATAACAAGATGGAATTTCAACTGACCCATCTAGTTATAATATCTTACCGAAACCAACCCATATAATATTAAAAGTAACCTAAACTGACCCACTTGGAAGGCTTTGGGTCAAGATTGCCCCCTCTACCATATACATACTTGGGTGACCTGCAACCCTAGTGGAAAAAAGGTTGAATACTTGGGTGGCCTCCATAGACATTTTCCTTTGAGAATTTGAACTAAAAAGGAATGGATAAAACTGGCCTTACAAAAGTCTATTTTAACTTATAATCATTTATAAATGGAAAACGATCCATTGTCCAATAGTCCGAAACCACCACAGCATCACCGCCAACCTCGTCTACCACCATCTTCTACCATCGATTCAGGCGTCTTAACCACCACAACCCACCACCGGTCTGACCGAAGGCCAAGAGGGTGGCCGACGGGAGACGATGGCCGGTTCCTCCATCTCTGCCGCTCCTCTCTCTCTGTCTCTGCCGTGGTATAGGTGCGCTCTCTCTGTATCCATCTCTCTAATATGGATTCATTTGAAGTGGTTAAGATGTAAAATCCCCATAATACCCTCAATAACTGTTCATTTAGTTTTTCTATTATCATATAGTAATTACCAAAGTACCTTTATTTTATACTTGAAATTACCAAAATACCCTTTCAGTTAACATATAGTATGGATGAGTTAAGGCCGTGGAGCAAACTAGTGACAAAACCAAAACACTATGGAGGAAAATGTCTGTTTTTAAATGATTGGGGGAAAACTATAAATTGACCAAACCACAGGGAGCAAAACGGAACTTTACTCTTTATAATACAAGTGTGGAAATTGTAAAAAAGGGAAGAAACGTGAATAAAGCTATAAAATGGATAATTCAATACATCATTCAACTAAATGTTGATGAAACCAATAATCCATAACCAGAATAGACCAATATCTACAATTACTTACTACTTACATTGTGTATTGTTTTACTTGTGAAGACTCACAATCAAACGGTCCAAAACCAACTAACAACTGAACCAATCGGGATTGCCCCCTCTACCATATACATACTTGGGTGACCTGCAACCCTAGTGGAAAAAAGGTTGAATACTTGGGTGGCCTCCATAGACATTTTCCTTTGAGAATTTGAACTAAAAAGGAACGGATAAAACTGGCCTTACAAAAGTCTATTTTAACTTATAATCATTTATAAATGGAAAACGATCCATTGTCCAATAGTCCGACCTACCCATATTCTAGATGCCAAACCGGTTGAGTGTAATGAAATCATCACACTTTTTGCTTTTCCAACCTCCATGATCTAAGCTTCTTTTTTTGATGGACATTTAATGCACTTTTTTCTTCTTTCTTTTGTCAATTAATTAACATTTTCATGTGGCAGAAAGTTGAGGATGCACTTGAGAAAGGGTCAGACATGTCAAACCAAGGCATGGTTTTGGAAGACGATCCGGAATACCAACTAATCGTGGACTGTAACACATTGTCCGTTGACATCGAAAACGAAATCATTATCATCCACAATTTCATTCGCGATAAATACCGTCTAAAATTTCCCGAACTCGAGTCTCTTGTTCACCACCCGATTGATTATGCACGTGTGGTCAAAAAGATCGGGAATGAAGTTGACTTAACCCTAGTGGATTTAGAAGGTCTGTTACCATCAGCCGTTATCATGGTTGTTTCGGTTACCGCATCAACCACCAGTGGCAAACCGCTTCCGCAGGATGTCCTACAGAAGACCATCGAAGCATGTGACCGTGCACTCACACTTGACGGATCAAAAAAGAAGGTTCTAGATTTCGTTGAAAGTCGAATGGGCTATATTGCACCAAATCTATCCGCAATCATCGGTAGTGCTGTTGCTGCAAAACTCATGGGGACAGCTGGCGGACTGACAGCACTTGCAAAGATGCCAGCTTGTAATGTTCAGCTTCTAGGTGCCAAAAAGAAAAATTTAGCTGGTTTTTCCACTGCGACGTCCCAGTTTCGTGTTGGTTACATTGAGCAAACAGAGGTTTTTCAAACTACACCACCTGCTCTCAAGATGCGTGCGTGTCGTCTTGTGGCGGCAAAGTCAACTCTTGCGGCACGTGTTGACTCGATCAGAGGTGATCCATCTGGCAAACAAGGAAGAGCATATCGTGAAGAAATTCGTAAGAAGATTGAAAAATGGCAAGAACCACCCCCCGCAAAGCAACCTAAACCACTTCCGGTCCCTGATTCTGAACCTAAGAAGAAACGAGGTGGTCGCCGCCTTAGGAAAATGAAGGAAAGGTGTGTAAATTAAAAAAAATAATGGTTTATTGCACAAACCAACTTACTTTTAGTTTTTTCTTGTTTTAATTGTTTTATTTTTGTGTAAGGGGCTGTTTGGCAACATCTTAATCAATAAGTGCTGAATGAATAAGAGGTCTGAATGGGTAAGAGGGTCTGAACCAGTAAGTACTGAACCAATAAAATGCTGTTTGGTTGCACATCTGAATGATGTGTAAAATGACATTTTTACCCCTGAAAAAAAAAAAAAACTCAGAACTTTATGGCAATCTCTCTCAAGAAAAATGCATCTCTCTCACTTCCCCCATCAACATCATCCGAAAAGAAAACCAACGAACCCGAGTTAAATCGGAAATCAGAGGTCGGATCAGCAGATTCAAACAGATCGGAGTTTAGAAATTGAAGGTGTTGAACTTGCCGTCACCGGCCGCCGTGTATCTCGCCGGCTCCGCCGTGACCAGGTGGCCGGTCACCCACTTCTTTATCTAGTCCCTCTTGCCATTCTTGATTGCTCAGACAAGCACACACAAGTGTGTGTGGTGTATGGTGAAAAGAAATGGGGATTGAGGGTAAAGAGGTCACAATTGTCATTCAGAGGTAGTCAGACTCCTCTCCATGTCTGACTCGGACAGAGCAAAATAAGAGGGATGATAAGTTTTAAGAGGCATGAAACAAACGGTCTGAACTCTGACTCGGTCAGACATGGAAGAATAAGAGGCTAGTCAGATGCTACCAAACAGGGCCTAAGTTTTTAGTCATTATAGATGTTTTGGTCATCATAAAGTATTTTAATGATGACCCAAACAGAACAAAAGCTTTTACAGCAAGTTCACATGTTGACAAAAGCTTTTACTTGAATGTAGAAAAAGTACAATGACTAAAACATGACAAAAGTGTAAGTATGTTAACCCACAAATTAAATTCCATGTTAGTAGAAAAAAGTTACATATTTTGGGTCGTTAATTATATATTATGATATTTTCACTTTTTTTATCAGATATGCTATTACCGATATGCGGAAACTGGCCAACAGAATGCAGTTTGGAGTGCCTGAAGAAAGTTCATTGGGTAAGTAATCTCTTATACTACGTTGGATTTTAATCTAACGTTTGGCTCATGGTTTTCTGTTGCATATTGTGTTTAACAAGTTGGCGCTAACCCGTGCGTTGCGGCGGGATGCTGATTATGAATGTTTTAGTATCATCATTTGATATGCGAAAATTGTTAAGTTTATTCAAGTTCTTTTTTGCTTCATCCCTAACTTATCATTTTACTTCAAAAGACCATAAAGTGTTTTGAGGAATGGTTCAACTTTGGCATCCTATATATGAACTCAACATGATGTAAATTTTGTACGTAGAATGGTCGCTTGAAAATTGCACTGGTATATACATTAGGTTACCATGGGCTTAAATGGCGTTGGTGAACATGGTGTTAGTGGGTGTTGTGTTATATACATTAGGTTATTATGTAGGTGTGTTATAAATGTCTAAAATCTTTTAAAAATTTGACCAACTATGTTTGATCTGTTACTCAACTGTTATGTGGCGTTTAAAATTAACCTCTCGTATGCTTAACAAATTTGTATCAGTTCTAATAACGGTGCTTCTTTAAAAAAAATAGGGGATGGGTTAGGAGAAGGATATGGTATGCTTGGTCAAGCTGGAAACGGGAAGTTGCGTGTGTCGGTTGGTCAAAGCAAGCTTGCTGCCAAAGTCGCCAAAAAGTATGCTTCTTTAAACATGACATTTTTTTTCGAAAGTTTGATTTATCTGTGTTTTTTATTGAATATGCTTGATTTTAAACCTTCAGGTTCAAGGATAAACAATATAGTAGCGGTGGGGCTACTTCTGGGCTGACTTCAAGTTTGGCCTTCACACCTGTCCAGGTTAGTTTTTTTTTCTATTGATTTGAGTTTGTAAAATTATAATTTTGACTTGAAAACCTGTAACCCGATGTATGTTTGTGCAGGGGATTGATTTGATAGATCCACAGGCAGATGCCAATAGACTTGGTAGTGGAACTCAGAGCACGTATTTCTCAGAAACAGGAACGTTTTCAAAGATCAAGAGGACCTGAGCCCAACCTAGACGCTATTGCACCATGTTTTTTTGGACAGTTTGGTGTCGTATAATGTTAAATGATAAATTTTGAATCTGATAGTCATCGAGAAAAAGGTGAAATTTGTGTTGTATTTTATTTCTGTTCTTGAATATGTGCTTTGAGTTTATAATCTTTTTATTTTAAATCATCCAGGCAAAGTTCAAAACTAATACTAAAGGTCTCATACGCCACCACTGTATAGGAATGAAATATACTGCTCTGAAAACTGGAATGCACGTGGAACGCCTATTAATTTTGCATAGTAGATGCCAGCAAAGGTTGAAAACTTAAAAACTGCCCAGTTTTGTTTTTCTGAGTTCAATGCGTCGACTTGGTTGGACTGTTTTCTAGAGCTTATTTCATGTTTGTGTAATTGATATTTGAACTTGTTTATGTTTAGATGACTACTGTTTGAAGTTATTATTATATATATATATATAGGTAGAAGTTCCTGTAAAAAAATAGTTTTTTGTAAGAAAGGTAAGAAATAATCTACACCATTAGATCTTTGATATAATGGTTGAGATCATAATGGCAAAATTGTAAATAATGTTTACTATTAAACATATTAATTTTCTAGATTAAGGGTATATAGGTAAATTTAACATTTTTAAATTAAGAAACTAACATTAATGCACATGTAACTTCCCCTCGTCTTTTTTAAACGTCGATAACTTTTTATACGTAACTTTTTTAATAAAAATTACACCATAATAACAAGTGTTTTTTTATCTTTAATATGAATACCATATTGCTATACTTCTATAGAGAAAAAAATATGTTTCGATCAGATGTTTAGTCCATGAATTGTGTTATATACTTGCTGAATGGTGTTATATACTTGCTGAATGGTGTTTATAGAGATCTTTTAAAAAAAATCCAGTTCCTATAATTAAGGTGGCGGTTATGGGAAGTTTTTAATTAATTGAATTAATGATAAAATTACTTGTTTACCCTTTTGAATTAATTTAGATTTAGGACACCAGTGGCGGACCCATAAATTTTTCCAAAGGGGTGCGGAACATTTTTAAAAATTTTAGGCCCCAAGGTATATAAGTAAAAACATCGGTTCGTATCGGGTCGGTTCTAGTCGGGTCGGGTCATGTAAAACAAAAGAACATCAAACTAAATTTATATAATCATCAAAACATGTCAAACCTTGTTACAAACATAATTAAAACGTCGCATTACGGGTTTTCATTTTTTGAAATCTATCCAAAACTTCATCTAAACCTACTTTCTTAAGCAACTATTTCTCTATATAAACAGCGGCGGAACTAGGCCAAAAATTTAGGGGTATTACAATTTTTTATTTTTTAGACCAGGGGTATCCTTTGTATAACGGAGACGAAGTTGCGGGGTATTTTTACACTACGGAAACGGAATTAAGGGATATTTTTACATTACCAGGTCTGGTCGTTGTGGTGTATGCGGCTATAAAAAAAAGGAAAAATATCATCACTTACATAAGGGGTGCGGACGGAAAATTCCAAGGGGTGCGAACGAAAAATCTCAAGGGGTACGGACGGGATTTTCGACGGAACTTAGCACTAAATTTTTTTTCCCCGGGGGTGCGCCCGCCCCTGTAGGACACATGTCATCTCCACAATATTTCTCACATTTCTCACACTTTTAACCTTTTTTACAATAACCTTACCCTATATATATATATATATATATATATATATTAATAGAAACCTTTGATGAACAGTAGCAAATAGGTGAATAAATTTTGAGTAATTCTTTTTCACTCATCCTTATTGGTTTCATACTTGGACTGTCTCAGACCCAAGGTAGTGCAGTCTTTTCTTCATTTCTCAGATGCATTCACGTTCCCTTTAGTTTTTTTAGCTTTTTTATGATATATATTTATGGTTCAACTTGAGATGAGTACAACAGGAACCAATTTTTCTTTTAATTTCTGATCAGATGCAGTCTACATTTATCTTTTTTAATATTATATTTATGGTTCAATTTAAGATGAGTATGATAGTGTTTAGCGAATCGTGATAATAAGTTTTAATTATACCACTTATACTATATATAATATATGTTTCAACGCGTTTGATTTTCGTTTAATCTAATTGTCCTCTAAAAAATTACATTCATTAACCTGGAAAATGGAATATGCGCATGTGTTTAGTTCTTTTTCTCAATGTTCCGATATTAAATTTGTTGACAACGGATTTGCATTTAGAGTGTTTTATGAGTATCATAGGTGATTTGAATTTAGAGTGTTTTTTGGGTATCGTAGGCAATACAAGTGTTGTTACCGTGTCGGTACCCTGACGAACCGAAGTGATTTTGACTTGACGACATAAGGGCTGGCATTCAATTTTATTGTTTTAAACCGATGTAAAACATGTGTCGATATACGTTTGGGTATACCATGACTTAATGTTCAGTTTTCTCTTTCGGTTGCTATAGTGATTGTAGGCATCACAACAAACCGAACAGATACTGAACGAATTCTCGCCGCGTAGCGTGGGGAAAATCACTAGTTTTATTTATTTTAGACTTGGAAAACGGGCGGGTTATGTGATAATTTGGGTCAATACAGTCAAAACATGCCTATTTAAAAGAGTAACAATGTGGTTTGGGTGAAAATGGTACTGACTAGAATGGACTCTATGAGTCGTTTTAAGAACAGATATTAGAATAAGTTCACAACTATTATTTTCTATGGGGCTAGTGCGGGTGAATGTGATGGGGGTGCTGGTGGCGGTAGTCGAGGCGGCAATGATGGTGGATGAGATTGCCTACAAGGTTATGGGTGGTGCCATCGATGATGAGTAGGTGGAGATAAACCACGTTTATGGGTGGTGCCAACGATGATGAGTAGGTGGTGGAGATAAACCACGTTTAACCACGTTTATGGGTGGTGCCAACGATGATGAGTAGGTGGTGGAGATAAACCACGTTTATGGGTGGTGCCAAACCATTTGGACGCGTTTTAAGGTTTGTAAAACTCACCCGTCTTGACTCGTCTGGTTTTAGGAGGCCCAATTGACCCGCTGACTAAAATGAAATGAACCCATGCACAATTTTTTTATTGTCTGGTTCAACATATTCTTTGAAAAACAGATCATGATTGCCACCTATTATCGATATATTTTAAGTTGTGACTAGAGATTGGTGATTTAGTGACCGGACTCACGTTCAATTCTCATTTATGTTTTCAAGAAATTCTGGTGATTGTGATCTATAACTTGTTAGCCAACGGATGATGGTCTGGCTATGACCCAACTAACCTAAATAGTTGGGTTCTGACCAAGAAATAACATATTCTTCATATTAATTTTGTGTTTATTGAACTTTGACCAAGAAATAATTCGTTCATAGAACTACGTTTCAGGTTATTAGAATTTTTATTTTCTAAAAATGACTTCAAGCTCGAACTGAATTCAAATACTTTGAAAAAACGGTTTGAAACATTGTTTGGAAAAGCTTAATAATATATAATTCAAAGTTTAATATCTAGATAGTGAAAATCACAAGTTGACAATGAATTTCTGTTTCTTTTTTCAGTAAAAAAAAGACCTCTACATGCTTGTTTTTTCAATTGTTACATTTTAACAAATATCACACAATTACGCGTACTAATGTATAAGAAAAGAGCCACTATAATGCACGTCGGTCTACGTTTATTGATTTTATTACTACTGAAAATGGGCTTAATCATGCAAACTTAGAAAAATCCCAAATATATTAATTTTTGAGCTTCAATTAATTTCTTTGGTGTCAATTATTTGTTTCTGATATAAATATTGGGCCAAAAATATGCTCAGAAATTCAAAATTAGCTGGGCAAAATACCCAGGATGCTTCAGAGATGCCTCTGGCAAATAATATAATACAATTTAAGTTATTTCAACTATGCATTATTAAATTACTCATTTCACATTCAATTATTCATGCATAATTTACTAACATTACTTGGCACTACCCAGGATGCTTCAAAGGTACCTCCAGATAATAATAATAATAATAATAATAATAATAATAATAATAATAATAATAGCAATAGCAATAGCAATAGCAATAGCAATAATAACAATATTTAATGCCATTTATACTACTTCTAATAAATAAGTGTTATAGTTGAACTTGATTAGATTTTAGATCATTTTAGAAAAATTCTAACCTTGTAGGCAATTTCACATTTGTATCAAAGTTGAAGTTTATAGACATAACCAAGTGTTAGGCTATAGGGTGTGGTTGGAGCCCCAAGGGGCTTTATCAAGTCCACATCAGCGCCACCTAGGATCCACCTCACCTATGGAGCCCCCTTTAATTTACATGGTGTGGATGAAGTCCCTATTAGACAAAATAAAAATAAAAAATTCATTGGTTTAAAACTTGTGGGCCCCACCTGAACCCTTAAATTCTGGCGTTACCATGGTGGCGAGAGGTGGTATAGCGCCCCGGCATGGCGCCGGGGGTGTGGACTATGGCGGGGGTGGGGCGCTATAGACCGCCAGCTGGGTTGGGTGGCGCCCCCACAGCTGGGTAGTGGGCCTATTTTTGAAAATTCTGGGGATACTAACTCTAGGCCCAACGAAGCGACGAATGACTCTGGCCCAATTCAGATTCCAAACTTGGGTAAAAGAAATAGGGAGGTCCGAAGCCCACCTTCGATTGGATCTACACAGGGGCCCACACAAAGGCCGTTTAATCAGCATAATAGATCCTCTATTGATCCAATAGATCTGAACACTCCTAATCGGGATAAGGATGGTAACACAGAGCTGGTCGGTACTGTATATGACGCATGCCCTGATTCTTTGGAAAATCCGCAGGTTAGATCGGAGCCAGGGGTCCGTATTGGGGATGTTGGAGGTGAAGACGGAGTACCCGATGTCGACCCACAGAAGGTTTTCACTGAAGAGGTGGAAGCAACAATTAGGGTCGGTACGCTAATTGGGGTGGATCTCAATGGTTTCATTCCAGAGGTTGAAGCGCTAGTCGCTGATGAAGGAGTTACAAACGGTTCCAGATGAATTGTCTTTCTATAAACTTGAGGGGGGTGAGGAGTAGCCATAAATCAGATTGGATTCGAAGTTTAAAAACTAGTTACGGGATTCACTTTATTGCCATTCAGGAGACTAAATTACAAGATGCAGAGTCGTTTATGTTTAATCAATTCTGGGGAAGAGCGGAGTATAAATTAGCAGCGGAAAATTCCCAAGGAAGATCTGGGGGTCTAGCATGTCTTTGGTGTCCATCGGTTTTCATGAGCGTTGACGTGATCCGAAACAGGTACTTTATTGTAGTATCTGGTTTTCTTGTTGTAAGGACTCTCAAAATTATCCTAAAAATACCCATAAGTATAAACCCGGACCCCTGAAACCTTACCCTACATCAAAAATCAAGAAAAACAAAACTTATAGGTTTCAGGCGGGCCGCGTAAGAGACAAGCTTATCTTACGCGGGCCGCGTCAATGTTAAGTTGACCAGATAAGTGTTCCGGATCCACATAGTGACCACCTGGCTAGCCAACTCGTGACCAATCAACCCTACTCATAGACTGGGCGGCCACGCGGGCCGCGTAAGATATAGGTGATGGGTTACGTGGGCCGCGTAAGGCCCTAATTTCAGCTATAAATAGCCCGTCACTTGCACAGTCCACTGGTGTCGATCAAAATTCTCAAAAACGAATTGATATCACTCTGAAGTCGAAATTTCTTATATAATTAGCGAGGCGCTGCTCCGATACCGGGTATTAACTCGATCGCTGCTACGATTCAATGTCCGATCGATTAAACTATCCAATGGATGTTTAAGTGCTGCCCACATTAGGGTTTATGCTTTGTCATTCGTCGTTAAATTCGATGGATGTTTAAGTATCGCACTTTGTCATTCGTTGTGAAGGTTTTAATCTCGTGAGTTATCGTAAATGCTGCATTAGTTACTAACCAAGTTCGTATGCATGTTATAAAACTTAGGTTATCAAGGCTAATCAGTAGGCTAGGCTCTGATCATATTGAATCTGCAATGTGAGTCATTCTCTTTTTATCAAAATGCTTTATAAATTCTTAAATATTTTCAAGGTTATAATTACAGGGATTAAGTCTTTGTAATCACCAAATTACAGCCAGTATGTGGGGTTTTGTATACATTACTTATTTCCCGTCACCATTGGACAACGGGGTAGCCAAGGGGTGATCTGACCATAGTCACAGAAACGAGTCGAGTGACAAATACTGTGGGTAGTTGGTTGATATCAGGAAACATTGTAATCGCTCTTAATACTGTAAATTATAACAAACGAGTCGTTTTAGTAAAAAGAATGATTCACCAGTATTTTCCGCTGACAAAACCTTTTTTCAGACATGTTTCAGGTGATCTGTTGTGATCCAAGAAAAAGTGCCGAGAAGCACTACCAGCTTAAGGAAGTGGCTCAATATAAAAATAAAGAAACATGTTTTGTAAAATAAAGATTTCTCAGTGAAATCATATGATTGTAAATTATCAGGGTTTTATCCCGAGTTGTGAAATAAAATAATCAGAAAAGTTATAGTTTTAAAAAGATCCTGAAGAAATCTTCCGCTGTTAAATAAATACCACGGGATTTTCTGTCCCGCGGCTCCTGAAACGGGTCAAACCGGGTCGGGGGCCGTGACAGAAAAAGGTGGTATCAGAGCCACTGATTTAAGCCAATTAAGTATTTAGAAAATACTTAATTTTACTAATTGCTATTATGTGATTATGTGTTTTATTAATTGAATATTTGTATACAGTATGGGTAAGCAAAAGCTTTCAAACATCTATCTTAAATTAGATAGGTCATCAAACGAGAAGGGAAGTTCATCCCAAACAAATTCCTCAAAACCTTATACAAATCCTAAAGAAGGAATATTTGTCCGAAAGGCACAATATGAGGAACCACTTTCTTCTAATAAAAGAAGTCTGATTATTAGGAAAAGTCAGGAGAAATTAAAGAAATCACACCCAAAAGAAAAGAGAGTTAATCAGAAAACCCAAGAACTAGGCAGTAACCCTCCATGAGAAGACAAGTTAGATGAAAAATGGGCAAATCTTTATATGCTAGCCACTGTAGCAGTAAATGCAAATCTTTAAATACCTTGTTTCAGTTTTAGCAACCATATCACCTATAAGCCAGGAATCTTATCCAGTAAATAAATAAGTTTATAATAAACCCTAGTGTGTTTTAATTTTCAAGTTGTTCTTTGTATTAAAGTAGTCACACGGTATGCAATAATATTTAAAGGTTATTTATGAAATTTGTTATAAAATTCTAACTTAGTAATTTTTGTATTTTGCATATGTGCTAAACAGCGTGAATGACTTGTCTGACGCCCTTCAAAATCTAAATCTCTATCCGGTAAAAATCAAAGTTTCCAGAGATTTCAATAGGTATATACCAGACATAGAAGAACCTATGGAATTTAATGATCCACCTCCAGAGAAACCCAAGCCTAAGAAAAGGAGGAGATTTGTGGGATGGAGGCGTGTGCGCAGGAGGAAACCCGCGACGAGGAAAATTCCTAAAATAGAAAATCCCTTAGACAAAGGGAAGAGGATTGAAGTCAGGGAAGATTCTAGACCCATAGAAATGCAGGTTGGGGAATATTCTAGGCAAATGGAAATAGAGATTTGAGAAGGTTCTAGGCAAACCCAAAAGGAAATTGGGGAAAGTTCTAGACAGATTGAGGAATTACCATTTCAGGAGGAATTAGATCGTGCATTGGCAAGTTGTGATGTCGTCAGGCCTATTAATAATAATCTATACCCTTATCCTGCTGAAACACAACTACCAATGAACTTGGAACCAGCAATCCCAGAACCTATAATTCATACCCAACCCCTAGGAATGGACGAGTGGTGGACCAATGATTGGCAGTTCCAAAACCAGCTCAACAGTCCTTATTCCTTTCTTCCTCAGTTCGACCCATAACCTATACCAAATCCACCCATGAGTAATGAAAATTTAGCTGAACTCCGCCACTTTGGCGAGGAGTTAATGGATGCAGGAAATAGGATCAGGGAGGTAGGAGAACAGATCTCCTGGAAATACGACGAGAGGGAACGTCGTTACTGAAATACCAACTAACGAAGGATAGTGGGTTGTGGAAATGTGGTTGTATAATAAATTCTAAAATATAATCTTGTAAAATAACTACAATAAAACTTTGTAAGATAAATGGTGTGTATTGACGCATAATATATATATAAAAATGGGAATCGAGAAATCGATAGTTTTGTATATATGTGTGTTATGAAATTGGTATGATTGTTTTGTGTATAATTGTTATTTATTCGATACTAATAAATTATATATATTAATTGATGTGCGATAAAGTGTTATATATATTAGGTGTATATTTTAAGCCCCTTTAACACTTATTTTAGCCAAGTTTTAAATTTATAAAACACGATATTTTACTAACACTAAACACACATATGGGCAAGTGCACCCATCGTGAGCGTAGTATAGCGTTGGTAAGATACCGAGGTCGTCCAAGGACACAAGAGCTTTTAGTACCGGTTTATCCTCAACGTCTAATCAAAATAAAAAGTTTAGAAAAATGTTTTAAACTAAGAAAAATAAAAACTAACTAAAATGCTGAAAATAAAAATAAAAGAAAAAACAGATAGACAAGATGAATCACTTGGTTCCGACTCGTATCTAGTATAACCTTTGATTATTTCCGCACTTTTGCACATAATTAAGAGATTATCTTAGTTATTGTAGTAGGCCCCTCTTTTGAAGGTGACGTTACCCCCACCCCAGTAGTTTGAGTCAGCAAGGATACAATCCTAAAAGGGTGGATTATGGGAAGATAATGAATTAAGTTATTAATGCAATATTGTGGTAGGCCCCGCTTTTGGCGGTGACGTTACCCTCGGCTAAGTAGTCTGAGTCAGCAGGGATACAGTCCTAAATAGCCGGGTTAAAGTATTAATAGTAGTTAACTTATGAGGGGATCAAAGAGTTTGGACCCCCGCCATCCAATACCGTGAAGCATTGAAGGAGGTCCTACTAAATTTGACCCAGGTCCATTGCAGGACCTCTAAACGCTGAACAATGGCAAGACCTTTACCAAACCGTTCCCTTAACCCCCGACCAGGTAGCCAACATACCTCCATATAGACCGTGGAGATATGAATGGTGAAAATCCTTTATTTTATATAGACAGTAAAATAATGCCAAGACACCACGGACAAACGATAAGGAAAGATCACCTTCAACATAAGTAACTAGTTATTAAAGTCATTAATACAAAACCAAATAAAAAGTGCAAAAGATTAGAAATAAAAAGTATTATACTAGACACTTTGTCTTCACCAAGTGATGTAAGAGACTTAGGCAAACATGGCCTTGATTGTCAAGAACTCTTACGATCAATCTTGGATCCCGAGACGACTCACACACTCTATGATGGACAATGGATGATGGTGGTGGATGATGGTGTTGTGATGGTGGTGGGTGGTGGATGAAGTGTGAGAGAGGTGGTGTGCCAAGGGATGAGTTGAAATGAAACCAAACACTCCTATTTATAGGCTGAGCAGAAGGCTGGGCACGGTCCCATGTCCGCTGGGCACGGCCCCGTGCCTGTCTGACACTCTCTCTCTTCATTAATTGTAATTCGCAATTACAATTAATGCGCCTGCTGTACTTTTGCCACGCCCCCGTGTTCGCTGGGCACGGCCCGTGGTGGGCAATAGAAGCTTCTATAGGTTTGTCTTTTCTGCTGCTTCTTGGGCACGGCCCCGTGCTGGCTGAGCACGGGGCGTGTTCAGTCTTCTGCCTTCTCTATTTTGCTTGGGAAGATGCCGTTGAGGGGTCGGGCAGTCTACTTATGTTCTTTTTCTTGTATTTATGTTGGATTTAGCTGTCTTTTTGCTTCTTTTGTGTTTTTGAGCTCATTTAATCCTGAAAATACAAAAGGAAGACAAAAACACTCTTTTTCCAATATTAGTACTTAAAAAGGGTTAGTTTTATGCCTCATTTGATGTAATTTATATGTTGCATTTTACACACATCATTAATTATCAGATGGAAAACGCTAATAATGAACCAGTTAACGAGGTTAATCAATCTGAGCAACATCCGGAGGATCAATTTATGACTAGGCAAGATATAGAAAATATTGTTGCTCAAGGGATAGCCAATGCTATTCCAGCAATACTTGCTGCTGCTCAGAAACCTGTTGAACCCCAACAAATCATTCCTAGTAAACGTATATCTGAAGATAACTTCGGTAATAGCATAAACGGAGGAGGTAATCATCATGATGATGATCCACAGCAAGCTCCGCTCCCTAAGAAAATGAAAGCTGCAACGCCTGGTTGCACTTACAAGGAATTTCTTGCTTGTAAACCCGCTGAATTTACAGGCAATGAAGGAGCGACTGCGGCACTGCGTTGGTTAGAGAAAACCGAAGCAGTAATCATAATAAGTAAATGTGACAAGGACGACAAGGTTATGTACGCATCAAATCTTTTCAAAGAAGGGGCGCTAGAATGGTGGAATACAGTACTTCAAGCTAAAGGAAGAAATATGGCCTATGCCATGAACTGGGAAGAATTTAAGAGTCTTGTAGAAAGAAAATTCTGTCCCGAATATGAAAAAGATCAAATGGCGAATAAGTTCCTAAACAATCGAATTATGGGTGTAGATTGTCGTGGGTATACTTCGACATTCTTTGAATATGCTAGAGTAGTACCAACACTGGCTTCACCAGAACCGGTACTCATTTCTCGCTATATTTGGGGACTGATTAGTGAAATCCGTAACATCGTTAAAGCTGCGAGACCTCGTACTATTGACGATGCAGTGGAATTAGCTAATACCCTAACTGATGAACTGGTACGCACGAGAGATGAAAATAGGAAGAAGGAACTGGCTCAGAAAATTACCCAAGGATTTCGTACGGGTAATAACAGTAGTTTCAGGAGAAGAGGAACAGGACAATCTTCAACTTCGCCATTCTGCAAGAACTGCAGAAAGAAACATTATGGAAGATGTAATATAATCTGCAACTTTTGCAAAGCCATAGGACATCGCGAAGAAGACTGCAGAAAGAAAACAAGAATCTGTTTTAACTGTGGCGAAGTAGGACATTTCAAAACAGAATGTCCTAAATTGGTTAAACCAGCAGATAACAAAGCTAAACCAGCCGACGGAGCTACTAAAAAGAATGTTAGAGCATTCCAGCTGACCACTCAAGAAGCAGAACTCATTCCAGATGTGATAGCTGGTACGTTCTTAGTTCACAACATTTACGCAAAAGTATTATTTGACTCTGGTGCAAACCAAAGTTTTATAAATACTTCATTCTGCCAAGCTCTTAACTTACCTTTAACCAACCTTAGACATATTTTTACAGTCGAAACGGCAGATGGGAATTCTATTAATATAGATAAGGTTTTGCAAAAAGAAAATATAGAACTTTCAGGTCATAAATTTCATGCAAACCTATTGCCAATGAATTTAACTGGATTCGATGCCGTATTAGGAATGGATTGGTTAGTAGCCAACCATGCTCGAATCCTTTGTGATAAAAATTCCATAGAGATTCAGGCACCTACTGGGGAAATAATCATGATTACAGGAGATAAACCACGTAAACCCATGAAGTTCATATCAGTAATGAAAGTTGCTAGTTATGAACGAAAGCAAGGAATAGTATATATGATTTCAGTAATCATTAGTACTAAGGGTAAAGAACTTAAAGAGATTCCTGTAGTCTCAGAATACCCAGATGTATTCCCAGAAGATTTACCAGGATTACCACCAGATAGGGAGGTAGAATTTAGAATTCATCTAATTCCAGGAACTATACCGATAGCCAAGGCACCTTATCGGTTAGCACCCGCAGAAATGTTAGAACTGAAAAAGCAATTAGATGAATTACTAAGTAAAGGTTTCATACAACCTAGTTCATCCCCGTGGGGAGCACCAATGTTGTTTGTAAAGAAAAAGGATGGTTCGATGAGAATGTGTATTGATTATAGAGAATTGAATAACGTTACAATTAAGAATCGATACCCATTACCTAGGATTGATGATCTTTTTGATCAACTTCAAGGAGCTAGATACTTTTCTAAGATCGATCTACACTTCGGATACCATCAGTTGAAGGTACAAGAAGAAGACATACCTAAAACTGCTTTCAGAACTAGGTATGGTCATTACGAGTTTACAGTCATGCCCTTCGGATTAACGAATGCACCTGCAGCATTCATGGACATGATGAATAGAATCTGTAAACCATATTTGGATAAATTTGTAATTATTTTTATTGACGATATACTTATTTATTCAAAAAGTCAGGATGAACATTGTCAGCACTTGCATGCACTCTTAACTTTGTTAAGAAAAGAAAACTTTACGCCAAATTCTCGAAGTGTGAATTTTGGTTGCAAGAAGTGCAATGTTTAGGACACATGGTGAATCACGAAGGTATTCATGTAGATCCTGCTAAGATAGAGGCAATTACCAAATGGAAGGTTCCGCAATCCGCAATGGAAATTAGAAGTTTTATAGGTTTAGCCGGATACTATAGATGGTTTATTAAGGATTTTTCCAAGATAGTTGTACTATTAACTAAGCTAACCTGTAGAGCAGTTAAGTTTGAATGGGGACCTAAGCAAGAAGAAGCTTTTAGGGTTCTAAAGCAAAAGTTAACAAATGCCCCAATCCTAGCCTTGCCAGAAGGAACTGAAGATTTTGAAGTTTATTGTGATGCTTCAAAACTAGGATTAGGATCTGTGCTAATGCAACGCAAGAAGGTAATTGCATATGCATCAAGACAATTGAAAAAGCACGAGGAAAACTATACAACTCATGATTTAGAATTTGGAGCCATAATTTTTGCTCTTAAAATTTGGAGACATTATCTGTACGGAAGTAAATTTACTGTCTATACGGATCATAAAAGCTTAAGGTACATATTTGGGCAAAAGGAGTTAAACATGAGGCAAAGAAGATGGATGGAAATTTTAAGTGACTACGACTGTGATATTCAGTATCATGAAGGAAAGGCAAATGTAGTTGCAGATGCCTTAAGTCGTAAAAACCATGAGAAACAACGACGAGTTCGTGCTCTTAGGTTAAATTTATAGTTAGATTTAATGAAACAACTAAAGCATTTCCAAGAAACTGCAATCGAGGATGATGCTGAAGGAATGAAAGGACGAATAAAAGAATTGGAACAAGGAGCTGATGGAATTTGGAGATTCCACAAAAGAAGAATTTGGGTACCTAAGCAGGGAGAATTAAGAAATACGATTTTAGAAGAAGCCCATAAATCTAGATACACTATGCACCCTGGAAACAATAAGATGTACCAAGATTTAAGAAATAACTTTTGGTGGATATGAATGAAAAAGGACATAGCTCGATATGTTTCTAAGTGCCTTACTTGTTCACAAGTTAAGGCAGAACATCAGAAACCTTCAGGTCTACTACAACAACTAGAAATGCCTGTATGGAAATGGGAACTCATAACAATGGATTTTGTTACTAAGTTACCCAAAACCAGAAAAGGTAATGATGCGATTTGGGTAATTGTGGATCGATTAACCAAATCAGCTCATTTTCTACCAATAAAAGAAACCTTTAGCATGGAAAGGTTGGCAAAGTTATATGTAGATGAAGTCGTATTTTTACATGGAGTTCCACTCTCCATTGTTTCAGATAGGGATAGTCGTTTTACTTCCCATTTCTGGACTAGTTTCCAAGAAGCAATGGGAACTCGATTAAATTTAAGCACTGCATATCATCCTCAAACCGACGGACAAAGCGAACGAACAATCCAAACTCTGGAAGACCTGCTCAGAGCATGTGTAATAGATTTTGGTGGAAATTGGGACGACCATTTACCTTTAATTGAATTCTCCTATAACAATAGTTATCATTCGAGCATCGAAGCTGCCCCATTTGAAGCATTGTATGGAAGAAAATGCAGAACTCCCGTTTGTTGGGTAGAAATAGGAGAAAATCAATTATCAGGTCCTGAGATAGTGCAAGAAACAACCGACAAGATTACTCAAATCAAGGAAAGACTGAAGACGGCTCGAGATCGCCAGAAAAGTTATGCAGACAATAGACGGGAGCCGTTGGAATTCCAAATTGGAGACAAAGTACTATTAAAAGTTTCTCCTTGGAAAGGAGTAGTTCGATTCAGTAAGAAAGGAAAGCTAAGTCCAAGATACGTAGGACCATTTTCAGTGATCCAACGTATAGGACCAGTTGCTTATCGTTTACAACTACCAGAAGAGTTAGCTGGTGTACATGATGTATTTCATGTATCCAACCTCAAGAAATGTCTATCAGACGAATTTTTGGTAGTACCTCTCCAAGATATAGAGGTAAACGAAAAGTTAAAATTTGTTGAAGAACCTCTTCAAATAGAAGACAAAAAGGTGAAGTTTCTCAAATATAAACGGTTAGTACTTGTCAAGGTCAAGTGGAATTCAAAGAGAGGACCTGAATACACTTGGGAGCTGGAATCAGAGATGAAGCGAAAGTATCCTCACTTATTCTCATAAATCTCGAGGACGAGATTTTAAATAAGGTGGGGAGGATGTAAGGACTCTCAAAATTATCCTAAAAATACCCGTAAGTATAAACCCGGACCCCTGAAACCTTACCCTATATCAAAAATCAAGAAAAACAAAACTTATAGGTTTCAGGCGGGCCGCGTAAGAGACAAGCTTGTCTTACGCGGGCCGCGTCAATGTTAAGTTGACCGGATAAGTGTTCCGGATCCACGTAGTGACCACCTGGCTAGCCTACCCGTGACCAATCAACCCTACTCATAGACTGGGCGGCCACGCGGGCCGCGTAAGATATAGGTGATGGGTTACGCGGGCCGCGTAAGGCCCTAATTTCAGCTATAAACAGCCCGTCACTTGCACAGTCCACTGGTGTCGATCAAAATTCTCAAAAACGAATTGATATCACTCTGAAGTCGAAATTTCTTATATAATTAGCGAGGCGCTGCTCCGATACCGGGTATTAACTCGATCGCTGCTACGATTCAATGTCCGATCGATTAAACTATCCAATGGATGTTTAAGTGCTGCCCACATTAGGGTTTATGCTTTGTCATTCGTCGTTAAATTCGATGGATGTTTAAGTATCGCACTTTGTCATTAGTTGGGAAGGTTTTAATCTCGTGAGTTATCGTAAATGTTGTATTAGTTACTAACCGAGTTCGTATGCATGTTATAAAACTTAGGTTATCAAGGCTAATCAGTAGGCTAGGCTCTGATCATATTGAATCTGCAATGTGAGTCATTCTCTTTTTATCAAAATGCTTTATAAATTCTTAAATATTTTCAAGGTTATAATTACAGGGATTAAGTCTTTGTAATCACCAAATTACAACCAGTATGTGGGGTTTTGTATACATTACTTATTTCCCGTCACCATTGGACAACGGGGTAGCCAAGGGGTGATCTGACCATAGTCACAGAAACGAGTCGAGTGAAAAATACTGTGGGTAGTTGGTTGATATCAGGAAACATTGTAATCGCTCTTAATACTGTAAATTATAACAAACGAATCGTTTTAGTAAAAAGAATGATTCACCAGTATTTTCCGCTGACAAAACCTTTTTCAAACATGTTTCAGGTGATCTGTTGTGATCCAAGAAAAAGTGCCGAGAAGCACTACCAGCTTAAGGAAGTGGCTCAATATAAAAATAAAGAAACATGTTTTGTAAAATAAAGATTTCTCAGTGAAATCATATGATTGTAAATTATCAAGGTTTTATCCCGAGTTGTGAAATAAAATAATCAGAAAAGTTACAGTTTTAAAAAGATCCTGAAGAAATCTTCCGCTGTTAAATAAATACCACGGGATTTTCTCTCCCGCGGCTCCTGAAACGGGTCAAACCGGGTCGGGGGCCGTGACACTTGTTTAATCAGGTTGTAGAATTAATTTCATGAATATATATGCACCAAATGAGGCCGTGGGTAGGAGGGCACTGTGGTTGGAGATTTTGGATGTAAAAAAATCATTACAAGGTTTATGGGTCATGATGGGTGATTTTAATGAGGTTAGAGATGCAAGTGAACGCCTAAACTCGGAGTTCGTTGAAAGTAATGCTGACGCGTTTAACCTTTTTATCTTCTCAGCCGGATTGGTGGAGTATAATATGGGTGGGGGTAACTACACATATATCTTCGATAATGGGAAAAAGTTGAGCAAACTAGATCGGTTCCCCGTATGTCTGGGTTTCAGGGAACAGTGGCCAAATGCAACGGTGCTTGCATTGGATAGGGTTGCGTCGGATCATCGCCCAATTGTCTTATCCATAGTCCAATCGGATTTTGGGCATATTCCTTTTAGATTCTTTAATTCTTGGTTCGAGCTTCCTGGTTTTTTTGATTTCGTGCTTCAAATGTGTGGTGCCTTCTCGTTCTCGGGTCCGGAAGATCTGGCACTAGCAATAAAATTAAGGTGGTTAAAAAAATAAGATTAAAACTTGGTTGAAAGTGGAAAAAGAAAACAGACAGGGTCTTTATGATAGAAAAAAAAGGAGGTTGGCTAACATTGAAAATTTGGCGGAAGAAAGAATGTTGGTGGAAGAGGAATTGGCTGAGAGAGCTGTTGTAGGAATTATATGGCTGATTTTGACAGATTGAAGCAGTTAGATTTGAGACAAAAATCTAGATCCAAGTGGGCTATTGAGGGTGACGAAAATTCAGCTTTTTCCACCAAGTTTTGAATTCAAACATTAGTACGAATCGGTTGAACGGGTTAATGGTAGATGGTGTTTGGATTACGAACCCTGTGGCTATTAAGGAATCCTTGTTCGAGTTCTTCTTTCAACAGTTTTCGGAACCAATGAACGTCAGACCCGAATTGGTATGTCCGAATCTGGCATCCATATCGGACAACGAGGCTATTATGTTGGAGAAACCATTCACAGTGGAGGAAATTAAAGCATCTGTATGGGATTGTAATGGGGATCGTGCACCAGGACCGGATGGTTTTAATTTTAAGTTCATGAAGAGGTGTTGGGGTGCAGTCCGGGATGATTTGGTTAAGTTGTTCAACAAATTCTATGACACGGGTTTCTTAAATTCGAGCTGTACCTCCTCTTTTATAGCTTTGATTCCAAAAGTAAAAGATCCGGTGAGCCCAAAAGATTTCAGGCCTATAAGCCTTATCGGTGTTATCAACAAAGTTATATCGAAAGTTCTTGTTAATCGCCTTAAAGGCGTGGTGGGGGGATTGATTTCTGAGCAACAATCGGCGTTCCTGGCAGGTAGAAATATTATGGACGGGCCACTCATCCTTAATGAGGTTTTCAGTTGGTTAAAAAAGTCTAAGCGTAGTGCAATGTACTTTAAAGTGGATATTAATAAGGCGTATGATTCTGTGAACTAGGCTTTTCTCGATTCGATCATGTTCCAGATGAAATTTCCGAACAGGTGGCGGTCGTGGGTGATGGCGACTTTGTACTCTGCAAAAGCTTCAGTGTTGGTAAATGGATCACCAACCCGAGAATTTGTATGTTCCCGGGGGCTCCAACAGGGTGATCCTTTATCACCTTTCTTATTTGTAATTGTAATGGAGGCTCTCACTGGTATTATGAAGAAAGCAGCTTCGATTGGTTTGTTTAATGGGATCAAAGTAACGAATGAGGGGCCGTCTTTGTCTCACTTGATATATGCAGATGATGTAATGTTTGTTGGGGAATGGTCCTTATCAAATGTTAATAATTTGCGGCGGATTCTGAGGTGTTTTCACCTTGTCTCTGGTTTAAAAGTTAATCTAGCTAAGTGTAGCATTTTCGGAGTAGGAGTTGATGAGGAGGCAGTCCAAGAGATGGCACTCATTCTGAGATGTAGACAAGGTACGTTCCCTTTTAAGCATCTCGGTTTATTGGTTGGTGCAAATATGAACTTGGCTAGGAATTGGAAACCAGTGATTGATATATTTAAAAGTAGGCTATCAATATGGAAAGCAAAAACTTTGTCATACGGCGGGAGAATTACTTTAATTAAATCAGTTTTGAATGCACTACCAACATATTATCTATCCTTGTTTAAAGCACCGTTGAAAGTCATAGACGCTTTGGATAAGATTCGTAGAGTTTTCTTTTGGGGTGGCTCGGAAGAGAAAGCCAAAATGAACTGGGTAGCGTGGGATAGAACAATCGCACCTATTGAATACGGGGGCTTGGGATTCGATTCCCTCAGGGATGCTAATTTAGCCATGTTAGCAAAGTGGTGGTGGAGGTTTAAATCAGAGAAAACGGGTTTTTGGCGAAGGGTTGTTTGGGCTATCCATCATAATTCAAGGAAATGGAATGACATCCCGGTAAAGATTTCAGTTGCAGGACCTTGGAGGAGTATATATAGTATTTGGCAGCCTTTATTAGCTACGGGCATTGACATAAAAAACGCCTTCTCATCAATGGTGGGAAATGGTAAAGATATACAGTTTTGGTTAGATAGCTGGATCGATCCAGAACCTCTATATTTAAAGTTTCCGGCCCTGTTTAAGGAGGAGAGATTCAAAGAATGCTTGGTTGCGGATAGATGGGTCAGCAGCGATACCGGCCCAGCTTGGATTTGGGCCTGGTCTCGACCAGTCCTCGGCCCAGATTTACTCGATCAGTTGCAGCAATTGTTGTCACTTATAAATTGCAGCCCCATGTCTACAGCTTCGGATAATTGGAAATGGAGGTATGAAGTAGATGGCGTATACTTTGTTGCAAGCATTAAAAACATTTTATGCTTAGCTGGTCGTGTCCGTCCCGAAAACGTCTTCGAATGGAACAACTGGGTCCCAAAGAAGGTTTGTATTGTAGCCTGGAGGGCAGAAATGAAGAGATTACCGACTAAGAGTGCGTTGGCTAGACGAAATGTACCGGTTCCGAACCAATCGTGCGTTTTTTGTGGCGAGTATGTAGAATCATGCGATCACATATTTGTGTCGTGTCATTTTGCACAAATGGTATGGCAGAATCTGGCGGGAGGGCTTAAGATGCAACCGATTATAGCATTCGGAATTCAGGATCTTCTCACCCTTCACGGCTCATCCCCGGGCTCAAGGAGAAAGAAAGTTATTCATGCTATAATTCTGGTGGCCTTTTGGTGTATATGGAAGACGAGGAACGATATAGTATTTCGGCAAGTGGTTCCAAACTTTGCGAGAACCCTTGATGAGATAAAATCGATGGCATTTTTATGGATCAAGAATCGGTCAAAAGCAAATTCGTTGACATTGGAGGAATGGAGTCATTTTAATTTAGGAGTTATGTAATGATGTAATAGTATTTGGCTTGGAGTCTTGGAGTAAAACGCTGTATATTTGGTGTGTAGCATCTTGCTACTATGAATAAAATTTTCTCTCGGCCGTTCAAAAAAAAAAAGAAACATTTTTGTCGGCTATCCCATCCTAGTCACGTAGACTTGAATTGTATCAAACTACCCACGAAGCCGTCTTTTTCCTTCTCCCATACAATCCCACGTGGTCCCTGTCTCCGACGCTAGATCTACCTCCTCGAAAGTCAAAATTCAAAACTACCTATCACTTCCCACCACGCGTCCACCTCACAAACTACTATAAATTCACACTTCACCTCAACCTATCCACCACCCCAAACAAAACAAAACAAATCTCCAAAATCTCTCTTTTCAACATCCTAAACCCCTTTTTGTTCATATCTATTTGTTTGTAAATTCCTCCAAAAGAAAACCCTTGTTTTCATTCATCTAATTACCATATTTATCGTTTTATTTATTTCACTTTTGTTCAACGATCAACATGTGTGACACAAACACTCGCCGGATATTAACTTTTCCGGCTATCCGTCCATGCGAATCAGTCTCTCCGGCGACTCTTCTTTCCTCTCTAATCACTCTCTCCAACACCATATCATCCTACAAACTCAAACCCATGTATACCAATGCTCGGACAGCACGTGACTCACTTCGTCTTGTCGGAAACATCCTCGTTTTCCTCGAAGAGATCCGACAAGGCGACCCGAGTCCATCATCCACGTTCCTACTCTCACTCTCGGAGCTCCATTTCGTGTTCCAGAAGCTCCGGTTCTTGTTGGAAGACTGCACCCGACCCGACGCCCGGGTATGGATGCTGGTACGATCCGAAAAGGTATCGAATCACTTTCGGGCCATTTTTCGATCCATTAGTGTTGCTTTAGATGTACTACCATTAGATTCACTCAAAATTTCAGTTGAATTGAAAGAATTCATTGGTTTAGTATAGAATCAAGCTTCGAATTCAAACGTTATGGTCCGACCCGAAGATCAGCTAACCTTGGATCATCTTAGACCAGTTTTGGATCAACTGGAGCTCCAAATGGCTCCGGATTCGAATAAACTGAAACGGGTTTTAGATTATTTGGGCATTTCTAGCTGGAGCGAGTGCAACAAAGAGATTAAGTTCTTGGAGTCCGAAATCGGGTCGGAAAGATCCGGTAACAAGAAATCGGATCTTGGTATCCTTTGTAGTTTGATGGGGGTGATGATTTACAGCCGGTGTACAGTTTTTACCGTTGTTGACTGTGACAAAACACCCATTTCTGGTGATAGTTACAGTTGCAATCACAATCAGTTTGTTAAGTCACTTAATGTTGATGATTTTAGATGTCCCATTTCTTTGGAGATCATGTCGGATCCGGTGACTCTAACAACCGGGCACACGTATGATCGATCTTCGATCGAGAAATGGTTCGGGTCGGGTAATTTAACGTGCCCGAAAACAGGTGAGAAGGTGAGCAGTAGTAATTTAGTTTCAAACTTGTGTATAAGAGGCATTATTAAGCAATACTGTCTCGAGAAGGGGATTTCAATGGCGGGACCGGATGGTGGGAGTCGTAATCGGGAGGTTACTCGTGCAACAACCGGCGGAAGTGTGGCCGCGGAAGCTGGGATAAAGATGGCGGTCGATTTTCTAGTCGACCGCTTAGTGTTTGGCACAAAAGAAGCCAAATACAAAGCTTGTTACGAGGTTCGATTGCTTAGCAAATCGAGCACTTTTAATCGGGCTTGTTTGGTTGAGGCGGGTGTGGTCCCGAGTTTATTAGACCTGATCTGCTTTAGGAATCCGAAGATCCAAGAAAACGCGATGGCGTCTCTGTTGAATCTAGCGAAGTACTCGAAGACGAAAAAGGTACTTGTGGAAAACGGAGGCTTGGAACTAATTCTTGAAGTGGCACAAAACGGGTTTAAAATGGAGGCCCGCCAACACGCGGCGGGGACTTTGTTTTATCTCGCTTCGGTGGATGAGTATCGGGACATCATAGGGAAAATCCCTAGATCGATTCCCGTTCTAATGGAGTTGGTACTAGATGGTACCGATCGATGCAAGAAGAATGCGTTGGTGGCGATTTTGGGGTTGCTTATGTACCCTGAAAACCACCGGAAAGCACTTGCAGCCGGGATTGTCCCATTGCTAATTGATTTGTTGAGATGTTCGCATCAATGCGAAGATCTTGTTACGGATTCTTTAGCGATTTTAGCCACTTTGGCTAACAATCCCGACGGAACAATGGGGATTTTAAGTTGTGGAGCTCTTCACGTCATCCTTGATGTCGTTGGTTCAACGACGACATCAAAGGAGTCGAGAGAATATTGTGTGGCATTGCTGCTTGCAATGTGCACAAACGGTGGGGCCGACGTGGTTCGCGTTTTAGTATCGAACTCGTCTCTAATGGGTCCTTTATATTCCCTACTCACCGAAGGCGGTTCTCGTGCCAGCAAGAAAGCGAGTTCGTTGATCAGAATTTTACATGAATTCAACGAGAAAAACGCTTCTTCTGCCACTAGACGCCCAATTCAGTTTCAAGAACAGTTTGTAGATGTTTGGTAATTTGTATATTTTGTTGATTTCATCATGACATTAACTCGGTTTTTTCAAGAGTTAATGTCAAATAGCTATAGCTTCTGTAAGTTTTTGTTTGAAGCTATAACAAATAACCTACTACTGAATGTATAAATATTTCTTTTCGATATGGATAACAAAAGTATGATGTTACAATATTAAGTTATACCAACATTTTCGTTGTTTCATCTCCATTAACCTTTTCGATATGGATAACAAAAGTATGATCATACACTTTACACAACGCTCTTCCTGGTTTGTTCAACCCCTCATTGTTGTGTCCGTCTATTGTCATGGAAGTATGGAACACTAACTTGGTTCTGCTAGAGCTCTACGATTTGGGCATCCCCACAAATTCATTCGAAACGACCCTAATTCTCTCTGACATTGGTGATTCCCATGAATCATTAAATGCAACATGATTATTTTGATTTCGACAAATCATTAACCTCTCAATATGCATAACCTCTACTCAATTCACTGATTGTTGTAGGAATGTACTAGGGCTGGCTCAACCATTTTGGAGGTCCAAAGCGAATTGAAAAAGCGGGCCCTTTTAAGTTTTAATCTATCATCGTTATAAACCATCTTATATGAAGTAACAATAACTAGGGGTATTAAAAAAATCCGAATCCGAAAATCCGATCCGAACTATTCGATATCCGAATCCGAACATTATACATGGTTTTATTACCTAGTATACATAGTACATCTTATCCAGTGAACTCCGGCATAATCATCTTCTCTGGTGTAAAAATACTTCTCCGGCGCCTGTCCTTTTGTCTTCTCCGGTGACCTGGAATTTGATTTAATTGAGATGCGCTTGTACTACAAGCATATTAGCTTGAAATTCTGACATTACGCTTGAGGTAGAAGCATATTACCCATTATTCAAAAAAAAAAAAATCAAAGCTACACCATTGTACAAAACATGATTCAAAATTACACTATTTATTAAAAAAAAGGTCCACATTTTTGCTTTATCTTGTTCATATTTAGGGTTTATGTTGATACACAACTGGAAAGGTGATACACGATGGCTGGTCATGTAGATTATGCAACTATGCATGCATTAACAGAAAACAAAGTCCAGCACCCCAAATAACAAGGTTGATACTGTCACGAATGTCATAACCAAAACCAAAACAATAAACGTGGATTTTTTTTTTGAAAGATAAACTTCATTAAACACCAACCAAACCCGAAAACCGGGCAGGCGAAAAAAAACCAACAGCAAACAAACTACATAATTACAAATTTACACCAGTCCGACCACGAGATAGGATTATTCTTAACTCTATACTTGTACCAAAGAAAACCTAAAGACCTGACCTCGCTAAAGATAGAATCCACCTTGGCCTCCATCCCTGAAAACACAGCCTTATTACGAGCAGACCAAAGGCTCCAGCACGTAGTAATGACAATACCATGGATCACCGATTTGACTTTGCTAGCGACGTTACTATACATATGAACTTCCAGCAGGTCTTTGAATGTAAACGCGAAGATCGGGGGGAGACGGCACCAGCAGCTAACTTTCTGCCAAACGAGAGCAGCCAAAACGCAGGAGCAGAAGATATGGTCCACAGTCTCGGCCTCCGAGTTGCAGAAACGGCACAGCCCATCACCAATAAACGTGGATTAGTGTCAAGAAATAAACGTGTTACAAACTTGCAACTTACAAGTGAACAAACATTATGATCTGACTTGTGAGTAATCATCATTTATGTTTTTGTAAATTGTAATACATAATAAATCTAGGGACCGGTTATGTAACTTTCCAAAACTAGTTATCAATAATTGTTTACTTCACTCAAAACGACCAATAACCCCCATCTTCTCACAAACCAATCTCCTCCTGCAATCATGGGTGACACCTCTGAATCATCATCATCATCCCCCCTTCTTCTTCCAACAAAAACACCCCAAGATTCATACCATTTAGCCTACATAATCTACTTCATTCTGGGCGCAGGTTACTTGATCCCATGGAACGCATTCATCACAGCCGTCGATTACTTCTCCTACCTCTACCCCGACGCTTCCGTCGACCGCATCTTCGCCGTCGTTTACATGATCATAACCCTCGTATGTCTCCTTTTCATCGTCTTCTACTCAAACAAGTCGAGTTCTTTTGTCAGGATTAACGTGGGGCTTGCTTTGTTTATTATTTCGTTGCTTGTTGTACCCGTGATGGATGGTGTTTATATCAAGGGTCGGGTCGGGGTTTACGGTGGGTTTTATGTGTCTGTGGCTGCGGTTGGGTTGTCGGGTATTGCGGATGCGTTGGTTCAGGGTGGGGTTATTGGGTCTGCTGGTGAAATGCCTGAGAGGTATATGCAGGCTGTTTTTGCTGGGACTGCTGCTTCAGGTATACATTCATTTTTACAAATATTTGTCATTTTTTTGGCTGTTTTTGCTGTGATTTTTTTCAATATCTTGGTCATAGTTGTCAATAGCGGGTGTAGCGATCGCTATAGCGCGCCCCGGAACGTACAGGTCTAGGCTCGCTATTAGGGTTGTAGCGATAATAGCGACAGTTTATTTATTTATTTTTTTGAATATAAATAGCAATTAAATATAGCTATAAAATAGCTTTATTATAGGTTTTTGTTAAATACACATGTAAAATATCATATATACCAGGGTATTTTGATATAATATAAAAAAAAAGAAATTTCTAGTGTATCGCTATTTATAAAATAGCTCCCATTGTTTATCGCTATTCGCTATGTAGCATATAGGTACAATATCGCTATTTGTTGCTATTCGTCATTAACTATGATCTTGGTGCACAAAACATCGCCCCATCGAAAAAGTGTGCCTTATGCCGATTTTTTAGCATGAAAAGCGCGCATCGCTTGCGCTTTATGTACAACACTCGGCTTACCTTCACAAAAGCTATGGGGGTTGCGCCTGAGACCACATTGCGCCTAGGCGCACTTTTTAAAACCTTTTTGATCGTTAGGTTTGTTGATGCATCGCTTGCGCTTTATGTACAACACTCGGCTTACCTTCACAAAAGCTATGGGGGTTGCGCCTGAGACCACATTGCGCCTAGGCGCACTTTTTAAAACCTTTTTGATCGTTAGGTTTGTTGATAACTGAGTTTACTCTGCAAAATCCTTTATGAATAATAATCCCATAAATAATAGTTTAAAAATTGAACCAGATTTCATGAAAAATTATGGGTCTGAAAGCATTTCTTGCATATTCTTTTGCATTAACTTGATTTTGTAACCTAATTCGAGTTGATATTGGTACCCAGGTTTAGTTAATATGGTAATTATGATTATAATTTAGTTACATCTTTGACTACAGGAGTTCTGATTTCAATTCTAAGAATCTTTACCAAAGCAGTTTACTCACAGGATGCAGTTGGGTTAAGAAAAAGCGCAAATCTTTACTTCACAGTCAGCATAATCGTGATGGTCGTATGCATTGTCTTGCATAATCTTGCTCACAGACTCCCGGTTATCAAACATTATAATAAGATAAAAATCCAAGCTGTAAACAATGAAAAGGGAGAAAAAGGTAAGGTCTTGCTATGGCAGTCGACGTTATGGGACATTGTTGGAACAGTCAAATGGTACGGTCTTGCTATCGGTATCTTATACGTTGTGACGTTAGCCATTTTTCCAGGCTACATTACAGAAGATGTTCATTCTCAACTTCTAAAAGATTGGTATCCAATCATCCTTATTACATGTTTCAATGTGTTTGACTTAGTTGGGAAAGTTTTGACTTCCTTTTATGTTGTTGAGAATTCTAAGGTGGTTATAGGTGCATCGTTTGCACGGCTTGTGTTTTTTCCGCTTTGTTTGGCATGTTTACATGGTCCTATGTTTCTTAGGACCGAGATTCCTGTAACCGTTGTGACTTGTCTGTTGGGGCTCACTAACGGCTACTTGACTAGCTGTTTGATGATGGTGGCTCCTAAAACCGTGCCACTTCAGCATTCGGAGACGGCTGGGATTGTGCTTGTGGTGTTCTTGCTTATGGGTTTGGCGATTGGTTCGGTTGTTAGTTGGTTTTGGACCATTTGATTGTGAGTCTTCACAAGTAAAACAATACACAATGTAAGTAATTGTAGATATTGGTCTATTCTGGTTATGGATTATTGGTTTCATCAACATTTAGTTGAGTGATGTATTGAATTTTCCATTTTATAGCTTTATTCACGTTTCTTCCCTTTTTTACAATTTCCACACTTGTATTATAAAGAGTAAAGTTCTGTTTTGCTCCCTGTGGTTTGGTCATTTTTATGGTTTTGCCCCAATCATTTAAAAAGGACATTTTCCTCCCTGATGTTTTGGTTTTGTCGCCAGTTTGCTCCGCGGCCTTAACTCCATCCATATTATATGTTTTAACTGAAAGGGTATTTTGGTAATTTCAAGTATAAAATAAGGGTACTTTGGTAATTTACATTAGTATTAATAAATATATATACATATACACTCATCTCTCTTTCTCACCCTTTCTCTCTCACTCTGCCTTTTGTACCTCTTAGTCTAACACCCACCACGACCCACCACTAACAACCGCCACTACCACCCACCACCAACAGCAGCCACCACCATCGCAACCACCATCATAAGCCATCACCCCCATCCACTCCACCAGCCTACTCTCCCATCCACTCTCACTGTTCCTCTCTCTCTCTCTTTAAGCCGACCACCGTCAGCCACCAGTAACCAATAACAACCCATCAACCATTGAAGAACCAAAGAATCGAATTAAGGCCGGAGCCTGTTATCGAGGGTTTGGATCTTGTAAGAGAACTTGGAAAACAGTCCTGCAAAACAGAAAACCGTTAGGCTCGCCGCAGAGATGGGAGGGCCCCTCTGCGACCACCCTCCGGCGTGAGGATAAGTATTGGTAGAGAGAGAAAGTAGAGAGAGAAAATAGGGACGAAGGTTCAGAAAATCGTACTTGGCCTTGTACTTGATGGGGTATTTATAGTGGTCAACTGTGATTACGTCATTCGTCCAGACGCACTTGAATGGAGGTCCGTCTTCGGTGTTGTGGGGGAACGGACATATACGAGGCGTCCATTCTAATGGAGTCCGGTTCGTCTCAACGGGTCATGTCCGGCCTCGGATATGTATCTTCAACCATCAACCTACTCTCTCTCACACAACCTCCAATTTCATGCAATTTCCGCAATATTTCAAACAAACATCCAAACATCACAGTGAAATATCTCATACACAACATCGGAAACTATGATTGGCTTGTTCCCCAGAAACTAACTCCGACGTCCGGAAAATCACTCTGGAAACTAGATTCTCTTCTCTCACTGTCTCTATGGTTGGCCGGAATATGACCTTTTTTACTTCATGTAGTCAAAAGAAGAAAAAAAATAGATTCTTTGTTTCTATGATATGAAGTAAACTTTTCTGTTGTTATTAAAAGTAGACATGTAGGATTTGTAATAAGCCAATTTCAATTTCAAGTTCTAAGTTCAAGGGGATTTGAAGCTCGCTATTTGGATGTTAACAAAAAGATATACGTAAGGATTCACGCGTCACGCGATACGGGTTAAAAAGATTTGATTCAGAAATCAAAGTGATGATTCTAAATAATTCCAGTAATTGATGTGTTGTAAAACACACACTTTTATCCTATGTATTTTATATAGTTTAGTAATTAATTAGAGTTGCTTTTATTAGTTTTATTGTATGTTTTATTATTTTATTTTGTTACAGGTCCCGTACGAAAAAGGAATCGAAACAAGCTTAAACAGATCAATGAACAACTAATCGGGAAATATATAATAAGCTAGAAGCAATGGCGAAGCATGGATTTTTCGGCCGGGGGGGTGAAAACATATATACCCAAAAAATTCTATAGAATACCCAAAAATTTCTATAGAACCGGGGGGGTGAAAACGTATATACCCACAAATTTCTATACGAAAACTACATATATAACACTACTGAGCGAAAAATCCCGGGGGGCGGACGTCCCCCCCCCCCCCCCCCCCCGCCCCCATTAAGCTTCGCCCCTGGCTAGAAGGATCTGAGTTGCAATAAACGGAAGTCAAAAATTCATCATGACAAGTATTGAAATTTAAGGGACCAAACTTGCATAAATGGTGAAAGTGCATGTGCACTGTTGACCGAGTTCTTGTGTTGTTGACCAAAAATATATTAAGTTGATTGTTTTTTCTTATTTTTGTAATTGGGCCAATGAAAATCGTGAACCCGGGCCTATCTGATTGATCTAATGGAGCCTGCCAACAACCCAACATGGCCTTTGTGATTAGCTGCTAGCAGCCCAACTCGTGAGGAATTATAATGTTTCTCAAATTGTGATTTGAGGGGTGACGCAAAATACAAAGACATATACGAGAGGAGAATTAAGGCGACGAACAGGAGAAAGAGGAAGCCGGGCAGAATAAGAAGATCATTCAAGGGGGATTAGTTCGAGTTCAAGATTTGTGTCAGGGTTCGTAACGTGGTAGTTCAGTTTTATTATACTTTGTGTTTTTTTAAGACTATTGAACATGATTTATTTTTTCTTTCAAACTTGTTTCGCATTCTTGATTATGATTCTTGGCTAAACTTCTAATCACTGCCTAGGTTAAGATAATTACCATGTTTTGACATTTATTTCATCGGTATGGAACTTGTGATGTGTATTTGAATATTAAAGTAAAGACATGGTTTTTTTTTTTTTTTTTTTTTTTTTTTTGATAACCGCGGGAACCCGCTTACACGGTAAACCCCCGGGTCCCCCCCAATACCCGACTAACCGAGGGGAACAGGTAAAGCGCGGCGCAAGCACCGGGTCGGTGGCCTTTAGAGAACCGGTGGAAGCAAGTATCGAACTCAAGACTTCTAGGATATTTGAAACACTCTTTACCACTCCACCACTCTCTAAAGGTTAAGACATGGTTTTTTTATGATCTTTTTATGCGTATTTAATCTTGTTCATTGAATAATTATTATCCCTCAGGTCGCTAGTTGAAAGTCTTTCAAATAATAGTTGCATGCTAGGTCATTTATTGTGTGTTCTTGACTATTAGATGTTTTGCTAGACGTAGGGAACCATAGGGATATAATTGTAATTTGAACAGGGTTAAGTATTCTACCAATCTTTATAGCTGAGAGGTTGTCGGTCTGTCTTTAGTGTTAGATTGCTAGGGTTAGATATTTTAAGAGAAGATTCCCTTAGTTGCCCTTTCACTATTTGCTTATCAAGTCTGGTCATAATTCCATAGTTACATGTGACTTTCACACTGCGAGGTAGATTGTCTAGAGGGTACTTTATTATTACAGTAGGAAAGCTTGCGAGGGAATCCTCCAAACCGGTAGATTAACAGCTTAATAGATTTCCATAGGTGTCTTCTGGAGAAGGGTCGAGGGTCCTGGTCGGTTATCCTTTAAGTTTAGCATCTTAAGATCTCGGTTCCACATTAGTTCCATAACCGATAGAACGTGCCAAGCACGTGAATGATTCTAGCCTAGGTAGTGTTTTCCTCTGAATTCACCCTCAGTCTTAGTTCATGTCTCCGTCAGCTTTAGTTAATTTTAATAAATTGCATTAGGTTATTATAAACCCCCCTCAAAACATAAAAAACAATTAAGTTGAGTTAGTCTTAGATAAGTTAATCGAGTCTAGTTTACGTAATCAGTAGAGTCTCGTGGTCGGACTTACTTAGGCTATACTGCATTGACCGATACACCTGCCGGTTATGTGGTCTAGGTTTTAGAGAGTCTTAGTTTTATAAATTTAAAACTTAGCGTGCCTAGTTTAGGTTAAAATTAATTAGTTTTTAATTGGTCACTTTAAGCCCATCAGTAATCATGGTTATTTCGATGTTCTTCGGTTCATGATAACAGCAATGAAATAATTCGTTTATTGTTGTTGTTTTGATTTGATTAAAATGGATTTCAAAAATTTAGAGTACAACCGATAAAGAACATGAAATAGAGATGATACGATGGTTTCAATTGATCAATAGTTGATCGTGTTCTTTTGAATCGTGTCATAAACAATCAAATAATCCTTTGATTGTTGTACTTCTTATTGGTGTTATGTTTCAATGTTTTGTATAAGGATTTGACGAAGAACATGGATTAGATAAAACAACATCAATCGTTTCAATTGAACAATTATCATTTGTGTTCTTCTTGATTTTTTAATAATAAACCTATGATTGAATCAATTCTGACCAATATCATTTAAATTAAAAGGATGTATCAGAATGATGCTTACTTGAAAATGGCGGGGTGAAGAATGTAGAAGACGGTTACGGAACGACCATAAATGGCGCTTGTAAGAATGGAGATGGTGAGCGTGGAATATTTATTATTTAATGTTGGAAGCGGTACATATGGTAAGTAAATGATGGGTGCTAAGTTGCTTTTTGTGTGTATATAATATAATATATTCACAAAAATAAGTGTGTTAAATATGAGGCTCGTAAATGTAAACAATCTACACACGTATACCTTGGCACATAGAAGGACATACAATCACATGACCATCTCGACTACCCTCCAAGATACAGAAAATCTCATCTTTTACCAAAGATGATAAATTTGCCATGGCTGCAGACCTACCAACTTCCGTGTGAAATCAAAGTGAACCCCATCATCACTCCCGCCAATCCACGAAAAATCTCATCTTTTCTCAAACCAATACAGAGTCATGAAAACTCATCATAATAACATCTTATATCAAATAAAATCTAATCAAAACAATATTTTATATAATCAATTATATAGCAGCTATGGTTCATAAGTCGGGACATACTATAGCTAATTGCCACAAAGATATCAAAACTTATGAGGCCCATAAATGGAAAACGATGTACATAAACACGTATAACCTTCCATAATCACTAGTTGCCATTTTGAAACGAATTCAAATATATGACCATCCTGGCTATAGTCTCATGCTTCAAGAAACAGGACAAAACACACCTAGGCATCTCAAACTCACTTTTGCTTTTGAAAATCAAACGTGCATTAAACATGACAGGCAATAATAAACATAAGAAATAATATAAGGCGTAAAAAGAAAACTGCGTGGCAAAAGAAACAAAAAGGATGCCATTACAACTTGTTACTCGCGTACTAAAAGATATACTATAAACTATAGTGTTTGACACTCACATACCAAAGATAAACTACATTGTTTGGTACTCACATACCAAAGATAACTTGTGGATTTAATTTCCTCTTTTAACCTACCAAGACAGACTTCTATTATTGAAAACAACATCATTTCTAGTCCTTTAAATGCACCAGCAAGTTGTAAAGACATACGTACGACACCCGAGGAAGCTGGGCTGGCCCAATGGGCTTCTAAGACTAGACACGGGCCTAGGGTTACCAAAAAACAGGGGCCTCTATGTAGTATGTGGATTAGGCCCAAATAATGAATAAATCAAACCAATTTTTAAAGGCCCCGTTATTTAATGCGTGTTAGGGTTAGCGACATAGCAGTAGCCAGTGGGCATAATCACCGCTCCATTCCATCGATTTGTAGATTATGCACCGTTTCAAAATAAGAATACCAATCGTTCATACTAAAATCCTTAAATCAAGGCCACCAACATCGTGACTTTAGATCTTCGAGTCTGTGGTTGCCATTATTAGTCAACGGCGTCATTGGGGATTAGTGAGATCATATGGCTAAAAATCCAAAATTAGGGGTAGGCGTGAATGATGAATCACAAATTGAAGGATAATCTGGTAAGTTTTTAGTTTCTAACGACATTAGATTCTAATTTGCATATACGACATTCTTGAATTCCTATTGTATATAGTATCCTGTTCTCAAATTGAAATTGAGACATCGCAATTCACAAACATTGTTTCCCTAAATCCCTAAATCCTAATTTGTACTTTGTCTTTGATATCGATTATTGAGTTAGCGATTAATATTTGAGACCGTGTTAGTAATTTGTTAGGGAATTTCATATTTGCTTTTAGTTTTATTAATCCTAATTTATTATTGTTTTTCCTTAAATTAATTGACAGTCTAACTTCACCACCTATAAACATTCAAGTTTATAATTTTTCCAGTCCCAAGCTGTATAAAGGAGGGTTTTTAGTTGTTGTTTGTATACCTTTTTTTTTTGTAAAATAATACAAATTCAAAGGTCCATACTTTGTATTTGTTTAGAGTCTTAAAAAACGACTTTACCAGAAAGAATCAAATTTTTATACAAAATAATTTACTTATTCAAAGTTCATAAAGTTAGGATACAAGTATTCATTCATAAGAAAATAGATAAGACTAAGCGGTATGGGAGGACCGGCGCCGTGAAGGATGGGCCGCCACGGGGCTAGGGGGGCGGTGTGGGAGGATCGGCGCCGTGAAGAGAGAGAGAGAAAGAAGAGAGAGACAGAGAGAGAGGCCCGGCACAATCGTCCGTGGGGAGCCGAACTCGCCGGAGGGGGGCGGTGTGGGGGACCGGCGCCGGGCCTCGCCGGGCCTAAGCCGGCCCCCATACCGCTTAGTCTAAGAATAGGATGTAATCGTATCATATCATATTACAAAAGTTTATAAATTGTATCATATCATATTATAAGAAAATAAATAACAAATCGTATCATATCATATTACAAAAGTTTGTAATTGTATCATATGATATTATGATGCACACACACAAGTTTCGTGTGACATCTATTATAACCAAAGGGAGGGTGATTCCGACATTTGACACACAAAACAGGGATCGCAATTCACAAGAAAAAAAACCCCAAAATCAACACCATCGCAGCAGCAGCAGCTGCAGCTGCAGCTTCTTTCTTCTCGACCGCTTCAACCCATCTCATCACATGCCTTACGTTCCTTCTTCTTCAACACCCTAAACAAACACACATTCTCCGATTTCACTCAAACCCACCCTTTCTAATGATCTTGTTCAACACTTGTTCTTCCTGTCTTTCTAATTTAATCAACACTCATAAAGATTCACGTGTCTTCACTTCTTCCTACAATTTGAGTTAAAACAATTTGTGGGTTTTGTAATCAACACCCAAAGTTTGAATCTTTTAATGGAACAACAACATTCGGGTAATTCATCAGCAGCCGGAACCAGTGGGCGTTCAATAGCGTTAGAAATCGATCTAAACGAAGCCCCTTTACCCTCCCCTCGAGAATTCGCCGGCGCCGGTGGGTTTCCGCCGGAGCGCCGGTGTTTGTCCTGTGGTGAGGTGGAAGGGTCGATGGTGATTTGTTTTGATTGTGGGAAAAGGTCTCATATTGAGTGTTTAGGGGTTAGGAAAGTGCAAAGGGGTTGGAAGTGTTTCGAGTGTTTGACTGAATACCGCAATGGGAAGAGGATGCGGCGAAGTGTCGCTGCTGCCCCGGTGCCTTTCGATATAAATGAGTCTCCCCCGCGCGAACCCGACGGCGTTGAGGAGGGTTATTTTGTGAATTCAGAGCTGGTTTTAGCAGCCAGCTTTCCTAAGTAAGCTATATGAAGTTTTCTACTTGAATGACATAATTGTTCATAATTGAAGATGTGTTATTTGCTTTATATGCTTTCATAATTGAGGTTTTATGTGTGAATGATTGTTACTGTTTTATAAGATCTCTTGTTTATGTAACTACTAATTAGGGTTTGAGCAAAATAGCAGTTTCTTACAACTTATGATTGTTTTAGAACTAGTAGGTGAATAGCATGAGCATGATCAGAAGTTTCCAAATGTATGTTTTTGTTTGTCTTTATAAGTAATGTACCTTATTAAACATAGTACATCAACGTCACACGTTACGCATTTCGATTCTCTATGCTTACGAAAGAAAAGGTTAAATCTTGTTTCATGGATTATACATCAATAGACTTTGTGTTGTATTATCACATGATTTAAACTATGGTGGTATGGTTATCATTGAACCTTTTGTTTTCATCTTGATTTTTTTATATTTCTGAAATTGGTTATAACATAATTTCGGTTTATAGAATGCAGGATTTGATGCGTAACCCTTTTCTTGGATTTGCTTTAAATTCTCCAATGTCGCACCCTGATATGAGGTTCATAGCGACCGGATCTCCGTCTCAAAATACTTCGTGTAGCATGCCTCGGTTTGCGCACGTAAATCTTGAAACCGCAACACGAAAGGGCAACTTGATCTATTTGCAGGCACTTAAGGATTATATAACCGAAAAACAAGGCGTGTTAGGAGACGGTTGGCGTGTTAAATTCGAATATTCCGAAACTAATTGCAAAACTTCTGCAATTTACTTCGCGCCAGACGGAACTCGATTTGATTCGATGTCACAAGTTGCTCATCATCTCGGTTTAACATCCACATTTAATTCATCGGAAACTGAAGATAAGGGTAACGGTTTCGTTTTAATACAGAAGGGATCACATTCTTCTAAAAGAAAAAAGGACAAGCGGGCCAATAACCGAGAGCATAAGAATACGTTGCGCAACGGTAAAAATTCAATAGAAGCTGACTCTTTTTCAAACGGGTCAAAGTTGTTTCACGATGGTTTTCCGGTTCAATTTGAAGACTTCTTTGTTATGTCGGTTGGAAAAATTGACCCGCGGGGTTCGTTCCACAACGCCTCGCAGATCTGGCCCGTTGGTTATCGGTCTATCTGGCATGATAAATTTACCGGGTCCATTTTCGTTTATGATGTTTTAGACGGTAGTGATTCGGGCCCGATTTTCAGAGTACATAGGTATCCGTGCACGAAGCAGTCAATTCCTTACGCTTCAAAAGTCCTCTGCGTGAAAAAATGTGAACCGATTCACGATGAGTACGATGACGATGATGCAAACATTCACATGATGTTTACCGAACTTACTCCACCGCCTCACCTAGATAACGATAATATAACAAGTTTCTTGACTGCGGACCCCACCATTAATCTTGAAGAACGGGAAGTAATCACCGGCAATCACGATTTAATTGGTGAATTTTCGATCGAGGACGTATCTTCATCATCTGCTTGGAAAAAAGCCGTTGAAACGCTACTACACGCATGCCATGAATCATATAACAAGAAAAAGGTGTTGACGTTTTGTTGCAATCATCGCGTCAATGAACAATGTCTTGACGCGTCATACGATTTTAGCACATTAGGGAAGTTTTGTTACTTAACGGGTCCGGTGAACAGCATCCCGGATAAGATACTGACAGTTACGGAGCTCGAATCTTCTTGTGAAGTGTTGAGAAAGTGGTTGGAACTTGATAGATTCGGGTTAGATGCGGAGTTTGTACAAGAACTCATAGAGCAGCTTCCTGGGGTTGCCGCGTGTGCGAAATACGAATCACTGATGACAAGAATTTACGGTTTGAGTTCCCAAACTGTTGGTAGTGGGTTTTTTATGGCTATAAGTAAAGACGGTTTACAAAATGAGGCTGTGTCGAATAGTCTTAGGCAAACAAACAAGAGACCAAGTCCACCTGGCAACAAAGTCAACTCAAACCTTCCTCCTCATTTGATCGGTGACGTTATTCAGGTAATAGCTCTTTTAGAGGTAACAGGTTCAACACGGTTACCAAAACGGGTCTTTTGGGTTGTATTTTTCTTTATTGTGTCATATGAGTACCGAACATTAATGGACATAAATGAACAAATGCGGCTTGTGTTCATGTTCGTTCATTTAACTAAATGAACGAAATTTCCTGTTTGTGTTCGTGGACACAAACGAACTTTCTGCCGAACGGTCAACGAACTGTTCGCTGAACATTTGGTTCGTTTGCAGCCCTATGTAGAAGCCAGTCGGTTTGGGTTATATTTTCTCCAATGGGTCAAGTGAGTAAAAAAGTTTTAACGTTGCCTAAAGTGTATTTAAATGCTTACTATATCCGGAATGAATTAATTTTTCAAAAAATGCATTATTATGCCTAAATTTCCAAATTTTATGTTGTGTAGGCCTATGAAATCTGCTTGCGGTTTTATAAAGTTCTCGGGTTAGAGGCACCAATCTCTAGACAAGTGATGGAGAGCGAACTCATGAATCCATGGGTTGACGATTTGAAGCCCGTAAAAAGATCTTCAATTGATTTTCAAAAAAATCTAATCTTGAAAACATTAGAAAACACCCGACCCAATGACGTCACCTCCAATGCCGGTGAAGATTCCGTTGAACACGAACGAGAAGTTTCTCGAGCAGAAGCCGCTAGCAAATGCGCAGGTGTTGAACTCGCGAAATTCCACATGGCACTTCTGAAGGTGGTAATAGAAGATGTGTTGGTAAAAGTTAAGGAAATATACGACCCGTTTGGTGGGGTCGAGTCAAAGTCAAGAAAAGGGAGGAAAAAAGATGCGGAGGTTGTGGTTGGTGGTAAAAGGATAAGTCTTGATATGCTACCTGTGAATGAATTCACGTGGCCCGAAGTAGCGCGAAGATATATTTTGGTTGCGTTGTCTGTTGACGGTAACTTTGAATCTTCAGAGGTCATGACCCGTGAGTGCGGTAAAGTGTTCCATTGTTTGTATGGTGACGGTGGCACACTTTGCGGCTCGCTAACCGGAGTGGCTGCAATGGAGGCTGATGCCATGGTGAGCTGTATTCAGTTTTTTGGTTACAGACTAATGGGTCAAAACTGGTTGAGCCTACCCAATATCACATTATTGGTCTTAACTTTTGAATTTAATATATTATTATGTTCATATAACGACCGCTTTCAGAAAAAAAAACCTATGGACTTCCACTTTTTGTGCAGGAAAGGTCCCTATTTTTTGTTTCTTAATGATCTATAACTTGTTAAAATTTAACAAAAAAAAAACCGCTTTCAACAACTTGGTGGATTTAATCATTCAAAAAAGATTTTCTATTTAAATATATAACAAGTTAAAGAATTTATCAAGTTAAGGTATTTAATAGTGCAAAAAAAAAAGTTTAGGGACTTTTCTACACAAAAAGCGTCCATAATTTTATTCTAAAATCTTTCCTAATATGATTACTAAAAATATTTTACAAATAAAAATCGGATTTTTTGAAAAAAAAAAACATTTTAGGAGGTTGTAAGTGTTGTAAGAATCGCTAGGCGCTAGTCATCCGGTGGGGTACCGACTAGCGATTAATCGGATTGGGATTTTATATGTAATTTTCAGTTTTATTGTATATACACACATTTTTATATGTATTTTTTAAGTAGACATGTTTTAACACCTTTGACCCATATTTTCAAGTAGATAGGATCAATTGCCGGAATTTACAGGTTTTAGTCAAGAATCTGGCCGGAATCGCTAGACTGCCACCGATTTTTGGCCAATTATGATTGGATTTGACTACTGTTGACCGCGTACTGATTAGTTGACCGATTAGATAAAAATTACTCGGTGAACCTCCGGCTAGCGATTAGTCGGAAGCTAGTCGGGATTTTTACAACCATTTGTAACAAGTTGTGTATGTTACGTGTGGCCTTCAACCTGCTCGATTCATTCTCCTTTTAACCAATTTTTCCACTTTACCCATTCACAATAAAAGTTTACCCAGATTGGCTTATTTTCGTTTTGTAAACCGTGTTATTTTGCATGCCGCGGATCGCGATTTTATATCTTGGCATCTTTTGATTTTGTTTTCTTATCAATTCTTACCAATTAAAGATTTTGCTATTTTCGTTATTCTCAGGTTTTGGCAGAAGCATCGAAGAAAATCTTTTCTTCCGTGAACAGTAAAGCGGTTGAGTTTATCATAGATCATAAAGAAATCGACACTGGAGACTCTGCAAAAGAGATGAATGTAATCGACGATGATTCACCAGAGTGGGCCCAGGCTCTTGAACCCGTAAGAAAACTACCGACTAATGTCGGGGCAAGAATCAGAAGATGTATTTATGAATCTTTGAGCAAAAATCCACCCGATTGGGCCAAAAAGATTCTTGAACACTCCATTAGCAAAGAAGTTTATAAGGGAAACGCCTCGGGACCCACAAAGGTACTTTATTTAATTAATTATAGGCAAATTGCATGAAATAGAAACCAATTTTACACATTTTACACTCAAATTAGATATAAAATAGAAGTTACAATGTATTACACATTATTACTAATTGTAGCAACAAATCACTTGTTGAACCACAAGCAAGTAACGCTTTGCTTAATTTTAAAAGTTGCTGATGTGGCAGCTTATTTATCTTTTTAGTGTATAATTGTATATGCATATGCCACATGGCATTTGATGGTCATGTGATAGCTCTTTTCTAAATACACATTAAAAAAAGACCTTTTTAAAAAACTTGTAAATCATTTTTTTTTTTAAATTTTCTCTGTGGCGTTTGATGTGGTATATGCCTGTGTCACATCAATTGGTTGATTGGTAAAAGATTGCAAGTTCGTTGTCAAAATCGAAAAAAGTGTTTCTTTTTCGTGCAGATTGCACTATGCTTCTTAAGTTATTGATGTCTGTTTTAGTACTTACTCTACAACTAATTCTTTCAAAATAAAAAAATAGAGAGCGGTTATATCAGTTCTTGAGAAAGTGAGAGTTGATATTCCTCAACCGAAGCCCGCTGAGAAGAAAGAAAAAGAAAAAAGTGGCGTAAGAACATTATCTGACGCTGTTATGAAACGGTGCCGTGTGGTGTTAAGATCGGTGGCTGCCGCAGATGAAGATCGGGTTTTTTTCAATCTTTTGGCAAGACCCGTTTTGAAGCCAAACGATCCTGATGATACGGGAGTACTTGGATATCCCGCAATGGTTTCCCGTCCATTGGATTTTAGGACAATTGATCTTAGATTGGCTGCAGGGTTTTACGTTACTTCGCATGAATCTTTCATCGAGGATGTTCGAGAGGTATTATATCAATTTTTTACCCATTGGTACAATTAGTGGATTCATTATCTGACATGTGTTATTGTGTGTCAGGTTTGGCAGAATTTAAGAATAGCTTATCGTGATATACCTGATTACATCGAGTTAGTTGAAACACTATCGAATAAATTTGAAGAATTATACGAAGAAGAGGTTAGTTGATTTCTCTTGCCCTAATTTCCTATTAATTACCGAAAAACCAAATATATTTATTCATGCCATTTGCTAATCCGACAGTTAGGTAGCGTACAGTTTTGTTAAACTATTGATGTGTGAGACAATACTTGTCAACGTTGTAACATGAAAAATACAAGTGGCATTGGCAGGTCGGATGAGTTGGTTAACTGGCTCGGATTAAAGCGGGTAACCATTTGGTACGGGTTGGGTTGGCCTGGAACACCTTTTGTCCAGTTTTTTTTTTTTTTTTTTTTTTTTTTTTTTTTGATAAGATGATTTAGGAGATGTGTTAAAACTGTAAAATTACAATTTGAACAAATTTTGAACCATTGATCATTTCTTGTTTATTTGCTCTTTTTCATTTTGCCAGTTTGATCTATGCTTAACAAGAATTGACCCATTCATAAAAAGTAAACAAGCCAGGTTTGCCTTCTCTAACAGAGAAGTTGACCTGTAAACGAACCGAACATGAACTGTTCATGAACTTGTTCGGCGGGAATTTATGTTCGTTTATTTATAAACGGACCGTTTATTTAATAAACGAACGAGCATGAACACTCACTTTGTTTGTTCATTTATGTTCGTCATTTCAGTTCGTTTATTTACATTTGTTTATGGTTGTTCATTTATGTTTCATGCATAAGTAGTTATATTTATATAAATATTAAACATAAAATGAACTTTGTAACTAATATAAATATAACTAATTGGTAATTGAGCTTTCTAGTAACAAAAATGGGGTTTCCAATGGAATTTATTGTAATTAATTACTAATTTATATAAAAAGTTACTTTATATTCGTTTATGTTTAGTCAATTATGTTCATTTGTATAAAAAATATTTTATATTCGTTTATGTTTAGTCAATTATGTTCATTTGTATTCACTAATGTTTGTTCAGTTATGTTCATTTGTGTTGTTTATGGTTTGTTAAATTATGTTCGTTTAAGTTTGTTTGCGTATGTTTGTTTACGTTCATAAACTATTAGTTTAGGTTTTAAACGAACGAACATAAACGAACACGAACACGCCCATTTTCTTACAAACGAACATGAACAAAAAAATGTGTTTGATTATATGTTTGAGTACGTGTTCGGTTACACTTAAATGAACAAACACGAACATGCCTCTGTTCGTGTTCGTTCGGTTCATTTAAAGGCCTACAGAGAAGCAATCCAGCATCAATATATTTTTTTTTCTCTTTACAATTTTCACACAAATATATGCCAGATTGGATTGCTCGTTTATCAAATTAGCGAGTGACATGTGCTAAGATTGCCATTTCAACGATTTACCTTTTTCTTGCATTGATGTCATTACTTCTACTGGATTTTGTCCATTTAAACATTATTAATTTGCGGGGTCCAATTTACTTAGGTACTAAACCTCGTGAGCAGAATTACATGCAATGGTAACAGTTTCGATTCATCAACCGAAGAAGCGAAAAAAGAGTTAAATTCGCTTGTTATTGAGATAACCGAGGGCCCGCTCCCCCCCGCACCATGGGAGGACGGGGTGTGCAAAGTATGCGGGATGGATAAAGATGACGATAGTGTTTTATTATGCGATAAATGTGATTCCGAATACCATACGTATTGCTTAGTTCCACCACTTGCAAGAATTCCAGATGGCAATTGGTATTGCCCTTCTTGCATGTCCAGTCAGCCTATCGTACAAGACGAGCGCTGTGGGACCCGGGCATTGTCTCGTTTACGTGGCAAGAAGAAATTTCAAAAAGAATTTACGAGAAATCTTTTGGAGAAATTGGCCCCGTTAGCGGATACCATGGAGTTAATGGAGTATTGGGAATTAGGCACTGAAGAGGTTTGTTACTTAAATATATTATTTAAACTAGAGTAAAATGCCGTTTTTGTTCCTGGGGTTTGGTCAGTTTTGCGACTTTCGTCCAAAGGTTTCTTTTTCCGCATCTAGATCCAAAAGGTTTGAAATCTTGCCATTTTCATCGGCTCGTTAACTCCATCCATTTTTCTCCATTAAGTCAGTTGTATTTCCGTCTTTTTTGCTAACAAAGGGCAATTCAGTCTTTTCAGGGGTATTTGGTTTTTTTACATAAAGTGAAAAAGGCCTAACTGCCCTTTAAGTTAGCAAAAAAGACGGAATACCTCTGACTTAACGGAGAAAAATAGAGCCAGATGAAAATGGCAAGATTTCAAGTATTTTGGATCCAGATGCAGGAAAACAAACCTTTGGACGAAAGTCACAAAACTGACCAAACCTCAGGGACGAAAATGGCATTTTACTCTTTAAACTACATGTGCATTTGATGATCACATGTGTAAGTTTATACCTTTTTTTTTGTTTTACAGAGAGTTTTTCTCTTCAAATTTTTATGTGACGAGTCTCTGAGTTCGGGGGTTGTTAGAAACGACCTGGGTTTGGATTCCGGTGATCTCGAAAAGCAGTTACGTAAGCTGTATAAAGAATTGAAAACTCAAAATAAAAAGGAGGAAGTGATGGCTTCAAACTCAGCGAAAGAAGTTGAAGATAAATGTCAGGAAGAAGAAAATTTGTCGTTTTCAAAATCTAGCGATGGTCAAAGTCAAATACAAAATGAAGAAAACGATGGGGACCAAGATCAAGAATCTATACAGGAAAGGATCACGAATTTGGAATCGAAAAAAGCTAAGCCCATTATTCGAAGAGAGTTTTTGGGTCGGGATTTAGTTGGAAGACTCTATTGGGCCGTTAGCAGCCCCGAGCGGGTCCTTGTTTCGGGCCCACATGGTAGAATGAAAGCTTGTGAAATGCCCGAGATGTACACTTCCGATGACTCTTTGTGGACTTGCTACGAATCCGATTCCGAAATTCAAGAACTTATCGGGTGGTTACGAGACGATGATGCACGAGAGAAAGATTTGAAAGAGACAATAACTCATTGGCAATCAAATAGAGTAGATATCGATAATACCCTCCAGACTGTTCAAGGTAATTGCTCCACTTCATCAGGTTATGACACCAAGGCAAGGGCAGTATTGGAAAAGAAGTTTGGTTTATTCTTGAAGAAGCATTGTCGGAAGGGTAAATCGGTAAATAACGGGACTTGGTACCGTTGTGAATGTTTGGAGTTAGTGGGGTCCACTCGATACCATTGTTCTTCATGTCATTTGACTTATTCAACTAACGAGGAGCTAGAAGGTCATAACAATGGAAAATGTGGAAATCATCAAGAAACTGAACAGCCCGCAAAATCAAAAAAAGTTTCTATCGTCAAACATGCGGCTTTGCCCAATCATCATGATGAACCCAAATCCGATTGCCCGTTTAACTTTGAGGAAATCCGGGCTAAGTTTTGCACTCGTGGCTCCCTTAAAGACGAAGTCAAGGATATTGGTCTTATCGGGTCAAACGGAGTTCCGTCACTTATATGGTTTAATCCCAATGATGGTCCAACTGAATTTCCGCTATCGGAAAAACAAGGCATAAGTGAGACACCGTCTAAGGTTGAAAGATCGAAACCTAAGGGTATAGGTGGAAAATCATCGTTAAAAACCCGAACTCCGGTGCGTATCTGCCAATCCTCTTTGAAGCCACTAGCGGGCCGGGTTCTAGAAATCCTCCGTCATCTTAAAATCATTTTGTTCGACATGGAATGCGCACTTCCAAATGAAGCGTTTAGACCTTCACGCGGAGGCTTGGATCGGTTACGTGCTTGGCGCGCTTTTGTAAAATCAGCACAATCAATCTATGAGGTAGTTTACCATGAACTTTATAATATTACATGATTTAGGTAAAAAATGATTATTTTATTGAGTAAAATGCCATTTTTGAGGTTTGGCCACTTTTGCGACTTTCGTCCAAAGGTTTGGTTTCTTGCATCTGAATCCAAAAGGTCTGAAATCGTGCCATTTTCATCTAGCTCGTTAACTTCATCCATTTTTCTCTGTTTAGTCAGGGGTATTTTCGTCTTTTTGTAACCTAAAGGGCAATTCGGTCTTTTGAATACTTGTACATTATGCTAAATGCTTGTACATAAAGTGAAAAAGACCAAATTTCCCTTTAAGTTAGCAAAAAAGACAGAAGTAACCCTGACTTAACAGAGAAAAAATGGAGTTAACGAGCTAGATGAAAATTGCAAGATTTCAAAGAATTTCGATCCAGATGCGGAAAAACAAACCTTTGGACAAAAATCGCAGGCCAAACCTCAGGGACAAAAATGGCATTTTACTCTTTATTAATTAAAGACTGTCATACTTTGCGAAAGCCATTCATTCTTGTGATGTTGTAACATGAGTATATGTTTCAGATGGTGCAAGCTACCATTATTTTCGAGGAGATGATAAAAACCGAATACTTCAGAAAAGAATGGTGGTATTGGTCGTCGCCTGCAACCGCGGCGAAAATTTCCAACATTTCAGCGCTTGCCCTACGAATATACGCGCTTGATGCAGCCATATATTACGAAATGCCCGCAACATCCAATTTGGACCCCACAGACCCCGTGACGCCTAAGGCAGAAAAGAAGAGTACGGAAAAGTCAAACACAAAGGAGGTGTCCGAGAAGTCAAACCCGAAGAATAGTCAAAGGGCAAGCAGCTCCCCCGTGACCGACTCAAAGCCTCCCGAGGCTTCAAGACCCAAAACCAGATCAAAAAAGAAGAGCCGAGATTCCGACAGTTAAAAAGTGGTTATTTCAGGAGCCAAGATTCTGATAGTTGAAAAGTAGTTGTGTTTGACTGAGGTACATAGTTTGAAACAGAAGAGATGTAGTGTTTTGCTTGTTTGTGGTTTCTTTTTAAACATATATGATGAAACTAGAATTATATTAATCTTGACTCTTAGGATTGATGGATATCACATTTTTTTTTCTATAGTTTTTGGAGATGATTTAACAGTTAAAAAGGCTTCATTTTTGGCATATTTTAACTATTGGTTTACTGTGTTTAGTTCTGTTAGCCTGTATTAGTATGATCCTTTTTCTAATATCTTGAACAATATGGTAAACAAGAAACAGAAATGATTTAACTGAATTTGTATGTTTTTAAAAAGAATTTGTTCTTGCAGTCAATTTTTTAGATGTGTTGTAATCATCAATATTTTAAAAACCGGTTTTTAATTTATGCCGGATTGGGCTTTAGTTGGTTCAACCGGTTGAACCAGGTTGTATCGGATGGTTCAATCGGGTTGACTAGTTAACTATATAATTCCATAAATAACATTAACTCAAAACATAATTCAAACATGCATGATTACAAATTAAAAGATAATCCAAAATTATATAAACATACTACATAACAATTAACAAAACTCCCATATCATTTATATAAACGTATTGTGTTATTATCTTTTCTTAAAATTATAAATAAATATAAAAATCATCAACCTAATAATTCAATCGAGATGAAGTGACGATGCTTTTGAATTTTGATTGTTCATCGATGGGTTTTACGTGAGGGAAGACTGAAAGATGTTTTAGCCTCCTAAACGGTTTAGGGTTAAAAATTAGGGATGAGCCATTAAAAAACGTAAAAATCCAAAGTTTCAAACCATAAAATTACCTTGGACCGGTATCGGATTTTACCGTTGGTACAACTCTTGTGTCGTTTCACTATTTACCGGGATATTTCGTACCGGATTTACATCCGGTACTGGTAATACCACAGGTTTTTAAAACAGTGATTGTACTTCAATAGACATGTTAAAATGAATAAATGATTCCACAGCTACCTATAGCATAAAACTTAAATCACTAATTTCTCATATGAATATGAAAAATTAAACAATAAACTAATATCACAACGGGAAGACAAATTTGGCATACAACAACAAAAGATGGCACGTAATAATTAGGGGTGAGAGGTGGTGAGTTATTCTCATTCTTTCTTTTCCCTCTAATTTTATATAAAGTTGTAAATCCTATAAAAAGATGTGGTAGTTTTCAGCTAAAGGCCAACAAAATAACCATTTTTAAGTCACACAAAACAAAAATACTTTTTTTTTATAAAATAGTTTCATATTCACATCACAAACACAAGAAAGAAAGGAAAAAAAGGTTAGTTTTGATTTATATGTTAACAACATTTAATATATTGAATTTAAACTTAAATATATATAGCTAGTAAATAACTAACTGGTTGTGTCAAGTGACACAATTCTTTGAGTCCAAAACTTTTTTCCAATTATGTTATTTCATAATTTCGTATTCTATTTCTTAAATTAAAAGTTTTGATTATAGTATTTTATTTATATACATAATTTGAAAAGTCCAAAAATATAAAAGTTTGTTTTTTTAATACTTAACGTGGTTACATGTTATTTTATCCAGGTCAACACCGTTTTGAAAACGGGCCGTGTTAGTCAATAAAAAAACCTATTTTTCGTATGAGGTTCAGATTAGAGCAGGCGGGGTGGTCCGTGATACCACCCCATCACGCGTGAAACTCCCACGTAACACCGCCGCCGCCACCTTTATAACTCGTTATTTTTTTAACGCGTTGAGAGTATAACACGTTGAAATTGGATAAGGCTCTGCATGTTGCATGTGGGCATCTCTCACTCAAATGACACGTGTACATATTCATGAATATGGAAGAAAATGGTGACGAAGACTATGGGTGTTCGTGACGAAGACTATGGGTGTTGCAGCTTAATTTTAAAATAAAAATTATAAAAATTTGGGAGTGATAGAATTCTATCGACCACCCCCACAACATTTCTATCACTAGTGATAGAATATTGGGTGATGATGTCACACCCCCAAAATCCACCCTGCGGAGTATCACCGCTTGGAGGCGTGACGTGACCAGGATCGAGCCACCAATCATATTGAACAACATAATTAAGTAAATCAAACCAACCACAATACGATTGGTGACCAAAAGGAAGTTAACCAAGTTCAATTTAAACAGCGGAAGCATAAGACGTTAAACCAAACCAAATCATAAGTTCGTAGTTCATAAGTTTTAAAGACTCAAAACATAAGTTTCATAAGTTCATAAGGTTCATTTAATAAGTACGGAACATAACAGTTCGCATCCCACAACAGCCGCCTCCTCGTGCAAGCTCCATAAGCATCTAGCGACCTGCAAAGCATGTAACAACGAGTCAACAACAAAGTTGAGTGAGTTCACGGTTGGTTGTCCATTTTAGAGTTGTTTCCAAAAACGGCGTTTAATCTCATTCAGCTATCCAGCCGTGGGGGTTACCCCATAGTTCGAAAACGTTTATTAGTTAACCATCCCATGTCCACCTTCCCTGGCTATCCAGCCCGGCACTTCGGCCGTGGGGGCTACCCTATTATTTAAACTACCAGACTCGTTTATCATATCGACTACTAAAGAAAATTTATTGTGCCCTAGCGTCAGTGTCTATCATCACCGACGTTCCCTAGTCCATTAGTACACACCCGTCCAACTGGCACGGTGTGAGGTTTGTTAAACCTAATAGCGCTATTAACTAATGACCCGCTCGCCATAGCCTCGTCGATTAAGTCGATACAAAAAGGGAGGGACTTCGCTGATAGAGTTCTAGTCCAGTAAGTCTAAGTACGTCCCAAGGATGAGGAATCCCTATTCCTAAACCCATTCCCATTCCCACCGGGAATTTACCATGCTTTGTAGAAAAGTGTGAACTCACCTCGGTTGCTCGGTTTGACTCTCACAAAGAGCTAACAGTCAAGGTCGGTCAATCACGTCCTAGTATGATTACCAGTTAGTCATTTAGTGGTTTCAAATAGAGCACAAAGTTCCTACACGTATCTATCACATAACATGCATCACTTTAACGGTTTATGCCCATATAAGCTCCCCATCTATTCCCGTTCATAAGCAAACATACGACATTGCACATAACACTTTTTATTGACATATAACATGTTAGATCATTCTCAGATAACCTACCCGACATTTAGACACACAAATTACTACTTATGTCGTTTCAACTTTATTCTTCAAAACTGGCCCGTTTTCGGGGATTTTAATAAAATACTTAACTTGTTCTAAAAATTCCCAACTTTTTAAGAATGTCTTAAACGATCCAAATATTATTGTGTAAAAATCTCGGGATCCAATTCATCACCAATATTTTATAAAAATTCATTTTCCGGACTGAACTCAGATTTATCTTTTTCTGACTGCAGTCCACGGAATAATTTATTTAAAATTCATCGAGAGTACGATTTACGAAATTCTAGTGAGAGAATTACAAATACATCGGTGGTCATCTATAGTATAAATTTCATGATCTAAATCTACACAGAATTCGAGTTATGACAGAAAACAGAACGCATATTTTCAGCAGTAAAAGTGCAGCTCTAGCTGCTGTTACAAAACGACACTTTAAAAATAGTAAACGAAGTCCAAAAATTATGATTTCAGTGCCATTAGAACCGTATTTCATAATAACACGTTATAAACTCAAGAAAATCCGTTTTTCGTTAAATATTGGCATGTTTACAGCCAACTGAAGTTGGCTATAAAGGCTTGGACAGAAGCTGTTTTTCAGCTTTTAGCTTTCTAACTCGTGTTCGATTGATTCCTGTCACACCCCGATTTCCACGTGTCACTGGTGGGCCCGGTGGGGGAGTATCGTGACGTGGTTGGCAACATAATAGTCAAACAACACAATATTTAATATGCACAGCGGAAGCAATTTAAAAGATATAATACAACCGAATTTAATATTGTAATATCAAATGTCACAATATCCGGAAGTTTATCCACAGATGGATCGAAACAAAATGAAACAATAGTTCAACAGACTTCAGGCATCTTAAGCTTGCGATACTTCTAATGATGCTAAGGAGAAATCCTAGCCAATTACGCTTAGTACCTGCATTTAATCTTTTTGGGGAAAATACGTCAGTTTACACTGGTAAACACAATCAACTGACTCATTTTGGAAAATGATTGAAAATTGGTTTGGATGCACGTGGCATAAACATTTTTATTTAACTTGGGAGAATTATTTAAATATATATAATCTTGTGAACGAATTACATGTTCCTTGTGCGTTCAGTAGCCCGGATCTTGTCCGGGTTAAAGATCAATAGACACACCACAATATTCTTTTGTGCACTGACGGGTGTACGCCTACACCCCGCGCTTAAGTCGTGGCCATTTCGTAAAATGATGCCAAGGATATCCGGGACATGGTCATTAACCCCCCAAAGGCTTTAAGTAACAAGACTGTTTAAACGAGCCGATCAAATTATTCAATTAACCACCCAACGATGGAAGATTTGATGCCCAATCAAGCGGTATGCTATATACCGTAACCCAAGCCCGTATAGGGAAAATAAGTTAAAAGTATTTACCTGAGCAATGTATAAATCACAATAAGCAAACGTACGTAGCTTTTACTGGTACTCCTAATCTGGAACGAAGGTTTATAATAACCTATTAGAATCCTAACGGGTCTTTAGTTAAGCTTAAGCTTAGACCGGTTAGTTTCAAAGACACGGTTCGTACGCACGATTAAGCGAAGACCGGATAGAATGTGATTTAGACCCGACAAGTTCAGAGACTTGTTTAATATGGGTATTTCATACACATTCTGGATTTTGAGATAAAACCGTTAAGGTTTGCCCCGTTTAGGCTAGTTTATGTAAACTAGTTATATAAACCGAACCGAACGCGTAATAAGCGTAACAGGTATTCATATGAGCCATTTACAGGTTTCCTAAGTTAATATGCTTCATATATGTTGTGACATCAGTAAGATGTCTTTTATTATGCCCGAAATAAATTTAATCGCAAACTATGCCCCGTAGGGGTAGTTTGGTCATTTTAAAGGTTGTAAAAGAGTTTAAGTGTCAACCTGAGTTACAGTCCTGATGTAATCAGCAAATATACTCAATTTGCTAAGTTATATCAGTAGGTTAAAGTATATAAGTGAAATTTATCAATTATAACCAAACTATGCCCCGTAGGGGTATTTTGGTAATTTCACATAAGCCAAAAAAGCTCAAAACTGAAGTCTGAGTTTATCAACCTTTCCTTACTGTTAAAATATTATAATTTGCCTCAAATATCAGTAGGTATCAACCCTTGTATGTTTAAAATAGTTTTAGTACATACTATGCGTTAAAAACGCTTAAAAAGGCGATTAGAGGCCATTTCCGGGTTTGATACATAAATCTGATATTTTTATATTTCTAGAAGGCTTAAAATAATTTATTTATCATATGTGATCAGTAGAAAAAGGTTTGGCGTCGTTTAGATATGTAAAACTCATTTTATAGCCCGTAAGGGCAAAACCGACAATTACCGGATTAAGCCTACGACTATATGTTATGCTCAGCCTAAAATTAAATAAAAAAATCTTTAAAAATCCCAAAATAATATATTACATCAGTGGGTAAAAGATTCGATATCAAAAAGTATGTTTAAGTAGGCTATACGCTAAATACGCCGTTAAATTAACATAAAGCTTTAATTTTACGCTAACGAGCATAACTCTTAACCTACACCTCAAACTGATGTCAAATTTTGTATGCAAGTTTATATATCAGTAATTAAGGTTTCTACTCTTTTACATTTCCAGAAATCACGTTTTAAGGTGAAAAGGGCATAATGGTCAACATATGAGCAATTAACGGAATCATGCATATTAATTGGATAACTAATGATCCAAGGTGTATAATCACAGAGGGTTATACTAGCATGTAACCTGGTCCAAATAAAGCTCTTAGGTATTTCTAAATCATACCAAAACGGGTCAGAACTGAAAGTCAAAGTATAAGTCAAACTATGCGACTTTCGGTTCCGAACCGGGTCTAAACAGGAAATTGTCGGGTTGAACATGTTTAGACATGTTCTTACACTAATTACCAAGTTATATTAATGATCAAACAGGTTGTATGTGCTCTACATTGCTAATCATGCATAAATTGCAATTTAAACATTCTGTTGACTTTTTAATTACACGTTTGACCCGACATTAGACCTAGTTAGAGTGGGAATCAGGGGGAACCCTTTTGAGGGTTTATTACCCACATAATTACCAACTTATAACTACTTTTGATTCGAGATTTGACTGAGCCATTATTAATTAATCTCGAAGTCAAACCGTAATTACGATGGTTTGACTTTTAGCTAAATAACTAAGCTAAACATTATTAAAGAAGGATTAGCAAACTTACAAAAGTCCTAAGCTTGATTAGTGATCACTTGAGAGTGTCTTGGAGCTCCAGAAATGATCAGATTGCAAGAGGAAGGTGTGAAGAACAATGGTGCATATCGTGGCCTTTATATAGTGTTTAATCCACCACAAATCTTTGACACATGAGTCTACAACCCACCACAACTGATCAACACATGTTCCTAGTGCTTAGGGGGTGTCTAGGGGTCGCCCTTTATGAGGAAAATCGGATAAAATCGATCAGATTGCACTCAGCAGGCAAAAACCCAAAGAAGTCGGAGCTGGGAACCCCTCGCGTGACGCTAAGCACCCCCCCAGGGCCTCACGTCGCGTTAGGCCTACTCTGATCAAATCAGAATTTTTGATTTTTGCGATTTGATCCTTGGCTCTTCAAAATTCGATTAGGCACTTGTTTCTTGCATTATGAACCCTCATAATTGATCTATAAGGGCTTTAAAACATATACCCACTTCGTTAAGTCCCCGGTTAACTTTATTGTTACCCGAAAAGTCCTAACTTTCAACGTTTACGCTTTAACCCTTCGCACACGAATTTGATCATAACTTTCTCATACGATAACGAAACTTTACGAAATTTAAATCGTGCATTCTAGTGAGCATAATTAACCGTTACAAAGCTTCGGGTTTGTCAAAAGGTGTAGGATCGAATTCGGACCTAAACGAGTCGTTTAGAAGAGTTTATCTCAGTTTGAACGGCGGAAACAGACAAACCGAGTACAATTCAGCAAGTATTCACCTTTAAACTGTTGATTCTATTGATACTGATAACGTTTACAATCAAGTCAACACTTCGGCAGCACTTCGTGGCTCACCGGAAGACAACACCTTGAACTGTCTATGTGGTTCCGCTTATGTGACTATATATAGGTGATCAGGTCCGCTTTTACATACACTGACACATAAGCGGACCTTTACAATTTACACAAAAGCGAACCTATCTTTGTGACATAAAAGCGAACCTGACTTTGACAAATGAGCGGACCTATCACAATGAAACATTTTGACCGAACTTATCATCTAACTTTACATACATGCTTTTGTCTTTTGTATAGTGATGTGATAATGACATCACTATTATGATGTCATCATGAGAGATGATGACATCATCCTCTTTCAGATTCGCAACGAGACTGAGACTCGATATAAGACGTAGACGACAGACGGATGCACCAACAAACTCCCCCTCAGATGTTGACGGAGTCTTCAGTGTCGAGTCTTCGCATCTTCAGTCTTTATCAATCCTCTCGGACTCTTTGAAGTATTTGACGTTGTAAGTATCCTCAATCTCTATCTTCTCTTTCATCACCAACATGCTCCTTCCTTTAAGTATCTTCAGACTCCCCCTTTCGATATGCTGGGATCACAGCCTGACATGTTGAAATCACACAATCCTCAGGTATCGGAACCTGACTCTCTATCATTCAAATAACCTGCACATTCTCTACCCAAAAATAAATTTTCTGATGATAACTTGAACACAATCAGACATCACTTGAAAATATCACAAAAATTATCTAACATTTAGACTCAGATAAACCTTTTGAAGAAATATCATTTTCATGTTTAAAAAACACACTCTCCCAAACCATCTGTTCATCATGTTTAGCACTTGGAATTTTGAAAATCAGCTTTTCAACACCAGTTGTCGAAAATCTTTTTGTATTTTACAAAATTTTATGCTAAAACACACTGAAAATCTTTTTGGATTTTTTTTAAAATAATGAAATGCAGTAAAGAAATATTTACAAACAATATTTTTGTGAGTTTGTGTAAGAGGATCATATCAGTTTCTGAGACAAATCACCAACACCGTTAAGCTTTATACATTTTAAGTTCTAAACGATTCACTTAGATTGTCAGTATACTGGTCCTCATAAATTCTCACACAAAGTTCAACTGTTTCGAGATACGATATTAATGTTTTAAGAACTTAAACTCAATCGCGTGTCCCACCTCAGAATATACTCCCGTATCCAGATCCCACTATTCAGTCTTACAGGTAATTATGACACAAATGATATCTGTAGGGGTTAATAAATTATGAAGAATCATGAGAGCTCAGGTCAGAACTACCGTTCAGCAGAGAGATCATGACTCAACTTTTGGGTGTGTCCCCTTTAGAGGATCTTTTTTACAACAGCATTGCTAAGCAATTTTATTGTCTTATCATATATGCTGAGGGTGATGCTATGTTTCAAGCATTGCGAAAAGTATTATTCGAGGACTAGGTCAGAACTTCCATTCAGCAGAAGTCCCGGAATAATACCCCAGACATCATTGAGTATAAAGACCTAGTATATCAGAAAGAGGAACCTTTCAAACAAGATTTCGGGGGTTACCCATATATCCGAGAGATGTTTCCCCACGATATAAGCAAGTTTGAATTTTAGGTTTATATCTCGTTACAATCTACTAAATGTGCAAAAACCTACTGACGCATCATCAGTGAGACCGTTTATCACTTTTTAACTTTCCATTTCTTTAGCATGTTGTGATAGTCCACTGATGTACTGTCATTTCCTCTTTTATACAACAAAACTCATTTTTCAATTTATCATGTTTTTGTATTTTTCAAATTTTCAAATGTTTTTGGATTTTCTAAAATTTCTTACTCCCCCTAAAATGCAAACACATTTTAGGAAATTTGAAAACAAACTGTACAATAACCTGACAACTAATATCGAATTACCTCAATTCGCCATTCACTTGGCATAAACAATCATAACTCCCCCTCACAACAAACCATTTTCTCATTAAGATTTCAAAACACTTAAGTTTGTTTTAATCAAAATGATTTTTCCGGAAAATAAGTTTGTTTTTACCACTTGTAAAGTTGGGGATGTGGTTCATCATTTTGTCTTCAACCACTTGTAGAAAATCAAGTACAAATTAATGTCCCTGATTTACCACTTGTAAGATCAATCCAACTAAGAAAGATAGATGCCGATTCCTGCTCCACGCTTACAAACCTGGGAGCTCCGGCAATTCCACAGACTTACTGTTCGTAGTATGTACCATCCCAGTCACAAACCAGGGATGGTTCAACTTTATCTTTCTTCGTCTTCTTCTCATAGAACTCTTTAACCCCTTTGACTTTTCGATCAATCATTTTACCAAAAATGTGTTTCACAGTGGGGTTAAAGGCCTTTTCAACATCGAAAACCTTTTTATCATCATAAAATTGGTTTAAAATTTCAACCCTACCAATTTTCTTTTTAAAATTTTCAGCCTTCAATGGTGGAAAATGAACATCATCCATTGGAGGAACTGAAGTTTTCAATTTTAACTCAACCTGTGGCTCTTCTGATTTTGTGGAATCAGATTCATCGCCAGAAGATAGCTCCTCTGATTTTGACCTATCAGAATCATCGCTAGAACTATCAACCGATTTCTTAACAACCCATTTCTGAGTGTCAAGATTTGCTTTCTTCTTGTAAAATCTATTTGAACATTCACCAATTTCAAATGTAGAATTTTTGAATAATTTGGTTCGGTCAATTGGCGGTTCAAACTCAATCACTTTCTCTTTCAGTTTACGAGAAACTCCCTGTTTTGATGGTATTGCCTTAGAACAATCTCTGGCAATATGTCCAACAGTGTTGCATTTGAAACAGGTTCTCGTATCTTTCGTCTGATGTAACACCCCGAAAATATAAATACTGATATCAGGAAATTAAGGATTTCATAAACAAGAATTGACCATCTAGAAATTTTAACCTAGTTAAAATTACAAGGCTAGAAATAACTAACACTAGGTTAAAAACACTAGTAATTAAAGCTAGATGATAAGTGAGGGACTAAACTTGCCTAAGAATGAAAGATAAATGCTGGATTTTAATAAAATTCACCAAACACACCATTTTTGGTGTGTCTGGTCGAACCAGAGAAAGGGGGGCGACCAGGGAGTTCTCCAAACCCAAACTTCATACTAAAATCTGCAAAATTGAAGCCTCAAATCCGTCCCAAATCGAATTCTAAACACAAATCAGTAATCCCCTCGTTGTAAGGATCAAAAGGTATGTAAAATCTTGGTACTTTGATCCATTATGAATTCTAGGTTAATTTTGAAAAGCTGAAATTGAGCCTAGATATGCCATGCATGATTGAATGTTGAAATAATATGATGTTTAGAATCAAACCCTAGGTGATTCCTTGTGAAAACTTTGCATCATAGTTGTAAAGTTTGGGGTTTACATGTTAGGAGGCTATGAGCTTGAAGAATACTAGAATTTTGATTATTGTTATAGTAAAATCTGAATTTGTTAAAGTAAATTCAGAAATATAGATGTCAAGTTTTATGTAAAATTTATAAATTTAGCAAAAATAGATGTTAATTACAAATCATGAACTTGGTGATAAATATAGAAGAATCTGACCCATTAGGTGTTTGTTGAAATGCCTAAGAGAGGAATATGATGAGAATATGATGAGAACGCAGATTTGATCATGTTTCACAATGATATAAATATGGTCATGAAAAGAGTTCTAAACAAGTTGTAAAACTCTTTTTCTAGGCAAAGAGTCCGGATCATCAAGCGGACAAGCCGGAGGAAATTCACGAGGGAAAGGCGTGCTTTAGAGATACGGAAATTATCGTTTCGTTACATTATACATAAGTTGTGGTTTTATGTTGTAGTTATGAAAACATGGCAACAAGATAGTTCAATACGTCACAAAAGTGACTTTTGCATTTTAAGCAAATGAAACAGGTCAAAATATTTGATAGAAATTGGATGTTTTTGTAATATCTTATTGGATGTCCAAGTTTTGGCATCCAAACGGGTCGAACAAACAAGTAAGACAAAATTAATACTCTAGGATATGATAGATTGTTCTTTGATACATGTTATTATATAACACGTTAGAAACATGAAGTTTTGTTGTAGTGGGTTGTTAGAAAAACAAAATCCGAGAGTTGATTTTGAGTGAAAGAAATAAAACAAGCAAAACATAGATTTCCAGGTCTCACCATAAATTACGGTGATACCGTAATTTACGGTTGAGGTCAGATGTTTACGGTATGATCCTCCTGCTTTACGGTGGACCAGGACTTCTCAGGACTCACCGTAACTTACGGTTCCACCGTAAGTTACGGTGGAAGCAGAAAATGTTTTAATTTTTTTAAAAACTTGTTGTTGGTTTCCATGTTATTGTATTACATCATAACGAAATTAAAACTAATGTTTCAAAGATTTTGACCCTAGGTGATGTGGTGGATCTTATGGATGGTGGTCAAGCAACAGCAAGGAACCGAACACGACTTTTGAAGCTTCCGCTATGTTTTAAATCTTAATTAAATTTTGTTCATGGGTTGTAAACTTTGTCTTAAACAGTTTTTGGATGTTTCACATTAGTCTTTAGTTGACTAATGTTTATGATACTTTGAACTTGATTTATGAATCTTATATTATCTTGATATCTTTAGTATAAAAGCTTAAAATTTGTCGTAAATTCAAGTTAAAATTTAAGGGTGTTACAAGTTGGTAATCAGAGCTCAAGGTTGTCAATAAGTGTTCGGTTCAAGCTTGATCGATCTTCCGGTAAGTGTTAACTTATTTTGTTAATAAATTATGTATTACGTATAGAATGAGAAATGAATAAATATGCATGAAAATGAAAAGAGTGTGTATAAGCTCACTCAAAAACAAGAAATGCATGAAACAAGAACTACTAAATCAAGTTACGAACTTGATTGAATTGAAACAAGAATGACTAAATCAAGTTACGAACTTGATTGAATTGAAACAAGAATGATTAAATCGAGTTATGAACTTGATTAAATCAAAACAAGTAAAGCATGTGTTATAAATGGAATGTTTAACAATCTATGTAAACATTTCAGAAATCGAGATGGCTGATGGAGGTAATGATAATGCGGTGCCAAGAGTCACCGAACAAATGAGAGAAGTGATTGCCGAAGAGGTTGGAAAGGCGATCGAAAATAGTTTGTCGGGCTTTATTGATAAAATTCAAAACACAGTTTTATCAATAGTAGAAGATAGAATCAAGAAACTGGAAGATGATTCAAATGTAGCTAAGGAAAAGCATGGTGGACGAAAGCCTTGTTCATACAAGGAGTTCATGGCCTGTAAACCACCAATATATAATGGGGAGGTTGATCCAATCGTGTGCCAACGATGGCTAAGTGATATCGAAGGAGTATTCGAGAGAACTCATTGTGATGAAAATGACTACGTAGCTTATGGTACGGGTCAATTAAGAGGCCAAGCGAAAGACTGGTGGGATAACAAAAAGAAGGAGATTGGAAGTGAAGTAGCTAAGGCCATGACATGGGAGGAGTTTAAGACGCCGTTTCTTAAACACCATAGTCCCAAGGCGGTCATAAATAAAATCAAGGAAGAGTTCATGCAACTCAGACACAAAGGCAAATCCATAGACAAGATCACGGGGATGTTTATGGACAAGATGAAGTTCTGTGACGATTTGATAACGAATGAAGAGCAAAAGGTCTATTATTATCATAACATGCTAAGCGCGGAATATAGAGAGTTCATAACCCCTTCAAAGTACGAGACCCTTACCGAGATTGTCAATGCTGCTCGGGAAAGGGAGATTGAATTGAAAAAGAGTATAGAACGGGGCGAACGAAGGGCACAAGATGTGAATCCAAGCCCTGCCAAGAAAGCAAGAACGAATGAATCAGCAAAGAAATCAGATGCTAAAGGTAGTACATCAGGTTGTAAAATTTGTGGGAAAAATCATAAAGGCGAATGTCGTTACAAGGATAAGCCTTGTCCCATATGCAAGAAAACGGGACATATGGCTATGTCATGCCCAGAGAAAGTGATGGTTTGTTACAACTGTTATCGAACGGGTCACAAGAAGTCGGAATGCCCGGAATTGGTCGGAAAGAAGGATGGGCAAGAATCGAAAGGAGAAGCCCCGAAAGCAAAAGCAAGATCTTTCCAACTAACTGCCGCAGAAGCAAAGGTTGAACCTGACGTGGTCTCAGGTATATTTGCTGTAAATTCAATTCCTGCACATGTGTTATTTGATACGGGTGCGAATAAATCCTTTGTTTCATATGGACTTATTCGACATCCTTCATTTATTCTAACAAAATTACCTGTGCCTTTAGAAGTAGAGATAGGTAATGACAAAAGCTTTATTGTTTGTGATGTATGTGAAAATTGTAAACTGAGCATCGATGATGAAGAATATTTGATAAATCTAATCCCAATGTCGATGGGAGAATTCCAAGTAGTCGTGGGGATGGATTGGCTATCTCAATACCATGCAAAGGTCGTGTGTTTTCGCAAAGAGATAAAACTAACATCTCTGAGCGGAAAACACGTCACCATTTATGGCGAAAAACGAGGCAACCCCATAGTATGTTCGATGTTGAAAGCTCACAAGCTCATGAAGCGAGGATGCAAGGCCTTCATAATTTATGCAAATGAGACCGAGAAAGAATCACGAAAGATTGGAGATGTACCGGTAGTACGAGATTATGAAGATGTTTTTCCGGAAGATTTACCGGGGATACCGCCTGAACGGGAAGTAGAGTTCGGGATCGAATTGATTCCGGGTGCGAAACCTGTAGAAAAAGCCCCGTACCGACTTGCACCGTCGGAACTACAAGAGTTGATGTCCCAAATCCAAGACCTGCTTGACAAGGGATTCATAAGGCCGAGTGTGTCTCCTTGGGGCGCACCGGTATTGTTCGTGAGGAAGAAAGACGGGAGCATGCGTATGTGTATTGATTACCGGGAGTTAAACAAACTCACGGTAAAGAACCGGTACCCGCTCCCGAGGATAGATGATTTATTCGACCAATTACAAGGCGCGAATTGGTTTTCCAAAATTGACCTTAGATCGGGGTATCACCAACTAAAGGTCAAAGAAGAAGATGTGCCGAAGACGGCTTTCCGCACGAGGTACGGACATTACGAATTCCTCGTGATGTCGTTCGGGCTAACAAACGCACCCGCTGCTTTCATGGACCTCATGAACCGGGTTTGCAAGCCAATGTTGGATAAGTCGGTCATCGTGTTTATCGATGATATCTTGGTGTACTCGAAAAATGAAGCTGAACACGCACACCATTTACAAGAAGTGTTAGAGACACTTAGGCGAGAGAAGTTATATGCAAAATTCTCTAAATGTGCCTTTTGGTTACGAGAGGTTCAATTTTTAGGTCATGTCATAAATGCCGACGGAGTATTGGTGGATCCGTCAAAGATAGAAGCAGTGTCAAAATGGAATTCCCCGAAGAACCCTTCAGAAATTAGAAGCTTTTTGGGGCTTGCGGGGTACTATAGGAGATTCATTCAAGATTTCTCTAAAATTGCGTCACCCCTAACCAAGCTAACTCAAAAGAAAGCAAAGTTTATTTGGGGGAATTGATCAAGAAAAAGCGTTTCAAACGCTAAAAGAAAAGCTAACCCAAGCTCCAGTACTGACATTGCCAGACGGAGTCGAAGACATGGTGGTTTATTCGGATGCTTCATTATTGGGGCTTGGTTGCGTGTTGATGCAACGGGGCAAGGTAATAGCCTATGCCTCGAGACAATTGAAGATACACGAGAAGAAATACCCCACGCACGATCTCGAATTGGCAGCGGTAGTGTTTGCATTAAAAATATGGAGGCATTACTTGTATGGGGTAAAGTGCACCATATTCACCGATCACAAGAGCTTGAAATACTTATTTGATCAGAAGGAGTTAAATATGCGACAAAGGCGATGGCTGGAAACGGTGAAGGACTACGATTGTGAGATACATTATCTCCCCGGAAAAGCAAACGTGGTAGCGGACGCTTTAAGCAGAAAAGCGGACTATGTCCCAATACGAGTGAGGTCGATGCAACTTGTGGTGACCTCGGGTATACTTGAACGTATTCGAGAGGCGCAGTTAGAAGCAGTAAAAGAAGTGAATTGGAAGAAAGAAAGAATAATTGGTCAATTGAAAGATTTGTCGGAAGGGAATCATGGGTTGAAGACTCGACCCGGAAGGATATGGGTCCCACATACTTGTGGAGTAAAGGCGCTTCTACTTAACGAAGCTCATAAATCCCGTTATTCGATTCATCCGGGTGCAACCAAGATGTACAATGATTTGAAACAAAATTATTGGTGGCCCGGAATGAAGAGGGACGTGGCGAAATACGTGGAAAAATGCTTGACATGTTTACAAGTCAAGGCGGAGCACCAGAAACCATACGGCAAACTCCAACCGTTAGAAATTCCGGTTTGGAAATGGGAACATATTACAATGGACCTGTTAACCAAGTTGCCTAAGACGAATCGTGGTTTTGATGCCATATGGGTAGTGGTGGATAGATTGACGAAAAGTGCTCACTTCATTCCGATTCGTGAGACTTATACGTCAGAAAAGATGTCAGAAGTCTATACCAATGAAATCATAGCACGTCATGGAGTGCCGGTGTCCATCGTGTCTGATAGGGATACCCGGTTTACCTCTAAATTCTGGCGTGATTTCCAAGAACAAATGGGGACCAAATTGTTCATTAGCACTGCGTACCATCCTCAAATGGATGGACAAAGTGAAAGAACGATACAAATATTGGGAGACATGCTACGGGCGTGTATAATCGACTTTGGAGGCAGTTGGGATGTTCACCTACCGTTAGTCGAGTTTTCGTATAACAACAGTTACCAATCTAGTATTAAAATGGCACCATACGAAATGCTTTACGGTAGGAAGTGTCGAACCCCGGTTTGTTGGGGTGAAGTGGGTCCACGTGAACTTGCCCACCAAGATATAGTACGAGCCACGAACGAAAAGATCGATAAAGTTCGGGCACACTTGAAAGCGGCTCAAGACAGGCAAAAGGCGTATGTTGATAAAAGGAAAAGGCCAATTGAATTTCAAGTCGGTGACATGGTCATGCTAAAGGTGTCCCCATGGAAAGGCGTTATTAGATTCAGAAAAAGGGGGAAGTTAAGCCCAAGGTTTATCGGGCCATTTAAAATTATCGGGAGAGTTGGCAAGGTAGCTTACCGTCTTGAACTACCGGAGGAGCTAAGTGGGATCCATGGCACGTTTCACGTATCGCAGGTAAGAAAGTGCCTAGCAGACGAAACGACCTATATCCATTACGATGATATTGAAGTGGATAATAGTCTAAATTATGCGGTAAGACCGGTTGAAATTTTAGACAAAAAGGTCAAGCGTTTACGAAATAAACAAATTGATCAAGTCAAAGTCAAATGGGAGCATAGAAAAGGCTCTGGCACCACGTGGGAGACCGAGGAAGAGATGCGTCGGCTTTATCCTACTTTATTTGGTACGTAATTCAGTTTCGGGGACGAAACCCTTTTAAGGGGGGTGGACTTGTAACACCCCGAAAATATAAATACTGATATCAGGAAATTAAGGATTTCATAAACAAGAATTGACCATCTAGAAATTTTAACCTAGTTAAAATTACAAGGCTAGAAATAACTAACATTAGGTTAAAAACACTAGTAATTAAAGCTAGATGATAAGTGAGGGACTAAACTTGCCTAAGAATGAAAGATAAATGCTGGATTTTAATAAAATTCACCAAACACACCATTTTTGGTGTGTCTGGTCGAACCAGAGAAAGGGGGGCGACCAGGGAGTTCTCCAAACCCAAACTTCATACTAAAATCTGCAAAATTGAAGCCTCAAATCCGTCCCAAATCGAATTCTAAACACAAATCAGTAATCCCCTCGTTGTAAGGATCAAAAGGTATGTAAAATCTTGGTACTTTGATCCATTATGAATTCTAGGTTAATTTTGAAAAGCTGAAATTGAGCCTAGATATGCCATGCATGATTGAATGTTGAAATAATATGATGTTTAGAATCAAACCCTAGGTGATTCCTTGTGAAAACTTTGCATCATAGTTGTAAAGTTTGGGGTTTACATGTTAGGAGGCTATGAGCTTGAAGAATACTAGAATTTTGATTATTGTTATAGTGAAATCTGAATTTGTTAAAGTAAATTCAGAAATATAGATGTCAAGTTTTATGTAAAATTTATAAATTTAGCAAAAATAGATGTTAATTACAAATCATGAACTTGGTGATAAATATAGAAGAATCTGACCCATTAGGTGTTTGTTGAAATGCCTAAGAGAGGAATATGATGAGAATATGATGAGAACGCAGATTTGATCATGTTTCACAATGATATAAATATGGTCATGAAAAGAGTTCTAAACAAGTTGTAAAACTCTTTTTCTAGGCAAAGAGTCCGGATCATCAAGCGGACAAGCCGGAGGAAATTCACGAGGGAAAGGCGTGCTTTAGAGGTACGGAAATTATCGTTTCGTTACATTATACATAAGTTGTGGTTTTATGTTGTAGTTATGAAAACATGGCAACAAGATAGTTCAATACGTCACAAAAGTGACTTTTGCATTTTAAGCAAATGAAACAGGTCAAAATATTTGATAGAAATTGGATGTTTTTGTAATATCTTATTGGATGTCCAAGTTTTGGCATCCAAACGGGTCGAACAAACAAGTAAGACAAAATTAATACTCTAGGATATGATAGATTGTTCTTTGATACATGTTATTATATAACACGTTAGAAACATGAAGTTTTGTTGTAGTGGGTTGTTAGAAAAACAAAATCCGAGAGTTGATTTTGAGTGAAAGAAATAAAACAAGCAAAACATAGATTTCCAGGTCTCACCGTAAATTACGGTGATACCGTAATTTACGGTTGAGGTCAGATGTTTACGGTATGATCCTCCTGCTTTACGGTGGACCAGGACTTCTCAGGACTCACCGTAACTTACGGTTCCACCGTAAGTTACGGTGGAAGCAGAAAATGTTTTAATTTTTTTAAAAACTTGTTGTTGGTTTCCATGTTATTGTATTACATCATAACGAAATTAAAACTAATGTTTCAAAGATTTTGACCCTAGGTGATGTGGTGGATCTTATGGATGGTGGTCAAGCAACAACAAGGAACCGAACACGACTTTTGAAGCTTCCGCTATGTTTTAAATCTTAATTAAATTTTGTTCATGGGTTGTAAACTTTTTCTTAAACGGTTTTTGGATGTTTCACATTAGTCTTTAGTTGACTAATGTTTATGATACTTTGAACTTGATTTATGAATCTTATATTATCTTGATATCTTTCGTATAAAAGCTTAAAATTTGTCGTAAATTCAAGTTAAAATTTAAGGGTGTTACATCTGATCAGCAAATTTCATCTCTTCTTGCTTTTTCGCAACGAATTCTTTGTTCGATTGTCTCCAGAATTCTTTCTTTTCTTCTTCTTCTGCTGATGTGCCTGAAACGAATGTCATCTTTGCTTTAAAATCACGAACATATTTTTCATTTTTCTGTTTTTCTGTTGGAATAAAACCAAGACCTTTCTTTTTGAAATTACGGTTAGGGTTTGGTTTCTTGTGAAAACCAGAACCAGAACTGTAACCTTTTTTCTTGTTTAATCTTTGTTGTACTCTTGAGGTGTAAGGTTTAGGTTTACCATTAAGATTTAAATCTTTTATTTCAGAAATATTAATTTCTGTAAGTTTGAAAACCTTTTTTATCATCTCAGTTTTAACACCTCTTATTGGAAATTCCTCATCAGAATATAATTTGTCAGAATCATTCAATGTATATGCAACTTTGAATGTTTCGTCACTCAAATTAGATTTTGATAACAGGAATTCTTTATTATAAACTCTTTTAACCGAAGAATTTGGACTGTTGACTGTCGAACTCGAACTTTCAGAACCAGACTTTGACTCTAACTCTAACTCTAACTTTGACTCTGAGTTTGACTCCAACTTTGACTCCTCAGTTTCATCTTTATCCAACACCTGATCTACAACTTTCTTTATTAACTCGGACTCATGATCAGTGTCAGATGATGTAAACGTAACATCAATATTTTCTGGTAAATTGACTGAGGACTCCGACTCCCATTGTAAATTTGTTGCTTTTTCGACTCTTTCCTGATTTGGATTCCTGGGCAAATATCCATTTTCTAGCGGGGGTGGACACTTGTTATAACCGACATCTTGTTTCTTACCAGAATCCTTCTTGTCAGTCTTTTTCTTTGTGTCACTCTTCTTCTTGTTCTTCTTTTCTGGAGTCTTTTCTTCAGCCACTTTTTCAGCATTATTTTCTTCAGTTAATTCATCCTCTTCAAATGCCTTCATGCCTTCAACAGTTGGATAAATCCTGTCAATGACATAAGAAGTACATGAGTAACTTTTCAACAAACGATTTACTCTTTCAGTCTCAATTCTTTGCAATTCCAGCTTTTGTTCTAGCACAGCACACTTCTCAATGTAGTTATTCACCACTTTTTGCTTCGTCATAAAAGCACCCTGAAGTGTCTTCATTGATGTTGCTTGTTCTTCACTTGTTTGGTTGTACTGATTCATCGCTTTGTTCAGTACATCGTAAGATTCCTTCAAACTATTCAAGTTATAGATCAGTGTACTGTTCTGCTTCTTCACAGCTTCACAGTTTTCACACTTCACTGGAATCTTCTTTGCATCAACTTCTTCATCAACTTTGAACTTTGCAACTTCAACCTTTACTTTCCTTTTGATCACTGGAATTTCTTCGTCATCACTGCTCACTGGAGTCTTGACCTTTTTCTTCTTCTTTTAACCTTTTCATCTTCACTATCACTTTCAGCAATCAGTTTCATATCAGCTTCGAATTTTCTCGCCCAATACTCACGATCATCATCACTATCTTCTTCAACTTTGGCAACAAAAGCTGTGTAAGCTGTGGCTTGATCAGGAACATAATTATCCCAAGTGAAATTTTCCCAGCTAAATCCTTCAGGTAACTTTTCGTCGTCTTGATCTATTATCAAAGCATTACCATTAACTCTCTTTAAAGAATCTTGATTAACTGCACAAGCTCTCTTTCCAGAGTCTTCAATAATGTGTCTTCCATGTGCAGTTTGTGCCTGATGTTGTTGTTGTTGAGATGGTTGTTGAGCAACTTGATGGTAGATGGCTTTTCGGTAATAGTCATTATTGTTGTTAAAAGGATTCTGAGTTCCACTTGCTTCGCGATTTTTGCACTCCCTCTTGAAGTGTCCTTTTTCTCTACAACGAAAGCAAGTGACTTTAGATTTGTCAAAACCTAAAGTAGAAGTACCAGCCTCACGAAGATCATCTCTTCCAGTGATTTGCTTGAATTTCTCAGCTCTCCTCAACACGCTGGCCAAGCACCATTTTATGTCCATCAGCTCCATCTCTTCAGCATCGATCTGGTCGTAATCTTCTTTTGTCAGCATTGGATTCCCGATTCGACCTGCAACAAAACTACCATAAGATTCAAGAACAGTTCCCAATAAAGACATATGGCTTTTTGCTAACTCTTCAGAATATTCCTGATCATTTTCAATGTTCAACACAATGTTGCATTGAAGCTTTTTGCCATTTCTTGTTGTTGAAACATTTGGATCAAAAGATGGAAATGATGAAAAACTTGTTTTGCTGTTTGATCCTGATGATGAACTTCCAGAAGAATTCTTGGCATTGTAAGCAGTTTCTATTTTTGGAGATAAATTTGTAGACTTCTCATTCACCCCTGCTTTGTAATACAACCCAATATCCTGTTCACCGTCGAAGTCTTTCATTCGAATAATCTTTCGTTGCTCCATCTCTTGAGCTTCCAACTTCTCAATGAACTTGCTAAGTGTCAAACTGCTAAAACCTTTCTTGTTTCTAAGCACCATGAGATATATGCCCCAAGTCTCGTGTGGCAATGAATCAGCAAGCTTTTCGATCAACTCTTCATTGTCTTTCTCAATGCTCAATCTCTTCATGTTTGCTAGCAGATTGCAATATCTTTCAATAATCTGCTTTGTGCTTTCATTCTTCAAACCACGAAACAAATCGAACTCTTTCTTCAGAAGTGACTTCTTGTTCTTTATCATTTTTTGACTACCAACAAACTTTGATCTTAAAGCTTTCCAAATCGAGTATGAAGTTCCATTATGTTGTAATAACACCAAGATGTCTTCTTTCATAGCTTGTTGTAGAAGACTCAGCATCATTTTCTCATCTTTGTATTTCTTTCTAGCATCGGCGCTTAGATCTTTAATCGGAACCACTTCTTCATCATCATTCATTGGTCGAATGTATTTTGTCTCGACACATTCCCACGCATCCAAGTAGTTAGCTTGTACCCAATTCTCGAAACGGCCTTCCCAACCCTTATATTCTTCAATGTTCATTAGTTTGGGCGGTTTTTGCATTGTTCCCGTTTCGTTTTCCAACATCGTATTTTGTGCAAGAGAAATTGGAGTAACAGGAGTAGCAAACGCGTTGTAGAATTCCTCGTCCATGATTCGGTTTTTCAAATGAACTGTATCACCTTGTAAGAATACCTGTCGAACACACAAACAAAATTCAATCAGTTTAAAAACTTATCAATTAACTGAATAAGACTGATACTCGAACTGATGAATATTCTGTGCGGACTGAAAGTTGACAAAACTATGTGAACTTAAGATTGACACACTGTACGGACTGCTATGACCCGGATCAAAATCAAACGACCAGACCCTTTTACGTGCAAACTGACGAACTTTCAATCGACCTGATGGACCTTTAAACACTTTAAACTCCTAAACGTGTGACCTGTAGACTTAATGCAAACTGAACAATTTTGATTAACTTCGTGTGATCGTAATATAATCCAAATAAATCTTTTGCCGACAAGATAACAACTATACTCAATTTGATTTTGGTCGAACACTTTCACATGTAAAGAATCAACATGGCTGACCATCTTGAAAGTTAAATGGGTCGAGAGTGTGACTTGGGCTTTCAAAGAGCTGCTTGGTTGATGTTTAAACTTGGGCCGATGACAACAGTGGGCTTACTAAACACAAATCTATTAAATCTTTAGTGAACAGTCAAAACTTGCACATGATTGGACCATTTAAAATCACCATCTTTTAAACAATGTCACATGAGCCTTTAATTCTATCACATGTCACTGACAACAACTTCATTTAAATCCACTGCATACTAAACCATTTCTCATTGGACCCCTTATACCAATTTACAAGAATCTCATGAAACAACAAATGATACTGAACACCTCGTGCACACTGATACAAGAACTAGTGATTTCTTGTTCCAACAAACTGACAACCTCACTTTATCACATGTAAACCGTCAACAACTAATTTATTCACATGACCTCATGACACACTTTAAAACTTTCACATGCAAATCTTGAATAAAGCAATCATGTGACCGACTCGTGATTTTTTAGTCCCAACAAACTGACACCTCGAATACAATGTTACACAATATTCGATTAACAATCACGTGAAATACTGACACTTTGGAGCTGAATTCCTAAGTGTCACTATGAGCGGACCTCAAATGTCACTAAGAGCGGATCTCAAATGTCACTAAAAGCGGACCTCAAATGTCACAATAAGCGGACCCTTTGAAGCGGATCTATCAGAAATTGTCCAAATAAGCGGACCAGATGAGCGGACCAGATGAGCGGACCAGAAGAGCGGACCTGTGAGGTAATTTGGAGCGGACCTACTCAAAATGTGTCGTTTGAGCGGATCTATCAAGTAACTTGAAGCGGACCTGATTGATTTTGGAGCGGACCTACCTGCTGATGTCACCTTTTGAACATGTTCGTAAAAGCAAAACCTCAAAAATCCTACTTTCTAGGTCGATTTTAAATCTGAAAATTTCAAGGGTTTACTAATACATGATTCCGAGTGCACTGTGTGAAATTGAGCTGGTTTTACCGTAAATTTTTTTTAAAAAATTTGAAGAAAGTGTAGAAAAACAGAAATTTTCGACTGAAATCGTATAGAACTCTTCTTCACTGGCTCTGATACCAATTGTAGGATCGAATTCGGACCTAAACGAGTCGTTTAGAAGAGTTTATCTCAGTTTGAACGGCGGAAACAGACAAACCGAGTACAATTCAGCAAGTATTCACCTTTAAACTGTTGATTCTATTGATACTGATAACGTTTACAATCAAGTTAACACTTTGGCAGCACTTCGTGGCTCACCGGAAGAAAACACCTTGAACTGTCTATGTGGTTCCGCTTATGTGACTATATATAGGTGATCAGGTCCGCTTTTACATACACTGACACATAAGCGGACCTTTACAATTTACACAAAAGCGAACCTATCTTTGTGACATAAAAGCGAACCTGACTTTGACAAATGAGCGGACCTATCACAATGAAACATTTTGACCGAACTTATCATCTAACTTTACATACATGCTTTTGTCTTTTGTATAGTGATGTGATAATGACATCACTATTATGATGTCATCATGAGAGATGATGACATCATCCTCTTTCAGATTCGCAACGAGACTGAGACTCGATATAAGACGTAGACGACAGACGGATGCACCAACAAAAGGTCACTCAGAGGTATAATAGGTACATGCTTCCTTCGAAGCTTCTTTACCTGTCGATCTTCAATCGACAAAGGTTTTTCCACAAATTTTAAGCTCTCATCTATATGCACATCTGTATGCGGTATTACCAGTGATTCATCAGCGAAGCACTTCTTCAGATTGCAGATGTGGAACACATTGTGAATTCCACTGAGCTCTTCGGGTAAGTTTAACTTATAGGCAACTGACCCGACACGTTCGATAACCTCGAAAGGTCCTATGTATCTCGGGCTTAGCTTGCCTTTCTTACCAAATCGCATCACTCCCTTCCAGGGTGATACTTTAAGCAACACTTTATCACCTACTTCGAAGTGAAAAGCTTTACGCTTTGGATCTGCGTAGCTCTTCTGCCTATCCCGGGCAGCTTTAAGACGGTCACGAATCTGGACAATCTTGTCCGTCGTTTCAAAGACTATCTCTGGTCCTGATAATTGGACATCTCCAACTTCTGCCCAACAAATGGGCGATCTACACTTTCTACCGTATAATGCCTCGAAGGGCGCAGCCTTAATGCTGGTATGGTAGCTATTGTTGTAGGAGAATTCGACTAAGGGTAGGTGCTTATCCCAACTACCACCCAAATCGATCGCACATGCACGTAGCATGTCTTCCAACGTTTGAATAGTACGCTCACTCTGACCGTCAGTCTGAGGATGGTAAGCCGTACTAAAATTCAAACGCGTGCCCAAAGATTGTTGGAAGCTTTTCCAAAAATGTGACGTGTATCTAGTATCTCGGTCAGAGATAATAGACACAGGTATGCCATGTAAGGCTACAATCTTATCAACGTATAACTGGGCTAACATGTAGGAGCTATAAGTCTCCTTGATGGGTAAGAAATGTGCTGACTTAGTCAGTCTATCAACTATAACCCATATTGTATCATTTCCTTTCCTTGTCTTGGGTAACTTGGTAATAAAATCCATAGTTACCATTTCCCACTTCCACGTAGGAAGTTCAGGCTGTTGTAGCAAACCTGACAGTTCCTGATGTTCTGCTTTGACTTGTGCACATGTCAAGCATTTTGCTACATAAGCGGCTACAGACTTTTTCAAGCCTATCCACCAATAATTTGCCTTTAGATCCTGGTACATCTTATCAGCTCCAGAATGAACGGAGTATTTGGAACTATGGGCTTCCTGGAGGATGACATCTCGAAGTCCTCCATAAATTGGAACCCATATTCGTCCATTTAATCTTAGAATTTCGTCCTTGCTAAGAGTTAACTGCTCCTCAGTTACTCCTAACTTTTCATTAGGATAGTTAGCTTCCAGCACAGCTTCCTTCTGTGCAGCTAACAACCTTTCAATCAAATTATTCTTTATCTCCATGCGCTTGGCATTGATTCGGATGGGTTTCACCCTCTCCTTTCGACTCAAGGCATCGGCGACTACATTCGCCTTGCCGGGATGGTATCTGATTTCACAATCATAATCATTTAAAGTTTCCATCCAACGGCGTTGCCTCATGTTTAATTCCTTCTGATTAAACAGATGTTGGAGGCTCTTGTGATCAGAATAGATCACACACTTGATTCCATATAAATAATGTCTCCACAGTTTTAGTGCGAATACAACGGCACCCAACTCCAAGTCGTGGGTGGTGTAATTCTTTTCTTGCACCTTTAACTGTCGTGATGCATAGGCAATAACCTTGCCTTTTTGCATAAGCACATACCCCATGCCAGTGTGTGAAGCATCGCAGTAGACCACAAAATCTTCTATTCCATCTGGCAATGTCAGTACTGGGGCGTTGCTCAACTTCTGCTTCAGAATATCGAAGGATTCTTGCCGCTTAGGGCCCCATACGAACTTTACTTTCTTCTTGGTCAAGGAAGTTAGGGGTGCAGCAATCCTTGAAAAATTTTCAATGAAACGCCGGTAATATCCTGCCAATCCCAGGAAGCTACGAATCTCTGTAGGCGTCTTTGGCTCTTGCCAGTTTATAACTGCTTCAACCTTAGCGGGATCCACTTGGATACCACGCTCACTAACCACGTGTCCAAGGAATTGGACCTCTCGAAGCCAGAATTCACACTTGGAGAATTTGGCATAGAGCTTCTCCTGATGCAGGAGCTTGAGAATACAGCGAAGGTGTTTCTCATGGTCAGCTTGATTCTTAGAATAAATGAGAATGTCGTCGATGAAAACGATGACGAATTTATCTAAGTACGGCTTGCAAACGCGATTCATGAGATCCATGAACACGGCAGGTGCATTTGTGAGCCCAAAAGGCATCACTAGGAACTCGTAATGACCATAACGAGTCCTAAATGCTGTTTTATGCACGTCTTCATCTCTAACCTTCAGTTGATGGTAGCCTGACCTCAAGTCAATCTTCGAAAAATAACTTGCTCCTTGTAGTTGATCGAACAAATCGTCGATCCTAGGAAAAGGATATCTATTCTTTATCGTGACCTTATTAAGTTCACGATAATCGATGCACAGACGCATCGATCCGTCCTTCTTTTTAACAAATAGGACAGGTGCTCCCCAAGGAGACGAACTAGGTTTTATGAAACCTTTAGCTAGTAATTCGTCTAGCTGTGTCCTCAACTCTTTCATCTCCGTTGGAGCCAACCTATAGGGTGCTCTGGCAACTGGTGCTGCTCCGGGGATGATATCAATCCTGAATTCCACTTGCCTATCTGGTGGCAACCCAGGTAGTTCTTCCGAAAAAACTTATGGGAATTCAGAGATGACAGGGATGTCTTCTATCTTCGGTTTGGGCTCATCAATAATCACTTGTGCCATGTAGATGACACAACCCTTCTTTAAACACTTTGAAGCCTTGAGCATAGTCACTTGCTTAGGCAGCCCATACTGGGTATCTCCTCGAATGGTAAGTGATTCATCAGACGGAGTCTTTATTACCACTTGTTTCTTGTTACAGACAATTTGGGCCTGGTTATGAGATAACCAGTCCATACCCAAAACTTTGTCAAAACCAGCTAACTTAAATGGAAGTAGAGACAGAGGAAAAGAATGGTTCTTAATGGATATAACACATCCATCTAACACAGTAGAGACGGTTTCTAAGGTGCCATCTGCTAACTCCACCTCATAATTCACATTTAAGGTTTTGACAGGTAATTTCAGCAATTCACAAAACTTATTATCAATGAAGGACTTATCAGCGCCTGAATCAAAAAGTACTCTAGCATAGACGTCATTTACAAGGAAAGTACCTGTAATAACATTGTCGTCTAGAACCGCTTCTTTTGCGTCCATTCTGAAGACTCTGGCATTAGTCTTCTTGGCCTCTTCAGGCTTCTTGGTGTACTTGGGGCAGTTGGTTTTAATGTGCCCCTTTTCATTGCAACGATAGCACGTTGCGTCTTTCATCTTCTTGCAATCCAAGGTTTTGTGATCCGTGGACTTGCATATACCACAAGCATAAGTTTTCGACTGAGTGAGTGAGTTCGACTCAAGTCTGCACTTTCCAAAGTGCTGCTTCTTGCAAATCTTGCATTTGGGCTTCTCACCAGAATTATGCCCATCTTTCCTTGACTCGGATCCTTTCTTGTTGTCACCGTTCCCATGGTGCTTCTTGTTCGATCTGCGTGAACTATCATCTTCACGTTTTCTCTTCTCAGCCTCCTTATTCCTCAGCGATCTCTGCCTGACCGCATCCAAAGTGAGGGACAAGGATATGTCAGCTACAGATCTAAAGGTAGCTGGCCGAGAAGCATTCACGCTTGCCTTGATTTCCGGGGCTAAACCACCGATAAAACGAGCTATTCTTTTTGGTTCCGGGGTTACCAGATATGGAACCAACCGGGACATCGTGTTGAAGCTCGTGAGGTAAGCTTGACAGTCAAGGTTTGTCATCACCAATGATAGAAAATCAGACTCTATCTTCTCCACCTCATGCTGAGGGCAGTAATTTTCCCTGATAAGGGCAACAAATTGATCCCACGACATGTTGTACAATGGGATTTTTCCGGTGGCTTGAATCAGAGATCTCCACCATGCTAAAGCTTCACCCTTAAAAGACTGCGACACAAACTTGACCACATCTTTCTCAGCGCATCCGCTGATATCCACAACCGTATCCATCTCATCCAACCACGTCATACAGTCAATGGCTCCTTTCTCCCCAGTGAAATCCCGGGGTTTGCAGGAAACAAAATATTTATATGAGCAACCCTTGTCACGGGGTCCATGGTTTAGTACAACCTGCCGAGATGGAGCACTGTGGTGGTTCGAGGAGTGTCGGTCATCATCTTTCTTCGGTTCGTCCTTCTTGGACGGTGGCTTTGAAGGCAGTGTAGTTAGGGTCCTACTACGAGTCCCACTATACTCTTCGTACTGCCTTTCCAAAGCCTGTGTAACTGCACCGTCTATTATCGATTTCAATTCAGCACCCGTTAAATTAAATCGGGCGTTCTCGTTATTCTCCACTGGATGACTATTTATCTCGTCTGAGTTAGCCATTTTAATTGAACTGTTACAGAAAACAAGAACAATAGTTTATTTGGGAGTTTATTATGGAATTGCCCCTTAGGGTAATTCATTAACCATGGTAACAGAGACCATATTTGGTTAATTTATTAATCAAATTTATTTAGGATTTCTATTATAATTTATCCTAATTATAAAACAATAACCGTTTTATTTGTGGCACAAAAGGCCTAGTCACATGGACATTTTCATTTAATCTATGATTTCAGAGAATCAAAACATTAAGGTATACTGGCACGATAGGCCTAGTCACAAGGACGTTTATAAATTATAAGCTATGATTTCAGAGAATCAAAGCATGAAGGTTTGAACCTAGTTCATTACCTTTATCTGACAGGGAGTCATCGCTACCACTGTCTTTTGGCTCATATGGAAATGAGCAGGGCCCGTAGGCACCATATTACCACGTATGGTAAAATATGATCATCTTAATTGATGTTTTAACCCATGATTCAGAGATCATTTAGTTGGGTTTGGAATCTTTGAAAAGATCCTTATATAATAATGACGTGTGTGATTTTAATGAATCACGTCTGCCAGGAGTGTTAACATGTTTACAGATGTTAACAGGGATTTGAATCTTTTTTAACAGGTCTTACCATCTTGGCCCGGCCTTATAATGACCCAAGGGCTAGGTTTCACTCTTTAAGATTCTTATTTAAAAAAATTTACATAGGCAGATTATTTCAAAAGGAATGATTTTAATTTATTTATTTCACATATAATTTATCTATGCGCATAATGGCAAACATGAAATTTATAAAACAAACATTCCATTAATTTATTAAAATATTACACGCTGCCCTAAACGGGTCTTTTCAACAAACAAACTTACCCACGCAGGGGTTTAAACAAGTACTTACCCACGCAGGGGCTTAATAACACACATACCCACGCATGAGCTTAATAACATAATAGTCCACGCAGGGACTTACACAAATAACATACCCTCGTAGGGGTTTACATAAAGATAGACCCTCGCAGGGGTCAAAACAAACAAGCATACCCACGCAGGGGTTTATACAGCAAGACTGGCCCACGCAGGGGCTCAACTACAAATGGAAGGATTCAGCGGTCCTTCTTGCTCTTCCCTTTAATTAGACTCGTTAATCCTTGGAAGAAAGTTTGTCGCTCCCTTCGTTCCCTGTGAAACTCTCGCTCTACATGGTCTAACCTTTGCAGAATTTCTTCACGCTCAGGTGGAGAGAACCTTGGTGGTTGCGATTGTTTCCTGATAATAGGTCTTGCAGGTATCCGGTACCCATGAGTTGGGTACCCTACTCCCCATGGATCTCCATAGGGTCCTTGGGTGTTGTAGTTAGCCGCTACCATGTAAGGATCGGCTTCGGCGTAGTTGTAGTTGGTGTGCACTGGCTGTTCAAACGGGTTATACGCCATGGAACCCGTGAATGCTGAAATTGGGTTATCAAAACCCATAGGCGGTGGTTGCGATGCAACTGGGTGTGAGGGTCCACCCATTTGTGGGTCCTCCTGATGTGGCGGGTAATGGCTGCCACTTGATTGCCGGGGAGAGCTGAAATGGAAGTCTCCTCCCCGTGTAGACATACATGGTCCAGATCTCCTACGCCTTGGCGGTTGCGGAGGTGCTGGCTGAACTGGCGGCGGTGGAGGTGGTGGCGTGACTGCCACAAATCTTGGATCCTCAGAGGGATCCCGCTGCTGCTGTTGCTGCTGCTGAGGAGGTGAATGGCGAGGAAGTGTAAAGTACCATTCATGCCTGGTAAACATAGCTTGGAAGCTATCTGGACCAACATAGGGTGATCCGTGGAAAGAAGATCCGTCAGAGATCTCTATCGGGTGGTTTGGTGTACCACTGGCAGGCTCGACGGGGTCCGTATCCTCGTCCATATCATCCGCGTGATCTCCTGAGAAATGGTCATCTGGCCCCAGTGGGTTAAAACCCGCTGGTTCTGGTATGAAATCGGCCGGGTTAAACCGGCACCTAAAAACTGGAGTGGGGCCACCAAAAGAATGATGCGATAAGGATCGCTGCAACGGTATGTAGGACGGTTGAGGGTTGTTGGGCTCATACTCCGGCTGAGGCCCATAAGGGTTAGGAGGTGTTGAACTATGTGAGACCGACCGTCTAGCCGGCTCAAAGAGGTTTCTCCGGTTCTGCCGGGGATCGTCACTCTCCGTGGTAGATGGAGCTCGCACATTCGAAGGTCCAGCTTCATTATCATTGGGGGCGGTGATTGGCCCCTTGCCTCTTCCTCTTCTCCTGAAGAATCTTGGCGGCATTTTTGTTAATCCTGTCAATATAGCATGAGATAACAAAACAACATATATAAAAATTTAAAGGACAAAACAAAAACCAAATAAGGTAGAATTTGTCCTATGTTATATGTCTAGACTCGAAAGTTTAGAATTGTGCAATTGTGTAACTGAGATTAAACACAAAAGGCTAGTGTTTAATTCACTCAGTGTTGGCTCTGATACCAACCTGTCACACCCCGATTTCCATGTGTCACCGGTGGGCCCGGTGGGGGAGTATCGTGACGTGGTTGGCAACATAATAGTCAAACAACACAATATTTAATATGCACAGCGGAAGCAATTTAAAAGATATAATACAACCGAATTTAATATTGTAATATCAAATGTCACAATATCCGGAAGTTTATCCACAGATGGATCGAAACAAAATGAAACAATAGTTCAACAAACTTCAGGCATCTTAAGCTTGCGAGACTTCTGATGATGCTAAGGAGAAATCCCAGCCAATTACGCTTAGTACCTTCATTTAATCTTTTTGGGGAAAATACGTCAGTTTACACTGGTAAATACAATCAACTGACTCATTTTGGAAAATGATTGAAAATTGGGTTGGATGCACGTGGCATAAACATTTTTATTTAACCTGGGAGAATTATTTAAATATATATAATCTTGTGAACGAATTACATGTCCCTTGTGCGTTCAGTAGCCCGGATCTTGTCCGGGTTAAAGATCAATAGACACACCACAATATTCTTTTGTGCACTGACGGGTGTACGCCTACACCCCGCGCTTAAGTCGTGGCCATTTCGTAAAATGATGCCAAGGATATCCGGGACATGGTCATTAACCCCCCAAAGGCTTTAAGTAACAAGACTGTTTAAACGAGCCGATCAAATTATTCAATTAACCACCCAACGATGGAAGATTTGATGCCCGATCAAGCGGTATGCTATATACAGTAACCCAAGCCCGTATAGGGAAAATAAGTTAAAAGTATTTACCTGAGCAATGTATAAATCACAATAAGCAAACTCACGTAGCTTTTACTGGTACTCCTAAGCTGGAACGAAGGTTTATAATAACCTATTAGAATCCTAACGGGTCTTTAGTTAAGCTTAAGCTTAGACCGGTTAGTTTCAAAGACACGGTTCGTACGCACGATTAAGCGAAGACCAGATAGAATGTGATTTAGACCCGACAAGTTCAGAGACTTGTTTAATATGGGTATTTCATACACATTCTGGATTTTGAGATAAAACCGTTAAGGTTTGCCCCGTTTAGGCTAGTTTATGTAAACTAGTTATATAAACTGAACCGAACGCGTAATAAGCGTAACAGGTATTCATATGAGCCATTTACAGGTTTCCTAAGTTAATATGCTTCATATATGTTGTGACATCAGTAAGATGTCTTTTATTATGCCCGAAATGAATTTAATCGCAAACTATGCCCCGTAGGGGTAGTTTGGTCATTTTAAATGTTGTAAAAGAGTTTAAGTGTCAACCTGAGTTACAGGCCTGATGTAATCAGCAAATATACTCAATTTTCTAAGTTATATCAGTAGGTTAAAGTATATAAGTGAAATTTATCAATTATAACCAAACTATGCCCCGTAGGGGTATTTTGGTAATTTCACATAAGCCGAAAAAGCTCAAAACTGAAGTCTGAGTTTATCAACCTTTGCTTACTGTTAAAATATTATAATTTGCCTCAAATATCAGTAGGTATCAACCCTTGTATGTTTAAAATAGTTTTAGTACATACTATGCGTTAAAAACGCTTAAAAAGGCGATTAGAGGCCATTTCCGGGTTTGATACATAAATCTGATATTTTTATACTTCTAGAAGGCTTAAAATAATTTATTTATCATATGTGATCAGTAGCAAAAGGTTTGGAGTCGTTTAGATATGTAAAACTCATTTTATAGCCCGTAAGGGCAAAACCGACAATTACCGGATTAAGCCTACGACTATATGTTATGCTCAGCCTAAAATTAAATAAAAAAAATATTTAAAAATCCCAAAATAATATATTACATCAGTGGGTAAAATATTTGATATCAAAAAGTATGTTTAAGTTGGCTATACGCTAAATACGCCGTTAAATTAACATAAAGCTTTAATTTTACGCGAACGAGCATAACTCTTAACCTACACCTCAAACTGATGTCAAATTTTGTATGCAAGTTTATATATCAGTAATTAAGGTTTCTACTCTTTTACATTTCCAGAAATCACGTTTTAAGGTGAAAAGGGCATAATGGTCAACATATGAGCAATTAACGGAATCATGCATGTTTATTGGATAACTAATGATCCGAGGTGTATAATCACAGAGGGTTATACTAGCATGTAACCTGGTCCAAATAAAGCTCTTAGGTATTTCTAAATCATACCAAAACTGGTCAGAACTGAAAGTCAAAGTATAAGTCAAACTATGCGACTTTCGTTTCCGAACCGGGTCTAAACAGGAAATTGTCGGGTTGAACATGTTTAGACATGTTCTTACACTAATTACCAAGTTATATTAATGATCAAACAGGTTGTATGTGATCTACATTGCTAATCATGCATAAATTGCAATTTAAACATTCTGTTGACTTTTTAATTACACGTTTGACCCGACATTAGACCTAGTTAGAGTGGGAATCAGGGGGAACCCTTTTGAGGGTTTATTACCCACATAATTACCAACTTATAACTACTTTTGATTCGAGATTTGACTGAGCCATTATTAATTAATCTCGAAGTCAAACCGTAATTACGATGGTTTGACTTTTAGCTAAATAACTAAGCTAAACATTATTAAAGAAGGATTAGCAAACTTACAAAAGTCCTAAGCTTGATTAGTGATCACTTGAGAGTGTCTTGGAGCTCCAGAAATGATCAGATTGCAAGAGGAAGGTGTGAAGAACAATGGTGCATATCATGGCCTTTATATAGTGTTTAATCCACCACAAATCTTTGACACATGAGTCTACAACCCACCACAACTGATCAACACATGTTCCTAGTGCTTAGGGGGTGTCTAGGGGTCGCCCTTTATGAGGAAAATCGGATAAAATCGATCAGATTGCACTCAGCAGGCAAAAACCCAAAGAAGTCGGAGCTGGGAACCCCTCGCGTGACGCTAAGCCCCCCCCCCCCCAGGGCCTCGCGTCGCGCTAGGCTTACTCTGATCAAATCAGAATTTTTGATTTTTGCGATTTGATCCTTGGCTCTTCAAAATTCGATTAGGCACTTGTTTCTTGCATTATGAACCCTCATAATTGATCTATAAGGGCTTTAAAACATATACCCACTTTGTTAAGTCCCCGGTTAACTTTATTGTTACCCGAAAAGTCCTAACTTTCAACGTTTACGCTTTAACCCTTCGCACACGAATTTGATCATAACTTTCTCATACGATAACGAAACTTTACGAAATTTAAATCGTGCATTCTAGTGAGCATAATTAACCGTTAAAAAGCTTTGGGTTTGTCAAAAGGTCACTCAGAGGTATAACTTAAACATGTTGACACATTTAGCCCCTGTAGTTTGTAATCTCTCACTTTTAGCTCCGTATGATCCATGATTTATTCGTTTGAAGGTATGAGCATCTTGTAGGGTTAATATACAATATATTTATTCACTGTTGACATTTAGAATACGTATATCCACATACTTTCCATGATTGTCAACTTCAGTCCTTCTATAATATTCTTTCACACGTTTAAACATTTGAGACGTGTCTACACATTATAGGACGTGAATTTTCGAGGTGTTACAATTCCGTAAACATGTTTAGTGATCACAACAATATCAAACATCAATATCAACAAGCAAATCATCAGGTAATCAACAAGAATCAAAACAACTTCATATTAACATCACTTCATCACATTTCCTTTCTATGTAAACATTATGTTCATGTTTCTAGTTCAAGTTTCTTTGTGTTCTTTAAATTTATCATCATGTAACTTACTTTAACCACTTAAATAACATGAATAATGAATGGATCTAAGTTCTTACCAATAGTTCAAGACTAGGGAAGAATCTAATGAAGAAGGTGGTGAAAAGTGATGATGAACAAGCAAGAACAAAGCCCTTTTGAAGCTTCACAAGTGCAACCTTCTTGAATCACCTTCAAACACTTAGATGGAGCTTAAAAATGGAAGAGATGGTGGTGGAATGGTGGTGATGTTGGCGGTTGTGGGTGTAACCGTGAGGGAGGGAGAGAGAGTGGAGATGGGAGTGTAATCTTTGTAAGATATGAGGGGATGGTGGCCATACTTATAATAGTCCTTTGCTATATTTTGTTTATATCAACAAGCAAGCCATCAAATAATATCTAAACAAAATATATGAAGAGATCTAATATGATCATGGTGATCTTGGTGGGGTCCCTTGGGGACCGATTTGGTTAAAGGGGGGGGGGGGGTTAGTGTAACATTTTCAACTAAGTTGTAAAAGATATTTAAAATCCAAGTAACAAGATCGTATATATAGTTTGTTGATTTTTAGCGGGTGTTATGGTATACGGGGATTATGACCAGCCAAAAATAATAAAACAATGTATTTGACAAAAATTTAGTGTCCTGGGTAATGTCCGGTTGTTCGGTTAAATACCGTTTCGTTAAAGTGTTTAATTATTCCGTAAAGTGTCTAATATATATATTTTTGTAACACTTTTAATTCCTAATACATAGGAGAGTATTCAGGACCATTTAGTCAATTTTCTGTGCACGACTAGTATGTTAACAAACACATGTAAGTATGACACAGTAATCAGGAAACAGTTAAGTAATTCAACACAGTCACCAAGTACTTTAATTATCATTAATAAATCGTACGGATACATGTAATTACGAGGGTTGTCACAGATGACATGGCACGAGTTGATTGGATAGTGGGAGTGATAGAATTCTATCACTAGTAACCACCCCCTCCCCTTAGGTGACATAATCTGGAATATGCTGTGTTGGAACAATCAGATCAAGCAAACAATACAAACCCAAAGTTTTTATATAACTAATCACTAGTTACGAACTCTATTTTATTATAAACAAAGACCACACATTACAGTGACCCTGAGTCGTCCATTTATACTAAAGAATACTTGATCACCAAGTAATAAAACATATCCTAACTATACCATGACACCTAATTAAATAATAACTAGACATACATCCATACCATACCAAAAGTGTCATTAGAGTAGGATCAAATACAAACCACATTTTGAATACAAACTGTAAGAACCATTTAAAAATTGTTACGTGCCATCCAACCAATTATGGAGAAATGATAAAATAATATCCTAAATAATATCAATTATATTGAATTCTTTAATTAGTATGCTAACAAACAATTAATTCTTTATTTGAATCTTCTTTTTTGTTTTTAATGTGCTGGTTAAGAAAAATGTTGATATCATTCAACTATTGCTAAAATCAATTATCTTGATTAATTTTCATGTGCTAATATAATTCAAAAGTGATACTTTTATGTATGTATTGTTTTGGTATGTGCTAATTTAACTTTTTTAAGTGATATGATCTGTTCTTACGGTTTGTAGGATAAATATGGTTTGTACCGGAACCAACCCCGTCATTATATTATATAACTAATATAATCAACAACAGCCGTTTGATTCAGTTGTAATTCCGCTGGTTTAACATTTAGCTGTAGGATGTTACCTTTTGATAGATTTGATTATCAAAAGGGGAGGGGAGGTGATATATAATGTGATAGGGTCATTGGTGTCATAATAATTTAAAGAGTAAACTTCCGTTTTATTCCATGTGGTTTGGCCACTTTAACGGTTTTGCCCCAAACCTTTCAAAATAGTCATTTTACTCCCTTATCTATAAAGGCCTTCATGATTTTGCTCCCCGCCCCTAAACGTCATCCATTTTAATAGTTAGGGTTTTAAGCTGGAATTGTAAAGGGAGGGTTGAGAAAAGACATAATTGCCCCTCAGGTGTTTTGCACGTGACACTGTGACAGACTTTAACTGTTAAAGTGGATGACGTTTAGGGACGGGGAGCAAAATCATGAAGGCCTTCATAGATCAGAGAGTAAAATGGCTATTTTGAAAGGTTTAGGGCAAAACCGTTAAAGTGATCAAACCACAGGGAGCAAAACAGAAGTTTGAAAAAGGTGGTGGAGTTAAAATTGTACAACATAAAACACCACAAAACTCACCTAAAGCACAAAATACAACCTGGTAGTGCCTACATGTATTACAAATTGATAATATATAATTATGTAAAAAACTAGATAAAGTAGTAATTAAAATCCATAACCAACATGGCGTTAGACGACGGCGATCATCATTTACGGGAGCTCCTCATCATCAAATCAAAACGGGAAAACGACGTCGTCGATTACACAACCAAAACTATGGATCAACTAAAAGATATGATTTCCAAACGTAAGGGTTATCTTTCCACTCTTAGGTTAAAAGATAACGGCGACAAACTCAAATCCACTATCCGCATATGCGAAGCTGAACTTGAACGACGTCGCAACAATAATCACAAGGTTTTCAACACCTTTATTTTTCTACATTATATCATATATATGTTTGAAATAATATTAATTTGCAGTATCTAATTAGGTTAGGGGAAGCCCCATGCGCATATAATGTATATATGTGTGTGCTCAGGGGCAAAAGTAAAAGTGCACTAATTCTAACGTTATTTTACTAATTTCGTAAAAATAATGTTAAAAGAGGGCGATGGTTAATAATGCATCATGTGGTGGCGTTGATAGCCGAAAGACAAGGGAGTACATGCACTAATTGACTTTTGTCTTAATTGCCGAGTGTTATGTGCCTTATGTCCTAGTCTTGATACAAAACTACCATCGATCAGGGGTTCTCACTCTCTCTATTCCTATGGGGTGGAGGTAAGGTTGTCTACGTCTTACCCTCCTCAGACCCTACCTTAGCTTTGCTATTGGTGGGATTTACTGAGTATTATGATGATGATGATGAATTAGGTTAGGGCAAATAGCTTTTAGAGACCCATTAACGTGTTACTCTTGTTAGTGGAATATTAAGTATGCATGGTGACCAATTTGATACTGACCATAGTTCTCAGTATCGAATAGCGGTCAATATCGATAAGCAGGGGATAGACCCTCAACTCCGTTTTCATGGTGTAAAATTTATTATTTTTTTTCGGTTTTATATAAAGGATACACCTGATCCAAAAAAAAAAAAGAAATAAATTGAGATATCCTTGAGTTTTTGGGATAAGCCATCTATATTATATGCTACTTAGCCATAGCGACGAAATAGGGTCCGCTATTTCATGTTTAGCGATAAAATAGAGAAACGGAAAAAATATCTGTTATGGAGCAACATTGGAGATGAGGAAAATACTGAATCTGGGACGGAGAACTTTTTCATTAGGTTCCTTTTGGTAGATTCTCACTATTTTTTTTTTCCAAATCATACAAGGTTCTCATTAATTTTTTCCAAACCGAATGAGTTTGTGGGCACCCACAAAAGTAGTCTAGATCCGTCCATGTACGGTACAATTTGGATGGAAGTAACGGCTCTAAGGTAATAGTATTTAACTCTGGTATCATAGCCAATATGTTATTTTGTATCTTATGGTTGAAGGAGATTAAGAGTTAAATCCTAATTAGTTGGGATGTGAAAGTTGAAGAGCTAAACGTAAGAAGTTTGATTATGTTTATCCGTTTAATAGTTGAAATTGCTAGTTTGCTACCTATACTAGGCAATTGAACAATGGTTAAATATATTGTGTTCTGTTCTTGTGATTTGTGAATGCAGAGAGGGAAAGCACAATGCGTTGCACCATCACTGCCGCCACCACCACCACCGCAACCAAAGGAAGCGACGTTCAGCTGTCCCGTTTGTCTGGGACCATTAGTTGAAGAAGTGGCCACCAAGTGCGGTCACATATTTTTCAAGGCGTGCATCACCGCTGCAACAAATGCTCAGCATAAATGCCCTACTTGTAGGCAGCAGCTTACAAACACAGATTTTATTAGGGTTTACCTCCCTGCCTGCCACCAAGTAGCTAAAAAGTAGTTATGTTTGACTGAGGTAGTGTTTTGCTTGTTTGTGGTTTCCTTTAAAACATATGACAAAACTAGAATTATATTAATCTTGATTCCTAGGATTGATGGATATCACATGTTTTTTTTTTCTATAGGTTTTGGAGATGATTCAACAGTTAAAAAGGCTTCATTTTTGTCATTTTTTAACTATTGGTTTACTGTGTTTAGTTTTGTTAGCCTGTATTAACATAATCATTTTCTAACGTGTTGAACAATATGTTAAACAAGAAACATGAATGATTTTGTTGAATTTGTTTTTTTTATAAGATAATAAGAATCTATTCTTTTGTAGTCAATTTTTTTTGGGTGTGTTGTACTTCAATATACATTTTTTTGGGTGTGCTGTACCTCTAGCATAAAGCTTAGTCGCTAATTTCTCTTAACAAACCTTCGTAACAAAGTTTGACACAAATTCGTATATGAATATCAAATCAAATACTAAACTAACATCATAATACTTTTTATAATACTTTCATATTCACATCACAATCACTAGAAAGAAAGGAAGGAAAAAAAGTTAGTTTTGATTTATATGTTAGCAACATTTGATATTGAATTCAAACTCAAATCTTATCTACACCTAGTAATTAACTAGTTGTACCAAATGACACTTTGTTTGGGATTCCTTTTGAAAATGACTTTTGAAGTTAAGAAGGACTTTTGCAAAGAAAAGGAATCCTAAACACTATTTGAGAAGTACTTTTGAAGTCAAAAGGAATCCTAAACACCATGAAAGAAGGATTTTTGAAGCTAATTATACCTTCAAAAAGGAGAAAAAAAGAAGTCAGGATTTCTTACTTATTGTTTTTTTTTTTTTGAAAATTGACTTTCATTAACAAACAACCGAACCCGAAAACCGGGCCAGCAAAAACAACAACACAAAAAGCTACATAATTACAAATTTACACCAATCGATCCACCCTACCGATCGAAACCGAAATCTATGTCTAAACCAAAAGAACCCCAAAGCTCTAACTTCGCTGAAAACACCTTCCACGCTCGGCTGAATATCCGAAAAAACCGCTTTGTTCCTAGCCAACCAAATGCACCAACAAGTAGTAATAACGATACCTTGGAAGACCATTTTCTCCGTCGACCCCATCCTGCTGTACTTATGCAACTCCAGGAGATCATAAATAGAAAACGCAAAAATCGCCGGAACGTGACACCATTTACTGATTTTATGGCATATCAACTCCGCGAACCGACATGAGATAAAGAGATGAGTAACCGATTCATCCTCACAACCGCAGAGGGGACATGCCCTGGTTTGGCTAACAATGCCTCTAGAAGCTAGGATGTCATACGTCGGGTTACGATTCAGCTCAAGCCTCCAAGCGAATATGTTACACTTAACTGGAACCCAATTACACCAATCGAACACACGAGCATTCGGGTCGCATCTTCCTCGGACCAATAAATCCTTGGCGGATTTGACCGAAAAATGCCCGTGGATTCGCCCAACCATTTCCACCTATCTCTACCACTGCCAAGAGAAAAAGAAGACAACATACCCGAAAGAGAACACATCTCCTGAATCTCCAAATGCGAGTCAGGGTCGCACCTCCACAGCCACGTACCACCATCAGCCATTCGGTCCCTGACTGAACAATTCTTAACGATTTCCAGGCGAAAAAGACAAGGGAACATATCTTTGAAGGGGATATCGGACAACCAAGGATCAAGCCAAAATAAAATGTCGGAACCCGATCCGACCTCACCTTTGAAAAAACAGCGAATGGGTTTGTTATCCACAAGCGGCTTGTTCAAGATATTGCAAATGTTGACCCAAACACCCCTTACCGATTTATTGCACGAAAATAGCGACCACTTCGAGCCACCCGAATGGATAGCATTAATGATTTTGACCCAAAGGCTGTCAGGATCGTTCTTAAACCACCACCCCCACTTGCTAAGCAACGCCAAATTAACGTCCGTTAACTTACAAATCCCCAAGCCACCCGCTTTCTTGGGTAAAGAAACCCTATCCCACGCAACCCAATGGGTTTTCCGAACATTATTTGAGCCACCCCATAAGAATTTTTTTATGATGCTTTCCAAGTCTTTGATAACTTTAACTGGCGCCTTATAAAGAGACATGAAGTATGTGGGTAAACTTTCAAGAACCGATCGAATAAGAGTGACCCTACCACCAATAGAAAGCAAAGCCGCCTTCCAAAGAGAGAGACGTTTCTCAAAAATATCATAAACCGGCCTCCAATTATTAATACGGTTCATATTGGCCCTAACCGTCAACCCTAAATATTTAAACGGAATGGAATCCATCCTGCACCCGATCCAGTCTGCCATCTCCTCAATCTCCTCGCTCGAAACACCATAGCCGAAAATACTAGACTTGTTAAGGTTAATTTTAAGGCCCAAGCACACATGAAAGCACCGAAGAATCCTGATAACATTAACAATATTGTCTTTGTCCCACTCCCCCATGATCATAGCGTCATCAGCAAAGAATAAATGAGAAACATTGGAATCAAGATCGGGAATATTAATACCACGGACGACGTTGGACTCTCCAGCCATATTGAATAAACAGGACAACGCCTCCATAACCACAACAAAAAGAAACGGGGAAATCGGGTATCCTTGTCTCATACCTTTGCTGCAACCAAACTCGAATGTGGGAGATCCATTCACCAAAACAGAAGCCCGAGCTAAAGCCAGAATGCCCGAAATCCAGCCACACCACTTATCTCCAAAGCCCATTTGTTGAAGAATATCCAAAACAAAGCCCCAGTTCACGTTATCGTAAGCTTTCTCGAAATCAAGTTTGAGAAAGAACACCCGTTTCTTGGATTTTCTAGCCCATGAGAGCAACTCATTGATAATCAGCGGACCATCCAAAATAAATCTACCCCCAAGAAACGCCGACTGTGAATTGGAGACCACCCCGTTAAGCACCGGTTTCAATCTATTCGCCAGAATTTTGGAAACCACTTTGTTGATGACTCCAACCAGACTAATGGGCCGATAATCGCTCAACCCCAAAGTGTCTCTGACCTTAGGGATTAAGGTAATAAAAGCCGAACCACACCCCTTACTTAACTTCCCCGTCTCAAAGAAGGATTCCATAATATAAAAGAAATCGGATTCAAAGAGATCCAAAAAATGAGTAAAAAATCTGAAATTAAACCCGTCAGGACCGGGGGCTCGATCTCTACCACACTCGAAAACCGTCGCTTTGATCTCCTCCTTGGAAAAACGCATCTCTAATCTAGCAGCATCAAACGACGAAATCTGCTTAAGCTGGGAACAAATCAGGCAAGGCCAGGAAACACACTCCTCCACAAATTTGTCTCTGAAAAAACGAAAAACTTCCTTTTTCACCAGAGACGGTTTGGAAATCCAAACTCCGTTCACTTCCAGGCCATGAATCGAATTGCTCGCTTTCCTGTTATTAATCATACCATGAAAAAACTTCGAATTTTCATCACCTTCTTTCGCCCATCTGATACGAGATCTTTGCCTAAGATCCATAACTTTAGATTCCTCAGCATCACGAATAACTTTTTTGTTTTCATAAAAAAAATCCATTCCTCTTCCTCGGTTAGCTCTCTTGACTCGAGCGTGGCTTCTAGGGCCTCATACTCGCCTTTAGCGGCCTCCACCTCCTCACCAACCTTACGAATCATTTCGTCTTTCCAATATCTCAGACGGTCCCTAATAAAGCACAATTTTTTAAGGAAAGACGCGTCTGGATAACCTTCCGCCGAGACAAAGTCACCATAGGCATTAGTCACAACCTCATCGAATCCCGGTTTACTAAACCAAGAATTAAAAATACGAAAGGGACGAGGCCCAAAATTCTTGGGATGATAAGCCAGGAGAATAGGATTATGATCGGACCAGAGCCGAGGAAGAACCCGACAACAAGCAGATGGCCATGAGTTAAAAAACTCAGCATTGACTAAGAACCGATCGAGCTTACTCTACTTATTGCCATTATCGGAGCAAAAAGTGAACCTCCTACCACTCATATTATATTCAATCAGGCCCGAGTTGAAGATAAAGTCGTTAAAATTGTTAGCACACCTCAGTTTAAATGAGCAATTCCTCTTTTCCTCTCTAAAACGAACCGCATTAAAATCCCCCGAAACAACCCATAAACCTTCATTAGAATCAATAAGCGAATTCAGCTCATCCCATAAACTTTTTTTTAGCCAACACCCCCTGTGGCGCATATACATTTAGGACATTAATCGTCGAAGACCATCCTACCAAAGTGACTTTGATATGCAAGAAATGCCTACTCTTAGAACCTCCTGTCTGACGAAACATACTCTCATTCCAAACGCAAATCAAACCCCCCGACAAACCAACAGACTCGACAAAATCCATCCCAAAGTTACCCTTGCCCCAAAATGAAGCAACATCAGACCGCGAAACACTAGCAGCTTTAGATTCTTGAAGAGATAAGAACGAAATATCATGTTCAGCTATCAATCCCCTCACCTAGCCAGACTTATCAAAACCCCTAATTCCCCTAATATTTAAGGACATCAGATTCATAACTGAACCACATTAATACCTGAGGTAATAGAATTCCTGATTAGCTCCTGATGACCAGAGATATCAATCCCGATCTTGGAGGCTACATCGACTGTCTCCCTTACTTCAATCTCTATTTCTGGTGAGCCATTCGTACCTGCCCCCTCAGGGCCGCTGCCTCCATCAACCCCTTCTGCTGGTTGAGTCATACCCGCTTGTTTCAGATTCGACACAGGATTATCCTTATCCTCATATGAGACCGAATTATTTAAATCAAAGAAAAAGTCTTCGAACCCTTTGTCAGAACTATTATCCCCAGCCCCCCCCCCCCTGAATGAATTTGATCGACATAATTACAAACTCCTTCCATACTGGACCTAGATCTCTTCTTGGGTCTAATCTCTTGGGTACCGCTCTCGGCCCCCTTACTGTTGGAATTGGGCCTTAACTTTTTATGTAGAAACCTTTTAGTTTTAGTGGGCTCTGCTTTATTGGGCCTTCCTATAATAAAAGTCAAATTATTATAGTTATCTCCTTCCTGAATATGGCTAGGCCCCACATGAAAATTAATAAAAGAGCTGTTATCCATCTCCCCAAAAAACTGTGCCCCCTTATCCTTGGAAACATAACCGCCGCAATCATTTCCACCCTGCATGGGAACATGCAAGACGGTTGGTTTTTCTAAGTTCACCGGATTTTTTTCAGCTTCCTCGTTGGAAATCTCCACAACCGATTCGACTGCCACATCCTCCTTATCACAACTTACACCGATCGTCGGAGATGGCGGGGCACCTCCTAATTCCGATGAAGCAACCTCCGAATCAAGGTCGTCATCGAGAAAGTCGGGCATCCATTGATCGTTCTCTTCAATAACCCACACCTTGTAACGTTTATCCTGCCAACTTAGGTTGAGAACACCATTAATCCTGTTACCCGAGTCGATAAGGACCCCCAGGCGATCGAAAGAAAGATCCCCATCAGATTCGAGAAACTGAGACGATTGAACGACCTTGCCATACTTGCTGCCGATCAAGTCGAAAACCATCCTAGATACAAGATGCGGAGGAATGCCAACAATGTTAATCCAAGCTAGACGTTCATACGGGAGGGCCTGACCAAGCCAAGGAGTTAACGAAGAAAACCACCGGCTCCAAATCTCTTTCTCCTGGAGCAATTTACTGACTGAAGCCTCATTCTCAAACGAGACCAACACAAAAAGGCCGCCTAAATACTGAATCGAAGCTCCCTCAAAACCTGCTGAGACAAGGGACGATTTGATAGACCTGAATAGTTGGAGGCCCAGAGCACGACCGACCACTGCTCTCCCATGAAAGCTGGATAACGAAGAAATAGTAGAATCCAAGACCGAAACATCATCCTCACTACTCACCCGGGTCCTGTTGGTAAGGATATCCAGGAACGAAGCCCCGTTTCTAACCGTTTGAGAACCCGTGGCCTGCTGAGCGCCCCCCGTAGACCTGCCCAGCCCAGACCCCTTCGACTTAGCCCCACCCCCATTAGGATCAACATGCTTGACATTACCGTTTTCCTTAGCAAACAGGGCCACGTTAACCAACAACTTGTTGCCTCCTAATTTCACATTAGATAAGCTCCGCTTCAACTCATCCAGGTCTCTAACACCCTTAAAGCTGATAAAACCGAATGTCCTACCCTCCCTATCTTTCTTTTTGGCAATAAAAGCTCCCGAGATATCCCCGAAACCTCTGAATGCGTTGGCCAAGTCCCATGACCGGCATCCTTTCGGAATATCAGTGATGAAGAATTTGGTAACCCCTGAGTTGAAACCAACTACTGATCCACCTCCTCTTGTTTTCCTGTTTTGCACCTTCCAAGGTTCATCGTCGGCATCCATGGAGAACAACAGCACCAAAGTGGATCCTTATTCCAGAAAGCGAATGGAAGTCACAGATAACCGGAATAGAAAGGAAGAAACAATGGACCTACAGCCGCAGCTAGTTATCCAGTTATCCTCACCTTCTATACCAGAACCCAATCCTTCGTCGAGCCGCTGGACAGAAGGAATCCACAAAAACGAAGGAATGAAGAAGAAAAACCACGTCCCGATAGGCGAATGGGAGACTCGACTTCAAGTTAGGATGAATGGTCAAGCTAGATCAAGCGACCACGCACACTAACCCAAGAATCTCCTCTCCGTCGAGCCACCGGCGACCGGTTTAGGGTAGTTGAGTGTACAGAGAAAGTCCTACGCCTCTGAACTGTGTCACCTTGAGTTTAGAATCATCCTTACTTATTGCTGATTTTCTTATATAGTTAGGTTAGTTTAGAATCATCCTTACTTATTGCTTTTGAGAAGGACTTTTGAGAAGGAGAAGTTGGAAAGGCCCCGTGTTCAACTTTCTGCAGATGAGCACGGCCCCGTGTTCAACTTTCTGCAGATTTTTAGAACAAGGAATCTTGGGGTTTTAAACTATTTTCTTAACTTATGAAGCTTTTTGAGCAGAAATAACTTAAAACAATGTTGTGTAACTTATTTTTAACAAGATTCCTTGAACAAAAATTCAATAAACATCACAACAAAGCTTGAAATCAAGCTTCAATGGAGTTCTTGGTGCAAGAAAGATGAAGAAGAAGGCAAAAGATAAAAGAGGAAAGGACAAGATGCTTGTAAGAACCTTCTTTTAGAACATACCTAGGATGGTAAGTCAGAAAATCCTTTCAAATCTCTGTCCCTGGATGGTCCAAATGTGCTGGGTTCTTGGCTGCATTTATAGAAAACGACAGCGTGCTGGACACGGCCCCGTGTCGGCTGGACACGGCCCCGTGTGCAGGCAAGATCCTGACACGTTTTGTCCGTATTCTGACAAAAGTCAGAAGGGAATCTTTTGGTGGACACGGGGGCGTGTTGACCTGGGCACGGCCCCGTGTCGGAAAACTGTTTTATGAAATTTGTCTGTTTTTAAGGAACTTTTCCGGATCGAGCGGTTCCTTACTGGATGGAACAACCCCAAAGTGCCTAAGATACCTTAATTGTTCTAGATTGAGACGAGAACGCAAGAGGTTGTCGGTGAGGGTGATTCCTATGCTATATGTAGGTGGACAAGTCCAACCCTTTCCCGGGCTCTCGTTAAAGAAGGTGTATGTCGAATCGCTCAGGTCTATGTATGCATCGAACGAAGTCGATGGGGAGTCCTTCACGGCACAATCGACACAGGGACGACTATCGCTCAAGTCCTCACTAGAGTTAGAAGTATCATTGGAAACAATGAAGTTGTTTGAATGCGTTTCCAACCTCTCTTCTTGGTTGTTGTCTTGGAAAAGATTATTGAAATCTTCCCTAAGTTCTTTTAACCAATTAAAAATTAGATCTTCTAGTTGAAATAATTCATCGAGAAGCATTTCCCCTAGAATATCCGGTTGGGCGCATTCGAGGGAGCGATAGGGATTATTTTTACTTTCGCCCCTCTTAAGGATACTAGGAAAAGATGGGTCTATATAGTGGGGTTTATAATTTAGAAAAAAGCATTCTAATTCTTTATGATTACCACCACATAATTGACACCACATAGTACCATAAAAGTGCTGAAAGTAAAAAGTATCAGTATCACTCATGGTTGTGTCAGAAATTACCAACCGTCGGGATCTTACGGTTCTGTTTTCAGTAACTAAAACTTGGGCACGGGGGCGTGTTGAGTGGGCACGGCCCCGTGTTCAGCCTACTGTCTGACTTAAAATAGGATTGCCAGTTCCAATGATTGGGCACGAGGCGTGTTCAGCAGGCACGGCTCGTGCTGAGTTCTGCAGAAGCTGAAAAACTAAAAAAAATCCTAAAAAAATGAAAAATAAGAAAAACGATTAGGCCGTTGATTCTTAACTTTCTTAAAATCCTTGTGTCCCCGGCAGCGGCGCCAAAAACTTGATGCGTGTGAAGTGTTATATATATTAGGTGTATATTTTAAGCCCCTTTAACACTTATTTTTAGCCAAGTTTTAAATTTATAAAACACGATATTTTACTAACACTAAACACACATATGGGCAAGTGCACCCATCGTGAGCGTAGTATAGTGTTGGTAAGATACCGAGGTCGTCCAAGGACACAAGAGCTTTTAGTACCGGTTTATCCTCAACGTCTAATCAAAATAAAAAGTTTAGAAAAATGTTTTAAACTAAGAAAAATAAAAACTAACTAAAATGCTGAAAATAAAAATAAAAAGAAAAACAGATAGACAAGATGAATCACTTGGTTCCGACTCGTATCTAGTGTAACCTTTGATTATTTCCGCACTTTTGCACATATTTAAGAGATTATCTTAGTTATTGTAGTAGGCCCCTCTTTTGAAGGTGACGTTACCCTCACCCCAGTAGTTTGAGTCAGCAAGGATACAATCCTAAAAGGGTGGATTATTGGAAGATAATTAATCAAGTTATTAATGCAATATTATGGTAGGCCCCTCTTTTGGAGGTGACGTTACCCTCGACTAAGTAGTCTGAGTCAGCAGGGATACAGTCCTAAATAGCCGGGTTATAGTATTAATAGTAGTTAACTTATGAGGGGATCAAAGAGTTTGGACCCCCGCCATCCAATACCGTTAAGTATTGAAGGAGGTCCTACTAAATTTGACCCAGGTCCATTGCAGGACCTCTAAACGCTGAACAATGGCAAGACCTTTACCAAACCGTTCCCTTAACCCCCGACCAGGTAGCCAACATACCTCCATATAGACCGTGGAGATATGAATGGTGAAAATCTTTTATTTTATATAGACAATAAAATAATGCCAAGACACCACGGACAAACGATAAGGAAAGATCACCTTCAACATAAGCAACTAGTTATTAAAGTCATTAATACAAAACCAAATAAAAAGTGCAAAAGATTAGAAATAAAAAGTATTACACTAGACACTTTGTCTTCACCAAGTGATGTAAGAGACTTAGGCAAACATGGCCTTGATTGTCAAGAACTCTTACGATCAATCTTGGATCCCGAGACGACTCACACACTCTACGATGGACAATGGATGATGGTGGTGGATGATGGTGTTATGGTGGTGGTGGGTGGTGGGTGAAGTGTGAGAGAGGTGGTGTGCCAAGGGATGGTTTGAGCTTGAGCCAAGCACTTCTATTTATAGGCTGAACAGAAGCTCGGGCACGGCCCCGTGTCCACATCTTCTCTTTCTTCATTTAATGCAGCTTTGTCTTATTAGTTGACCACGCCCCCGTGTCCGCTGAGCACGACCCCGTGTGCAGAAGAATCTTTGTACTATGAAGATTTGCCTGGATTGTGCGAATCTTATAGTTGACCATGGCCCCGTGTCCGCTGAGCACGGCCCCGTGGTGGGCAATAGAAGCTTCTACCACTTTGTCTTTTCTGCTGTCACTTGGGCACGCCCCCGTGCTGGCTGAGCACGGGGCGTGTTCAGGCTTCTGATCTCTTGTTTTGCTTGGGAAGATGCTGTCGTGGGGTCGGGCATGTCATGTTTTGTCCCTTTTCTTGTATTTATGTTAGATTTTGATGTCTTTTTGCTTCTTTTGTTAATTTGAGCTCATTTAATCCTGAAAATACAAAAGGAAGACAAAAGCACATTTTTTCCAACATTAGTACTAAAAAAGGGTTAGTTTTATGCCTCATTTGATGAAATTTATATGTTACATTTTGAACACATCACCTAGTGTATACGGGCCGTATACAAAATATACGGCCCGTATAGAATGTGTTTGAATAGGAAAATGCGCAGATAATGTTTTTTTGATTTTACTATATACGGGCCGTATATAGTTATACGAGCCGTATACATGCTTATACGATTTGTAAAACGTATATGGCTCAATGGAATTATTTTGGTAGGTTTTTGATGTTACCAAATGTATACGGGCCGTATAACTGTATACGGGCCGTGTAGGATCGTGAGACGATCGAAATGAGTCTATCAGAAGAGTTCTCGGTCTAATCAGAGGCGGAATTCATTGATTAGGCTTTGTAACAGCTTGATTCACTCTTAATTGTCTTGTTTTATTGATATAACATGTTTACAGATCAAACAACACGTCGGCGACACTTCGGTACCGGAATCATCAACGTTACAAATGACTTAGCATGAAAGGTATTTATAGGTGAGGGTGTTTCGCACGGAATGAAATCTAGCTATTTCGTGCGAAATAGCTCAATCACACCCAAACCCTATTTTCCTCGTACAACGTGCCCTGATCTAACAATTCTATTACAAGACTCGATACAAGACGAAGTCGACAGACGTATACACCAACAGACTCCCCCTCGGATGTTGACGAAGTCTTCGGTGTCGAGTCTTCACAGTCTTTAGTCTTGATCAATCTTTGGGCTTTTCAAAATATCTGACAGTTTAAGCACCCTTCTGAATCTCAATCTATCTCTTCACATTCTCTTGATCAGATCTCTTGATTCTTTAAGCTCTTCATCATCAGACTCCCCCTTAAAGAATGCTTGGGATCGTAGTCTGGCTTTCACAGGTTCTAGAATCGCAATCTGGCTCTCTCAAAGCCATTACCTGCACATTCTCTACCTCAAAGTAAATTTCACAAATTTAAAATTTAACAAATTTAAACTTTCTGCTTACCACTTGTATTAATTAAATTCAAAACATCATCTTGTAATAATATGACATTTCACAAATTCTCTTAACCACTTGTATATAACACATTCAAATTTGGTTTCAACTGAATGAACCATTTGATCATTTCAAAAACATTTTTCATTTTAACAGACTTTCCCAACCCTGTTGTTCATCATGTTTAGCACTCGGAATTTTGAAAATCAGCTTTTCAACATCAGTTGTCTAAAATCTTTTTGTATTTTTCAAAATTTATGCTAAAACATTCCGAAAATCTTTTTGGATTTTTGATATTAAAGAAATGCAATAAAGAAATATTTACAGACAAAAATTTTTGTGAGTTTGTGTAAGAGGATCATATCAGTTTTTGAGACAAATCACCAACACCGTTAAGCTTTAAACATTTTAAGTTCTAAATGATTCACTTAGATTGTCAGTATACTGATCCACTTAAATTATCACACAAAGTTCAACTGTTTCGAGATACGAGATTAATGTTTTAAGAGACTTAAACTTATTCGCGTGTCCCACCTCAGAATATACTCCCGTATCCAGATCCCAATATTCAGTTTTACAGGTGAATATACCTAGATGATATCTGTAAAGGGTTAAATGCGAGGGCCATGAGAGCTCAGGCTATTGCTTCCGCAAAATCAGAGAGATGATGGCTTCGACTTTAGGTGTGTTCCCTTTAGAGAATCTTTTCTTCAACAGCACATGATTAGTATTTTGCAATGTTTCATCATTTTTTATGCTGAGGGGGGTGCTATATTTCAAGCAAGCGAAAAGTATTATACGGGAACTAGGCCATTGCTTCCGCAAAATCAGAAGTCTTGGGATAATACCCCAGATATCACTAAGCATAAAGACCTAGTATCTCAGAAAGAGTGGTCTTTCAAACAAGATTTCGGGGGTTACCCATATATCCGAGAGATGTTCCCCACGAGATAAGAAAGTTTGAAATTTAGGTTTATATCTCGAACACAATCTACTAAGCGTGCGAAAACCTACTGGCATATCATCAGTGAGACCGTTTATCACTTTTTAACTTTCCAATTCTTTAGCATGCTGTGATAGTCCACTGATGTACTATCATTTCCTCTTTTTCACAACAAAACTCGTTTTTTATTTTATCATGTTTTTTACTTTTTCAAATTTTCTAATGTTTTTGGATTTTCCAAAATTTCTTACTCCCCCTGAAATTCAAAATCATTTAAAGGAAATTTGAAAACAAACTGTACAAGGTAAAGTGACAACTGATTTTCAAGCTTCAATTCGCCATCCACTTGGCATAAACAATCAGAACTCCCCCTGACAACAAACTATTTTCCCATTATGATTTCAAAACACTTAAGTTTGTTTTAATCAAAAATGGTTTTTCCGGAAAATAAGTTTTTGTTGATTTTACCACTTGTAAAAATGGGGATAAACTCATCATATTGTTTTCCAATCCTTTGAATGAAAGTTAAATCAAGTTCAAATTAATGACCTTGATTAACCACTTGTAGATGAAAATCTCGTTTTCAACCACTTGTAGGTTCAACTCTACCAGTTGTAAAGCAAAATATAACAATTTAAAGAACAACTATCACATGTAAACTGAAATACCACTTGCAAGAAAAATGCCGATTCCTACTCCACACTTACCAACCTGGATGTTCCGGCAAGTTCACAACCTGTAGAATTTTAACAATTTTTAAATGTCTCACAAAAAATTTTCAAGAATGATGCCGATTCATGCTCCACGATTACCCACTTGGGAGCTCCGGCAAGTCAGGGTTTTAGTTAGAAAATCCTGTCACCCAAGCCTGACCAGCCTTGGGTGATTTTGATTCATCTCTATCCCAACCTCCTTTCGATTTATAAAAATCTTTTGCACTTTTCACTTTCCCATCTACCATCTTCCCAAATATATGTTTGACTTTCCCATTGAAAGCCTTTTCAGCATCAAATTCTCCTTTAACAGAGAATAATTGATTTGAAATCTGAATCTTATCAACTTTGGATTTCAAATTATCTTTCGACAATGGCGGAAAGTTTTCATCGTTCAACTCTGGAATGGAATTCTCATTCTCTTTCTCAACAGATGACTCCTCTGATTTTATGGAATCAGATTCATTGTCAGAACTACTCTCAGATTTTACAACCCATATTTGTTTGTTCAAATCAACTTTTCTTTTGTAAAAACGCTTCGAACTTTCACCAATTTCGAAAGTCGAATTTTTTAACAATTTTAACTTTTCTGTTGTGTTGTTAACCCATTTTTCATTCATATTTGGTTTAGAAGAAACTCCCTGTTTTGAGTTGTTGGGCTTTGGACAATTCCAAGCAATGTGTCCAACTTCTTGACATTTGTAACAGGTTCTTCGTTCAACTCTTTTCTCAGATTCTTTCACCATCTTCTTTTTCTTCTCAGCAAGAAACTCTTTGTTTGTCTGTCTCCAGAATTGTTTCTTTTCTTCTTCTACTGAGCTTGCACCTAAAACAAATTTAGTTTTTGGTTTATAATTTTTCTCATTTTTATGATTTTCCGGGAGAATGAAACCCAATCCCATCTTTTTGAAATTACCATTATGGTTTGGTTTCTTTCGATAACCTGAACCAGAACTGTAACCCTTTTTTTTGTTTAACCTTTGTTGAACTCTTGAGGTGTAAGGTTTAGGTTTCGCAGCAAGACTTACACCTTTTATTTCAGAAATATTAATTTCTGTTAGTTTGAAAACCTTGTTAATCATTTCAGCTTTAACACCTCTTATTAGAAATTCCTCATCAGAATATAATTTGTCTGAATCATTCAAAGTATATGCCACTTTGATTGGTTAGTCATTCAAATTAGATTTTGATAACAGGAATTCTTTATTGTAAACCCGTTTAACCGGTGAACTCGGACTCTTTTCTGATGAACTTGAACTTTCAGATTTTGACTCCGACTTTGACTCTTCATCCATATCCAACACCTGATCTACCACTTTCTTTAACAACACAGACTCATGATCAGTGTCAGACGCTGTGAATGTGACATCAATGTTGTCTGGTAACTCATCAATGGTTTCAGACTTTAACTTTATGTTGAGAGCCTTATTTAAACGTTCCTCATTTGGCTTTCTGGGAGAATAACTATTCCAAATCGGGGGCAGACACTTGTTATACTTGACACTTTGTTTCTTACCAGTATCCGTATCTTCTGTCTTTCCACCTCATATTTCACACTTAGGGTTTTAACAGGTAAATTCAATAACTTACAAAACTTATTATCTACAAATGATTTATCAGCTCCTGAATCGAATAGCACTCTTGCATAAACATCATTTATGAGGAAGGTACCTGTGATCACATTGTCGTCCTGAATAGCTTCCTTTGCATCCATCCGGAAGACCCTTGCATTGGTCTTTTTCCCATCCTCAGTCTTCTTTGCAAGCTTTGGGCAGTTGGAGTTGATATGCCCTTTTTCATTGCAGCTATAGCACGTAGCATCCTTGATTTTCTTACAGTCTAGGGTCTTGTGCTCAGAAGACTTGCAAATCCCACATGCCCTTGGCTGTGACTGGGATTTCGACTCATATCTGCACTTCCCGAAGTGTTGTTTCTTACAGATCTTACAATTGGGTTTATCACCCGACTGATGACCATCTTTCTTAGATCCAGAACCCTTCTTGTGGTCATTGTTTCCCTTATGTCTCTTATTCGATCGTCGTGAGCTATCATCCTCACGCTTCCTTTTATCAGCATCAGTGTTTCTCAGCGATCTCTGCCTGACCGCGTCCAGAGTAAGAAATAATGCTATATCAGCTGCAGACCGGAAAGTAGCTGGTCTAGAGGCTTTCACACTGGCCTTAACTTCTGGGGCCAAACCCCCGATGAATCGAGCTATCCTCTTGGGTTCCGGTGTCACAAGATAAGGAACCAACCTTGACATGGTGTTGAAGCTTGTAAGGTAGGCTTGACAATCCAGGTTTTTCATAACCAGAGACAAGAAATCAGCTTCAATCTTCTCAACCTCATGCTGAGGGCAATAGTTCTCCTTGATCAGTGACACAAACTGTTCCCAAGTCATATTGTACAATGGGATTTTCCCTGTAGCTTGGATCAAAGACCTCCACCAAGCTAATGCCTCACCCTTGAATGACTGAGACACGAATTTCACCACATCCTTATTAGCGCAACCACTGATATCTACCACAGTGTCCATTTCATCCAACCATGTCATGCAGTCTATAGCTCCTTTTTCCCCAGTGAAATCCCTGGGTTTGCATGAAACAAAATACTTATAGGAGCAACCCTTATCATGGGGTTCCTGATTCGGTACGATCCTTTGAGATGGAACACTCCTTTGGTTTGATGAGTGATGGGAATTACTGTTGTGAGCAGTGTGAGTTTTAGAGGGTGGTTTAGAGTGTGGTGCAGATTAGGTCCTTTCATGGGCACCACTGGATTCATGGAACTGTCTATCCAAAGCTCGAGTAATGGCATTGTCTATCATTGCCTGCAGTTCTGCACCCGCTACGTTAATTCGGGTATTATCATGATTCTCCCTTGGGTGACTGTTGATCTCATCTGAGTCAGCCATGTAGTTTGAACTGTTACATAAGATATTGACAATAATTTATTTGGGAGTTTATTATGGAATTGTCTTTTATGGCAATTCATTAACCATGGTAAACATAGACCATATTTGGTTAATTTGTTAATCATATTTATTTAGGATTTTTATTATAATTTATCCTAATTATAAAACAATAACAGTATTATTAGTGGCACACAAGGCCTAGTCACAGGGACATTTTAAATCATAAGCCATGACTTCAGAGAATCAAGGCATTAAGGTTTGAACATAGTTCTTTACCTTTTTCTGACAGGGAGTCGTAGACTACTACTGTCCTTTGTCTTATATGACAATGAGTATGGCCCGTAGGCACTACATTACCTATGGATGTTTAATATATAATCATCTTAATTGATGGTTTAAACCCAGGATTTATAGATCATCAGGTTAGGATAGGAATCTTTTGAAGAATCCTTTTATAAGAATGACGTGTGTGATTGTAACGAATCACGTCTGCCAGGAGCGTTAACATATTTTCAGATGTTAACAGGGATTTGAATCTTTTTAAACAGGTCGTACCATATTGGCCAAGTCTTATAATGACATGCAGGCTAGGTTATACCTTTAAGATTCTTATTTAATATTTAATAGGCAGATTGTTTTTAAAAGGAATGATTTTTAATTTATTTATTTCATGTATAATATATTATGCATATAATGATAAAAATGAAATTTTTAAAACTTATCATTCCATTAAACATTAAAAGGAGTACACATTGCCCTAAACGGGACTTTTAACAGAATTAACTTGCCCACACAGGGGCTAAACTGATAATACAAGTCCTCGCAGGGACTGATTACTAAGATAGGTGTCCACGCAGGGACTAAAGAAAGACAAGTCCACGCAGGGACTGAGTACATACATAAATGTCCACGCAGGGACTTGATTGCAATAAGGAAATACAACAATACATATAGGGATTCAATGATCCCTCTTCTTCTTTCCTTTTAACAAGCTTGCTAGGCCCTTGAGGAATCCCCGGTTGTTCCTACGTTCTTCTTGAAATTCTCGCTCCACCCTGTTTAGCCTGTGGAGGATTTCCTCCTGTTCCGGTGGGGAAAACCGTGGTGGGTGCGGCTGGTGCTGAGTCGGAGGTTGAGCAGGTATTTGATACCCATGAGTTGGGTATCCCACTCCCCAAGGGGCTCCATATGGTCCTTCAGGATGAAGGGCGTTGTAGTTTGCTGCTACAAGATATGGGTCGGCTTCAGCATAGTTGTAGTGAGTGTGAGCCGGCTGCTCAAATGGATCGTACGCCGTTGAACCGACGTATGCAGGAATCGGGTTACCAAATCCCAATGGTGGCGGTGGTGGTGCAACTGGTGCAGAATTCACCTCTGAAACTGGATTTGAAGGCCCACCCATTTGTGGGTCTTCATGCAGTGGCGGATAGTGACTGCCACTTGAGTGATAGGGGGTGCTAAAGTGAAAACCCCCTTCTCGTGCGGATATTCGTGCGCCTGTTCTTCTACGCCTTGGTGGTTCTGGAGGTGCTTGAAGAACCGGCGGCGGTGGTGGCGGTGGCGTGACTGCCACGAAACGCGAATCCTCGGAGGGATCCTGCTGCTGCTGCTGCTGGTGGGGCGATGAATGGTGAGAGGGTGTAAAGTACCATTCATACTGGTTAAATCTCGCCTGGTAGCTGTCTGGGCCACGGTAAGGTGATCCATGGAAGGATGACCCATCAGAGATCTCGATGGGGTGAGTAGGTGTCCCAGAAGGTGGTTCAACAGGATCCGTGTCTTCATCTATATCCATTGCATGGTCTCCTGGGAAATGGTCTTCAGGGCCCAATGGGTTAAAACCCACTGGTTCTTGAATGTAGTTTGCCGGGTTGAACCGGCCCTGGAAGACAGGAGTGGGGTCGCCAAAGGAATGGTGCAAAAGGGATCGCTGTAACGGCAAGAAGGAGTGGCGTGAGTCTTCAGGCTCGTTTTCTGATTGCGGCCCAAAGGAATGTCGGTAAGGAGGCGTTGAGCTTATCGAGGCAGATCGCCTAGCGGGCTCCAAATAGGTCCCCCGGTTTCCTTGAGGATCGGCACTCATGGTAGCAGAAGGAGTTCGCCGATGTGAAGGCCCGGCTTCGTGATCGTTGGGGGCGTTGATTGGCCCCTTGCCTCGTCCTCCTCTTCGGAACCTTGGTGGCATATTTCCTGTTACAACAAATGAAAGATACAACAAAGGAATATAAAGGACAAGTTAGAATTTAAAAACAATTTGGATTCGTCCTAAGTTCTTTGTCTAGACTCGAAAATTTAGGAATGTGCAATTGTGTAACTGAGAATAAACACAAAAGGCTAGTGTTTAATTCACTCAGTGTTGGCTCTGATACCAACCTGACACACCCCGATATTTCCACGTATTACCGGTGGTCCTGGTGGGGGAGTATCGTGACGTAGTTGATATCGTTATAGTCAAACAACACAATATTTAAATGTACAGTGGAAGCAAAAGATATATTCATTTCAACCGAATAAAATTGTAATATTAAGTATCACAAAATAGTTGAAAATAATCCACAGGTTGATCAAATAAAAAGAAACATTGTTCAACAGACTGAAATGCATCCAAGCTTGCGAGACTCTTATTGATGCTAAGGAGAAAGCCAGCCTATTTCGAGTAGTACCTGCACTTAATCTTTTTGGGAAAATACGTCAGTTTACACTGGTGAATACAATCAACTGACTCATTTTGAAAAGGTTTAGAAAGTTGATTTAAATGCATGAGGCACAAACATTTTATAACTTGGGATAATTATTTGAATATAAACTTGTAAAAGAATTACATGTTCGTTATGCGTTCAGTAGCCCGGGTTGACACCGGGTTAGAGCTTAATAGACACACCACATGATATAGTCCCGCGGCGAGTTATTCTCGAAACCGGCAGTTATACCTTATTAATTTTTATATGCACTGTCGGGTGTACGCCTACACCCCGTGCTCAGGTCGTGGCCATTTCGTAAAATGATGCCAAGGATATCCGGGACATGGTAATTAACCCCCCCAAAGGCTTTAAGCAAACAAAACAATTTAAACGGGTCATTTCAATAAATTAACCATCATACGATTAAAGATTCAATGCCCGACCAAGCGGTATTTTATATACCGTACCCCAAGCCCGTATAGGGAAAATAAGTTAAAAGTATTTACCTTTGCAAGTAATAATCACAACAAGCAAGTGCACGTAGCTTTTAACGGGTCTCTTATTCTGGAACGAAGGTTTATAATAACCTATTAGAATCCTAACGGGTCTTTAATTAAGCCTAAACTTAGACCGGTTAGTTTTAAAGGAAGATACGGTTTGAACGCATGATTAAGCGAAGACCGGAATAGAATGTGATTTAGACCTGACAAGTTTGAAGACTTGTATAATAGGGGTAAACTAAACACATTCTGGATTTTGAGATAAAAATGATAAGGTTCGACCCGTTTCGGCTAATTTATGCAAACTAGTTACATAAACCGAACCGAACGCGAATAACGCATAACGGGTAACCGAATGAGTCACGAACAGGTTTCCTAACTTAATATGCTTTAAATATGTTGTGATATCAGTAGGATACCTTCCATTATGCCCAAAACGAGTTTAATCTCAAATTAAGCCCCGTAGGGGTATTTTGGTCATTTAAAAGATTATAAAAGAGATTAATTAAAATTCTGAGATTCGGGTCTGAAATAATCAGTAAAATAACTTAACTTAATAGGTTATATCAGTTGGTGATAAGTCTTATATGACAAAAATGGTTTTAACCCACACTATGTGTTTAATATGCGTAAAAAGCCGTTTTAAGCGATTTCCGGGTTATGCAGGAAATCTGAGTTTTCTGATCAGGTTATAAAGTTCAAAATACTTCATTTATTATATAAAATCAGTAGCAAAAGATTTGGTATCAAGATGTCGTGTAAAACTCATTTTATGAACGAAATGGGTATAATCGGTAATTACCGAATCAAGGTAATAACCCTATGTTATGATCAGTTTAAAAATAATTAAAAATCTTTAAAAATCCCAAAATATTATATTACATCAGTGGGAAAAAGTTTTGGTGTCAAAAATTGGGTTTAGATAGGCTTTACGCTAATTATGCCGTTTAATTAATAAAAGGCCTTCTAATTACGCTTTCGAGCATAACTCCTAATCTGGACCTCCAACTGATGTGAAATTTTAGGGACATGTTTATAAATTAGTAACAAAGATTATTGTCCTCTCACATTTCCAAAAATCTCGTTTTATGGTCAAAAGGGCATTATGGTCAACATTAAGCAATTAACGGAAACGTCGGATAATCAACGAGTCGAGTAGTATAAACGCAGAGGGTTATACTATCATACAAGCTGGTCCTAATGAAGCTCCAAGGCATTTCTAAATCATGCTAATATGGGTCAGAACTGAAAGTCAAGGCAATGGTCAAACTATGCGACTTTCGGTTCCGAATCGGTCCTAAACTGAAAATTGTCGGGTCGGACATGCTTAGACATGTTCTTGCATTGATTACCAAGTTATATGAGTGGAAAAACAGGTTACACGTCTTCTACATTGCTAATTATGTGTTAATTCGAAAATTAAGATTCTGTTGACTTTTTATAATAAACTTTGACCCGACAAACGACTTAGTTAGAGCGGGAATCAGAGGGTGCCCTTATAAGGGTTTAATGCCCACATAATTACCAACTTATAACTACTTTCAATTTGACTAATCGCTGGACCATTAGTGATTAATCATTAAGTCAAACCTTAATTACGACGGTTTGACTTTAAGCTAATAAACTAAGTAAAACACGATTAAGGAAGGTTAAGGAAGCTTACCAAGGTCCAATGCACGACTAATGATGCTTAGGGAGTGGCCTTGAGCTCCAGAAATCTTCAGGAGTTGAGTATGGAATGAATGATCAAAAGTTGCACAATGAGGGCCTTTATATAGTGATCATTGATTGCTCAAGATGATGCCAAACATGTCTAGGATTGTTCCTTGATCATCACAAGTGTCCCTAGTGCCTAAAAACAAGTTTGTGCAGCACATGGTATGCAAAACAAGTGATCTAAGTCGGTTAAACGGGCTGGAAAGGCACCTGCCACATTTTTCTACATCAGAGGACCCCTCGCGTGACGTGTAGGTCTCCTAAGGGTCCTACGCGTCCCGCGACGCCCCTTCTGACCGGATTTTCAACTTTCAGAATTTGCTGTTTTGGTCCCCGGTCCTTCTAAAAGTTGTTTTAACCTTTTGTTTTGCACTTTGAGCCACCTAAATTGATTTCTAAGGACTCCAAGACATAACCAATCTTTGTGAAGCCCTTGGTCAACTTTATGGTCACTCGAAAAGCCTTAATTATCAACGCCGACGCTTTTAACCCCTCGCATACGAATGATAGCATAACTTTCTCATACGGAATCGAAACCTTGTGAAATTTTTATCACTTATTCTTGTGAGTATAATTAGTCATTACAAAGCTTCGGGTTTGCTAAAGGGTCACTCAGAGGTATACTTTGAACATGTTGACACATTTAACCCCTGTAGTTTGTAATCTCTCACTTTCTTTCACAATTAGCTTCGTATGATCCATGATTCAATCATTTAAGGTTATAAACATCGTGTAGGGTTATTGAAAGATATATTTATCCATTGTTGACATTTTGAACCCTTATATTCACATACTTTCCTTGTTTGTCAACTTTAGTCCCTCTAGAGTATTCTTTTACACGTTCAAAGCTTATGACACGTGTCAATACATTATTGGACATGAAATTACGAGGTGTTACATCATCATTGTCATAGCAGCATCAACTTCTAAATTTGTCTTTTTCAGACCATCAACTGTTCTGTTCAACACATCATATGATTCCTTCACGTACTTCACATCAAACAACAGTTTTTCTTTCAACTCTTCAAGTTCACGAATCTTCTTGTCTTTTTCTTCACAATGTTTGCAAGACTCCAAACATTTCTGACAAGGTTTAATGACCTCAACTATCTTTTCAACCTCGATGATTTTCTCAACTTCGACGATTTTTTCAACAATGTTTTCTACTTCAAGAATTTTCTCTATTTCGACAATTTTCTCTACCACCTTTTCAACAATATCCGGTTCTTCATTGAATTCTAACTCTTTTTCCCATCCTTCAGCTTCGACCTTTTCTTTTGAATTTTCTTTAACTTCTGCTGTTTCGGCTTCCAATTTTGCCTTTTCTTCAGCAATTCTTCTTTCTTCCAAGTCTCTCTTCAATCTGGCAGCTTTCTTCTCATTCAGCATCTCAACTTTATCTGCAAAAAACAAATTAAAACTATCAGGATCTAAACCTTTTCTAGCTCTATTAATATATTCTTCTTCATCATCGGTATCTGCATCACTTCCAAAGTCTGGAAAAATTGGTATTCTTTTCGGACTAGATTTGACTTCTTTTTCTTCCAGAATTTTAGCAACAAGACCTGAACCGGGTGGAATGTATTTATCCCAGCTAAATCCTTCTGCCACTTTTTCATCATCTTGATGAATAAGATAAGCTTTCTTCTTTCCATCATCAATAGCACGAGATGATGACGGTTGTTGTTCCATTTGATGAAAAATTGATTTTTGATAATAATTGTTCTTTCCAGACTGATCTTGTCTTCCGTTTGTTTCTTTGTTTTTGCACTCACGCTTAAAATGACCTTTTTCTCGACAACGAAAACACGTAACCTTTGATTTGTCAAACCCTATCGGAGATTTAGACATTTCACTAAACTCATCTCTTCCGGTGATTTGTTGAAACTTTTCTGCTCTTCTAACAGCACTGGCTAAACACCACTTAACGTCCATCAACTCAAGTTCTTCAGCATCAATCTGGTCATAATCCTTTTTGGTGAGCATTGGATTTCCAATTTTGCCAGCAACTAAACTTTCATACGATTCTAACATAACAACAAGTGATGCCATGTGTTGCTTAGCTATTTCTGGAGAAAGATTTTGACCATTTTGAATGTTCAAAGTAACATTGCATTGTAGATTCGTTGAATTATGTCGTTGAGGACTTGGTGTTGTATAATTTGGATCAAAACTTGAATACGAAGATGAAAGTCCACCACTCTGAGTTACAGTACTACCCTTCGTTTCAGAAGAACTATCAGCACTAAACGCAGTCTTAATCTTTGGACTTGGAGTAACTTCAAATTTGTTTCCTCTGTAGTATAAACTGACATCTTGTTGAGCATTTGGATTATTCATGATTGCCGTTTTCTGGATATCCAACTCATGCTCTTCAATCTTATGAATAAACTTTGCCAGATTCATATTTTCAGATTTTCTCATATGCTTTAAGATCAACAAATAAGTTCCCCATTTCTGCTGTGGTAATGCATCAGCTAGCTTATCAACCCATTCGTCGTCATCTTTCTTTACATCCAATCTTCCCATTTCCAAAACCAGATGACAATACCTATCAATGGTCATTTTTGTGGTTTCACCTTCTAAAGCTACAAACATATCAAATGATTTCTTTAGTAAAGCCTTTTTGTTCTTGATCATATCTGCACTTCCTTTAAACTTTTGAATTAACGTTGTCCAAATTGATCTAGCAGTACCCTCATGTTGGAGCAAAACAAAGATATCTTCTTTAATTGCTTGTTGGAGAATACTAATCATCATTTTTTCACTCGTATATTTCAATTTTTCAACATCTGAATAGTCACTAAACTCTTTTTCAAGCCCATGTTCATTTTTCGGTTTCTCGTAATCTACCTCTAACGAACACCATGCGTCAAACTTATAACCCTGCACCCAGTTTTCAAATCGATTTTGCCATCCTCTAAAATCCTCAATGTACATAAGCTTCGGCGGTTTTTGATACTTTCCCGTCTCATTCTCACTGTAAACAGTTTCAGCAGCTGTAACAGGAGCAATTGGTGTAGCAAACGCATTGTAAAACTCTTCTTCCATGATTCAATAACTTGTATCACAAAATCACAAAGTTCAAATAACAATGAAAGTTCACGGGAAATGAGAATACAAGCGAAATGACACACTGATACGAAATCAGTTTGGTGCGAAATAAGAATTTCAAACGAAATCAACTTTCACACGAAATATAGGTTTCGTACGAAATAAGAGCCTATTTCGTACGAAATGAGGTTCAAACAACTGTTTTCGTGCGAAATGAGATTCAAGATGTTGATTTCGTGCGAAATAGATTCCATAGGGGTGATTTTGTGCGAAATGAATCCCAAAGAATTGATTTCGTACGAAATGAGTTTTTAAGGTCTATTTCGTGCTGAATAGGATGTCAAAGTCACACGAAATAGTCTATTTCGCGCGAAATACTGCTGATGTCATCATGATTGATCTGATTTTTGTTAAAATGACCAAGTTTTAAGCCAAATTAAGATCTAAATCTTTCAAGGATTCATTAAAACACTGTTTCGCATGTTATATGTGAAATTCATTCCATTTTAACCGTTAAATTTTGTGAATTTTGAAAAAGAAGGTGTAGAAGTCAGATTTTTGAAGAAATCAAGCTGAATTTGGTAAGAACTCTTCCTCCTGTGCTCTGATACCACATGTAGGATCGTGAGACGATCAAAATGAGTCTATCAGAAGAGTTCTCGGTCTAATCAGAGGCGGAATTCATTGATTAGACTTTGTAACAGCTTGATTCACTCTTAATTGTCTTTTTTTATTGATATAACACGTTTACAGATCAAACAACACGTCGGCAGCACTTCGGTACCGGAATCATCAACGTTACAAATGACTTAGCATGAAAGGTATTTATAGGTGAGGGTGTTTCGCACGGAATGACATCTAGCTATTTCGTGCGAAATAGCTCAATCACACGCAAACCCTATTTTCCTTGTACAACGTGCCCTGATCTAACAATTCTATTACAAGACTCGATACAAGACGAAGTCGACAGACGTATGCACCAACAGACCGTATATAAGGATGTTTTTTCAAGTATAACATTTTTTCCGGTAAAAACACCATCATTCTAGGGTTTCTAAACTCTTCATCACCTTTAACAACATTGATCGAAACACGCCGCTTAAATCGGAGCACAAGTAGAGTAACATTACCGATCAGTCCGTTGATCGAGTAACTAGCAGAAGAACCCGACACAAACAAGTTCTCCACAGTTTGTTCTTCAGATCTCTATTCGGTCATCTTTCCAAACTACAACACACGATAACTTTAAACTTTATAGTGTGTGATTTGACCAGAAAATGATTGGAGGTGATTGCTACTTTTAATAAGCTGTCATAGTTGTCAAATTCGATTTCAACAAATCTTTTCCTTTTCCTTCAATTTCTAGAACATTCTCCGTAACATGAATACGTGTCGGGTTCTTCTACTGGTATTTTAATGAAGTATTGAAGATTGAATGTGCAAACCCAACCGTTTTTTACTACGGAAACGGTGGCTATGCGAAATACAAACCGCAACCGTTTTTTACTACGGAAACGGTGGCTATGCGAAATACAAACCGCAATCTTTTGTGACTATGGGAAACACAAGTTTTCTTTTTGAGCTTGATGGATGTCCGTTATCTCAGTTGAGGCAGGCATTGTTTAAATCTGAATATAACTAGATGTTACGTGTAACTTCATTAAACCAAGAACAAACCCTATTTCGAAACACATGTGTTCGTATCAGTGTTGTTTATCACCCTGTGTGAGCATTGGAAACCCGACAAACAGTCTTGACAACTGTGACAGCTTAGCTATCTATGTGTGTCACATCCATCCTGTTATAGCAATCGATATGATTAATTTTACAGATTTTTTTCTAATTAGCGTTGTTAACTACCAAAAGAATGCATACACAAATAGTTCTAGTGGACGAAGCAAAGAGACCGTTGTGTATCTGAATCAGGTTCTCAAACAAACACTACTAAAGATGAGTTGGTGATAAATACCGGAGCTGTTATCTCGGTTGTTCAGTACTTTCGTGATAATAAAACAAGCAGGCATTGATTTTGCCAAGATTGAAGGAAAGAATCTGGTCATAAGCGTTGTGGATTCTCAGCGTTATTCGAATGTAAGTGGATCGAGTGATACGCTTATCTATTCTGGTCAAGGTGGGCATGGTTTGTTCGGGAGTAAATCACCACCCAAAGATCAACAACTTGTGAGTGTCGGGTTCTGCTAGTTATTCAGAATGTTTCGAATCATCACAGAAGACGTGTCGGGTTCTGCTAGTTATTCGGAATGTTTCGAATCATAACAGAAGACGGATGCGGTTTGCATATTCAATCTTCATTGCTTCATTAAAATTACAACACACGATAAAATGCTTGGAAAATTGCATCAACTCTCCTATATCAACAACTCTCCTATATCAACGTAGTAAAATGTGAGCTTTTACACCAACCAAGAACAAAGTCAAATGTGATCAAACTTGGACATCAGACGTAAATCTTGATTCAGATCTCTATTCGGTCATCTTTCCAAACTACAACACACGATAGGTTTACACTTTATATAGTGTGTGATTTGACCAGTTGTATTCAGTTATTTCTGTTGATCCACAAATTCCAACAAATATTTCACTCCAGTAGTTGAAACTTGAGCGCAGGAATCAATTCAAAACCCTCACCCTCAAAATCAACCAGAAACCAAAGGAAAAAGGGCTGATAATGGCTGATGGTTCTTCGTTGAGGAAACCAAACGTAGACGGAGATGATAGGTCTGGTAACTGGAAGAGAAAAAACCCCAGTGACGTCGTCGACGATTATGAACAGATTATTGGCCATTATTCGACCGAGTAATCAATTGTATTTTTTAGTTGGTTCTCTTGTTAAGTTTCTGAACCAACCGAAATCCACAAATTCCAACAGTTTCTTCGTAGATTCCGTTCGGTTTCCAAACTCTTTCACTCAAAGTTAATATTCACTGTGGTGGATGCAAGCATAAAGTTAGAAAAATACTCAAGAAGATTGAAGGGTACACAACTGAAGGTTCAGTGCACGAAAAGTTTCTTACGAACGATATGTATCAGGAAGCTCAACTTGAACGGACGATATGTATCAACAACTTGTGATTGGGAATATGGCTATGAAGAATAGTATGGATAAACAATCACCGGTATGGGTTTTGGTAGGTTGAAAGAGGTGAATGGTCCTTATTTTTCCATGTATGTGACAAAACAAGGATCGTTCTAATCATCACCGAAGACGTGTCGGGTTCTTCTGCTAGTTATTCGGAATGTTTCGAATCATCACAGAAGACGTGTCGGGTTCTTCTGCTAGTACTTCCGAGATCTGAACCAACAGAAATCAACAATTTTCAACAAATTGTCAGATCAAGAAGCTCAACTTGAACGGACGATATGTATCTTCTATCATGCGACGAACACAATTCTTGCAAGTTAAATCCACAATCAACGTATACAGATGCAAGAGAATGGCGAGTTATTTTCAGTTATTTCTGTTGATCCACAAATTCCATTGTTTAAATCAGAATCAGGTTCTCAAGACAAAGATAGTTCTAATAGATTAAAGAGAATAAACCATTTTTTACCATTTTTTACCCATAGTATACGAGCCGTATAACAATATACGGCCCGTATACAATCATCGTATACATTGTATACGATCGGTAATTTTTTTTACCGAGAGTATACGGCCGTATAAACCGTATACGGCCCGTATACATATGGTAAAAAATGGTAAAAACCTCTTTAATCTATTAGAACGATCCAATAAACGAAGAACAAAGCCTATTTTCAAAACACAGGTTCATACAGTGCTGTAATAGGTTGTGGTTCAGCCAAAATGACATCTAGCATTACTAACGGTTCAAGTAAGTGTCTAAAAATCTGAAAATTCAGGTTTACCTTGTTAGTTTCTCAAACAAACACTACAAAATCATCTGCTTCCTGAATCTGAATCAGAATGTTAACTCTAAAAAAAATTGTTTCTTTCATTTTCATGAGGTAAAACCGGTTTCAACATATGTATCTTGCTCAACTCTTGTGGGCCCGTATCGGAATCAGGCGTTGGAAGGATTGTAGTAGTAGGACATTGGCACCACTGTATACAGGTTCGTGCATTGTTTAAATCAGAATCAGCTTCTCAAGACAAGGATCGTTCTAATAGATTAAAGAGAATAAACCCTCTTTTCTTCATCTTCAAGAACAACGATGCACAGATGATGTCAGATAATTCTTCATTTGTTAAGAAACCATACTATCAAGAAACTAACATCTTTTAATTCTTCATCTGTCAGATAATACTTCATTTGTCAAGAAACCATACTGTCAAGAAACTAACATCTTTTAATACTTCATTTGTAACCGTAAGGATGATGCAAATTTGTACGTAAAGATCTCTACACAAACTCTTCTACATCTTTTAACCAATTGTCCATCACTTAAGACCTTGAAAGATTTGTTGAAATCGAAGAAAAGAGTAACTAACAGAAGACGTGTCGGGTTCTTCTAACAAATTGTGTATGTGCTTGTGCTGTAGAAACCGGTGATGAATTTGTGTATCTAAATTAGGTTCTCTGCCTTAGATCGGTCATTCCTTGTGATACATGAACGTTGTATTCTTGTCTTTCATAAGAGTTGGTATTGAACCAAGAATACTTCAAACATTCTAAACCCTACCTTGAAACAAACCAACAAAATCCTGATAGTCTTCTAGCTGAACCCGACATGTCTTCTATGATGATTCGAAACATTCACGAACCACAATGGACTCAGACTCATACTACTCACCTTCCCCTGAGGAAGAGTTTTCCCGACGACTCAAGAAAAAGGATTGTATAATAGTATACAACCATTTTTTCTTTTCCTTCAATTTCGAGAACGTTCTCCCTGTGTATGTGATTGTGTTGTAGAAACCGGTGATGAATTTGTATACACAACTGAACGTTCATTACTGTTCTGAAATTGGAGAACCGTTGTGTATTTGCTTACTCTGGAATTGGAGAACCATTGTTTATATTGAATCAGGTTGTAAACCCTACTTGGAAACCGGTGTATGTGCTTGTGCTGTAGAAACCGGTGGTGAATTTGCGTACACAACTGAAGGTTCAGTGCACGAAAAGTTTCTTACGAAATGTACGTGACAAAACAAGGATGTTGGGAATTAAACGCATGTACGTTGACTCATAAACCCTTGAATCCCAACGCTTCTCTAAAAGAGCCTGTATTAGAAACCATCCTATGCCTTTTACCAACCGAAGAGGCAGCAAGGACAGATAATACTTCATTTGTCGAGAAACCATACTGTCAAGAAACTAACATCTTTTAATACTTCCACAATGGACTCAGACTCATACTACTCACCCTCCCCTGAGGAAAAGTTTTCCCGACGACTCAAGATAAAGCAGTTGGTTTGTGTTCATATCAGCGCTTTTTATCACCCTGTGTGAGCATTGGAAGCCCGACCACTAGCAGAAGAACCCGACACGTCTTCTATGATGATTCGAAACGTTCACGAACAACAATGGACTCAGACTCATTGTTGCGAATTTGGTTTCTTTGGTACAGGCTGATGAAACCGAAGTTTCAGACTCCTTACAACTCTCATCAAATGCCTCACCCTTCCTTTTATTCTGTAAATATTAAATAAAGAATAACACCATGCCCGTAATCCCACGTTGATAGCTTCCGTTTTATTACAGTCATACGACACGTTTTTTTGTTCTTCAATCTTTGTTACTTGTTAATGTTTTACTACTTTTATAAAGGTTTGAGCACCTCGCGACTGTAAAATGTCTCGTGTGATTAACACTTTAAATCCTTTAAATACTTTGAGAAAAATCTAATTTTCGAAGAATACGGGCCGATAAAGGTATACGGCCCGTATACACGTTCGTATACATTGTATACGACTAGTCAATTTTTTTCACATGGTGTATACGAGCCGTATACTGTTATACGGCCCGTATGGAATTAAAAAACTGACAAAGTCTGCTGGCACAGACTTTGTTATTTTTTTAAATTCTATACGGCCCGTATACACCATGTGTGAATAAGTTTTTGACATGTGTTAATCGTATCGGGTTAGCGGGTAGCCCGTAGCAGGTTTGATGTGCAATCCGACCCATATATTATTCGAGTCCCTATTTTTAATCTTAACCAGCACCCACGTGAATTCGGGTCAACCCGTGTATGACCGGTTTAATCGGTCTACCATTTCCCCAACTTTACCGCCCATATACCATTTCCCCAACTTTTTGATCGGTTTCAAAACACATTTTCAATAATCAGTCAATCCCTGATTCTTCCACAATGGCGGAAGTGATCGGGAGCAAGCGGAAGAATGTGTTGGACGACTTCAACTGGAAGAGTGTGTTAGACGACGACGACTCATCGGACGATCGTCCACCGGAGCTCATCATCACCAAATCAAAACGGCAAAACGACGTCGTCGATTTCACAACCAAAACCAACGATCAACTAAAAGATACCATTTCCAGACATAAGGGTTACCTTTCCAGTTCCACTCTTAGGTTAAAAGATAACGGCGACAAGCTCAAAGCCACTATCCGCCTATGCGAAGCGGAACTCCAACGACGTCGTAACAATAATCACAAGGTTTTCAACACCTTTATCTTTCTACATTATTGCAAAATCATATTCATTTGTAGTATGATCTTATTACGTTAGGGCAAATACCTTTTTTTCTTTAGAGACCCATTAATGTCCTACTCTTGTTACTTGTTGTGTGACATAAGGCGAGATGTGTACAAGAAGCGCTTCCCTGAGGCGCGCGCTTCTTGCACAGAGGGTGTTTTTGTGCTTTAAAGTGTTATACGTGTGGCTAAAAAGGTTGTGCATTTAAGTGATTTATACATTAAATCATATATAAACCTTATTTATAACTATATTTGCGCCTCATGTACGAAAAGCCTGCGGCTTTTGCGCTTTGATTTTAGACCTTGTCGCTTTTGTGCGCTTCACGCTTTTTAAAACCGAGGTTATGACCCCAAGATCTATGAATGTAGTTTTTAAAAGACTTAGTTTTGCTATGCTTGTCTTCTATTTCGATGTGTATTAGATCCGAAATGTAATTGCAATGTCTGGTGCTGTAAGTAATGACATGTATGAAAGTATGTTATAAACCTCATAATTGAATACAATATATTCAAGTTGGAAATAACTATTGTTAGTTAACTAACAATATTTTCTTATCAGGATGGTGAAGATTCAACAATACTACTTTCCGATCAAAGTGATGATGGTGAGGTTTTGATGTTGCATTAAGTTGATATGTGCATTTTTTTGTTCTATTTAATTTCAATATGTTTAATCTTATTAGCATACGAATTTTGGTTTTGTAGGTGCATCATGTAGGAAAGATAGAAGTAATCAGAAATCTTTAGCTTCATCAGCATTTGGATTTTTGTTTTCTAAAAAGATTGATCAAAATGTATGGTGCCCTGCGATATTAAACTGTTTTATATTAGAAAAAACAAGCATTCACATGTATTTAATTTTTCTAGGCGAGGACTGTGAATGCCTTTGGTGAAGAGCTGTCTTTCTTCAGTCCCCGTCAAGGAAGAAAGACGAGTCAAAATGGTCAACTTTCAAATAGGGGAAGATCTAGTCAGCAATCATCTTCCAGATCAGAACAATTTCGAAGCCCTATCACTCTTGTTGATAACAGGAGACATAAAGTCGCAAATTCTGATAAAGTCAACCGTTCTGCTACTTCTATTCACCGTTTTTACGGGTCTGTTTCTAAATATGTATGTGATTGTTACGAAATTCTGATAGTTTTTTCTGAATATGCTTTCTTTTTTCAGTAGGACCCCTGCTCCTCAACATCAGCATTCAACGAAGTTGAAGCCTAAACTTGTAAGTCAATTTTATTATGTATTTATATGCTTTTAAATTTCAATTTGACATGTGTTTTACGATTTTTAAATTTTGTATAATCTTAAGCCTTCATCTTATAATCTGGTGGATGAGGACATTGAGGAACCTTACGTTTCGGACACAACACTGTATGCAGAAACATTAAGTGACTGGTACTCATAATTTTTTTCATTTATTTGCTTATTATTTATTAAAAATTACTATTATACGAGATATTAGATTGTTTTTAATTGATGTAATTAAATTTCAATTTTTAGCATGAAAGACGTTGAAGTGCATTACCCATCAAGGTATGCCACACTATTTTCACCAACTATTAATCGCTGTTTTCGACTTTTTGTTATTTGGATTATGTATTCTATATTAACAATTCAGGGATGATCGGAACCCAGTTGAAGTTGTTTACACCGACATGGAGTGTCTTGCTCCTGAAGCTTACTTATCATCAACTATCATGAATTTTTATATACGGTAAGTTTATCTTTATCATTTACAATCATGAACTTTTTTATGTTGACATTACGCATACATTTGTTAACATAGTACCTTTAGGAAAAAGGCAAATTACATATAAGGTTAATGTATAGTACCATGTCAAGGGAAGTCAATATGGTCAAAGTTACTAACACGTTACTACGTTAGACACCACGTCATTATACAGGGTCAGATGATCCTAATTCAAACTTTTGGAAGTTGGTTTTCTTAAATGAAAGAGTAAAATGTCATTTTCGTCCATGAGGTCAGGTTTGTCCAGTTTTGCGACTTTCGGCCGAAGGTTTGTTTTTCCGCATCTGGATCCAAAAGGTTTGAAATCTTGTCATTTTCATCCGGTTCGTTAACTCCGTTCATTTTTCCCCGTTAAGTCAGAGGTATTTCCGTCTTTTTTGCTAACTTAAAGGGCAATTCGGTACGGACGGAGTTAACGAACCGGATGAAAATGACAAGATTTCAAACCTTTTGGACCCAGATGCGAAAAAAAAAATCTTTGGCCGAAAGTCGCAAAACTGGCCAAACCTCAGGGACGGAAATGGCATTTTACTCTAAATAAAATGTGTAAATATTGTTACATGATTATGAAGTTCGCCCTTTGGAAAAATTGCTTATAAAAACTTGCTTGTGTGATTTGGCTAGATATCTTCAGCAATCATCATCAGAAGACAGGACATGCAACTACCATTTCTTCAATACATATTTCTATAACAAGCTCCAGAATGTATCTACTTCCTTTTTTTATTAATATGTTTTTTTTTTTCTATCAATTCAGACATTAGATGACAAAAAAGATTTAGGAGTATAAAGCTTATTTATATTACTTGTGTTTTAAATTGGTTAATAACTTGTCTTCGATTTTTAGCTAAACTACACGAAAGATTCATTTCTGAAGTTCAGGAAATGGTGGAAAGGTGTAAACATATTTGAAAAAGCTTACATAGTTCTTCCTGTTCATGAAAGGTGAGCTTTTAATATTTTAATAATTATCTACTAGATGTACAGAAGAAAAATAAGAGAAATAAATTTATAGAAGAGTAAAATGGCATTTTCGTCCCTGAGGTTTGGCTAGTTTTGCGACTTTTATCCAAAGGTTTGTTTTTTCGCATCTAGATCCAAAAGGTTTGAAATCTTGCCATCTTTATCCGGCTTGTTAACTCCATTCATTTTTCATCGTTAATTCAGGGGTATTATCGTATTTTTAGCTATGTTATTTTTGTTTTTTATTAAGGGTATTTTGAATACTTGTACTTTATGCTAAATGCTTGTACATAAAGTGAAAAAGACCAAGTTGCTCTTTAAGTTAACAAAAAAGATGGGTATACCCATGACTTAACGGAGAAAATTGGATGGAGTTAACGAGCCGAACGAAAATGGCAAGATTACGAACTTTTTGGATCCAGATGCGGAAAAACAAACCTTTGGACAAAAGTTGCAAAACTGACCAAACCTCAGGGATGAAAATAACATTTTACTCTTTATAGAAATATGTAACTATTAAAACATTTTCGTGATTTTTAGCGCGCATTGGAGCTTAGGGATTATATGTATCCCATCTAAGGAAGACGTGATAGGCCCGATTGTTCTTCATTTGGATTCACTCGGAGGACTTCATGTTAGTAGTTCGATTTTCACTACAATTAGAAGGTATTATTATATACGTCTTTTCCTAAACTTTCAATTGCTAGAGATTAAAATCATTTTTTTTTGTGACTGAGAACCTGTAAACTCACGCGATCCCACCAATACCCTCTTAACTAATGAGACCAGATAAAATATCTAATCATATCTACCGTCGTGTAGGTTTTTGACAGAAGAATGGAACTACCTGAGAAATTCAGAAGTTTCTTTAGATATCCCCATCATGGATGAAATATGGGAAAATCTTGATCATAGGATTATCGACCGAAAAATGCAGGTGTTCTTCATATACGATATAGCTATCTGTGCTTTTTTTATTTGAAGTTTCCAGAAGATGGAACTAAAAAGGAACTTAAATGTCATTTTTATCATTAACCAGGTTCCGCAACAGAAAAACTCGTACGACTGTGGGTTATTCGTTCTGTATTATATTGAGCGATTCATTAAAGAGGCTCCAGAGAGACTAACAAAGAAAGATATATCAATGGTATGCCAAAGCTTGATAAATTTCTTGATCATTTATCATTATTTAGAATTGTTATGTTATTGGTTTATATGAAAATGTGTGTTTTGGTGTTATCAGTTTGGAAAACAATGGTTTCTCCCAGAAGAAGCTTCCAGTCTAAGAGTGAGAATAAATAATCTACTTGTACAGGAATTCAAGATTGCAAAAGAGAAAGAAACCATCTTGTCTCCCAAGAGTTAGTTTCCACATTTTGTACAGATCTTTGGTAGGCAAAAAAAAAAAACTTTGAATCAATGGTGGTCTAGAGTCTAGACTTCTGGTGAAATTTTGACTTGGTTGTTCTTGGAGTTCATATTTGCTTGGAAGTGAAATGATGATGCTCGGTTTTTTTTTTTTTTTTTTGAGAAAAAAAAGTTGAAAGTGGAGGTGTTGGGAGATTTTTAAAAAAACTATTTTAAAAAAACAATAAAATAAAAAAATATACTTATATAAAACAAGATAAAAGAATCTTATATCAACATCCTATCTTATCCAAAATTAATCTCTTTTGTATATTTTATGCTTCACTCCGGAAAAATCTATTCATTAATCTTTTCATGAAAGTTGTAGGGAGGGATAGAACTTGAAGAACTCATTTAAACCACCTATTTTTAATAAAAAAACTACTATTTCATTTGTTTACCCTATATATATATATAATTTTTTTTTTAAATTTTGATCGACATCAACTATCAGAAACTGAATTGTTTCTCTTGTAGATGCCACTCCAGGATTGCAAACCCTTAGTGGCCGTTTGGTTCGCATAATTTTTTTGGAAGGAATTAGATTTTTGAATGGAATTGGAATTAATTTCAATCAAAATTTGTATTGTGTTTGGTTGGTAAATTAATAAATGGAATTAGATAAATTAGATAATGGAGATGATAAAATATAAGTTATTTTTGGTAATTTGTTAACATTCCATTGAAAAGTTGGAGTGATGGATTCTCGCATTCCATTGAATGGTGGAATATATTCTAATTAGAATTCCATCATGTGTCAACGAAACATTAAATTTGAAGGGAATTAATTCTAATTCCAAATGATTCTACGAACCAAACAACCCGTTAGAAGAATCAAATAATCGAATTAGGTAACAGTCGTTTGTTGCGTTAGATAATCGAACCAGGTTATGGTCGCATTACACAATCGCAAAGTAAGCAAACAGAACTGGTTTTTCAATTTATCGTGTATGATGTATCAAATTTTGTTCGTTTTTCAGTTTATTGCATCTGTTTGGTTAAGAGTGCAAATGTCGATGGGTTTTTGAATATATTCTGGACGAGGGTTTTTGCTGAATAGTTTTTGAAAAAAATTAATTAACAATGATCAATTGAATACAAGTTATAGAAGGGTATGACATTTTGAAGTTTTGAAATAATAAAAGTAAAATTGTCATTTATTAAATTGTCTCTAACTAGTTAGGTATATTTAATATTTTAACTACTTTGTAAGCGCATTTTTTGGTTTTGCATGGTATATATAACGTTTTTCAAATTTGTAGCGGTATACATGAAATTACCCCATTAAATATCTCAATCTCTCCTCACCAGGAACATATCATAGAAACCGTTCTGTCCTTTGTACAATTTTTCTATCTTATACTATCTGCATAGATAGATGACTTGTTTGTTTATCGGTTAGCTCGTTATTACTCAATCAAATAGACTCGCTCAAGCAAGCTACAAAAAACAGTAGACTCGCTGGTGTTACAGGTAAAAACCACAGAATATGGCATTACTTAACTATTTTTTAGTAATTTTTACTACAGAAAATATGAAACAGTTCAAACAACTTTCTTTTCGTAACATTGGAAAATCACTTTTTTATTATAGGTAACTAACAATAATAGTGAAATCATCATTTTTTCTGCTATAGAACATACAAGCATCCTTACAACCGTATTAAGTGGTTATACCTGAAGTAGTTACAAGAGCATAATATTCCTTGAGTTTTTTTATTTATCTATGTAGCTAAATTCTATCCAGAAGACCAAAAACAAGGGTAAGTGTAGCTGTCTGTGTAGGTATATGTTTTGCACGTATTGACCTTCTAATTTGGATAGCCTGAAAAGATCCTACGCCTCTTCCTTTCAGGAGTTCCATGTACTTGAGGTTTCATCCCATACATCTTTAGCTGGAAATTCTCGAATGCTTGAGAAACAACTTCCACCTGCAATTTTAAAAAAAAATCACGTTTCCTATATATTTAAGCTCATTTCCATTGGACCCGTTTGATGAAAATCGAGGGTAGTACCAGTTCAGGCTTCTTGGAGTACACTCTCACTATCAAGTCCTGATTATATGCTGGCAGCAAGTGGCTTATCTGATCTTTGCTAATTGGGAATTTCTCTTTACTATCATAATCCTGCATGTGGAGAAATTAAGATAAGGACTGAATGTGAGAAACTGAACCTATTTAATAATTTCATGACTAGATGAGAGTATATTTTCTTGATGGGAATTTTATGTACCTCAAAGAAGTTGATGCTGGATGAGAAAACCACATGCAGACAGGAAAAGAAAAGTTAGAAAAAATGAAAAAAAAACGTAATGATAAATAACAGTTCTTGTAATTATACCTTTCTAGTGGATTGTTTCTTCCTTTAGTCAAATCAATTTTGACATTACTGACTGCTATATCTTCTTCTCTTAGATTAATGCCACCAGATTTCTGAATCAGAAATAACCATCACTAATTGTGTAACTAAGAGACTAAATTTTGATAGAATTACGGTTGAAAAACCTGTGAACAAACGATGTCCTGTGCAGTCACATATTTGAAATGCTCCAGCTTATCCATGGGAACAGTAAACTCATTGCAGAACTGCAAAAAAGAATTAAAGCAAATTAACCAGATGAGCGCAAATTATGAAATTCATGCTCTAATTTTACTTGATCTTTTCTTTTTTAATTATTAATTGAAAAAAAAACCTGGTATATGTCTCTTCTCCTAATTCTCTTGATCAGATCTCTTGATTCCTTAAGTTCATCAGCATCATCAGTTTCAATTGTCTTTAATATTGAATCATCCAACTGCAGATAATGTATATGTATAACATAAGTGAAAAAACAAATGTAATTGTTTTAAAATCTATATAATTTATATTTTATAATACTACCTTCCAGTACTGAGATGGGTCATGAATGAATGAGGAGACAAGTAGGTAGTTATCTGCCTTAACAAGAGCATCTACAAACATGAGTTCTATCGCCTACAAAAAAATTTCAAAAAATTCAATAAGATATTACTGATTACATCATCTGGATTTTCATATCACCAACTGTGGGTTTTATTAAAGTAGACCTGGCAAACGGGTCGGGTCGGGTCATGGGTCAAAACGGGTCAATTAAAAAAGGGTTATTTCGGTTCGGGTCGAAACGGGTTCAGGTTGGAACAGGTTCGGGTCAGAATGGGTTTCGGGTCGGGTTGGTTAAAAAATGTATGACAGGGTGAAGAGGTAGATTATAGAGGTGTACTCCACCGTGACGGTTCTGTTCTCATGTCTGTTTCCCTTTATCAACTCAAGGTTTATTAAATTTTAAACTCTCAGTTCTGTAATGGATGTTATAACCAGCAAACTCCTGGTTAAACTTTAATGATGTTATTGTTTACTAAGGTACACTTCATCTGTATGATTATAACCAGTAGTAATCAACTCATATTTATTAAATTTAAACTTTATCAACTCAAGGTTTATTAAATTTTAAACTCTCAGTTCTGTAATGGATGTTATAACCAGCAAACTCCTGGTTAAACTTTAATGATGTTATTGTTTACTAAGGTACACTTCATCTGTATGATTATAACCAGTAGTAATCAACTCATGTCTTTAACATCCATTACGTATCTGTTATAAACTTTTGCGTGCTCTTTTTCCACACCTGAACTCTTCTATAGATCACTAGCGGCAAAACTTTTGCTTGGTATGCCATTTAAGGTCAGGGCTCTTATGAAACAGTTCGTGTCGAAACGGTACGCGCCGAAACGGTTCGGGTCGCGAAACGGTACGGGTCGAAACGGTTCGCGTCGAAACGGTACGAAACTCGTCTCGTGCGGAAACTCGTGTTGGCCCAAAACCCGTTGCGATCCGAAACCCGTCCCGTGCAGAAACCCGTGTCGGCCCGAACCCGACCCGAACCGGCCCCGTTCCGATCCAAAACCTGCGTCGTGCCGAAACCCGTCTCGGCCCGAAACTCAATTTGAACTGAACCCGTTCCGATCCAAAACCCGTTTCGTGCCGTAACCCGTCTCGTGCGGATACTTGTGCCAGCTCAAAACCCATTCCGATCCGAAATCTACCTCGTTTCTTTAAGACACTAACCCACATTGACCCAATTCTTTAATGTTGTCAACCTACTTTGATCCGAAAATAACAAGATGGAATTTCAAGTGACCCATTGTGACCCATTTAGTTAAAATATCTTATACCCAAATCAACCCATATAATTTTAAAAGCAACCCAAACTGACCCACTTGGAAGGCTTTGGGTCAAGATTGCCCCCTCTAGGTTTTAACAATTACCTTCACTTTTGCATGTGTGTAGACTGTACGGTGCAGATCAGCGCGAGTGTAGAATAGTTTGTGGACCGTTAGATCTGATCAATGATCATTATAATAAGACAACAGATGATAAAAGATTTAAACAAGTAAAGCTTAAATGAGGTACTAACATTCCTTTGCACGATAACATATTTCATTGTCTATGACTTGCATAGTATCCAACAGCCTGAGATATTATTAGTTTATTACAAAGCATGATTTGTCAATCAAAGAATTATAAACGGAATAATAATAATGCATGACATAATTTTTTTTTTTTAATTTTTACCTTTCGAATTGAAAGTTACAGCCAAGACCACAAGCTCGAGAGTCACGAACAATGTAATCAAATCTGCAATTGTAAGAACATAATGAGTTAATGACCCAGATCAAGATCCACAGTTGTTAAATAAAAGTTGATTTTGTAATAAATAATAACATACTTATCAACATCTATGCCATTTCGACCATTTGCAACAATGTCATATAAGAAAAGCTTCTCTTTGGAAGTCTGCAAAGGTCAAAAAATGACAAAAGATTTAATACAAAAGAATCACTTCTTAAATCTTAACATATAGATATAAAAAACAGCTGTCATTTTCATACTTTCGTTGTAGCATTTTCAGAACTAGCAATGATCATCTCCTGTAAAAAAAGAAAACAAAAAACATGCTCCTATTTGTTAAAAGACAAAATAAAAGAAAAAAAGACGGACTTCTTGTTTAAGTATATCCAAAAAATAAGAAGGTGATGGTCATGACATAACCTTCACTTTCTTCAGACATCCAGAATCAATATCGATGTTGTGCTCATCAACCATATGATCTATCATCTTCAAAGACATTTCTTCATGACTCCTGCAAACCAACGATCAAGTTAATATTGTGATAACCAATGCAATTTTAAGCAGATGCACCACGAGGATTACTTTAAGAATTACCATGTGGAGCCAGGAATAACCTGAGGGAGAAACTCTCTCTCAAACAAATGGCTGAATGGCCCATGACCAACATCATGCAGTAAACCTATGAAACGAGGTAAACTAAGATCACAATGGTGATAAGTAATAGCATAGCAAGGCGGTGAAATTAGACTACATAAACCTAATCACCTGCCAGTTTTACGGTCTGTATATCCGCATGATCAATGTCAAGCTCTAAGCCCTAGAAACACAATCAGGGCGTGTCAGTGAAACGTTGATTAACAGAGTTGAGCAAAACAATCTGGCGATAAGATACAAATCTTACTTGCTGTGCCTTAAGTTTTTCAATTGTGTTACCAGCAAGCCAGTAAACACCAACAGAATGCTCAAAGCGAGAATGTACTGCTCCAGGATAGACCATGTGTGCTAAACCTGTCAAAAAATATCTGATGAAAATTATGAAGGTACTTTAAATAAATATGAAAGTGCTTTATAGGATATAGCCGCCTATCATAGAGGAAAGATATCTTATCAACATAACTACAGATACAATTAGTATTACATAATTACAAAACTTGTTTTTTGCTTCAGGTAGTTCTTCTATAAGAAGTTATTAAGCTACAATGACAGATCATATTATCATCATAGAAATTCTTCCCACATCTATAACTTCCATAGCTTCCAGAAAATGAATACAACAGTATAATGTTTTATATCATCAAAAAATAAGTCAAGGCTTACCAAGCTGCTTCAAATCCCGAAGCCTGCCAATTGTTGAAAAATTATGTGAGTCTACTTACATAAAAGAGAATAAGCACAGAGCGGTGAGCCCTTTGAAAGAAAGATTTGTACAAGCATCTTCAGAATGGAAAAACTTGCCTTTGAAACTGCTCAGTGTCGATAAATTTCAGTGAGAGCTGCAATAAAAATATTAATTTAAAAGTTATCTCAGAATCATGTTCAGATTGCAGCACACAGAATGCCCTACACATAGATTCTTATTATTAAAGCAACAAATCCCAAAGAATCAAGCATCTCTTGTCCTCTATACCTTTTCATCATATAAAGGTAGTGACATTTAAAATGTAGTAATTGAAATTCAAAAATGTCATTACAGAATCTGGTGAATGCAAATGAAAAATCAGATATGAAAAAACTTAACAAATTCAACAGCTAAAAGTCAGCTTAAAATATGCTAATACAAATCAATTGAGTTATATTGAATGTCTGTGGAAATTTGCATATGAAAGGCTTAATACACTACAAACAAATGTAAAATCTGAGATTATATCAAATATACTTTGAAAAAAACTACAAACAGTGAGATTACAATAATGTTACTGTTGAACTACGGTGAATGTAATTGGTAATTCACAATTATAAAACTTAACAAGTAACAACAGACTCTACAACTTGAAATTCAATTAAAAGGAGCTTAAGTAATTCAAAAGAGTTGGATTTCACATATTTGATTTAGTTAACTGCAAGGAAATTTGACATAACAATAGAAATGCATTCATTGATAATATCCTAAATAGAGCTACACTAATCCACCTGATCTAGCTAGAAATTCAACCAAGGTAGAAATTCAGTTGATGATATCTCAACCAGAGAAACACTAAATCAACAAGTGATTTAACTAACACACAAAGTATACCTTCACATATATATAACTTAAGAACAGACTCAACAATTTGCAACTTAATTGAAAAAGAGCTTAAGTAATTTAGGCGAGTTGCATTTCAAAGTTTTGATGTAGTACGCTGCAAGCAAATGACGAATCACAAACAGTAAGATTTAACCTAACTAGAAATTCAAGCGATAATATCCTAAATAGAGCTATACCTAATCTAGCTAGAAATTCAACCTGATTATAAATTCAGTTGATAATATCTCGCTCAAACAGAGAAACAGTAAATCAACAAGTGATTTAACTAACACACAGTATATCTTCACATATATAAAACTTAACAACAGCCTCAACAATTTGAAACTTAATTCAAAAGGAGCTTAAGTAATTCAAGCGAGTTGCATTTCAAAGTTTTGATGTAGCACACTGCAAGCAAATGAACGAATCTGAGATATTAATAACTATATATTCATCAGAATCACAAACAGTTAGATTTAACCTAACTAGAAATTCAATTGATAATATCCTAACTAGAGCTAACACCAAATCTAACTAGAAATTCAACCTAATTATGAATTCAGCTGACGATATCCTAAACAGATAAACACCAATTCAACAAGTGATTTACCTAACTAACTAGCACATAGCGTATATCTTCAAAGTGCAAAAACTAACGATATAATTTTCCGTTCTACACATATACACTAATGTTATCGTCTAGAGCTACATTCGAAGAATTAACTGCCGAAATACTTCAAACTCGAACTGCATCTAATTGTCAATCAATTCATAAGAACAGTTACACTGAATCAACAATTAGCATCAAAATAACCGCAGAAAAAAGCGTTACATGTTGAAAATGACTAAAAACGGATAGAGAAAAAGGAACGAAACTATCATACAGGATCGAGATAGATGTTTCCGTGAACATTATCGTGAACGTGCTTCCATAACCGTCGGTCCTCCATTGACGGCGAGGCGGTGGTGCTACCAGCGGTACGGAAGGCTCCCATTGGTAACCGTCGGTTGTTGTGTTGGTTGTAGGAACGGAAGAGAGAGAAATAGTTGAGTATAATAGGGTTTATTGGAGAGAATAAAGGAATGTTACCAGAAATTTTGGAGTTGTGGTAAAGTGATGGAACAAAGGCCAGGCGCCAAATAAAATAAAATGAAAAAAAGAGGGTGTAACGTATGAACCACGACGAAGGAGGGCTTCTTGATGACTTCAATATTTACAAAATGAACCTTTGGTTTTGAAAACCTACCGCTTGGAGACCCTCACCAGTTCAATGTTAACAACTAACATTGATTGGTTCGTGTTTAACGATAAGGGTAGAGGGAGTGGGCTCGGCAAACACCATCGGTAACCTGTGACAAGTTGTGGGTTGGATGGGTACCTTCCCGAAACCAACCAATCACATTCTAGTTAACTTTTTTTGTTTTAGATTTAATTCAAAAATTAATTCTGGTATGAAAAGCGTACGAAGCGTGTAGCATTCCCTATGATTTGACAAGTTGTGACAAGTAAAAGGCAAGTAGGAGAAAATTTGATATGGTAGACAGGGGTTGTGGCATGTTGACGTAGAGGTAAGCACTCCCTCCACTCTAAAACTGATTGTGAACTAAAGTAGTTTTACGTAGTGAAATTATTCATTAGATAAATTATTTATTATTTAATATATTTTTATGCAATATGAAAAATTACAAAGATGAATAACTAGAAACCCCAAATTTAATTTTGATAATTTTAGATACTCGTACATGGTTAATCTCATCAATTTTTTTTCTATATTAAAAAAATTTAACCTTTATATGAGGATAAAACTACTAACACCTCACATTGTCAGATTTGAGATCTTTAGCTATGTTTTTTTTACTAGTTTTCCTATTTAATATAGAAAATCAGAATAACCTCGAAGTTTAAACAACCTAAGACTGAGTGTAGTGGGGCGACTCCCACCCCCAGGTCACCCCATATCGCCTGGAACACCGCCCCCGGGGGCGACTTGGGTGGCGACCCCCCCTTGCCCAACCTCTTCTCGTCGCCCACTCAACACACAATTTGAAACATATAGCCGTTGTATTCCAACGGATATATTGACATTTTATGTTTTTTTTTAACCAAATTACTATATATATATATATACATCTACCATACAACACAACACACTCTAAAAACATACAACACAACACACTCTAAAACTACATTCTTTCAACATAACCATTTTGTTTTTTTGGAACCACAAATGGAGTTCAACGTCCCTTCGTCATCCTCGTCTGACGACGATACAACTTCATCTAGTTCTTATGAATTTGAAGAAGCCATCAACGAGGCGGTAATGACAACGATCAATTTAATGGTTCACGTTGCTAGCGAGGACAATGAAACGGATGACCCACTGATTAGAAGAAGAAATTATATTATGCGGGATCGTGCCGCAGGACAACAACGGCTGATGCAAGACTATTTCGGGGAGGAGCCGGTATATGACGCGAAGATATTTAGACGTCGCTTTCGCATGAGTAAACGTCTATTTACCCGTATTACAAACGACATGGAGGAAGATTATGATTATTTCAAACAAAAGTATGACGCTCGTGGGTATCTTGGCTTTACTTCGTTACAAAAGTGTACTGCGGCCATCCGACAACTTGCATATGGCACAAGCGTTGATTCATTTGACGAGTACCTGAGAATGTCTTCCAAGACTGCGCGAGACACACTCATACACTTTTGTAAAGGTATATTTAGTAAATTTTGTTTTCAAATTTTTTATATATTTAACTTTAGCGTCAATTTTTTTATATGTTACTGTCAATGTTCGTATACATATTTAAATTAAATTTATATAGGTGTGATTGAGTTGTATGGGCCGGCTTATTTACGACGTCCGACTTGGAGTGATCTCCAAAGGATGTACGAAGTGCATGAGCACGTTCACGGTTTCCCCGGTATGATCGGTAGCATGGACTGCATGCACTGGAAGTGGGAACAATGCCCTACCGCTTGGCGTGGTACACATACTAGAGGCGACATTCGCAAACCGTCGTTAATATTGCAGGCGGTTGCATCTTATGATCTTTGGATATGGAATGCATATTTTGGTCAACAAGGTTCTCACAACGACATCAACGTGTTTGAGTCTTCGCCGGTTCTCGAAGAGATTATAAACGGGTTGGCACCAACTTCAGCGTTTTATGCGAGCGATAATTACTACAAACGCGGATATTATTTAACTGACGGTATCTATCCGGAGTACGCAATGTTCGTAAAGACGTTCACCGAGCCTATTGATCTTAAAAGAAAATATTTCACGAGAAAACAAGAATCAGCAAGAAAAGATATCGAGCGAGCGTTTGGAGTTCTTCGAAAGCGATGGCACGTCATTAATTATCCAGCAAGATACTGGACAAAGGAAAAAATGCATGACGTCATTTACACATGCATTATTTTGCATAACATGATATTGGAAGACGAAGACAAAGCCATTTGCCAAGATTACAATGAGAATGACCCTTCATTGTTCCCGGAGTATTGGACACAAGAAGTATCATCGGAGACACGACTCGAGAACATAATGGATATAAAGAATAGACAGAAACACACCATGCTTATGTATAACTTGTAACACCCCGTGTTTTCACGAGTGAAAGTCAAAGTCAAGGTCAAAGTCAACGACCGATTTCGCGCAACTCGACTCATAGAATTGTTTGTATGATATTTAGATTATGTGGAGTAATTGTCGTACTTTGCAATAATCGAATCATTCTAGCCGTGTTTCGATCGACCTACGACTGTGAACGATAGGAAGTAACAATGCGATAAAGTTAATCAAGCTATACTAATCGAATCGACATCAAATCGTAACTCGAGCTATGTATTTTACTTGTCATTATACGTGTGTGTGTGCCTTACGTGTTACCTGTGCATGTTTATTTTATGTTGTGTTGTGATAATCAAGCGAACTCAATCGAACTCAAAGTCTAACTCGAATATAATCGAACCCGAACCCGAATCCCGAGTCGAACCATATAAGAAGTAGTTGGGACTGAAAGTAATTTGACTAGGAACCCTATCGAATCGCTCATAAGCCGAAACCGAATCAACATCGCGCCGAATCAACCAAGGGAGGCGGCATCCGCACGGATGGCCAATCCGCACGGATGGCCAGTCCGCACGGATTGCCAGTCCGCACGGATGGCCAATCCGCGCGGGTAACCTACCCGGGTGCGTGCCATGCGCACGACCCATCCTTTCCCCTTTTGGCATCCTATAAATACACGGGTCACTCTCCACTTTTTCCACTTTTGGCAAGTGACGTCCGAACCATACGCATTCTTCGCCTTTTTCCCAGATATCTTCCAATCCAGGTAAGATCTTGCACTAATTCTTGTACATCTTTGATCTCTACACAATTCTACACATTTCTATCTTTCGGATCTCCGATTTTAACCATGAAATCATCCGGATATGAGATATTCTCCAGTGACGTCATCATGAAGTTCATAAGAACTTCAAGCTTGACCTCATTCCACCTAGAATATCTCAGATCTAAACGATTTCTACAAGTTTTTACAATAATTTCACCTAGATCTAAACTTTTCTAAGGATAAAAGAGTTGAAAGAAATAGACCAAAGTTCTTTCCCACTTTTACCCTTGAAACCGGTACAAATCCGATCAGTCCTGGTGTTTTACTCATCAATAGTAATGCCCTAGTTCCAGATCCGGAATTCTACCCGTAGACAACTGATTTCGGGGTAACCGGGAGAGCTGTTCCGAGTCGCCGACAGGCTGAGTTAGGGTGGTTCCTGGCCGGTCTAGTCACACGGGTGGGAACACAACTCTAAGTGGTTGCTGCGTGATCAGAACGCCTCGATAAACGACAACAGAAACCAAGTGTAGACGAACGGAACAACCAGACTCGTACAGGTCATACGCACGAGTGGTGATCCGCACGGGCTACCCTTGGGACCCACTTTCCAAACAAGGTTTGAGTATCGACGAACGAGCAATCCGGACGGACAACCTCTGAATGGATTACTCTTCGGATCATGAGATACTAAGGCCTTAAAACGAAAACCAAACAATTTTCATCCGCACGGCCAAGCCGTACGCACGGACAGACTATCCGGACGGATTACCTCTGCCCGCACGCACGGTCTGTCCGCACGGACTACCAGACACACGGACCGCCGTCCGCACGGCCGGCTTGAAAAGTAGAAACACTTTGGTGTTTTCAAAATGCTACAACGAAAACTTCAAAGCACAAGCCATCATACACAAACACATCTTAGGAAGAAACAATCCACTTGAACATTCATCCACACAAGCAACTTGTGCGCACGGACAGCTCGTACGCACGAACAGCTTATCCGAAACGGATCACCATCCGCACGCATTGCCATCCGTACGTATCACCACCCGCACGGATAGGTCATGCGCACGGATGACCCCTACTCACGGATGACTGATCCGCACGGTCAGTCATTCAGCCCACTCTCACTTCTACTATTTTACGCGCCACTTATCGTTACGTTATCGAATCTATTCAGGCTAATCGTACTCGCTGTAAAGCGCTCCCTTCAATCCACTATCGCTGTGAGTATACTCGAACCCTTTTTGCTTTAGCACTTTTGGGTGTTACATACGTTACAACTATTCAAACTACATCTATCACACTACTCAAGCTATTTTAACGCTTAACCATTAATGCATGTTATACGTGGCTTATGAATGCTTGTTTGTTATGTTTACACATGGAATGCTGTCTACCTGCCTTAGCAACGATAGTACTATAGTTTGGACTCAGCACCCGTTCACACGGGGGTTGTTAAGGATCTTTTACTTGCATGGATTACAGTGGTAATCGTGTATTGCGAACTGCCTCGGGCAGTCAACCCGCAGTCATTGGTATCGATGGATCTGTGTCGATAACTAACGTGCTTCATTTCACTATGTGTACGTGTTGGTTATGCGTAAACGAATTCGAACTTTATATGCTATTATCAAACTTGTATGCTCACCTTTACATTTTATGTATTGACATTATTTTAACGTATGTGACAGGTGCTTAGGACGCATATGTGGTAGGAAATGGAAGCTAGAATAAAGCTTTAGAGCCCAACAAATAGTTGTCTGTAGATAACTTATTAGGGGTCTCTAGAAGCAGATAAACAATTGCGACTTATTTGAATCTGAGTTGTCGGAACAGAATATTTGTTTTGATGTTGCCTGTAATAACTTGTTTGACTATTTATGTTACGGTATGGGACGTAATGTTTACTTAAATGGTGATGATAGTTGTTATGGAAACTTCTGGACAATCTGTTTCGCTCAGTGCCGCGCCCCGATGATTCCGCCATCGGTTGGGGTGTGACAGATTGGTATCAGAGCCATAACTATAGGGAATTAGGCAAGACTCGACCTAGTCCAGGTCGGAGTCTTAGAGACCTAGTCTATAGTTAGGAACCAACCGACCAACTCACGCGTATGCGTACATTCGTTGTTATCACTCACTCTTATTGCACTCAAAAATTTCAAGCAGTGAACAGGCAATCAGGTCAAGAATAGGTGTGAAAACCCAAAACTCACGGCCAAGGTTGCCTAATCAGCTCGCATTTTAGCTACGAACGAGGAAAATTATATCAAATCAGGAGTGAAATCCATATTTTGATGAATAATCTCCTCAATTTTTATCAAAAACGAGGACGGAAGTTGCAAGATAGGGGTGAAGCCCTAACCTTGACGACTCGTTCCACTTTTTATACAAAACTCCACCAAGGTTCGATGGACTCCAACGGTCGAAAGACACAACCTAACCAATGGGAATTGCGCCAATGCCCAAGAATCGAGGCAAAGGCATAGTCCTGGAGGTCGTTGTGCAGGATCCTTGTGAATAGTCGAGCTACATTGGTTAGTCGAAGTCTGTTAGCCGCAGACAATCCACCTTTGATTTGTCAATCTTTATGAAGATTTTAATGTATTTTCTGTTATTTGTTAACGTTTTGAGATACTAATGGTTTCAACCTAACACGATTGCTTCTGTTAAAACACAAAACCCACACAACCTATCGCTAGCAAATCGACACTAGGAGCAGTTAGAATTCCTCGTATGCTCGTAGGTACTTTTAGTGGCTAAGTATATGTGTTTCCTTGCTGTGTGATTACGTGGTTAGGAAAGGTTGTGATTATGTGCTTTATATGTTTATGTGATTTTGTGCAATTCTGTGAATTCGTGAATATATGCGTTTAAATGATACGTGTTACTGAGCTTTAGTAGTAGTAAACGTGTGAGGTGAGATTCGAATACATGTGTTGAGTTCCGTGGCGATGACTATTGCAGACAATGTCGTCTGGATCTCGTCATACGCTCTCTCGTCAGGAAAAGAGGGACAGACGTCTCGCCTCCATTATTGCAAAAAGCGTTGCAAAAGCTGTAAGCGATGCCTATGAGAACGCCAGCAAATCATCCGAGGAATCGAGGACTGAAGGTCCAAAAGCTGCCGCGAGACCTTTCAGCTTCAAACAGTTCAAATCACGTGGGCCGAAAGAATTCACAGGCGAAGGAGGTCCTACTGCTCTATTCCACTGGTTTGACTCTATCGAGGTTACTCTGCGACAAAGTGGTTGCCCTGATGACCTTCGAACTCTGAACGCTACCGGCGTCTTTCAGTCTCGTGCTTTGGACTGGTGGACGGCCGAGAGGAACAAGAGAGGGAATGACGCAGCTTACGGTTTGTCGTGGGAAGAGCTCAAAGAGGTCATGCTGGAGGAATTCTGCCCTCCTCACGAGCGTCAAAAGCTTGAAGACGAATTCTGGCACATACATCAAAAGGATGGAGACAATGTTGGTCTTACTGCTCGCTTCAAACAGCTCAGCATCATCTGTCCTGACCAAGTCAAGACCCCTGAAATGACCATCAAGAAGTACATCCGAGCGTTGCCCGACTGCGTCGCTGATTTCGTGCAAGCGGCTAAGACTACCACGATCGAAGAAACCTATCTGCTGGCCGCTGAGATCAATGACAAAAGGGTCAAAGCTGGGATGTGGGATAAGACCTCCAAGCATCTGCATCAAGCTACCACTGCTGCACCAACTGTTGAACCCACGTCGTCAAGCAACAAGCGCAAGAACAAGAGAAAGAACAAGAACTGTGCGATTACTGCTTCACCGATCCAAGCCGTACCTGCCCAACAGCGTCAAGTGGCGGCGCCTGTGGCCAATGCACCGCCTGCAAAGCGTGCATATACTGGACCGCATCCACTCTGCCCTACTTGCACCTATCATCACCCGACTGCTATTCAATGCCGCTTCTGTGCCCATTGCAACGTCTACGGCCACTTTACTGCCAACTGCCGTATTCGTCAAGCTCCCGCCAATCAAGCTCTACTCGCTGCCCCACAGGGCCAACAAGCTCCTCCGGCACCCGCAGTCAAAGCCAGAGCATGCTTTACATGTGGCGATCCGAACCATTTCGCCAACATGTGCCCAAACAGGGTAGTGAAACAAGAACCCCAGCAGCAGCCACAGCAGCAACAACAGCAGCAGCAGCAACAACAGCAGCAGCAGCAACAACAGGTTGCACGAGCCAGAACCTTCAATCTCAATGTGCGTCAAGCCCAGGCCGACAACAACGTGGTCAATGGTACGTTCCTTGTGAATGGTATTTATGCTTCATGTTTGTTTGATACTGGAGCCGATAATTGCTTTGTGTCACTCGAATTCGAGAAACTCCTTAGTCGTAAACGTTCCCAACTCTCCTCTGCGTTCGATGTTGAAGTCGCTACTGGAAGAACCGTCGCTGTAAATTATGTTATTCGTGATTGCACACTCGAACTCAACAATCACATCTTCTCGATCGATCTTATTCCGATGCAATTAGGAAGCTTTGATGTCATAGTAGGCATGGACTTTCTTCGCGAAAACCATGCCGAAGTTGTGTGCTTCGATAAAATGATTCGTTTTTCGCTCGCCAACGGTGATTCATTGTGCGTCTATGGTGATACTACTTCGAAGGGTCTTAAGCTTATGTCATGCCTACAAGCCAGCAAGTATCTCCGTAAGGAATACAGGGCTTTCTTGGCTCATGTCGTAGCAGCGGAGAAGGAAAAGAAAGAAAAGAAGAAAGTAAAAGACGTTCCAGTGGTTCGAGAATTTCCTCAAGTTTTTCCAGAGGATCTTCCCGGACTACCCCCGAAGCGTGATATTGATTTCCGCATTGATCTCATTCCTGGAGCTAATCCTGTCGCCAGAGCTCCTTATCGACTCGCGCCGTCCGAAATGCGCGAACTCTCAACTCAACTCCAGGAATTGCTTGGAAAAGGCTTTATTCGCCCGAGCACCTCTCCTTGGGGCGCACCAGTTCTTTTCGTCAAAAAGAAGGACGGGTCGTTCCGGATGTGCATCGATTACCGGGAATTGAATAAGTTGACTATCAAGAACCGCTACCCTTTGCCTCGAATCGATGATTTGTTTGACCAACTGCAAGGTGCTACATGTTTCTCGAAGATCGATCTACGTTTAGGATACCATCAGCTGCGTATTCAGGAGGAGGATATACACAAAACCGCGTTTCGTACTCGTTACGGCCATTACGAATTTGTTGTCATGCCTTTTGGCCTAACCAACGCACCAGCAGTTTTCATGTATTTGATGAACCGGGTGTGTAAGCCGTATCTTGACCGCTTCGTCATTGTGTTCATCGACGATGTCTTGATCTATTCCAAAACAAGAGCCGAACACGCGCAACACCTACGTTTGGTTCTCGAGTTACTCCAGGGGAACCAACTCTATGCCAAGTTCTCCAAATGTGAATTTTGGTTAGGGGAGGTTCAGTTTCTGGGTCACATCGTAAATAGTCAGGGTATTCATGTCGATCCAGCAAAGATTGAAGCTGTTAAGAGCTGGGTTACGCCTAGGAACCCGACTGAAGTCCGCTCTTTTCTTGGGCTAGCGGGCTATTATCGACGGTTCATCGAAGGATTCTCGAAGATTGTTGTACCCCTTACTTCTCTCACTCATAAGGACGAGCCTTTTGTCTGGGGAACCAAACAAGAGTCTGCCTTTCGAACTCTCAAATACATGCTGTGCAATGCTCCTGTTCTCACACTACCCGACGGAAACGATAATTTCATTGTCTACTGTGATGCTTCTAACCTTGGTCTCGGTTGCGTCTTAATGCAACGAGAAAAGGTTATAGCCTACGCGTCTCGTCAGCTCAAAATCCATGAGAAGAACTATGCAACCCACGATCTCGAGCTAGGCGCAGTTGTTTTTGCATTAAAGATTTGGCGACACTACCTGTATGGTACCAAGTGTACGATCTTCACCGATCATAAGAGCCTACAACATATCTTTAATCAGAGGGAACTGAATATGTGTCAACGCCGATGGGTAGAACTTCTCAACGATTACGACTGTGAGATTCGTTATCATCCAGGCAAAGCAAATGTTGTTGCCGACGCACTTAGCAGACGGAGCTATTTGCTTAGCACTCGTAATGTTCAAGCCCAGCACAATCTAGAAGCTCTTATTCGCGACGCCCAGCATGCATGTTTCAACGAACGCACCTTGAAGAAAGAAAGAATCTACCACGATGGAGCCCAGCTTGTGAGCAAAGCGAACGGGATATTCCACTTCTTAGACAAAATCTGGATCCCCAAACGAACAAACCTGCGACAGATTATCATGGATGAAGCCCACAAGTCCCGATACTCCATTCATCCTGGTGCCGACAAAATGTACCACGACCTTCGATACAGGTACTGGTGGCCGGGTATGAAACAGGATATCGCCCTTTACGTCGGAAGATGCCTAACCTGTGCTAGAGTCAAGGCTGAACATCAACGACCCTCTGGCTTGCTCGAACAACCTCCAATTCCCATGTGGAAGTGGGAGAGCATAGCTATGGATTTCGTAACCAAGCTTCCAACCACGTCATCAGGTCATGACAGCATTTGGGTTGTAATTGACCGTTTGACGAAATCAGCTCACTTTCTCCCGATACGAGAAGACTACAAGGTAGAACGATTAGCCCGAATCTACACCGACGAGATCATTTGTCGACATGGGACGCCTCGTGACATCATCTCTGATCGCGATGCTCGGTTCACTTCACGATTGTGGGGAACTTTCCAAACGGCACTCGGTACAACGCTTAATCTAAGTACCGCGTTCCACCCACAAACCGACGGTCAGACTGAAAGAACGATTCGCACTCTTGAAGACATGCTCCGTTCGTGTGTACTAGATTTCGGAGGTAATTGGGATAGACACCTCCCGTTAGTCGAATTCTCGTACAATAACAGCTATCAGGCTAGTATCCAGATGGCACCTTTTGAGGCCTTATACGGAAGAAGATGTCGATCGCCTATTGTGTGGCACGAGGTCGGTCACTCGCAACTAACCGGTCCGGAGCTGCTACAAGAAACGACAGACAAAATTTTCCAAATTCGGGACAATCTAGCGAAGGCTCGAGATAGACAGAAGCTTCTCGCCGATAAAAAGCGCAAACACCGTGAGTATGGCGTTGGTGACTACGTACTCCTAAAGGTATCACCTTGGAAGGGTGTAGTCCGATTCGGCAAAAAGGGGAAACTTGCGCCTCGATATGTGGGACCTTTTAAGATTCTGGAAAGGATCGGAAAAGTCGCCTACAGACTCGAATTACCGGAAGAACTTAACAATGTCCATCCGATCTTCCACGTGTCAAACCTCCGAAAGACCATCTACGAACCGGACTTACATGTTCCTTTAGATGATTTACGAGTGAACGAAACATTACACTTCGTGGAAAAGCCTGTCGAAATCATGGATCGCCAAACCAAGGAACTCAGGCGCTCACGCATTCCTATCGTGAAAGTCCGGTGGGAAGGCAAACAAGGCGCGGAGTTCACGTGGGAACTCGAAAGCGACATGAAGGCAAAGTACCCACAGTTGTTCAACGGGTGAGCAATGACTGGGAAGAAAAGGGCAAGGTGGCAATATTGTAAATAAGAGAAACTAGAGAGAGAAAGCTCTTGTACGTTACCATATTTTTCAATAGAATCACGTCATTAGAACGTTATTGTGTGTTCGATAACGATTGTGTACGGATTCCGCACGTCGCACGGTCGGTTACGCAATCAAATCGGTTCGAAACCGATCCTACGAAGATGAGGAAATTGTTCAAATCTGAGCGTGTTTGATCCTCGCAATCGAGCACCTGCTCAGATACCATTGTAGGATTGGTTTGACTCCGTTGGGACTGTGTCAGGTCACGATCGTTCACGGATTCCGCACGTTCACGAGTCGGTATGCGACCGAAACGAATTCAAACCAGAACCTACAACGATCAAGATTTTGAACATGAAAAATAAAAAAATTGAAAAAGGCTTTCTCTAAAAACGACTTCGAATTGAAATCTAAAACTTTATAGGCTTTTAAATCATGTATATTCGCACATCATATCCAAAAATGAGCGAATTTTTAACCGTAAAATCTTAGTTGATTTGACGGTTTAACAATAATACAAAGGACTCTCACACGTGATTCACGAATCAGTTACAGCTTTCGGCTTAATTTCGGGACGAAATTTCCTAAACAAGGGGAGGCTGTAACACCCCGTGTTTTCATGAGTGAAAGTCAAAGTCAAGGTCAAAGCCAACGACCGATTTCGCGCAACTCGACTCATAGAATTGTTTGTATGATATTTAGATTATGTGGAGTAATTGTCGTACATTGCAATAATCGAATCATTCTAGCCGTGTTTCGATCGATCTACGACTGTGAACGATAGGAAGTAACAATGCGATAAAGTTAATCAAGCTATGCTAATCGAATCGACATCAAATCGTAACTCGAGCTATGTATTTTACTTGTCATTATACGTGTGTGTGTGCCTTACGTGTTACCTGTGCATGTTTATTTTATGTTGTGTTGTGATAATCAAGCGAACTCAATCGAACTCAAAGTTTAACTTGAATATAATCGAACCCGAACCCGAATCCCGAGTCGAACCATATAAGAAGTAGTTGGGACTGAAAGTAATTTGACTAGGAACCCTATCGAATCGCTCATAAGCCGAAACCGAATCAACATCGCGCCGAATCCACAAAGGGAGGCGGCATCCGCACGGATGGCCAATCCGCACGGATGGCCAGTCCGCACGGATTGCCAGTCCGCACGGATGGCCAATCCGCGCGGGTAACCTACCCGGGTGCGTGCCATGCGCACGACCCATCCTTTCCCCTTTTGGCATCCTATAAATACACGGGTCACTCTCCACTTTTTCCACTTTTGGCAAGTGACGTCCGAACCATACGCATTCTTCGCCTTTTTCCCAGATATCTTCCAATCCAGGTAAGATCTTGCACTAATTCTTGTACATCTTTGATCTCTACACAATTCTACACATTTCTATCTTTCGGATCTTCGATTTTAACCATGAAATCATCCGGATATGAGATATTCTCCAGTGACGTCATCATGAAGTTCATAAGAACTTCAAGCTTGACCTCATTCCACCTAGAATATCTCAGATCTAAACGATTTCTACAAGTTTTTACAATAATTTCACCTAGATCTAAACTTTTCTAAGGATAAAAGAGTTGAAAGAAATAGACCAAAGTTCTTTCCCACTTTTACCCTTGAAACCGGTACAAATCCGATCAGTCCTGGTGTTTTACTCATCAATAGTAATGCCCTAGTTCCAGATCCGGAATTCTACCCGTAGACAACTGATTTCGGGGTAACCGGGAGAGCTGTTCCGAGTCGCCGACAGGCTGAGTTAGGGTGGTTCCTGGCCGGTCTAGTCACACGGGTGGGAACACAACTCTAAGTGGTTGCTGCGTGATCAGAACGCCTCGATAAACGACAACAGAAACCAAGTGTAGACGAACGGAACAACCAGACTCGTACAGGTCATACGCACGAGTGGTGATCCGCACGGGCTACCCTTGGGACCCACTTTCCAAACAAGGTTTGAGTATCGACGAACGAGCAATCCGGACGGACAACCTCTGAATGGATTACTCTTCGGATCATGAGATACTAAGGCCTTAAAACGAAAACCAAACAATTTTCATCCGCACGGCCAAGCCGTACGCACGGACAGACTATCCGGACGGATTACCTCTGCCCGCACGCACGGTCTGTCCGCACGGACTACCAGACACACGGACCGCCGTCCGCACGGCCGGCTTGAAAAGTAGAAACACTTTGGTGTTTTCAAAATGCTACAACGAAAACTTCAAAGCACAAGCCATCATACACAAACACATCTTAGGAAGAAACAATCCACTTGAACATTCATCCACACAAGCAACTTGTGCGCACGGACAGCTCGTACGCACGAACAGCTTATCCGAAACAGATCACCATCCGCACGCATTGCCATCCGTACGTATCACCACCCGCACGGATAGGTCATGCGCACGGATGACCCCTACTCACGGATGACTGATCCGCACGGTCAGTCATTCAGCCCACTCTCACTTCTACTGTTTTACGCGTCACTTATCGTTACGTTATCGAATCTATTCAGGCTAATCGTACTCGCTGTAAAGCGCTCCCTTCAATCCACTATCGCTGTGAGTATACTCGAACCCTTTTTGCTTTAGCACTTTTGGGTGTTACATACGTTACAACTATTCAAACTACATCTATCACACTACTCAAGCTATTTTAATGCTTAACCATTAATGCATGTTATACGTGGCTTATGAATGCTTGTTTGTTATGTTTACACATGGAATGCTGTCTACCTGCCTTAGCAACGATAGTACTATAGTTTGGACTCAGCACCCGTTCACACGGGGGTTGTTAAGGATCTTTTACTTGCATGGATTACAGTGGTAATCGTGTATTGCGAACTGCCTCGGGCAGTCAACCCGCAGTCATTGGTATCGATGGATCTGTGTCGATAACTAACGTGCTTCATTTCACTATGTGTACGTGCTGGTTATGCGTAAACGAATTCGAACTTTATATGCTATTATCAAACTTGTATGCTCACCTTTACATTTTATGTATTGACATTATTTTAACGTATGTGACAGGTGCTTAGGACGCATATGTGGTAGGAAATGGAAGCTAGAATAAAGCTTTAGAGCCCAACAAATAGTTGTCTGTAGATAACTTATTAGGGGTCTCTAGAAGCAGATAAACAATTGCGACTTATTTGAATCTGAGTTGTCGGAACAGAATATTTGTTTTGATGTTGCCTGTAATAACTTGTTTGACTATTTATGTTACGGTATGGGACGTAATGTTTACTTAAATGGTGATGATAGTTGTTATGGAAACTTCTGGACAATCTGTTTCGCTCAGTGCCGCGCCCCGATGATTCCGCCATCGGTTGGGGTGTGACATGACTTGATCGATCACCTATGGGACAACAAACAACCAGGATACGAGGCGGAACTCGTTAACGAGGATGAAGGAGATAACGAGGATGAAGATAATAACAATGTAGTCGACCTCGACCTAAACGAGTACGTTAGTGACGATGAGTAGTAGATGTATTTTTTTATTTTAGTTGATGTATTTTTTTATTTTGGTTGAAGTATTTTTTTTTTTAGTTGATGTATTTTTTTATTTTGGTTGAAGTAAATTTTTTTTTAGTTGATGTATTTTTTTATTTTGGTTGAAGTAAAAAAAGACTTTTATAAAAAATAGGATTTTTTTTATATCTTTTACATAAAAAAAAGACAAAATAAATCAATCCACGTGTCGCAAGACGCCCCACCCAGCAAGGTTGCCCCACTACCCCTTTTTTGGTCAAAATCCGCTTATGTGACGTGGCGCCACGTGTCGCAAGACGCCCACTCAAAAGGTTGCCCCACTACACTCAAGCATTACTTTGTTGTCACTAGACTTGATGATGAGGATGATTGATGGTGAATTAATGATAGCTTTGCATTAGGATTTTAAGACAATTACTGAATCATATAAGCAAAACAACGTTTGTAAAATACGGGGAATTAGCTTGTCATAATCTCGATTAGACGTCATTGGTCATTGTCAATCTCACCTTTGAATATTCCCCATGCCAGTCCCACCTTTCGCTTATTTTTCCTCCACCGGTCCTCAGTTAAAAAACTTAACGGAGTTAAGTTTTTTTTTTCCTGAATTACAAGCTGACGTTTTAGGGCTTTTGATCAGAAGGTGGATACGGGTCGAATGACGTAAAACTTACCTTGAGATTGTGTTCCAAGCGATGAAAACGGTGATTCAATTTGGGTGTTTAAACTTCCAATTAACAAAAATCAAGTCGTTTGGAGCACCGTTTCGAGGTAAGTTTTACATCAATAGACTCGTATACTCGTTCTGATCAAAAGCCCTGATACGTCAGTTTGTAATTCGGAAAAAAACTTAACTCCGTTAAATTTTTTTAACTGAGGGCCGATGGAGGAAAAATATGTGAAAGGTGAGACTGGCATGGAGAATATTCAAATGTGGTACTGACAACGACCAATGACGAGTAGTTGGGATTATTACATGTCAATTCCTCTTAAATATTTAATCATATAAAAAGTACAAATTGTTGTAGAATTATAACTTATAGCTAGGTTTAACTTACACAATTTTTTAAACTAAAGTTAGTCAACAAGATTTTGTAATTACACTTCTTCTTCTTGGTCTTGTTGGGCACTCAATGGTCTTTAACAGTTTACAAAAGTAATATCCCAAACTATAACTCTAAAGGGGGCTAAAAGAGTTTACAAAATTAAAGGGGGCACTTACGTCAATTTAAGATCTTGAAGGGGAATAAGTAACTAAAAACAAGAAGATGGTCATGTGCATAATTGCGGGACGCAATAATTGTTACAAGAGGCACAAGCAAAGAAGAAAGGTGGAGTGAGTAGGGGATCTTCCTTCTAACACGTTTCTGGATCTCTTTTCTGGGATTTAAAATCATTATCTATTATCTAATAAAAAAATATGTTATAAAAGTTACATGGTCAAACATACTTTTTAATCCTTTGATAAAAGTGATAAACGTTCTTTTTTTTTTGAACGGCAAATTTGGATCACTGACGGACCACCGGAGTATCATCGTGCCACCAGCGGAACCACCCGATCATATCCAACTCCACTAGGCAATAATGTCTCACCAATTCAGGAGGAAACCCAATAAATATGGGAAAACCCCCTTGTGGAAATCGAACCCAAGACCTATTGGTCCTAAAGCTTTATCCCACCACCAAGAACGTTCTACACGAGTCAAAATGGTTCAATAGGTGGATAACTTTAGTGAGAATCAAAATATAAATCCACCTATACAACCACTTTTTAACTGAATATATATTTTGAATTGGGTTTTAAAATTAAAAAAATTGTTCTATTCGTTGAACATGTTACGAGTTTAATATTAAAAACTTGTTCTATTCGTTGAACATGTTACATTACCTACGTATAGTAACAGGGGCGGATGTACTATGTATTAAGGGGTGGCGTCCGCTACGGCTTGGCGTTCCGGCGGTAGTGTAAATTTTGGAAAAATTTGACGTTTTTTCGATTTCGTTACCGCTTATTTATAAAATGTTACCGCTTGGCGCGAATCTTAGATCCGCCACTGTGTAGTAACATAAGTAAGACGGTCGAATTCCATAGATACAAATAAACAATTTGCTCCAAATTTTTTTTTGCATAAGAATAGAGTTAATAAAAAAAAAAAAAAATACATGTTACAACATTATGCGTAACTTTATCCTCCTCAACAACAATTTGTAACACTCTTCATTGAGGCTTTGGAATTTTAAATTTCTTTAGATCATTAGACGGTAATGCTGGTTTTGCATCAATCTTTCTCCTTTCCTTGTTTCCTACTCAAGACATTCACTTTTAATATGATTATGTTCGTGACAAATGAAGCATACATACCAGATTTTTACATTACGAGCTCATTGGACTAATACAAAGTTGATCCAAGAGCTTGCTCACTTGTGCTTGAACCACCTAAACATATGGAAGTGTGCTAGAAAGGGTATAATTTTCACTACAGTTGCAGTTACGATTAATTGATAAAAATGTTTTGACAACATTTCTGACCTCGAATTTTAATATTTTTTTCTTACTTTTAGCAATTTTTTCATTATTACGTTTTATTGTAACTAGTACTAAGCACCCCCGCGTTGCGGCGGGGTGAGCACTAATTCCACACTACCGTCAGCGACCACCGACACTGAAGTTACGGTGTTAATGCGAAGAAATTAAATCGAAATGTAAAATATAGAATAAAATAACTAAGTTGGTCTAGGACTCGCGCGTTACGATGAACCCGCGTCTATTTTTTCTCGTTTGACAGGTTTATCGTAATCTATATATAATATATATCATTACCACTATACAAACCATAATGCATACATTACAACAACCATTGCATCAATATGTTGCAAATTATATTTATCCAAGATTTTGGCTAAATTAATTAGATTATTATAAATAATAATTTACAAATAAAACAACACAACTTTGAATGGATCAAACCGACTGAATATGGTAAGATAATGAAACCATTATTTGATTAGGGTACAACTACTTAAGCATAATTTACAACCATACATGCATACAAAACAAATTGAATTTGGTAAGGTAATGAAACCATTATTATTTGATTAACTTATAACCACTTAAGCACAACTTACAGCCTATATTTAATTAATGTACAACCATTTAAGCACGACTTACAACCAAAGATATCACTTAAGCACAGCTTACAACTTATATTTGACTAAGGTACAACCATTTGAGCACAACTTACAACCAAAGATGCACACAAATGTTTCAAATTAGTAGTATATAAATATAACAAATATAATAATAATATAATAATAATAAAAGTAAAGATATTTATTTGGAAGTATAGTCCTGCTCACTAGTCAGTGGCTCCAAAGCGACAAAAACGTGAAACAATTTTACAAGTAAATTCAAATAAAGTTGCATCAGACACGCACTAACGCACCATAATTAGACAACCTCCTTTCACATCGGGCCCGATTACTATTTTCATACAGTGACACACATCACCCCTAATTATGGTTGTAAAACTCTAGTATTTGATTAATCACCAGACCGTTAGTCTACCAATCTCAATGTTCGAGTTAACCCATTTACTTTTATATTTCAAAACATGTGGCTTATGTTATAATTTATATACATCCAATGTTTTATTTATGTTAAAAATATATAAAAAAAACCATGTTTTATAGTTTAAAAGCGGTCATATTATTAGTTGTAAATTGTACTTGGAGTAAGATTTTTTTTATTATCTTCAACAAAACCTATTGTTACAAATTGAATTTTTATTTAAACTAGTGTTTTTCAATGATGCGCGCTGCGTGAAAAGCATTGGTGTTTTCGACCGACATCATTCTTCAAACGATTCGAGATAAACGATGCGTAACCAGCCATATCCGGCATCATTAATCTTTTCTTATAGAACTTTTGTGGACTTGTATATTTGTATCAATCATGTCTTGCCACACGCCATCCGATCGCTTTGTAATACACGTCTTCCACGTTGTCCAATCAATTCGTCATCAATTTTGATGTGGTGGCAGGTAGCTTGTTAAAAGTTGGACTGCGTTCGAGCCTTGAGTTGTTAAGATCGGAGGCCCTCATGATAGTGTTTGTTTGTGTAAAATTGTATAATCAATAGAGATGAACAGAGTTTAAGTGCAGCGGAAATGAATAACAAACTTTGTAAACACAATCAAGGAGAAAATAGTTTTGAGAAAGCATATGCAATTCATTTAGTCAAAAGATTTACAATAAGAATCAAATGATTACAGATATGCTTACATACTAAGCTCCCCCTCAGCCAGATGCCCCAAGGTTGGATTGTACAAGATGAAAGGATTGAATTGAGGAGAAGAACTCTCTCAAAACGAATCGAATGTAACAGTACAGAGTACTGCTCCATTTATAGACAAACCAAACCGCTGAGGCATCTCAGCTGACGTCACCATGAAAGTGACGTTTAACAACCTAACAACCTGTATCTACTGACTTCATACAATCACTGCTAAACCTAACAACTGACTATACATGAATCAGATGATATACTAAACTACTGCACTTCCTATTCATCAGTGCTTTCCTCAAGGTTGATCAGTCCTTGATTGGGCAGTGCTTTGTCATCAGCAGTTTATACCAGCAGTGCTTAGTATCCAGCAGTCTTCTAGGCTTCATCAGTAGTTAGGCAAAACGACAGCAGTTGTAGGCGAACAGTGGATGTAAGACCTTCAGCAGTTATAATCACTTTCAAGGGAGAAGACTTAGTGTAAACAGCTGCTTATTGTGAATCCATTGTTGTGATCAGGTTTTGGCTTTACATTATCTGTTCCTCTGGTAGGGTTCAATCCCAACAATCTCCCCCTGGAACAGATAATGCCAAAACCTGTCATTATTCTGGATCTTTATTACTCATCAGAAGTTCCCTAGCTTTTCTTTTAAATTCTTCTTCAAATTCTTTCGCGAGCTACTCGAGCTCGGCTCGAAAAAAAGCTCGAACGAGCCGAGCTTAAACGAGCTCGAGCTCGAGCCCGAGCCTAAAAACAAGCTCGTTTAGTAAACGAGCCTGAGCCCGAGCTTCCTTATCGAGCTCGAGCCGGCTCACGAGCCTAATCGAGCTTTCTGTTTATATATTGTTTTATTAATATATTAAACATATATTTATATAATAATAATTACCATTTATATAAATATAAAAAATAAGTAAATTATATGTATAATAATAATTATAATAATATAAATTAATTAATAAATACTAAACGAGTCGAGCCCGAGCCGAGCTCGAGCTTGAAAAATTACCTTCGAGCCGAGCTCGAGCTCGAGCTTTCATGTGTTAAACGAGCTCGAGCTCGAGCCTGATCGAGCTCGGGCTCGGCTCGGCTCGTTTGCACCCCTAGTGGCAGGAAATCGATTGTTGGCAAAAAGGTATGTCAATTTGATTTCATACACTCTGTAATTTCACATTACAGACATGAACTCCTTGAACATGTATAAATGCGTACCAAACCATACCAAGTTAGAACATCGATTAATACTTATGCTCTTCAAATTCAGTATATATCTTCGATTTCAAATTGTTTACAATCGTTTCATGGAAGTACATATTACACCAAATATAGACTGGATACTATGAAGGAAAACGATATATAAAGAGGCGTTAATTGGCGATTCATCAATAAAAGTTTACAAAGGCATGAATGATAAAGAATGCTTACATGATAATGGTGATGGTGAAGATCGAAAGACGGCGCGTTGGCAAAGAAAAGAAGATGGTGGGTGCTGAATTGTTATTACAGATGGGTGTGATACTCTGATGTAAATATGACGTGGTAAAATAATTGTGGGTTAAGTAAATGGGCATAAATGTTAGATGGATTAAAAAAATAAAAACTTAGACGGTTGAATAATTGTGTGTATGGAACATCATACCTTTTCAAATCTTCAAGTAAATTGGTTGTATAAAAGGTACCAACGTGTCCATAAATGAAACAATATGAGAGTTGTGAAGAGTGTTTGATTAGAGATGAGACTTTTAAACGAACGGGTACAACCCTCAAGGTAATTATTGGGTATCAACCTTAAGTTGGTAATTGTTTCGAGATGACGCAACTTTTAAAGGCACCCTAAGTTGTGAATTGTATTTATAGATAATATAATAGTAATATAATGAATAAACTTTTGTAGGGTGTGAGTAAAATGAATTAAAGGATGTGACTTTTTAAAAAATGAAACATAACCCAAGTTGCTAATTGTATAAGGGTATAATGGTAGATGGAAGCAATTCTTTGTATTCATGTAACTAGCTTTTCCTTTTTATAGTTTGCCCCGTTATCTTGAATTCATATACATGTATCAATATTGTCTTAATATGTTTAAATATTTGACCCCAGAAGCCCACATATAGTTGTGTTTTAAGGTAATTATTTGAGTGATGATACTCATCTTTAAAATTGAAATAATCAAGTTCTTAGCAGTGATATTAGTTTGAGTAGAACTAGGAATATTGTGTCCTATGTAGCCATGCATAGCAAGTACACTTCATAACTTTGTGATTGAGACAAGAGTTGGCAACAATATATAGACAAACTATACATATATACGACTTATATATGATTTTTTTTATTGTTTTAAGGTTTGAATTATGCTCTCGCTCTGTATTATATATGGACTCCGCATTGTTTTAAGGTTTTAATTATTTTCTCGCTCTGTTTTATATATGGGCTCCGCATTGTTTTAAGGTTTGAATTATTTTCTCGCTCTGTAATATATTCGACTCCGCAGCAATGCGCGGATTACCCACTAGTATTCATTTATGCGTCAAGGTCATATTTGCAAACATAGTATGAATATATTTCATGAAGTAATGTAATTTTTTTTCTCTTTAATCCTTGATTTTTGTTTAAAGAGTGAATTGCAAATTTTGTCCTTTATGTATATACCAAGTTGCAGGCGGTGTCCTTTGTCTTTAAAATTGACAAGTTTTGTACCTTTTGTTTCAAAATCTTGCACGGTATGTCCTTTGGCCTTAACCCAGTTAATTTTTTCTGTTAAATCAAGTCATGTGACTTGCACATGAGGGCATAATTATCAATTCACCTCTTAGAGACTAATTATAACTTTAAAAAGATTTTAAAAAATAAAACATATATAAATATAACCCACTCTCACATCACATATCCCTCTCTTCTGCTAATCACCACCACCACCTGCTGCCATTGCCACCACCAACCACCATCTTCGCACCACACTTACCACAACATGCTGCCATCGCCACCACCCACCCACATCACCGCCGCCGCTAAAACCCATCAACACCCAAACCCCCAAATCTAAAACCCATAATGAGTTTGTATAAAACCAGCCACAACACAGACCACCACCATCAGCCGGAAATCGTCGCTTCTATTGCATTCCATCATCACCTGCCGTCGCTGAAGATTTTGATTTTAATTGTTGTTTTCCCATTTGGTTTATTAGGAAAAAGTTCAGATTTTGATTTTAATTTTTGGAAAATTAATGAGGGTTATAAGTTTTCTCTGTTCTTGATGAACCCTAACTTGTGATAATTGTTATTCTTAATGTTGTAATTTGGGGATCATGTGATGTTTTCCAGTAATGATAATTTATTAAGTGGGTCCATCTCCAATACCTTCATTTCTTTTGAGTGAAAATGAAAGCATTTGCTTCAAAAAAACAAACGTTGTAGAGGTATTATTCTCCACATGTGTTGTTGTGCACATAGATAAACTGTTAGATGATTTTGCTATGAGAATTTTACTTTTGATGATGAACTTTGTTTCCAATAGTCTGGAATCTAAATTAGGTAGGAACTGTTTGAAGATTCTACTGTTTTTGGTGGCCAGATTTGGTGGTCAGTGGTGGCGATCACAGGTGGTGGAGGTGAGGGTGGTAGGGGTAGGGTGAAGTTAAAGAGAGATAGTAGGTTATGTATACTTTTTAGAGAGAGAAATAGATGGAGTTGATATGTAATTTCTTTTTAAATGTGTTTCTAAATAATAGGGTAAAAGGACAATTATCCCCTTATCTGCAAGTCACATGACTTGATTTAACAGAAAAAATTAACTGGGTTAATGCCAAAGGACATACCGTGCAAGATTTTGAAACAAAAAGTACAAAACTTGTCAATTTTAAAGACAAAGGACACCGCCTGCAACTTGGTATATACATAAAGGACAAAATTTGCAATTCACTCTTGTTTAAATTTTAGATTGATGACAACCATGGAAACAACTTCAATTCCATGGACTTTATAGTGTTTATATATGTATACAACATCATAACGCCATTTTATTTTTAGATCAATTCCATAGAGAATTTATAGTGTTTATATATTTGAATAACGAGTGAATTGCAAGTTTTGTCCTTTATCTTTAGGCCATTTTGCAAGTTTTGTCCTTTATGTTTAAAAATCAAGCACGTTTTACCCTTTGGGGCAAAACGTGCTTGATTTTTAAGGACAAAACGTGCTTGATTTTTTAAACATAAAGGACAAAACGTGCTTGATTTTTAAACATAAAGGACAAAACGTGCTTGATTTTTAAGGCCCAAAGGGTAAAACGTGCTTGATTTTTAAACATAAAGGACAAAACTCGTCAACTTTAAACATAAAGGACAAAACTTGCAAAATGGCCTAAAGATAAATGACAAAACTTGCATTTCACTCGTTGAATAACATCATAACACCATGTTTACCTTTAAATAGATTAAATAAATGGGTCACACATGCTGATGTGCAAAGGTCGTTTGGAGTAGACTTATAAATGGTTGGCAATAGTGAATATATGTTTATTATTAGAGAAAATTACCAAATTAGCCAAGAAAATCGTTGACTTATGAAAATGGCCATTTGATGCCTCCTTGGAGCAGGGCATCACATATTTCGAGGGATGTTTTGCGTCTGCAGGTCTTAAAGATGCGTCAGGGAATAATCAAGCGACACGTGTCTCAATGATTGGGTTGGAAAAGTTCGGCTGCTTCCAAGGCGTCTACGAGACGCATCCATTTTAGCTTGCGTCTGGATTAGTGTGATGCGTCTGGCTGGGCACAAGTTTTTATGCGTCATTGAGAGACGCTTCCAAGGCCTCTACAAGACGCTTCCCTTGTCAGCTTTTGGATGCCTCTGCACAGCTGCTTCGTATGCGTCTATAGACGCTTCCCTTGTCAGCCTTTGGATGCCTCTGCACAGCTGCTTCGTATGCGTCTACAGACGCTTCCCTTGTCAGCTTTTGCATAGCTGCTTCGTATGCAGACGCTTCCCTTGTCAGCTTTCGGATGCGTCGTAACACGTTTTCTTATGCGTCTATAGACGCCTCTACTTATGTGGCTGAGACGCAACACGTGTCAAACGGAAGACCTGTTTAGACGCATGTAATGCGTCGGTAATCAGAAAAGTACACCTTTGACTCTTTAGCACTGACAGACGCATTGGAGGAGTCTCGAGACGCTTTAGACAAAAAAATTTAGTTTTTGTTTTTATTTATTTGATGTATTACACGTTTCTATTTTTAGATTAGATTCTAGGTACCAGTACCATTACTCCAAACATTTTACAAAATTTGATTTCAAATTTTTACAAAAAATATCTATCTTCATATTTTTTTTTCTCTATTGATATGGCAGTCAGATTTGTCGTTTACTGTGGTGGCAAGTGGGAAGTCGTTGATGGGAGGCTTGAGTACGTGCTCCAACCAGATTCTGTTAGACGTGGTTTTGAAACTTCTACTACAATTTCTTATAACACATTTTTAAAAAATCTTAGTGAGTCAATAGGTCTTCAAAACATCACACGTGTATCTTACAAAATGTCAAGTTTTAGCGATCCCATTGATATATTGATGATTCCGATCTTACTTTTTTTTCAATATTGCGGAAAGAAACCCTCATGAGTTATTTAAATTATATGTGGTGCAAGAATTTGGTGTTGGTTCATCTGCGGGTTCTTCCAATTATTTTAAATGTCCTGATCTTAATGTAAATGTTTTTCCTGAAGATGAATGTAACGCATCATATAAATCTGGAGTTGCTGATAATGTTAATTGTCCTCTTGAAAATAAAATCCAGTTTTACATAGGTTATATTTTCCGTAACAAGCAGGAAATGAAAATAGAATTAGGAAAAATGTGTCTTTCCAAAAGTTTTTCGTATAAAGTAGACAGATCATCCAAAACTCGTTACGAAGTATCTTGTATTGATGACAATTGCCAGTGGAATTTCAAGGCAGCGAGTCGGGAATCTTGTGATGTTTTTTATGTTAAACATTTTAACAACAAACATACATGTTCTAAGACGCAAACATATCCACATATGCGACAAGCAAACCCAATGGTGGTGGGTAGCTTATTAAAAGAACAATTCAAAGATTGTGGACGGATATACCGTTCGATAGAAATTGTAAAGGATTTTAGGATTAAAGAGAAAGTCAATTTATCATACATGCAAGCATGGCGTGGGAAATGTAACGCATTAGAACTTTTGCAAGGTAGTTTGTCAAGTTCTTTTGCCGAACTTCCCGTCTATTGTTATAACTTGGAGAAGGCTAATCCAGGAACAGTGACACACATACGCACTGATTCTGAAAGTCGTTTTGAAATGTTATTTGTCGCCATAGGTGCGGTGGTAAGCCAAAGACTATATTAAATGTTACACTAAAATATAAATAAATAAATCAATAAATAAAATTTTCCACCAAAATCTAACAATATCGTATTGCTTTCAGATTCGGAGCTTTCTCATAAATTTAAGACCGCTTATTATCATAGATGCGGCCCACTTGAAGGGTGAATTTAAAGGAACAATGTTTTTGGCTGTTGGCATGGACGGAAACAATCAGATTTTGCCTATTGGTTATGGCATTGGTAAATCTGAAGACGGTGATTCGTGGACGTGGTTCCTTTCAAAACTGAAAGAATGCATCAGCGAGAATCCAGATTTGGCAATCATTTCTGACCGGGCAGCTTCTATACAATTAGCCGTACGGGTTGTGTTTCCAAGAAGCTTTCACGGGTTATGTTGTCGTCATTTGATGGTCAACCTTCGTTTACCGTAAAAAAAAGGAATATGAGAGTCTTTGGTGGAAGGCTTGCAAATCTTACAGGATATCCGATTTTCAAGAATTATTCGACGCGCTATGTGCCGCTGTTCAAAGATTACGGAACATTCTTATAGAAATTGGGTTTGACAAATGGTCAAGAGCACATTGTCCAGCCAGAAGATATCATTACATGACATCTAACAGCGCTGAATCTATGAATGCTTTATCAAAACATGCCCGAAAAATTCCAATAACCCAACTCATATAATTTTTTCGACAGTCTGTCCAAAAATGGTTCTATGATCGCCGGAGCGAGGGAATTCAAGGCGAACACTTGCTTACAACGTGGGCTAAAAAAAAATTCAAGGCAAAGTTGATGGTTCTCATTCGTGGATGGTTGCTGGAATTGCTCAGAATAGTTTTGACATTGATGACGGTGGAAAGAGAGGTTTAGTTGACTTCTCTAATGGAACATGCAGTTGTCGGGTTTGGCAAGTATCTGGGTTACCTTGCAGGCACGTTATTGCAGTATCTAGATTTTTAGGTGAACCGGATTGTGCTCATTATGCGATGTCATGTTACACTAATGAAGTTTATAAATCCACGTATGAGGAGCATATAAATCCAGTCCCTGATAAATCAGAGTGGGAAGTACCCGATGGACTGGTGAATCTGCAACCACCGCTTATTACGAAACGACAAGCCGGACGTCCGAAAGAAAACAAACGAATCCTATCGCTAGGAGAGGACCCCACTCCCATATACTGCGGTAAGTGCAAACCCAAAACAAAGACTTCTTCTCGCCGCGTCTCTAAGCCACAACCCACACCCGTCCAAGTTGAAGCCGGAGAATTTCAGGATTATGTACTTCAAAATACATACCCCTCGTACAATTTGGGTGATGATTAAAGAAGTTTTTGTATAAATTTATGCCAAAAGTATATCCTATTTAAGATATATTAACAATCCTTATTTTATTTATATTAATTTTCTGTTTTAACTATTATGTTCACAAAAAAAGTCTTTTTTAATTTAAAAAATAGAATATAATTTCACTAAATAAACAATTAACAGAAATTTCGATTCAATTAATTAATTTCACAATAATTAAATTAAATTATTCATTAGTCATTATTTATTAATTAAATTATTAAATTAACAAAAATTTCGATTCAATTAACTAAATAAACAATAATTTCACTAGGCATTATTTATTAATTAGATTATTAATGGGGTGTGAAACGTGCAGAATAGAGTTTATCTGCCATAAATCTTCTATATCTCATACAGGCATCTTGCATGTTTCGTTCCTGCCAGTTTGGAAGTACACTGTTTTGCACAAGATTTTGCAGTAACATAGACAATATCACACCCGAATTCCGACCAACCCGATGTTCGGATGTAGGCCAGACTACATCCCCGGTGTACTCCAACGCATCAGCCTCACTTAGTCCAGCATTTTCCCAATATTGTATACAACCGAGGAACCATAAGAAGAGACTCTCGAATTCTACTAGAGTTTGGTGTATCCTTCTGTGAACGCATAATCGTTCCCTGCAATTAAGTGCATCACATTTATTGGTAAAATAAACGGTAATATTTAGTGAGTGCATATCTATCTTTAAGATTATCCAGCCTTCTTTGTCTTGCGATACTGGTATGTAAACCTGAAAAGGAGATACGGTAAATATTTAGTGAGTGCATATCTATGTTGCTCATTCTTACAATGTAATTTTTTTGTACCGTATCCACTTCCCAAAAGGCAGGGTATAGTTCTATATCACCAGTAGCGTATTCGTAAGCATCTTGATCCTGTTCCGCCAGAAGGTTTATAAAATTTGGGGGTAGAATGGTCCAACGAACAATATCTGATGAAGATGTCCCTCGACGATTTTCTGTTTCTCTATCTTGTATTAGCTTGTTACACCATGCACGGACATGCTATAAATTTTTTAAAATGATCATATTTAGAAATTATAAATAATATAAATAATAAAACTATGTAAAATAATCTAATTACCGTTTCTTGCATAAATCCAATATCCACAATACCCTAGTACTCCACCCCCACCACTCTCTGTCTAATGGCGTTTGCCCCATATAAGTTGAATAACAAAATTGGCTATCACCGTCGTAGTAGAAGTCAAGAACATTTTGTGACCAATAAACAGATTGGTCATTCCGATTAAGCCAAACAGTGTTCTCTACACACTCTGGAATGCTTGATTGACGTCTTCCTTTTGACGACATTATTGTGCAAATTTGTTGTGGTATGAAGAAATTCCCACCAATGGTCCATATTTATAGACCAACAATAAGTTCCACCTACCTCTTCTTTTTTATAACTAATACTATTATTATAATTTTTTTAACACGTTTCTTAAAAATAGGTAAAGGAAATATTAATAAAATAATTTAATAACTTTTTATAAAGTCTTAGAATCTGCTTTTTTTATTTAACGGTATTTTTTTAACTTATACAAAATTAGCATTTAATTAATGGGAATTTCAAAAGATGGAATGACAATTTAGTTCTTTTATTAAACTTTAAGTTACAATTAAGATTATTTAATTGTTTCACACTAAATTTGCATTTAATTACTTCTACTCCATGCCTATATATATAGCCAACTATATTTCCCATTTTTTCATCATTCCACTTTATTATCTCAACACAAAACCTTTGAGAACACTTCAAAATGCCCGATGATTCATGGACCGAGGTTGAAGACATTGCCGTTGCAATGTCCTACGTTGAAACGAGACACCTATGCCGGCATGCGACTATGGATGCCGCCTTTTGGGTCAGCGTGTTCCACATGTTTTGTAGACATGTTGGTGAAACGGAACGAGATGTGAACGAGGTGGAGACCCGTTCAGCTTACCTAAGGTGCAAGTGTTCCATGTTCAATGGAAGGGTTAAGGCAGTGTCCAAGGCCGAGAAGAAGGTAACTGAACAAGAAGTGATCGAGGAAGCACTGCTAGACTACCTCTTGACGTATAAGGAAGACTTCGACCGGGTCTCTGTTTGGGAGATTATGAAGATTTACTTGTAAATCTTCATATAGTTCGTCAATTATGTCTAAGTTCACCCGTTTGTTAACCGATTTTGGTTTTATGTACTAGTTTGGTTAACAAGTTTTTTTTTTAATATTTAATATTTGTATGAAACGCACCCTTTTGGTTATATTAATATCTATTATGTTATTTACATGTCTTAGGATCCTGTAAAAAGGATATGTTTCGTGAGAAGTGTGAGAAGACATAAAAATTCATATGTAGACATCATGTTTTGGACTTACACATAATGTTTTGCGTTGTTTTGACAAGAAAAACACTAAACATAATAATTTAAGACACAACGCAATGAATTCTAGGCTTAAAACTTAAAACACCATGTCAAGAACATTAAGTAGTGTGTTTTAAGTGTTAAATAGTGTCTTTTAAATTTCACGTCCATAATATGTTTCATTGTGTTTTAAATTGTTATGTTTGGTGTTTTTCTTGCCATAACAACAAAAAACATCATGCCTACGTTCAAAACATGATGCCTACATGCCAATTTCTATGCCTTCTCACACTTCTCACGAAAAGAGTCCTTTTTACAGGAACCTCACCCTTATTTACATAATTCTGTTAATTTTTAAGCATGAGAATAGTGCATTAAAATGGCCCGAAAAACCTGTTGCTGCACACCCTTCTCATTAAAATGGGCCGGCCCAATGGCGTTTTTAAAATGGGTACGTGTGCCTACTAATGGGCCAGACGCCCAACAACTTGTTGATATTCAAAATGAGCTCTGTGGACAAAAGGTAATAGCTGTACTAATGGAATGATATATTTTGCCTACTAATGGGCCAGACGCCCAACAATTGGTTTTATGTACTACTAATGGGCCAGACACCCAACAACAGATATATTTTATTGACTCAAAATGAGCCCTTTGTCCACTTGAAGAATTAAAGGTTTTTTTGTGAAAGTGATTTCAAAACAAGACAAAATGAATTTTCTTTGACTTCACAATATATTTTGTTGACTTTACAATTGGTTTTTCGCCAAAAACACAGTGTCTAAATAGTGATTTCAAAACAAGAGAAAAGGAATTTTCAGTGGAAATACTATGAAAACGTGTACCGGAATTGGACCATTGAATTGGGCCCCAAATCTGAATCAGAATTGGGCCGAATCAGAATTGGGCCAAATCAGAATTGGGGCGAATCAGAATTGGGCCGGCCCAACCTGTAATACAAAAAAGTAATTAAAGTTAAGAAAAATATGAAAATGTATTTAATTTAAAAAGTAAGAAAATAATTATTGTTATAATAGTAAAATAATAAAATTATTTAAAAAACTATATTGAAGCATAGTATAATATATGTATAATAATTAAATACTATTCATTAAGTTTTGTTTTTAATATATGTATATTTTTTTACCTGCACCCCTTTCTCAACTGGGTTAGCCCACTATTAATGGGTCAGCTGCATGGGCTAGCTAGGGCCCGTCTAGATGGGTTGCAAATTGTTTGGCCTGTACACTTTTTTAATGTTTGTAATGCAAATGAGACCAAAATATTGTAATGTTAAATGGGCCACAAACCATAAACAAACCATTAAAAACACATTGTCTCAATAGTTAAAGCATAACCAGATTAGGCCGGCCCAATGTCATTTTTTGAAATGGAACAATTTTAATTATGTGGAAATACTATGGGCCGAATCAGAATTGGGCCACAAATCTGAATCAGAATTGGGGCGAATCAGAAATGGGCCGGCCCAATGCAAATGTTCAATGTCATAATACCTTGTTTACGGATCTACAACTTTTTCATCAACTTGTTCATCCACATCATTTTCAAATGACTGGCAACTACTGACGAGATCAAAGTTTTCCGGTAACAGACTATTGTAGAACATGATAGCCAACCTTTGTCTCATTTGGTAAGCTGCCTTAGCGGTGTTTTCTTCTCGATATACGGGTTGCTTGTTGATCAACATTTCCATGAAAATGCAAACCCATACACCACAATCTCCTAAACTCCCTGATTGTTGAGGTACTTACCTGGGGTAAACGACTTTGAACGACAACGACATCTTTAATGGCTCATCGGCTGAATAGTATCCGTTGATGCGTAGCCATATGTCAAAGGCAAAATTGATGTGGTAAATGACTTCCGTTCTGTCTTTCACCATGGTTTCACTTTCCAATAAACTACACACGTAGGCATATGAAAATTGTAAGAAAGTGATTCAATAGACTAACGTGGCATATATACGATATGACGAACCTGTCGTAAATTGTAAGAGTCCGATTGCGAAGGTGGAACACCACCAAAAGCCAATGCACATTTTTAATATTCAACGGAACATAAACCTATCCATGCATAAAAAAGTTGCTAGTAATTTTTAAATGAAATATATATAAACATTTCGTCATTCAAACATAACTTACCTCGTCAACTTCGGAAATTTGTGGAATAGGAATCAAGGACCCATTGAAATAGCCCTCCATCCTCCGGTGTGCATCACACTCAATTATGGTCAATTGAAAATAGGGTGGTAGAATGCTCCAACGATCGCTTTGGTTCCTCTGCTCGTACATCTTAATCATCCAACCATATAAATGCTGTTTTGACAAATTTTTAAAATAACAGTTTTGAAAATATAAATAATTTGGAAGCATGAATATTTATAATTTTCTTACATCATCACTTAACCAACCGGACCCGTCGTCACCTAGCAACGAGGACCAAAATTGTGGACCAACTTCACCAGCCATCGTTTTTCCAAGCTTCCGCGTCCTTGAATCCATCTTGCTTACCAGTGAACTTTCGATGATATACCAATCTCGGATCTTTTGTATCTGTTTATCCATACACGTACTATCTTCTTTGTTCTTGTTTCTCTTTGACACATTCTTGAACAAAACAAAAGGTGATAGCATAGACGGACCCGACTTTACTAACCTCTCTGATCACCGTAATGCTGGTGTCGGGGCATCATCGACTAACTGTTTTGTATTATTAGATACAAGATCGTCACACGGTTGCAAGTTGTCTGTTGCCACATGATAATCTCCAACATCATTGAAGTTGACAAACGAGTCTACTTCCGGCTACAATCATAAGTTTAAGTGATAACGAACATTAGTAGATGTTATTTTTGATGTAATTGAATTGCCTAAATCCTGGCAATACAACATTACCTTTCTGACTGGATGAACGCTACCATGATCAAGACTTAGACACATTAGCTGCATAACAAATAGACATATTAAATTATAACATCACTATTACATAAAACACATTTATTTAATTTCACCCTCACCTTTGCCTCAATTAACAGAGTTAGCTTCTCATTGTTCTCGTCCAATATTGATTTAAATTTTTCCATAAGAGACGATTCTAATTCATCCATATTTGAAACATTTCCTCCATCATGAATTGCAGACCTTCTTTTCCTTGCTTATTGGGTGCCCATGGGGGACAACGCTGCATAACCTTCAAACCCGTCAGCAACCCCATCATTGGGTTTAAAACCACTGGTGTGCATCGTATCATCATTGGGCTGCATGTTACGGGATACCTCGCTTGCTATACGAATACTTTCTAAAAATTGCAAACTAGATATGTACCACTCAGTCTGCATCTCCTGACTAGTGGGCAATATGGTTTGAATCGGACGGTAATGTTCATTCTAAGAATTGAATAATGAAAAGTTTTATCAATCAATTTTGTAACACCCGTCTCGTTTATATAAGAATTCAATATAAAATACACATTTTTAAGACCAAAATACTTCATTTAATAATTTCAACCAAACGGAGATTTGCATAATGTTATCATTCTAGTTAACTACTAACTAGTTTAAACGTCTCAAAAACAAATATTTAAGTATCTACAATGTGAACTTTGTCTATAACAAGGTTAATAAATCGCGGAAGCTTCAAAGGGTTGTGTTCGGTTCTTCAAAGCATGCTAGATCGCCATCCGTTAAAGATTCCAACATCACCTAATGTCAAAACCACGTCAAATGTTAGTTTTGACAATGTTAAAACACGTATAAACGAAATCTGGTATAAAAAATATAAAAAAAATAAATAAATACAATTTCAGATCTGGGTCTCTCGCTCCCGCGAGGGACTCCTAGATCTTTTACGCGGGCCGCGAGAAGGCCGCTGCGTGTCGCGACGGAATTCAAGTCTCCCTCCGCGTGGCGCGGGGGAGTGCATTTTCCAGCAGGTCCAGTTTCTGGACCTGCATATCAGCCAGCTCCGAATTTTCTAAAAATCCCAACTTTAAACTAGCATAAGTTTTTACTCGGTTGTCCGTTTTAGGTGATTCTTTTTCCTACGCGTCCGTAATTAAATTACCAATGCATCTATCAAGATTATTATATCAAAAATTAGATGTACGGGCTGAAAGTCTATAAATGCCTTATGTATTTATTTGACCCGTTTAGTTTTTCGTTAACTTAACCACTAACAAAATTTTATGTCCGCAAGACGTATTTACCCAACATCCGGGGCTTATGATCACCGGCGTTTCATTAACAAATCTATGGTTTCACGCTCTTGTAATCCGTCATTGCCAAATGCTATTCTAAACACACTTTTCCTACTTACTAAACAATTATTCGACCCGTTTGGCTCATTTATGGAATCCCCAATTTCTAATGACTACCAAATGCTTTCTAATCTAATTTTAACTCATTAAATCATGTAGTGAACATTGTCACTTCAACTAATACCAATCTTTATTCTAAAACACAACTTTGAACGAATACAATATCTAATTTGCATAATGTAACGAAACAAGTTACATACTTGCATGATTCATCAACATTGGTATCTAACCATAATTACCCATTCCCGGGCTTGTCAACCTTAGCGTATCACGTCCGTTCCATGGTTTACGCTTTTATAACTCAATTTTTAATGAGTGACGTTTTAGTTACTTCAACACTACAAATTCAACCATTGTTCGACCCGTTTGGTTGTTTAATGGAAACCACCATTTTACAACACACCAAACTTATTCTAACCAATATTTTAATCCGTTTCTTTATCTAGTGAATTACATCACTCTATTTTTATTCCAACGTGACTAATTACACAATATTATCAACCAACGTATCTAATTAGCTACTTTGACTCATTTGGTTTGTCGAGTGAACTTCGTCACTTCTATGACATACCAAACTCGCATTTGACACTACTATCTCATTAATATTTCTAAGACTTTTGTTTATGCACAATGTAACGAAACCGAAAGTCACGTACCTTTCAAGTACCCCTTTCAAGCGCGCGTCACCACCGGCTTGTCCACTTGACGTTCCGGCTTCTTTTCCTATAGAGTTCAATCACAACCCGTTTAGAACTCTTTTGTTTACATAATACGCATGATTTTCCATAACTATACAAACACGCGTTTTAGCTTAAATTTCCAGTTTTAATCCTCTTTTAGGCATTTTCACAAACACCTTAAGGGCATAATTCTTCACAATTTATAATGAAGTTCAACACTTGTTATTTAGCCAAGAAAAATATCAATTTAGGCTAATTCACATCAATTTTCATATTACTCAATCTAAACTTGTTTCATAGAACCCAATTTATACTAAGATAACATTATAATCCTAATGTTCATCATACTTCTACAAACCCATCTATCACTTGCAGTGGTGATTATGGATTTCACAAGAATTAGGCAAAATTTCAACAAGTAATTGACTAGGGTTTATCCCTAGACACTATTTCATTCAAAACAACTAACATGCAACATCAAATCCTGAATTCCATGGATTCACTCAGAAATTTGGGTGAAGGTTTTGCATAGAAATTACATACCTTGTGATCCCTTTTCAGAGGAGATCACTATTTCGTGCTTGAGAATCGATTTGGAACTGATTTGAAGACCCAATTTGATCAATTTAGCACAAGTTAGGGTTTGGTGGGGGAGCTCTTGTTCGCCCCTGTTGTTTGATCGACCAGACACACCTTTCTGTGTGTTTGGTGTGTGTTATTTTGTTTTAATTCAATTAAGTTTCAAGTCCTACACATAAGCCCCTCAACTTTCATTTAGTTTATGATTTAGGCTTTTTAATTCATTCATGTGTTACTACAAGACTCCTAACTAACTGGGTTATTTATTTCCCAGTTAGCTTATTCTAGTTTATTCAATACTTTATAAAATTTTGGGGTGTTACAAGTCCACCCCCCTTACAAAGGTTTCGTCCCCGAAACCAAAGTACGTACCAAACAATGTAGGGTAAAGCCGTTTCATCTCCTCTTCGGCTTCCCATGCGGTATCCGAACCCCCTTTTTGGTGTCCCCGTTTAATCTTTACTTGATTAATCACTCTGTTCCTCAAGTTTTTTTAGTTTACGATCTAAAATCGCAAACCAGCTTCATCGCGTAATTAAGACTATTATCCACTTCGATATCATCGTAGTGAATATAAGCTGTTTCGTCGGCAAAACATTTCCGGAGACGTGATACGTGGAACGTGCTATGTATCCCACTCAATCTCTCGGTCATTTTGAGACGGTATGCTATCTTACCAATCCTTTCGAAAATTCTAAATGGCTCAATAAACCTTGGGCTTAACATTACTTGACTGTAAATTACTTTGCCGTCTAGACTAATTAGTCACCGTTTTACCTCTTACCTCGACTTTCGAGTGTACTGTTTTGCAGTCACTAGCCCTTTGCGTGCTTATAATTTCATATCTAGTCATTCACGCTACAATGTGATTGTATTCTATGTTACTTTTTGTGTCCGTGATCATATCACGTCATGCTTAGTTTTACATCGGCTTTTCATTATTAAGAATCGTTGCTTCGAATGCATTGCCTTACATCTTTCGGCGTTAAGACCTATATTCTTTAGCATTAACCATTTTCTAATTTCTATCATAGTATTTATATGTGTTAAAACATCGTTTCTTACTAAACCAAATTTTTTTTGTTTAATGTTTTTCTCTTAAACACATGCCAATCAATCATATCAAAATTTGACGACAAGAATTATTCTTCTCCGTTATCATTTTACGTGGAAAATCATAACTGGTTCTCACGCTTCTATATTGTCGACCCGTAGGTTCCTTTACTTAGCCCCATAGACCATTTTATTAGATCTTCGCCTTTTTTTAAGGTGATACCCTATTTTTTGTTTCTTTGTATTTGTGACCCGAGGGTCATTTTGGTCCTGTAGACCTTTATATTGCTTATAACCCGGAAGGGTCTAGCGATCTCGTAGATCATCTTCTACTCATGTCTTTATTTAATTATATATATATATATATATATACACACACATACATATGGCGTCTAGGTACCCCTTTTTGTGTTTAGAATAATTTGTTTTCGCTTTTAAAACTCGTTTGACTTTGACCGTAGTCTAAGGCTATACTTATTTTCTTTCGGATTATCTTTCCGACTCTATGACTTCTTACGTCGTTTTCACGTCGGTTTATCCCACTCATTCCGTTATTTGGTTTATGCCCCTACTTCCTTTTAACCCGTTACCCGGGTTCTTAATCTTAATGTTTTTAACACTTCGGTTTCATTGGTTTGCATTTTCCTTTCCATAATCTTTTACGACCTATCACATAGATTCACTAATATTTCGCACTTTCACTATTCGGTTTGCGCTTACTTGGAATATCAAGTACTATACTTTATTTCAGCCCGTCCAACATTGGAATAGTTGAACATAACTATCGAAATTTCTGTTTTGCAGAATTTCATCGTCTTTTAGTCATAACTCTTAATTTGAGTCTTTTGACTTTTAATCTGCGTCAGCGTCTCTTTTATCAATGTCCCGAAGGTTCATTTCTTAGGCCTTGTTTGGTAAAACCATTGCTATCGTTATATGGCTCTTGGGGTTTACCCGTTTTCGTTCTAACGCTTCTAATATGTTTATTTTACTAATCTTTTATTCAACCACACTTATTAATATGATCATCGTTCTTCCTCATAAGGGTTTTATTAATAACATGCTACTTGGGTATCTACCCATATCCGAGTTTTTAAATCCATATTTATCGATATTTCGTTATCTATAGCTGCGAATAATACGTATTATCCATTTAGCTTCTCTCTCGAGGATATTCCTATGCAAATATTAATCTCTAAATTTTTTTAACCTTAATCCATTGTTACAATAACAAAATTAATTCATTTCATGCTATTGTTTCATATCGTTGTATGGCATTTATCCACATCGTTTGTGTCGTAAACGATGTTTCTACACGTTTCATTTGGTTTGGCTTAGTCTATAACTATGCCCTTGTCATCTATTACTATTGCAAATTTCCGGGTTCGGCCGTTATTACACTTCTCCCTATTATGACGCTTATCTTTCATTACGTTCTCGGGTTCGAGTGTGCGCGCACCCCTTCCCATGGCAATATTTATCATGATTACTTTTGCCTCGATTTTCACATGATCACTTCTGTTTATGCTTATATACATATATCTATATGTATATTTCTTTTACAAAGTTTACTCATCTCACTACTCATATACGCCCATATACAACTATTATTCGAACTCGTATCGAAATAATCTTTGTGCTATACTTTAATTTACAAGAAACATACCTGAAATGATGTCAGGTTCAGCTTTAGCCTCTGCGGCTGTCATGTGGGAAGACCTTGCCTTCTCTTTTGGGGTATCAAGGTTTGATTTCTTTACGGGTCTTGGGTCAACATCCGACTCACTCCCGTCATCTTTTTCTTGTGAGAGACTATCTTTTAATTCAGTTATCATATCCTCTACTGCTAGCAAAATTGTGGTTTGTAGTCTCTCGGCGAACTGCGGTAGACTGGCTTCTATTGCCTTTCCGACTTCCTCAGAAATTTTAGCTTCCATCTCTTCAGTTAATTGAGATGCTCATTCGCCCCCGGTTACACCGGACATTTCTTTCATCTGTTCGGTGACTTTCGGCACCGTATCATCATTGCCTTTATTAGTCATCTTGAGTCTGAAATGTTTATGCTAATTATTAAACATTTCCTTTTTATAACATATGCATCATTCGCTTTGGTTTAGCCAAGTTCACCACTTGCTTAAACCATTCATGTTTAGTGCACCTTCCGGGTTTGAGTGTGTTAACACGCTCTTCCCGTACACATCAAATCAAATTCCTTTTTCTAATATTCTAATAAAATTTACTAAATGACTAATTCTTACTGGATGATTGATCAAGCTTGAACCGAACACGCTTTGTTGACAACCTTGAGCTCTGATTACCAACTTGTAACACCCGTCTCGTTTATATAAGAATTCAATATAAAATACACATTTTTAAGACCAAAATACTTCATTTAATAATTTCAACCAAACGGAGATTTGCATAATGTTATCATTCTAGTTAACTACTAACTAGTTTAAACGTCTCAAAAACAAATATTTAAGTATCTACAATGTGAACTTTGTCTATAACAAGGTTAATAAATCGCGGAAGCTTCAAAAGGTTGTGTTCGGTTCTTCAAAGCATGCTTGATCGCCATCCGTTAAAGATTCCAACATCACCTAATGTCAAAACCACGTCAAATGTTAGTTTTGACAATGTTAAAACACGTATAAACGAAATCTGGTATCAAAAATATAAAAAAATAAATAAATAAAATTTCAGATCTGGGTCTCTCGCGCCCGCGAGAGACTCCTTGATCTTTTACGCGGGCCGAGAGAAGGCCCCGCGTGTCGCGACGGAATTCAAGTCTCCCTCCGCGTAGCGCGGGGGAGTGCATTTTCCAGCAGGTCCAGTTTCTGGACCTGCATATCAGCCAGCTCCGAATTTTCTAAAAATCCCAACTTTAAACTAGCATAAGTTTTTACTCGGTTGTCCGTTTTAGGTGATTCTTTTTCCTACGCGTCCGTAATTAAATTACCAATGCATCTATCAAGATTATTATATCAAAAAATAGATGTACGGGCTGAAAGTCTATAAATGCCTTATGTATTTATTTGACCCATTTAGCTTTTTCATTAACTTAACCACTAACAAAATTTTATGTCCGCAAGACGTATTTACCCAACATCCGGGGCTTATGATCACCGGCGTTTCATTACCAAATCTATGGTTTCACGCTCTTGTAATCCGTCATTGCCAAATGCTATTCTAAACACACTTTTCCTACTTACTAAACAATTATTCGACCCGTTTGGCTCATTTATGGAATCCCCAATTTCTAATGACTACCAAACGCTTTCTAATCTAATTTTAACTCATTAAATCAAGTAGTGAACATTGTCACTTCAACTAATACCAATCTTTATTCTAAAACACAACTTTGAACTAATACAATATCTAATTTGCATAATGTAACGAAACAAATTACATACTTGCATGATTCATCAACATTGGTTTCTAACCATAATTACCCATTCCCGGGCTTGTTAACCTTAGCGTATCACGTCCATTCCATGGTTTACGCTTTTATAACTCAATTTTTAATGAGTGACGTTTTAGTTACTTCAACACTACAAATTCAACCATTGTTCGACCCGTTTGGTTGTTTAAAGGAAACCACCATTTTACAACACACCAAACTTATTCTAACCAATATTTTAATCCGTTTCTTTATCTAGTGAATTACATCACTCTATTTTTATTCCAACGTGACTAATTACACAATATTATCAACCAACGTATCAAATTAGCTACTTTGACTCATTTGGTTTGTCGAGTGAACTTCGTCACTTCTATGACATACCAAACTCGCATTTGACACTACTATCTCATTAATATTTCTAAGACTTTTGTTTATGCACAATGTAACGAAACTGAAATTCACGTACCTTTCAAGCACCCCTTTCAAGCGCGCGTCACCACCGGTTTGTCCACTTGACGTTCCGGTTTCTTTACCTATAGAGTTCAATCACAACCCGTTTAGAACTCTTTTGTTTACATAATACGCATAATTTTCCATAACTATACAAACACGCGTTTTAGCTCAAATTTCCAGTTTTAATCCTCTTTTAGGCATTTTCACAAACACCTTAAGGGCATAATTCTTCACAATTTATAATGAAGTTCAACACTTGTTATTTAGCCAAGATAAATATCAATTTAGGCTAATTCACATCAATTTTCATATTACTCAATCTAAACTTGTTTCATAGAACCCAATTTATACTAAGATAACATCATAATCCTAATGTTCATCATACTTCTACAAACCCATCTATCATTTTCAATGGTGATTATGGATTTCACAAGAATTAGGCAAAATTTCAACAAGTAATTGACTAGGGTTTATCCCTAGACACTATTTCATTCAAAACAACTAACATGCAACATCAAATCCTGAATTCCATGGATTCACTCAGAAATTTGGGTGAAGATTTTGCATAGAAATTACATACCTTATGATCCCTTTTCAGAGGAGATCACTATTTCGTGCTTGAGAATCGATTTGGAACTGATTTGAAGCCCTAATTTGATCAATTTAGCACAAGTTAGGGTTTGGTGGGGGAGCTCTTGTTCGCCCCTGTTGTTTGATTGACCAGACACACCTTTGTGTGTGTTTGGTGTGTGTTATTTTGTTTTAATTCAATTAAGTTTCAAGTCCTACACATAAGCCCCTCAACTTTCATTTAGTTTATGATTTAGGCTTTTTAATTCATTCATGTGTTACTACAAGACTCCTAACTAACTGGGTTATTTATTTCCCAGTTAGCTTATTCTAGTTTATTCAATACTTTATAAAATTTCGGGGTGTTACAAATTTATTCTAATCTTACTATATAACTGAGAATAAAATAACAAAGTGCAGCAATTACCTTTTGTGCCGATTCAAAAATGCGTTCAACGGTAGCAGTTGTAACCCTTTTTCCAGGCCCCTAACCCAAAAATCTTGGAATTGCGTCGCCTTTAAAAAATGAAACCATCTCCTTAAATTCTGGAAAGACTTCATAAATCCACATCTACACATATACATAAATTTATTTTAAGTAAGGCATTGCAATGTATTGTATCAGATTAAATCAAAATTTGTACCTTGAACGGCCAAACGCAACCAGGCAACGAGAACCCAGCGGTACCCTGTTGGTGTCGACGACTCAAATCATATACATGCACATACGTGCTCTGCCAAAGATAGCTACCCCATGGAAAGTTGTTCCATGATTCTAAATCGTCAACCAAATTCACAACCATTTTGTCAGTGGATTCGAACCGTTGGGTACCTTTAAAACCTAACTCTAGTAACATCAACACACAGATACGAAGACAATCGTCTTCACTGAGTTGTGACCAGTTCGAATCAAATGCATCTTCTACATGACGTAACTTCATCGCGTGTCCCCGGGAAAATTCTTGATTTGAACGAACTAGGTGATCAATTAGACATCGTATTTGTAAACGGTCCAAATCTAAACCCGGTGATAAGACAAAACTGGATGGGATTAAAATGAATAAAATCATTCCCAAACACATAAGTTATTCCATTGCTAGGATTATCTGTGGGAACCTGATGTCGTGCAACACAAAGCAAAAGTGGGATTTCACAAATGATAGACTCAAGATCCAAATAGTGACCAAAGACCGTCTGCCTTAGCCTATGTTCTAAATTACCTGTCATTTTCTTCTTGATTTTATCTAGAACCGTCCAAGCTGCTCTAACTCTAATTCTAGGAGCCTTAGCCTACATCAGTGGGATAATGAATGGTAAACACTACAACAAAAACTATAAAAACCAATAACACTACCATAAAGAATTAAGATTAAAGAAATACCAGTTTAGTGGTAACCGGAAGAGTGTTGTCCAGCATTGCAACCGTATCTTCTACCGTGAATTCAATGTTAAAGTTTGGGATTGAGTCATCCACCCAATAATTCTGATTCATTGTGCGTGTTTCCGTTACAAAAACGGGTCGGATCGGGTCGGAGAGTAACTGAATCCTTAACAAAATCGAATCGGGTCGGATCGTGTGGTTTAGTGAGGAAATATGGGTCGGAGCTCCGGTAAAGGTGGTCCCTGTTACCCGCTTCGGAAGCGTCGGAGAGAACAGTGCAACCACCACATGTGGTGGTCCCGGCAATGAAAGCGTCTATAGACCCCTCGTTTAATGTGTAGCTGCATCGGATGCCTCATCATAACTTTAATGTCCATTAATAATATAATAGTCAAGGCCCGTTTTCCTAGGCGTCTTAGACGCATGGGATGCGTCGGAAACAGGGACCACCTCTTTTCCCATCTCTTTAAATTCGGTTTTTTATTTTTAATGTAATTTTTTTTATATAAGTAACTTTTAATGTAATTTTTTTTATATAAGTAACTTTTAATGTAATATTTTTTTATATAAGTAACTTTTAATTTTTTTAATTTTTAATGTAATCATTTATTTTTAAATCACATCACATTTTTCTAGGACTCATAGACGCATGGGATGTGTCGGGAACGTCCCATCTCATTTAACTTGTTTTTTTTTAATGTAATTTTTTTTATATAAGTAACTTTTTTTACAAGTGAAAAACACATAAAAAATCGGTGGTTCCCTAAATTTAATAAAAAAGCATGTCTGAACGGCGGGGAAAAGACTTAGCTGGTGAAGAATACTGCTCTCAACCGGCTAAAGAATCCTCAAGTTGGATCCTTAATCGATGGAGGAAGCCGGTGAATGCAACCGGTGCTTGAACATCATCCAACCCCCCAAAAATGGGAGAAGAAGACTGTCTACATAATAGACATAGCCTACATCAGCACAACTGCGGTAGATGAGCGATACCAGACGATGAAACAGAAAATTGGTCGAAAGATGTGCTCGAATTCTACAACAGAGGCGACGCACCGTTCTGTTATTCAGCTGTTTTTAATAGATCAGTACAGCTTGACAAAAACTTTTGGGGAACTTTATTGAGATTTCGTTTCAACGGCTATCTCAACGACACAGTAAATTATATCAACAATTTTGCGTAAAATATAATTTGTTAAAATATGTTACTAACACTACAATTTTTACAGCATATCGAAGCGTGGGTTGGAAGACTGATGAATTGGAGAAGTAGAAAGCTTCAAAAAGACCCCTTGTTAAATCTACGTTGGACAATACTACCACCAAAGTTTTATGAGTGTTTATTGGAATCGGTTCCCAAAAACGCGGCTACTTACTGTAACGGTAAATTAAGCCCGTTTCCTTCCTTTTTTGAAATTGATTATGTTTTTTTCCCGATCTCGCTAGAAAATAAGGAGTGGCTAATGCTACGTCTTGAGCTGGCAACCCAACAGCTGGTAATGTTCCCGGGTCAAGACATCTGTGCAGGCGAAAAATACAGACAGGTTGTCATCCCTAGGCTGACAAAAATATGCGTATACTTAGGAGCAGTATTAGTTAATTTGCGCTATTGGAAAAAGACTGGAAAACCAGAAAAAAATCATTTCATTCGAAATGAATGATGACTATGTCGTGTCAAACTGCTCCTTGACTGGAAACGAAGCTGTGTATCTATGTATGCTGATGGGGCATCTCGTTACAGATAAACCGATAAATCTCACCGGTGACATCAATCAAAAAATGAAGTCATATAGAAGGTTCATGGCAGATAATTTGTATTTCTGGCGTTGTTTACCACGTCCTAACGTAGTTTAATATGAAATTTTTAATTTACCTTCATGATCGTTTTACTTTGTGTTCTTTATGTAATAATTCCTTTATAATTTAATTAATAATATAAAAATAACAAAATCACTAAATATAATTTAATTAATACTATAAAAATAACAAAATCACTAAATATAATTTAATTACTAAATTTTATATAATATTTATTTTTCATTTCTCTTTTATAACAAATCACCTAAAATATGAATTTCTTTAATAACATATTAACATTTGAGACTTAACATTTTACTGTTAAAAAATTAGAAAATAGAGGCATGTTTTTTTTAACATTCGGATTCATATATTTATGTGTATTCATAACAAATTACTGAATTATATATAAAATTTGTTTTTAATTCACCTAAAATTTGGACTACTTTTTGATAACATATTAACATACATTTTACCATTAAATATGTAGTACCACTCATTACAAAATTTAATTTAGACATAATATTGATAACTATTTCTCTAATTATTAACCAAGCCTAACGCTGGTCACTTTTCTTGGGCTCCCCACAATCCATGTAGTTTGACTGACTACCACCAACTCGCAAACAGGAAAACTGGAGTTCTGCCATGACACAATCGTAAGCAAAGTTTGCTTCTTCATCGGTGATACCGTCCCACTCATCATCAGTATTCAGAGGCGGCGTGTTGAATAAATTAGGATTTAAACGGGGTGGAGGCGGTGCACGGCAACCTAGTGGCATTGCACGACAGCCTGGTGGCGGTGTACAGTGGGCTGGTGGCGGTGCACGGCAGCCTGGTGGCGGTGTACAGTAGAATGGTGGCGGTGCACGGCAGCCTGGTCGCGGTGCACAGTAGGCTGGTGGCGATGAACGGTAGCATCGTGGTGGGTTGCAATCACCCGATGGTTCAAATTCACCACCACTCATCTGTTCTAATTATTTGTTTAGTGGTATACTAGTTACCAAATTTTAAATATATAGATGGAGATATGGATAGAATTGTCAAATTTATCACTAATACAAAAAAATAAATAACATTCAACTTTTTATTTACTTTAAATACAACAATTTAAGCTAATAAAAAATCAAACTAAAATAAACCAAAAAAAAAAAAAAAAATTACAGACTAAAAAAGATATTTTTTAAGCGATAACACGAAGTGATCAAATTCCTCCACAAAGCTCGGTCTCCAGTTCCTCCTTGTTTTTGAACAATTTGGCGGCCTAGGAGGAGCGGTAGAGGACGTGGACGGGGAAATCCGATAACACGAAGTGATCCAACGTTCCCTTTGTAGTTGAGTTCTTCGAATTTCTTCGTTAAACCACCTACCATAAATGGGAAGACAGATCACTTCCGTCACTCGGGGCAGGTCCCGTCACCCATAAACACTAGGACTTCTAAAGCTCAGGAAAACGTCATCTTCAACACTGTTAAACAACTTCATTTTTATTTGCAGAGTATCAAAAGGAGGATACATTGACATAAGCATTCTATAAAAATTGGTTTGGAGAGAACATGTTCAAAATAACTGATTTTCGTCATTATATATAGTAGAAGGGTTTGAATTAACAAAAAAAAAAAAACTTAATGAATATGTGAAATATAAAAAAAATAAAAAATAAGAAAAGCATGGAAACCGATGCCCCTGATGCGCCTTACAGCTCCTCCAAAGGAGCCACTCAACGAGCCACAGCCAAGCCAACCAGCTGGTCCGGATGCAGCTTAGCCGGACGCATCCGCCTACTTTTTGGCTCGGATGCGCTGACAGGTGAAGTATTAGGTCACTTTTGCCACGTGTCAACTCACCATTGGTGGACGCATCAAATGTGGGATGCCCTGCTCCAAGGAGGCATCAAATGGCCATTTTCGTAAGTCAAAGAAATTCTTGGCTATTTTGGTAATTTTCTCTTATTATTAACTAAATAAAATAAATGATGGCATGTCAACATAGTTTGACTTGAGCTATTTCCAGTGGAGGAGCTTGAATGAAAAATTGGCAGGGGCTAGACTCTCAAAATCTAAATCGATTGGGGGACGGGCTCTTAAAAATCCAATATTTCACACTATAATTTTATTTTTTTGGATTTTTTCGGTAAAATTTGCACTACGAGCAAAAAATCGGTGAGGGCCAGAGCAAAAAATCGATGGGGGCAAGGGCATCCCCAAGCCCCAATAAAGCTCCGCCCTTGTCTATTTCTACATGTGATCCAACTCATATGTTTGGTCATGACTTATCATTCAAGTTTGTTACGCATTCGAAGTAAAAAAACACTTGTATGAAAGACCTATTTCTTTTAGTTGGTAGATTAGTTAAAACTACAACGATGATGAAGAGAGCAATCGATGTCAACATTCTCACAGCTTATAGCTCTTATTTACTTGTCAACTCATGATTATATTTTGATGAAATACAAGCAATTTCTATAACAAGTTCATGTAAAAAGATATAATTTACGTCACTGTTTGATCTTTGATGATTGTATTCGTGACTTATTTGCAATAAACTTATAAATTCGAGACTCATCACTTCAATGATTAAATAAAAAATATCCGGTCATTTATGATGCTTGACCTTAAGTTTTTTTCTGGAAAAAGTAAACCATTTTTAATATATTCATCTTACTCATTAGTTATGTCACGATTTAATGGATTTTTCAGAGGTATTATAACAGTTAGCGTTTGTAGTCCAACGGTTAGGATAATTGCCTTCCAAGCAATAGACCCGGGTTCGACTCCCGGCAAACGCAAATAATTTATTTTTATTATAACACTGTTTGTAGCGATCTCAACTTCTATCAACCACCTTTAAACTTTGATAAAGAAACACTTCTCAACATTTTTTATTCCTTAAAGTTGACACGTTTACGCTCTTTTGGTTATCATTACAAAAATAACGTGTATATTGAAAAATCTTAAATACTTGGTATATAAGTTCAGTTCAAAATGCTTCAAAGTCCTGCTTAGGAGTTAGGAGTATACTACTACTAGAGGGCATGAGGCTTACCACCTCACATTTCTTGGGCTATCCTTCCTACAAAGTGAAAACATGTAGCCTTCCATAGTTCTATGATATTCTTATGTCGAAGTCTTGCACTACATGTAACAAAATAAAAACCGTTATAAGTTCTTAAAGAAAAATATGTAATAGCAACCATACAAAAATTATCCAAAGATGGTCATTATGATTAGACATTGAATTTTTATCAAGAGATATTAATCAATTACAATTGTTGTAATATGATTAAACGCCATCAAAACACACACACTCGACCTCCTGTGGGGCAATGTGTCACAACGTCACATGACACACGCGTTGCATATCACAACACTCTCTATCTCTTGCTGATGTAGGTTTGTTATTATCATTTACATTCAAAAGACGAGTGAGGTGTGTATAAGCAAAAGTCGTCGGCCAAAAATAGGCATTCTTAAAACCCCCCGTTTTTAGGCCATTCACTAAACAAAATAAAGGACTTTTTTGTCTCATAGTTCTATTTCCTTCTATCAACGGATAAGTTGATAGTTAAACTAGTTTAGAGGTTCATATCTTGTAGAATTTCTAACATGTTTTATTTAAGATTTAAGAGATAAAGATACTTGTGATTCTTAGTTTCTTACCAACCTTGGTATTCCTTGCATTGTGAAATGCCACGTTTATCGTGCAAAAATCACAAACACATCTAGCATTTATGCATTAAAGTCTCTGGCATTTGAATTTGACTTCTATGTTAAGCGATATTTGCCATTGGGCCTTTCCTATAATTGTGTATGCATTAGCCTTAACGTCTTGACGTATAGACATTTTTCAGGAAATGTATGTGTAATTTTAAAGTCTTGTCTATTTGCTCTTTTATATGTTTTTCTTTTTGAACATGCCAAACTTTTACTAAAACGAAACCCCAACTAACAAGAAAGTAGTCGGGAAAACAACCGAAACACAAAACAGGTGATACGACCTCGAACCACAAAATCTATTAAACTTCAACCCAAAAAAATCAAAGGAGTACTCACCACGTCATGCTAGTAGTAGTTCGCTACTATCATTATTGGTATCTTTGTATGGTGTTGTTTTATTTCTCTTAAAATTCTCTTAAATCACGATTTATGTTACATAGATTACTAACAGCAACCAATCTACCCCTGGATTATCGGGGTAAAAAATAAAAGATTATCGGGGTCAGAGGGTCTCACTGACAGCAGCCACTCTACCCCTGGATTAGAGAAAAGGGTTTGCCCCTACCTTGCGCTTCCCAAACTCTATCAATAACCTATATGAGTGAAAGTTTACATGTGGTTTGATGATGGAAAGCAAATTTACGATGTATATGTATATACGCTACTTGGATACTTAAGATAATTTTTCTCAAGAAGCATGCTTTATCTGTTCGACCGATTTTGATAAAAATTCTGGATCAAACCACTAACTACGGTTAAAAAAAGACAACCCAAACCGGATGACTTAGTTGGAAGCCAGTCCAGATCAAACCACTAACTATGGTTGATAAAGACAAACCAAACCAGCCAGACTTAGTTGGAAGCCAGACTAGCCTATTTTAACAGTTTTAAACCAACTTTTTTTTTAACATAGCTTTGCATTTATTTTAGAAACTTTTTAATGGTTACGAGCATAATACATATAAATAACCTCATATTTCTAGAATAAAATAAAACAAACAAATAAAAACACAAGCGTTAAATGAACCGTTCGGTTCACACGACCAGTTCCAAGTTTCAAAACGTAAACAGAACCAGCAAAACGTCAAAGACTAACCGTGAACTAAACCATCTAAACCGGCCGCCTTACTTAGGTTCAAACGATTAACTGGATTTCAACGATTTATCAACAATCCTAATTTTTTTTTTGAACGGCAAATTTTGGATCACTGACAAACCACTGGAGTATCATCGTGCCACCGGCGGAACCACCCGATCATATCCATCTCCACTAGACATAATGCCTATACACTAATTCAGAAAGAAACCCAATAAATATGGGAAAAACCTCTTTGTGGGAATCAAACCCAGTACCTATTAGTCTCAAAGCCTTATTCCACTCTCAAAATGTCACTACGCTATAAAACAAAAAACATCAACAATCCTATCTAAAGTCTAAACGAATAATGAGCTCTTAACAGGATGTATACAAAAATCAATGAAAAACAATAAAAAAACAAAAACTATAATCAGAAATCCAGAATATGATTTGATCAAACCCTAGGTAAGTATGCCTGAAATTAGTTATATACAATCACAACAGATTGTTTCACATCATCACACACACTCGTCAATCTAACTCTAACACAAACTATTACTCCGATTATCATCAAACTCATCAATACAATCATACCGAAACCCTAAATCACCACTACATTCATCTAATATCTCAAGTGCAAGCTCTAATTGATCATCCAAATACCTATCTAACAAACTCACCTTCTCCTTCGCTTTCACATCCTCCTGCTGACGTGTCTCCGGCGTCGGAACCCCCGGCGGCCGTTGCAAACCATCCGATTTCAACCGGCGACGACGGCAGAAGCAGAAACAGACCTCAGCGACGCAAATGAAAGGGGAAAACACGCATACGAGAGGGATGAGTAACGGCGAACACATCACAAGGATCAAGTAACGGAACCAGTGGCCGCTGAGCCATGATTTGAGAATTAGAGTCATCGCCGCCGTCGGATTGTGGAGTTCGTCGGCGGCGGTTGCATAGCCGTTATCGTTGACGATGAGTAAGGGGTTTTGACGATCGTTTTCTTCGTACTTTACTTGACGTTTAAATGAACCGAGAAAGACGAAACAATCGCGCATGTTAGATTAATTTGGGGGTGGTTGATTCAGGGTGTATTGTCTCAAAAGGGAAGCTATAAAGACACCCTTTGTATTTCAGGGTTTTAAAGGAGATGTACAACATTCTATACGCAATGTACAAGTTGTATTGCAGCGTTGCTTCTCTTTTGATTTTATTTTATTTATTATATTATATATGGTGTCGGAAAGAAAAAGGTGACATATACTCAATTAATGTTGAGATATTTCAAGAAATCAGAGTCATCAAATATAATAAGCGACTAATGTAAAGATAAGAATATTGGGTGTGGAGGGGTTTGGGTTGGAGACATTGCTTGACATGTGCCAGTGGTGTGTGGTCTACCAGTCCACATCTAAAAAAGTGGGGTGTGGAAGGAGCGTGACCAGACTGGCGTTGTGAAAGGGGCTAGCCAAACGGTCATCAACACCCAACCAACCATTGCTAGACACGTCACCTCAGGCCAACGCCTCTCGCCAAGTGGAGCACCCGGCGTTAAAGGGCCAACAACGCCCTTGGCCACGCCCACACCCATCGGTCTAAGAGTACAATGAATTATTATTACTTGAGAAGCCAATAAATTAATTATAAAAACTACTATTATTAAATTGATAAATAGACAATTTAATTTGGCTGATTCTAAACACACCCCCTCCCTCCTGATTATACCCCCTTGTGAGAGGAAAACTGCCGGTCCCACACGGGCCCCACCTGTAAGTATGTGAGAGAGGGGGGTGTAAAAAGTAATTAGGGGGTGTATAAAGTAGCACCCTTTAATTTATTTTCCTTGATTTTAATTTACTTAGAGGTGGAATGAAATTGATTATTTTATATTTGGATTATCAAATAATAGATAATGAGATATGTTCTTGGTTTAAAAAGCATGTCCGAGGCGTGCCTCAGGTGAAGTGTGTTGTGCTTACTGTGACACAAGGCGAGTGTAGAACATGAATCGTGTCTGGAACGTTCTTTTGTGAGGTGACAAAGCGAGCGCTTTAGATAACCGAAGCACAAATTTTATGGCCTGCTTAGTGATAGGAGGCGAGAACATGAATCGTGTGCCAGGAACGCTTTTCTTGTGAAACGATGAAGCGAGTACTTTAGATACATGAAGCACAAATTTTATGGCCTGCTTAATAAAAAAATTATAAGTCTTTATGGGGATTATACACATGCAGAGGAAGTAGCGACACAAAAGAGATGGAGAGGAATAGAGTGATGATTTTTAAGGTTTACACTTTATAAGCTTTATATCTTTTATTTTTTGTTTAACACATTTTCATGATTTATGTTATAGTTTTAATAAAATTTAACCCTAAACGTTTTCTAATTTGTTTATATTTCTTTTTTTTACGAAGTTTTATTTATTGTACCTATAGCTTGTGTATTATAGAGATTTTGTACTTCTAAGGTTGTAGATGTATGCTATTTAAATATTAAACCATATATAGAGTTCACCCGTGTCTAAATTTTGAGTAAACAATATTAGAAACATATATGGGAAATATATAAAAACATATATCTAGTAAATGAAGGTTGCTGTTCGAAAAAAAAAGAAAAAAAAAAATATATCTAGTAAATTGCGTCTTACGTATCAAAACGTTTCTCGCTTTTTAATACCAAGCATATGATTGTTATAATGTATTTCAATCAAATACAACATGTTAACACTTTTATCGACCTCTCATGTTAATTCATGGTTATTGAAAGAAATTGTTATCGAAACCAACTTCTATATAGAAGGCGAAAGAGAAGTAGAATAAGCATGCAAAAATGCTTAATGTTTTCATAATCGGTTTATTGGTGTTTTTGTACTAATTATAATATTTGAAAATGGAAAAACAAAATAATATTACATTGCTTGAACGGATGACATTTGATCATTTCTTTTAGGAAATACCGTAATTGACTTGTGTAAGGCAGGTCGTCTTTTGGATGCATTAATTGAGTCTGAATTATTGTTGATATAATGGAATATTGTTGTGTGGTCTTCTGTTGAGATTTGAATGCTTTGATGGATTTCATTTCAGCAGCTACTGATTGAAAAATTATATATTACATTAAAAATGTTGTTTGCGACTGTTATTTGAGTAAATCATGACCCTACAAAGTCTCAGTCTTTAAATCTAAGCTACTTAAACTTAAAAAAGAAATTGTTTGCTTCCGCCTTTTCAATTACGCAGATCCCTCCCCCTGTTTCCTCCCCCACATCACCACTCCTTCATCCCCGATTTCTATCCCCAAATGTGTCAAGCATTTTGATGCTGTCATTCAATCAATCGTCGTCCCCATCGCCATTTGCCACCACTTAATAACGAAATCACTTACTACGGCCTCCAAAGTGGCCAAACTTAATATTGCACCAGTTTCCCCTCAAATCCCAAAACATGAGTCCAAAAGAAATATGATATAGTAACAACAATATCGATTGAAAACGACTACTGAGATGGAACAACCGAAGAGTGTAGGAGGGGTGGCGATCGGCGAACTGAAGAGGCGTGATGGTTGGGACCGAACTATGACACTATATCATGAGACATCGTTTTCCTCTTTGAATCATCAAGAATCATCTGCTTTCATCTTTTGCTCTATTTATTGTTGGTGATCAGGCTTTCTTCAACTTAATCAAACAATAGATTTAACAAGAAAAAAGTATTTGATTAAAACTAAAGGTAGGTATATAAACCCTAAACTATGACTCCTATATATACTAAACAAACATTGATGCCTAAGAAACAACCTAGACTAGAATTTGAAAACCAAATAATAATAAAGTAAAACTACCATAAATCCTAAATTTTCCTACTAAAATAAATTAAACCGTTTAGCATCCTCCAATTTTTGAGTATTGACAAAATTAGTACCAACAATCACTCCATAATCTTGTTATTAATCTTGTCAAGTTCTTCCTAGGTCTTGGATACCAAGTAAGACCCGAAGTTCTTCCACCTTAATACTCGATCTCTTGTGTTCGGTTTGCATCAACACCTTTGCTGTAACCGAAAAACAACTCACCCTCTATTTTCTGACTCCTTTGAGATTACACCCATAACTTGTCCAAACACTTGAACCATCAACCACAAACAAAGCAACATATTTTCTCTTCCACCTTGATCAAACCTGTTACTTCACCACCTTTGAAGTCTGTTGTTGATCTGATACAACATTGCACTACACCTGGGTTTTCTCCTTTGATCAAACCTGTAAGCATTGCTCCTTGATTACTGCGATCTTTCTATTGTTGATCACAACCTTGATCACTAAAATCTGCTGTTCTCGTTGATCAATAAACCCTCTTGCACATACCTTGTTGACCGCAACAACTTTTTTTTTTCCTTCCCTTTAATTCCTCTTTACCCTTTTTGTCCACTAAAAAGTTTTGACCCTTTTGGATGGTTCCCACGTGTAGCACCCTTTTTCAGTTCTTAACTAATGTTGTTTTTCTTATCAAACAAAAGTCAAAACTTTGCCTTGCTTCTTTCTTTGTTCGATGCCACACCAGTAGAAACAACAAAATCCTCTTTTTCAAATGTTCTACTACTTTCTTTAAGGGTGAAGGGATTGGTTAAACAGGTGAAAGTGACAAACTTCAAAATCGACCAATCAGAGTGTGCCATGTCAATCAGTGTGAAGAGTTTAAACTTTGGCGAAAAGTGTTGGCAGTGGTTAAACAGTTGAAAGTGGTAAACTTTATATATATACACACACACATCAACACATACACACACACATCAATCATCATCATCTTACATTTCCCGATCGGTGTCCCTTCCCCGCTTGTTCAAGTTTGCCGAGCGGCAAAGGAGGCCGGCGGCGGTGTTGCCGCGCGGCAAACTCCTTTGCCGTCGAGTTCACCGCTCCACTCCCTTTACCCACACAATCGAATATTTAATTTAATGTTTTAGCCTTTTGACTTTTGCACCCAATAGTTATAGTTTGTTGTGATCCGATTTTTTGTGTACCACACTTCAGAATTAACTTAGCTCTATTTATATTCGATAGCCAATGACAAACCTCTCAAATTGGTAAACCGCTCTGATACCAATTGTTGGAATCCAGACCTTTAATTTTAATTAAAGAGTTTTTTCTTAGTAAATCCATTATTTGATTCTAAACACGTGATATTGTTGATAACATCACACTAACAAGTCACTTTGAATATGATAGGTCATAGGACTACAAAATTACATTTTTTAAAATGTATTTATGTTTTGAATGTTGGTTTAAATTTGAAGTGGTGTAGCCCTTTGATATTGTATATTCATTCGTTTAATTTGTAATTTGTGAGCATGCATACTATGTGGCTTCTCAACCTCCGGTTTCGTCCTTTTCTCATGTTGGTTTATGTTTCTACCATAAGGGTTAATCTTCTTATGACTTTCTGAGCTCCTTAATGATCCGTTAATCCTGCAAAACAGAACACCGTTAGCTCGTTAAGAGGGGAATATGGGGGTTTCCCTCTTAACCAGACTCCGGCGTGAGAATAAGTAACTGCTTTGAGGAGATAATTGTGTGTTAAGAGTGAGAGTAGAGGGAAAATAGAATGTTTAACCTGTGAACTGAGGTCTCTATTTATAGTCGGAGATGTGTAAGAGGATGTGGGCTGATGGGCCTTGGGCCGGAAGGCGACAACATAGAGGATATGCTCCTTGTCTCACTGGTGTCGACCGTTAGTGGCTTCTATAAGTTCTCCAGTGCTGGCGCACCGTGATTGGAGCCACGTGTCACAGTTGTCGGCCTAGCCGTCCTTCTGCCATCAGCAGGTAAGTGGAGATCGTGGGGCAGGTGTCTCTGCCCTGTGATTGGTGCCACATAGGCGTCCTTGTGTACTCTCCGTCTCCTGCACGTCAGACGATCGTGGAGCACGATTGAGCACAGCATGGAGGACGCGGATTGGCTCCTTTCTTCTGCCACTTGTACCTTTCGTACCTTCTGAAGTGGCCTTGCACTATAGTTCCTGTGCGACCCTTGCTGGGCACGTAACTAGCCCGCGCAGGATTATAGGAGCTGGAGGCTCTTATTCAGAATGCTAAGTGTTGAATTTGGTGTTTTCTCTTGTTGAGACCTCGCGCGAGGTCAATCCATGCTGGAGTAGCCCGCGCGAGGTTAAGGTTGAACACTTTGCTGAATAAGGAGTATGGTCTTGCGCGCGACCTGAATGAAGGTCTGCGCGGCTTTTTGGGACCATACCCCTTCAAGTCCCCCCAGTCCAATGCTGCACCATGCGCAAAGCAAGTGGTTAGAGCTCTGGACTTAGAAAAGAGAAGTGCTAAAAATGCTTGCTTTTGGCTTGGTAGACGGCGCGCGTGTAAATGTTTGACAATTGGTACGGCGCGACTACCATAACTGATTCTTGGTGATTCTCCGTTTTTGAGTTTTAAGCGCGCTGGCTCATTGGATAGTTATGCATGTTGCGCGGCCTAAGTAGCTTCTACATGAAGTTTGTAGTAATTTTGAGCGGGAAAAACTTCGAATTTTGAATTCTGACAGGTTGGTGCAAATGTCGTTGAGGGCGACGTTTGAGTTGACTACTGACACGGTTATGATGGCGCTGTTCCTGACGGTTCGGCTTTCCGTCAGGCGAGTGAGGGCCACGCGCGCGTGGTAACCATCACTCCGGGAATCTCACCTTACGTGGCAGCTTCTGATAGGCTACGCGCGCGGTGGTTTCGGCACGTTTACCCATCGCATTAAATGCGATGGGTATATATATCCGATGAGGGGTGAAAAGATCCTTACCTCTTCCACTGTTGCCATCTTCTCTCTATTTGTCTTCCTCATATCTTCAAATCTTCAAACCCTCAGTAGCAGATCTTCAAGATCTTTAGCAGATCTTCAAGTTTCTCATCATTTTCACAATTTCTTCTTTAAGTATCTATGGCTGAAGAACATCATCAAGAAGAAAACCTAGGTGAAGAAGGTCCCGTTCCTGTCCTCAAATGGGACTTGGGGTTATTCGAACAAATTACCCGAGGATTCCGGTTTCCACCGGAATGGGATGCCCGATACCCCGGCCAGAATCAGACGGCCGCTGATGCACCGTCGGGGTATATTACCCTTTTTGAAGACTTCTTTCTACAGGGAAACTTCCGGTTGCCGGCGACGGAGTTTATGGCCCATATACTTCAGTATTATGGGTTCCACATTTCTCAAATGAGTCCACCTGGAATGGTGAGGGTTCGACACTTAGAATTTCTATGCCGATCCCATGGACCATGGTGTTGAACCGACGGTGGAAAGATTTAGGGCGTTCTATCAATTGATCCGGAACATGGGTTTCTACTCTTTTGGCAGCCGAGGGTCTGCCAAGAAGATACTTCTGAACCCACCCAAGAGTTTCCATGACTGGAAACAAAAATTTTTCTTCATTCGAGAGGAACTCATCCCAATCGCCATGACCTTTCGTGCGTCAGACGTGATCGAGAAGGAGGAGTTGGCGATACCTAAGCAAGAGGATTGGTATGTGAAGCTCACTGCCACTCCTAATCGATTTTTTGGTGAAAACGTCCTCGTTGCGGCGCGGATGAGTGATAAATGGCCAGCGGAGAGCAATGAAGTTCCGGTTTTGAAGTTTGAAGATAGAGGTTAGCTGCTTCCTTGATTTTTTTCTTTGTTTAATTTCGTTGCACTCAACTGTTAAATTTTGAATGTAGAGGTACGCCTTTACCAAGTTGCTTTCCCCACATTTGGTGGGTCCATGGGCATTCGCCCGCTGGAAGCAGGCGAGCAATATTGGTTTGACGCAGTTAGGGGTCACTTCATGTATCCCGTCGCTGGAGCTTTTGCCAATCCGCCTACCGCGACTGAAGGTGCGCATATACCTAACCCCAGGCCCTTGCGAGCTATGACTTCCGCTGGGAAAGAGATTCTCTATCTTTCCAGCGAGGAGTCTGTAGGGTCTTCAAATGGGGAGCTAAGTTCGTGGTCTAACATCTTTGCATGTGTGTTGCGCGACTTGGGGGTTAACCCTGAAGAAAAGAAGAAAAAACCCAACAAGCGGAAGAAGGTGATTACCTTAGACGCTGAGGTGACCAGCAAGAAGGGCGGGAGTAGCCGCGCGACTGCTGGTGCTGCTGACAAAGGTACTCTCCGCTTTCGTCAGAGTAATTTGGAAGATTACGTTATTATCAGTGACTCACTTGAAGGTTTGTCGCGTATAGGCGAGAAGAAGACGGGAGCTGCTGGCTCAAGGAGCTCAGGGAGCGCGGGTTCTCGAAACCCAGATGCTGGAGCCACTCCGTCTTCTATCACGCTTGATGAAGAGGAAGAAGAAGAGGAGGAGCCTGCTGCGAAGTTGGTAAGCAGGAAGAGAAGTAGGGAGGAGACCACAGCTGGTGCGTCTGTTGCGCAGAAGGCTGGTGGGGTCCCTTTAATCGGAAAACAGAGCAACCTGCGCTTTCTTTATAAATTTTCTCCTGGTTTGTTTCTTGACTACCTTGATTTCTTGTTGCCACCTCTTGCTAACACTTGGTTTCTGCAGAGGTAAAAAAGAAGACCCCTCAAAAGAGGAGTGTTGTTTTCAAAGATCCTCAAGAGCCGGCGCTGAAGAAGACCAAGGTTACGATCAAGCCTTTTAAGACTGCTGGGTCAGAGGCTGAGAAGGAGAAGAACAAAGTTGCTGAGAAGGAGAAGGAGAAGGAGAAGGAGAAGAAGAAGGCTTCTGGAAAGTCTGTTGGTGATGATCCCAAGGAGACCGGGGCCGCTGCTACTACTGCTCATGAAAAAGCGCAGGGTCCGGAGGTCGTTCATATCACGGGGCTTGACCAGCCCCTTTATGAGAAAAAGAAGGAACCGGAGGTTGAGAAGCTGACCAAGCCTGCGCAACCTGATGCCCCTCTTCAAACTGTTAAAATAACTTCTACTACTACCGAGTGCTGGTTTCGCTGCTGGACAGGTTGGCGCGGGAGGGCAAAGTTCAATGCCACAATCTCCTATAGGTCCCAGGGATACCTTGGGAGATATTTATTACAAGTCTTATAACGAGGAGACTCGTGGTGATGTTCCGCACCAACTACCATGGGGTTTGAAGCAGAAAGACACATTCTTGGAGTTTGCTCCTTGTCGCGACTGGTTTCTGAACTCTCTTCCTCCCGGTGAGGTTAACCGGAAAAGAGCGCGAACCCACAATGGGTTGTATCACGCTTATGTTGTTGGCGAGGCCAATACACGTGCTGCTAACCATCAAATTGTGCGCGAGAGGAATGGGAGAGGTACCGTGAGCGGTTGTTAAGGCATGTCAAGGACTTTGAAAAGTCGAAAGCTGCTTTTGATGAAGAGAAGGCTAAATTTGAGTCCGATAGGAAATCGGAGGAGTGGGGCCGTGAAGGTCTTCGGGGCAAGCTTCGTGCTGCTGAAGATCTTCTGGCGAAGGAGCGTGCTGACTGGAAGAAAATTTGTGAGAAAGATAATCAGCGTATGTACGCGGCCCGAGCCAAGATTACCGAACTTGAGGGTCAAGTTGTTGAATTGAAAGGGAAGGTTGAAGATGTTCAGGCTGATAGAGAACATGTTGAGGTCTGATCATTGTTAACCCTTCCTTCCTTTATGCTTTTTTGCTTGTGAAATTTTCTAAGTTTGTTTTTCCTTCTGCAGGCTGAGTTGAAAGTGCAGGTGTCCAGTAGGGACAAAGACCTGGTGGCTAAGGACGTTGAAATTGCAGAGTTGAAGCGTCATTCGCGAGAGCAAACTGACAAAAGTGAGTCCTTAGAAATCGACCTTGAGGCTGAACGGGTGAAAGCTGCCACTACTGAGAAGGCTAAGCAGAAAGCTGAGGAGGCGCGAGACATAAGTACATCTGCCCTCAATGTGGCGCAAAACAATTACTCTGAGGCTCAAGGCATCGTTGACACGCTAGTCGTATAAGCTGAGTGGATGCGTGGCAGATGAGTAGTTCTGGTATGGTTCTCTTCTTAACTTAGGCTTTATTTGCTAAAACATATTTCTTATCCATTACGTTTGCTGTAGATGGCCAACTCTATCCTGAATGCTGGAGAACTGGATGGAGCTGTTGCTGCTCTCATAGATGCCTCGCGCGCGGTTGGTCACCGTGGAGGTTATCTAGAGTGTGCGCAACATGTTGAAGAGGCTTTAGATCAAGCGTTTGATGTTAGTCACTGCTCAGTGACCGACCAGGCTGAAGCTGAGTTAGCCCGCACTGAAAAGGTTTATGATCATCTATCGCTGCCCGTAATGGATCTGGTTGCAAAGGCACTGGAGCATGATGACTGGTGCCAACGGTTAAAGCAGATTCTCGACCCACCAGTGACCTTTGAGCTGTCTGATGAAGAACCAGCTGGTGAAGATGGTGGTGATGGAAACGATGATGATGATGATGGAGGTGATGGTTACTAGTAGTTAGAGTTGATAGGCTTTGTGCCTTATAATTTTAGTTTTTGATGTTAACTGTAACCCGTTGCGTGGTCGCGCATATTTTGATTCGGACTGATGATGTTTTGTTATTCTATCATGTAATCATTGTGCTGTTGCGCTTTTTGAATATGTCATTTATGTTTGCCTTCCATTTGTCAAGTTACAATTATTGCATTGTTAGAAACTTTGGTTAAGTTAGCGCGAATAAATGTAAGTGTGGCTCTTGTGTGAGTGTAATTGCCCGGTCTCGCGCTATGTTCGCGGAGGACCTTGGAGGCGTAACTCAAGAGCTCGTAATTTACTGAAGTGTTTTCGTGCTAATCAAAAGTTTAACATGCATTTGTAACATAGGATTCGAGTTGATAAAAGAAAAACATAAGGCATATGCTTTCATTAAGTAGGAAACAGGCGCTTAGGCCAACATACATTGTTGAAGAAAAATAAAGGGCGTATAGCCAACATAGGAAATTGAGACAGGCGCGTGGCCAACATAAATGGATAAAGGCGCAAGGCCGAGATCAGTCACATATAACACTTGCGCAATTGTTGCACGTTCCACGTGCGCGGGATGATGTGTCCATCCAGAGTGCGCAATTTGTATGCCCCTTTCAGCTGGGATAACCGCCTCAGAGCCATAAACTAGGCTAAAAGGGGTTTCGCCAGTACTTGTTTTCGGCATGGTTTGATGAGCCCACAGGATGCTCGGGAGCTCATCTACCCAGCCTCTTCTCTTTGTGCCCAGTCGGGCCTTTATCCCGTCGACAATACTTTTGTTTACACTTTTAACTTGCCCGTTGCCTTGATGGTGCGCAACGGAAGAGAAAGTGTGTTCGATCTTCATCTCTTTCATCCATTTTTGAAGGTCGTCAGACGCGAAGTTGGTGCCATTTTCGGTTACAATCTTGAGTGGGAGGCCAAACCTGGAAATGATGTGTTCCCATATAAACTTGCGCACCATCATTGCAGTAGTTGAGGCGAGAGCTTTGGCCTCCACCCATTTAGTAAAATAATCGACGGCCATGATTATGAACTTGACGGCACCGGGAGCTTCGGGGAAAGGTCCCACCATATCAATCCCCCACTGCTGGAAAGGCCAAGCAGTGGACACAGGGATAAGATCGTTTTTCGGGCGCAGGGTTTTCGGGGAGTGCCTTTGACAGGAGTCGCATTTCCGCAACTCCTTTAGAGCGTCGACGTGCATCCCTGGCCAGAAGTATCCATCGTTCATTATTTTCGCAACGACCATGCGTGGGCCTGCATGGATGCCGCAGATTCCTTCGTGAATCTCCCTGATCAAGTAATTTGCATCTTGGGGGTCCACACAACGCAACAGTGGCCCCAAGAAGGATTTTCGGTACAGGATACCGCCATTCATCTCATAATGCAAGGCCTTGTTCTGTATCTTTCTAGCCTCTGCTTTGTTGTCAAGGAGTATTCCTTCTTGCAAATACTGGATTATAGGGGTCATCCAGGATGGTTGCCCTATCTCGATCACATTCACTTGACAAAGCAAAACCGACGGGTTTTTTAGTACTTTGATTCTTACATCTTTGGCGAGATGTTGAAAAGAAGTTGAAGCGAGCTTATTCAAGGCGTCTACTGGTTTGTTCTCTAAGCGATTGATGTGCACTACCTTATATGACTTGAATCGTTGAAGCAACTCTTTTGCTTGGTCTAAATACAAAGCCATAACTTCGCCCTTTGCATCATATAATCCGTTGATTTGACTGGCGATCAAGAGTGAGTCAACATGCGCTTGTAGGTTTTGAGCTCCCATTTTGATGGAGAGGCGCAAGCCTGCCAAGAATGCCTCATATTCTGCCTCGTTGTTGGTGTTCTTGAAATCCAACTTGATGGCGTATGTGAATTCATGTTTCTCAGGGCTAACAAGGCGCAATCCAGCTCCTGCGCCATCTTCGTTTGAGGCTCCATCGGTGTAAAGAAACCATAGCCCATCGGACGTGTCTTTTATGGGAGTCTTAACAATCTTGCAATCTATGATCTTATCTTCTGGGACTTCAGTGATGAAGTCCGCTAGCACTTGCCCTTTGATTGCTAGGCGCGGCCTGTATAGAATATTGTGGCCCCCCAGCTCGATCGCCCACTTTACTAACCGCCCAGATGTTTCTGGCTTTTGCAATATTGTGCCAATGTGAAAATTAGTAAGTACAGTGATGACGTGGCCTGTGAAGTATATGCGCAGCCTCCTGGAGGCGTGTAGCAGCGCAAGCACTAGCTTTTCCATTGTTGAATATCTCGTTTCTGGATCTGTAAGCACCCTACTTACGTAGTAAATTGGAGTTTGAACTCGATCTCTCTCCACTAGCAGTACCGACCCAACTGCCTTATCTGAAGAAGACAAGTACAGGATGAGTGGTTCCTTTTTGAACGACGCGGTCAGGGTAGGGATCTTGGTTAAGCATTCTTTCATTTGCTGAAAAGAGGCTTCTGCTTCAGGGGTCCATTTGAATTCTTGCTTCTTCACGCAGTTGTGCAGAGTGCTGATAAAAGGATATGCCTTTGCAGCGTGGTTTGACAGGAAACGGTTAAGCACGGCTAGGCGTCCGGCCAACCTTTGCATCTCTTTGATCGTTCGCGGTGATGGCATCCGCTCTATGGCTTGAACTTTTTCGGGATTAACTTTAAAACCGCCATTTGTGACCACGAAGCCCAAGAATTTGCCTTCCTCCATACCAAAGGAACATTTGGCTGGATTTAACTTCATATTCACGCTTCGCAAAGAGTAAAATGTCTTCTCAATGTCCTTTAACATCTGGTCTTCCTCAGGACTTTTAATCACGAGATCATCGATGTAGACTTCTATATGCTTTCCGATGTCATTAACAAAAATCGTATCCATCAGGCGCTGGTATGTTGCGCCAGCGTTTTTGAGACCGAATGGCATCTTTGTGTAACAGAAGATGCCGATGTCGGTTCGAAAAGCTGTTTTATCTTCGTCCTCGAGCTTCATTTGAACCTGATGATACCCCTTGTAACAATCTAGAAAACATTTCTGTAACAGTCCCAAAATTTTTATTTAAAATATATATAAAAACTTATGTTATTAAAAAGATGCATCATGGGTAAATTGACCAATAGAAATATAAGGTGGTTTGACAAAACGTAGAAACCATTTAAATAATTAAATTATACATGGTATTTGAACATACTCTGTTTTTAATAAAACTTGGTTCAAAATGTAGATAAAATTATTCTCATTCTAATGACATATTTATTATTTTATAAAACATCATATTTTAGAAATTATAAGCGCCAAAAGAGTGAAGCAGTTAAATTAAATATAATATATAAAATAATAATACAAAACAAACTAACTAAATTGTGAATCTTACGTAGGCATCTTGAAATAAATACATGAAATTTAATTAAGATACAAATAGATACGTGGCCATGCATGTACTTATTTAAATAAATGAATTCGTATACGTGGAGTAAAGAACCGTGAGCTACAAGCTCAAAATCGTTATAAATACAAAGAGGCTTTCAACGTCCACAATTGCTCAGTTCTTTTTATGATTAACTCGATCTCTCCCTCCATCCATACACCATAATTTCCTTAACAAATCACCCCTATAAATACTATAAAGCCCTGCCCTATTTTAAGTATTTTAACCCTTGATCACTAATACCCTGTCCAAGTGACGTAGGACCCCGTAACGTATGTCAAGGCTCTGCCTAAATTCGTTGGGGTTCTGTCTTGTGACGTAGGGATAAAAGTGGAATTGGGTTACTATATTTAAATGTGAGTGCACTATATATTTTATCAAATCACCCAGGAGTGATACCCAAAATATAACCACCCCCTAACACACCTCTGACACCCTACACTTTCTAAAATACACCCCGTATGTAAAAACCGAGCCCGTGATACAATATAGTATTTAAATAAAAATATAAAAGTTTAAATCTAGGGCTGAGGCGGGCCGCGTGAGCCCACCCCAAACCCTTACGCAGGCAGTATGACCTAAAGTGTGGCGCAGCCTGGTGCCGACACGTGTCGACATCGTGGCAGGTCTAGATCATGACCAGGATAAGCTACGCATTGACTGGAGTTTGACGCGGGCCGCGTAGACTCCTGACTACCCTTACGCGGGCCGCGTGGAGACCAAGTATCAACAACTATAAATAACAGGCATCGGATTTCATTTCAACTCGCTCACATTTCAATTCTCAATCTCAAATTTCTGTAGAAGTGATATTATAGTCGGGTAGTATACCCCTAATTAGCGAGGTTCTGCTCCATTGTAAGTATTATAACCCCAGTTTCATAATAGATATGCTACCCGATTGATTTAGGGTTCCGTAACAACTGTCGTGGTTCTGCCCGACGTAGTTGTTGGAATGCCGTCTCGGGGAGGGTATCATTAATATTTTTCAAAGGGTTATGATACTAACCTATGTACATTTGTATAAATTATAGATTATTCCCAGGAAACTCTTACGGGAAGTCTAAGATAGTAATGTGAGTTTATCCTCTTTTTGTTAACCTTTTTGGAATAATTTACAAAACCTTAATTGTTTTACAATGTGATTAAGCGGTGATTGAGTCTTTGTAGTTCTTCAATTACTGCCGATATTATGGGGTTTTGTATACAAAATTTATTACTACGAGTAGTAGTAAGTCGGGAACGACAGTACATTACCATTGGACGATGAGTTAGCCAATGGGTAATTTAACCATAGCCATAGATCCGGTCGAGTAGCAAATACTGAATGCGTAATTGTGTAGAAATAAACAATGTGATCGCTCTCAATACTGTTTTAATTGATAAAATGTTTCTTGATTAAACTGGGATTTACTCACCAGTATTTCCGACTGACAAATGTTTTTAAAACGCGTTACAGGTAACACAATGTGAACAGCCAATTAGTTAAAAGCCAGCTGGAGAGCACTAAAGGCTTGGGAAAAATGTGGCTATAAAAGTTACCTAATAAACGATGTTTTAAATTCAATAAAGTAGGGTTTATCCCTATAAGTATGTTGTAACAAGAAACTTGGGTTTTACCCATATGATTATTAAAATAAAAGAAGGTGGTTTTACTCTGATAAACATTTCCTAACTACGGTTCTGATGAAAATTCCGCTGCAAGATTAAATAACTGATACCACCGAAACTCTGAGATCGCGTCCGCCCGTTCCCGGGGATCAGGGATCGAGTGTTGTGACAGAAGGTGGTATCAGAGCCTAGCCACTGGTTCAGGCCAAAGAAGTGTTCTGCTGACACTAAAATTTTAAATTCTGTGTTAGGAAATAACTTATGTGATTATGTGTTTTATATTATTTGACTAATTGTTAGTCTACAGTATGGGTAAGCAAAGAATTTCGGACATCTACCGTCAACTAGATAGTTCACCAAAAGATAAGGGAACCTCATTTCAACCAAATCCCTTAGGATACTCAACAGATACTGAAGAAGGAATATTTATTCCTAAGGCACAGTCTAAGAAACCATTTACCACTAAGAAAAGAAATTGGATTATTAGCAAAAGTCAAGAGAAAATAAAGAAGTCACAACAAAAGGGAGCAATAATCAATCAGGAAATAAATGGACAAACTCAGGAAACAGACAATAACCTACTACGGAAAGATGAATTAGATGGACAATGGGTAAATCTCCATATGTTAGCCACTACAGCAGTAAATGCTAACATACATTAAATAGTCGAATGGCCAAACCAGTACCAGTACCCATGCCACCTATGAGCTAGAAACTTTAAAAGGAACTTTGCCTATTAGATAACAACTTAGTAGAGACAGGAGATAGAATAAACTTTACATAAAGGCATGTTGAGCATAATACTCCTATAACATAGATAGACTAAAAATAAGTTACGGATGCATAATCCCTAGTTTATTTTGAATTCCAGTTGTAATTTGTAATAAATACATATATATATATATATATATATATATATATGAGTCGCAATGTTCGCCGTTTTTAATTAATCTATTTTATGATTTTACCCAAATGTTTGTACTAGAAATTTGTCTGTGATAGTTAATACCACCTACTCAAATAATGTCATAATTAGTTATTAACAAAGCAGTCATGTTTATGATTATCTTTTTGGAACCAATTATTTACTTTGGTTTAAAATACATATTGAAATATATGGTATAAAGCTTTAAAACTTTGTAGTTTTAATAATATTGTTTCAAAATAATTTATATTCAAATAAATAAAACCGAAGCTATTAAATTAACCTAAAGGATTTTAAGAAGTAATAAAATCTTTAAAAGATTGCTTTAGTGGATCTAGCCAAAGCAAGTTTTGAAACCCAGGTGTACTAATTTCCCACTCTATTTTATCATTTCTGGTTTATAACTAGTTGACTATAAGACTTCATACTTTCATAGTTTTATGAAATAATTGATGTTGGGATTATTTGTAAAAGTTTCTATTGAAATACTTAGTAATAAAATCGATGGTTAAATGTATATGATGGATATTCATGATTTAATAAAATCATTTAAAGTTTTTAAGAGATTTGGGTTGGTTGGACTATGTAAGAAAAGCCTAACTAAACGTTGAAAGCATTTCTACAAATCTTTAATATTTAAGGTATATCCAGAATAGGTCTTATACTTGGGGAATAATTAATTATAAGACTAACCAGTCATATTAGTTACAGGATTGTGTATCCTAAATTATATAAAAAAAAATACTCGAGTCAGCTGACTGATGTATAATAGTTAAATAATACAATATTAGTAAATGAGTGAAGTTGATAAATTGGATGTTAAATTTACCCTAAGTAGTTGCGAAGTTTTTGATTTTGGTTTATATGATAGCACATTGTTTGTTGGTTTGCCTAAAACCATAAATTAATTATTTTTATTAAGATGTTCTTTCTCAAAATAATTTATTAGTTTAAACTTAAATTAATTTTAGAGTACATCTTTGGAGTATCTTTAACGAAATAATTGAGGAAAATATTCATTTTTCAAATAGGTGTTAAAGTTTGACCAAAATATAGAAATCCGCTAGTACATATGGGTATCTATCCTACACGGTTTTCGGTTGGAAAATAATTTGATATCTAAAATCTAATATAAATTTTTTCAAATATTCGATTCGTACAGTAAGTCAAATATATTTTTTTTGACTTATATATTACACTTATAATCTTATAACTCATGATATTTGAGTTCATCCGTACCTTTTATATTATTAGTATAATGATAAAACATTTTACAATAATATATGAATAGTATATTTTACTATAAGATAGTACAGTAAGTAAAAGATATATTTTATATCTAAAATTTTAATAAAATATCATGGTGTAATAAATTTTAATAAGTATAATATAGTATATGCACTTATATTATAAGTCCGTCGCAAATTTATTAAAAAGTAACAAGGCTATTAGATCTTTTAACTAGAATATGTATACAAATCCTATTTTCTCATAAGTATAAGTATATTATACGAAAATAATATACTGTATATTTTGATCCTTGCACATTTACTTATGGTAAAAGATTAGATAATTAAATTTTTAGAAGTAAGGATATTGCAACAGTGAAAACATCTTTTCTTATCCTACTTAAATCAATAATTTAGTATCTATTTATTTACTTTACCTGACACGTTAAAATGTTCCTAAACATTCATTTTCTCACACTAGAATTAAACATGAATGCCTCACATAAGAATAGTTTACTCAAATGTGTGTTTAGTACGTTTGTTCTTTATAAAACTTTATTAAAAATCAGATTACAATTTTAATATTGTAATATCTTTAAATAAATTATTATTGTATGGGATATACATGCATATTTCAATACATGTATATTACTCAAATATAGTTAGAATCAATTTTAGAAACGTCAAACTCTGTATTACTTACCATAAGTACTTCTTTGAATAAATAATATAATATACAATAAATTGATAGTTAAATTTTGATACTTTATGATTCAACCCACTAGTTAAAAATAAAATTATTCCCTTGAGTCCAGAAAGTTCATATTTTGAGTAATTCATTTCTTTAAATCTTTTATTGATCCATCCTTAAAACTTCAAAATATTGTGTTCAATAAATTTAAACAGAAGTTTATTTCAATATACTACTTTTATCAAAGGATAAAATAAAGTCATTGAAATAAGCTTGATGATTGGTATCATCGGATGTATAGTTATTATTTTTACAAAATAATTTAGTATTATATTACGTAAGTTTAATATTAACTAAGAGATTTGAAATTTTATACACATATATGCATATACCCAATAGAATTTCTTGATGATATACCCAATATAATATCTTCTGTGAGATAAAAATAAGAGAAAATGTCATTGGTAATTCATATGAAAATATGAAGTTATTATAAGAATAAACCATGACACCTACTATGTTTTAAAATGCCAATTGTCTCAATGAAATATTCCTTATAACGAGATCTAAGATTTTATATGCATAAACCAAGTTAGCTGTAAGCATACTTATTACATTGAACCTAGCTATAGTATCAATGAAGACAATGACATATTTGAAACTCCATTCTTTAACCAAAAGAAAACCACAACCATATCTATGCTTAAATAAAAGAGTTGGGATATTGATATTCACTGGTAACAACCAGGACAGTATTTAGACTTGAACCTAAGAAGAATGTCTTAGTATAAAGCTTTGAGATAAGCCAATTACTTGTATAGATTAAAATGTGATGGTTATTGGTATCATGTGAGGATGATGACTAGAACAGTGCCTGTATGATAAATAAACGATAACAACTGGCCACTGTTATTTCTTGTTTATTGGTACTACTCGGTTCTAGAATATTATCCAACATGAGAATACTGATTTCCTTGTTTCTTGATGGAAACCATAATAAACGATGTACTTTCAAAATCCTGATTTGAGAAAAGTCTATTTATGGGAAATATCATGATAATTACCTCTCCGGTAAAACTGGGCATGGTGCGGTAGACTCTCCAGCTTGTTCGGGTGAGATGGGGTTACCTCTCCGGCGAGACCGGGTGAGATGGGGTTACCTCTCCGGCAAGACCGGGTGAGATGGGGTATAAGTTATGATAATGGAATTCCCTAAATAGTACCATGACCTGATGTCTGACATATTTTTGGAAATATGAATATGTTAAATATGTTTACATTATGGATAATGTGCATACTACAGTATATGAAATATTATATAGATATGTATGTCTAAGAGGAAATCCAAAGACCATATTGATTTACAATTAGGAATAAATCACGAACAAGTGTGTTAATGATAATTTTAGGAATCTCTCATATACGTCTCTAAATTCCGGTATCAAACACTATTTCGTTTGATCATCCGTCTCGAAATTTGTGCAACAAGATGAACGACAGGAACTCTATAAGTTGGGACGCCATCAGAAGTATAAGAATTCCCTTGCGATTATTGACGCATTAGGAAACCTATAAGTTGTGTTAAAACACAAAACGTCTAAAACTTATGCTAATAGTAAGTTTACCTTTATTAAGAATTCCTAAGAAGATAAGAATCTCAAAACATAGAGAATAGTCCTGGTCAAAGTAAAGTAGAATTCAAAACAAAGGCAGAATATACCTTGAAACTAAACTAACTAAAAATATTCATCCATATTTCAAGGAATCTCGAGGACGAGATTTAAAACAAGGTGGGGAGAATGTAACAGTCCCAAATTTTTTATTTAAATTATATATAAAAACTTATGTTATTAAAAAGATGCATCATGGGTAAATTGACCAATAGAAATATAAGGTGGTTTGACAAAACGTAGAAACCATTTAAATAATTAAATTATACATGGTATTTGAACCTACTCTGTTTTTAATAAAACTTGGTTCAAAATGTAAATAAAATTATTCTCATTCTAATGACATATTTATTATTTTATAAAACATCATATTTTAGAAATTATAAGCGCCAAAAGAGTGAAGCAATTAAATTAAATATAATATATAAAATAATAATACAAAACAAACTAACTAAATTGTGAATCTTACGTAGGCATCTTGAAATAAATACATGAAATTCAATTAAGATACAAATAGATACGTGGCCATGCATGTACTTATTTAAATAAATGAATTCAATATTTAAGTGTATACGTGGAGTAAAGAACCGTGAGCTACAAGCTCAAAATTGTTATAAATACAAAGAGGCTTTCAACGTCCACAATTGCTCAGTTCTTTTTATGATTAACTCGATCTCTCCCTCCATCCATACACCATAATTTCCTTAACAAATCACCCCTATAAATACTATAAAGCCCTGCCCTATTTTAAGTATTTTAACCCTTGATCACTAATACCATGTTCAAGTGACGTAGGACCCTGTAACGTATGTCAAGGCTCTGCCTAAATTCGTTGGGGTTCTGTCTTGTGACGTAGGGATAAAAGTGGAATTGGGTTACTATATTTAAGTATGAGTGCACTATATATTTTATCAAATCACCCATGAGTGATACCCAAAATATAACCACCCTCCAAACACACCTCTGACACCCTACACTTTCTAAAATACACCCCGTATGTAAAAACCGAGCCCGTGATACAATATAGTATTTAAATAAAAATATAAAAGTTTAAATCTAGGGCAGAGGCGGGCCGCGTGAGCCCACCCCAAACCCTTACGCGGGCGGTATGAAAGCTAGAACCAGACTCCTTTGGTTTCTTAAGTCCAGGCGGGCCGCGTAAACCATATATTAAGTTGACGCGGGCCGCGAGTGACCTAAAGTGTGGCGCAGCCCGGTGCCAACACGTGTCGACATCGTGGCAGGTTTAGATCATGACCAGGATAAGCTACGCATTGACTGGAGTTTGACGCGGGCCGCGTAGACTCCTGTCTACCCTTACGCGGGCCGCGTGGAGACCAAGTATCAGCAACTATAAATAACAGGCATCGGATTTCATTTCAACTCGCTCACATTTCAATTCTCAATCTCAAATTTCTGTAGAAGTGATATTATAGTCGGGTAGTATACCCCTAATTAGCGAGGTTCTGCTCCGTTGTAAGTATTATAACCCCAGTTTCATAATAGATACGCTGCCCGATTGATTTAGGGTTCCGTAACAACTGTCGTGGTTCTGCCCGACGTAGTTGTTGGAATGCCGTCTCGGGGAGGGTATCATTAATATTTTTCAAAGGGTTATGATACTAACCTATGTACATTTGTATAAATTATAGATTATTCTCAGGAAACTCTTACGCGAAGTCTAAGATAGCAATGTGAGTTTATCCTCTTTTTGTTAACCTTTTTGGAATAATTTACAAAACCTTAATTGTTTTACAATGTGATTAAGCGGTGATTGAGTCTTTGTAGTTCTTCAATTACTGCCGGTATTATGGGGTTTTGTATACAAAATTTATTACTACGAGTAGTAGTAAGTCAGGAACGACAGTACATTACCATTGGACGACGAGTTAGCCAATGGGTAATTTGACCATAGCCATAGATCCGGTCGAGTGGCAAATACTGAATGAGTAATTGTGTAGAAATAAACAATGTGATCGCTCTCAATACTGTTTTAATTGATAAAATGTTTCTTGATTAAACTGGGATTCACTCACCAGTATTTTCGGCTGACAAATGTTTTTAAAACGCGTTACAGGTAACACAATGTGAACAACCAATTAGTTAAAAGCCAGCTGGAGAGCACTGAAGGCTTGGGAAAAATGTGGCTATAAAAGTTACCTAATAAACGATGTTTTAAATTCAATAAAGTAGGGTTTATCCCTATAAGTATGTTGTAACAAGAAACTTGGGTTTTACCCATATGATTATTAAAATAAAAGAAGGTGGTTTTACTCTGATAAACATTTCATAACTACGGCCTGATGAAAATTCCGCTGCAAGATTAAATAACTGATACCACCGAAACTCTGAGATCGCGTCCGCCCGTTCCCGGGGATCAGGGATCGGGGGTTGTGACAATTTCCATCTGTATGGCGCGAGAGAGTTTATCTTTTTGTCGATCCCAGGCAAAGAATAGCAATCTTTGGGGCACGCCTTGTTAAGATCGGTATAATCGATGCACATTCTCCATCCTCCATTAGACTTCTCCACCATTACGAGGTTTGCAACCCAGCTTTGATAGCGCACCTCTCTCAAGATTCTTGCTTTTAGCAGTGTAACACCCCGAAAACGGGTTTGGTAATCAAACCACGTTAATACTAAAGGACGGGTAAAATACAGTTAGTGGTAAAACTTACCCGGTAAATATTATGATTTAAATAAATAAACCGAATATTAAATAAAAGTTGGGCAAATCCTTTTGAGGAAAATAAAGTGAATAAAAGGCTCGAATTAACGGGACTTAAAACAGACTGGGTCATAATTTTCCCCGAACCTATTATGTTAACTAGGAATGTCTAACCTAGTAAATAAGAGGGAATATTGTTTAAACTAAAGGAGTTGTGATCTATTTGATAACTAACCAAACACGAGGGGCCAAAGATGGATAAAATGAAAGCTTAATTATAAAAAAAAAAACCCACACACAGGGGCGTGCGTAGGAGCGACCAGAAGAAAGCTCCATGGGAGCCCAACCCTAGTTCTTGCTAAATCTCTCAAATTGAAGGTCCAAATCAGTTCCAAATCAAAATCCGAGCACGAATTAGTGATCTCCACTGAAAAAGGAGTCACAAGGTATGTAAATTTCATGAGAAATCTCTAGTTGAATTTCTGAGTAAACCTAGAGAATTCAAAAATTGTTGATGCATGCTTGTTATATGGATGAAATAGGAACATTGTAGTGTGTAGGAGTAAACCCTAGACAAGTATATGTTGAAATCGTGCCTAATTCTAGTAAAATCCATGAACACCATTGAAGGTGATTGTTGTTAGGGTTTTTGATTGCTAAAAATTAGTGTTATGATGTCAAGAACATGCTTAAATTGAAAGCTGAATTCAAACAGTTCCTGATCAGAATTTACAGCCAACTTGTATTGGCTGTAACCTGAATAAAACGTGACAAAAACGTGTGATTCTTGAGTCTAAAATGTAATTCCAGGAAATATCTTTAAAACCCCACTGGAATCGCATTTTTTCGACGAAAATTGAGCGTTTTATGAATTTTTCCGTATCAAAGGTTCAAGCTGCGTTTTCTGGCAGACTTTTCAGCCCATTACGAATGTCATAACTCAATTTAGGAATTTAGTTATGATCTCAAATTTTTACTGTAGATAGTTTTAAGCGATTAAAAGAATTGGCAATTGGAATTTCGTCAATCGGATAAACGAGGAATTTTTAATGAATTTTTTCGTAGGCTGTAGTCAGAAGTGACGAATCTGATTGCAGCTTAGTAAATGAATTTTTAAGAATTTTTGGTAAAGAGCTAGATCTTGAAATTTTAAAACAAAGTCTAACCCTCCGATAGGTACGCCATATAAAAAGATCATAATTTTTGAAGACTTGTAAACATGTTAAACAAGTCACCAAAAACAGCCCATTTTCAGTGATATGAAACGCCTAAATGAAATCACGGTCTAATTGGTGTGTAAAAACTAGAATTGTTAAGAGTTCGGATAAAAATGTCTAAGTGGGTTCAATGAACCAAATGTGCGTTTGAATATGTTAATAGATAAATTGACTCTTAGGAAGTCAAACTGACCAATGATTTGATCGAGTGATAAATTTGACATAAGACCCGTAAGGTGGGGTAGTCATAATTGATAATGACTAATCTAACCGTCTTACGAATTATGATGATAGTTTGACGCCTAACGAGCTAGGTGGAAGCTTGATGAGGGAGCGGGTCAAACGAATCAAGAAGGAAAGGAAAAGCGTGGTTCGGATGTGAGGTAAGTGAAACTTACACATTTTTGTAGAATACGTATCCATTCTATAAGTTATAAATACAATTGAGATAATATTTGAAATATGGTTACCGACGCAAATGATACGGGTCGGAACTAAAAACAAGTGTTAAAAGATATAGTAATGGTAAAACGGGGTGGAACGGTAAATTAGTCACGAAAAGACTAAGATAAAGTGAATTTTTCGAACGGCTACTTATTAAGTAAGCCTAAAATAATAATAAGGGTAAAACGGATCAAATGGTGGCATTGATACCATTTGACAATTAGCAACTAATAAGTATATGTCGAGTCTCATGCTCGCAGGATGAACGGCTCGCGAATTAGCGATTCTATGAAATAGCAAATAAGTGAAGACAAGGTATTAAAACGGGTCAATATGTTGATCCGAGCCAGGTACGTATAATTATGTGGTAGTTAAAAGTGCTAATTTGGTCAAATAAATAGTGATGGTATTTCGCCGTAAAACAAGACATAAAGTTGACCAAAAAGCCCTTGATGGGTAAATCGGGCAAACAACCCTTATAGGCTGTTTAGAAACATGTTTTATGGTAATGCAAACCTTAGATAAGCATGTGAGTTATAGGGATAAGGGTTCCCGGGCCAAATATCTAAAAATGGTCATTTGCGTAAAATGACTTGTTGAAGGGTAAAATTTGGAAGAAGGGGTTTATTATGTTGAATCCACCACAAAATAGTTGTGGTGGATTATATGTAGTTAAATAGATATGGAATTATGTAGTGTCAAAAGAAGAGAGCAAGTTTTTAGATTAAATTGCTTGAATTCCCTAAACGGGTCAAAACAGTTTATACACATAGCTTGCGTACTAGTCGCGCAACTTATAAAAAAATTAATATTATGAACCCGAGCTAAAGATTGAGTGTTAAATACATTAGCCTATGTATTTTGGTTGTTTAAGAATCAAGTTGGTGGTTTTAAATACAAACGGGTCAAAATGTTGATTTTGAATAATAAGCCGATTGCTTAAAAATCTGGAATTTTATTAGTTTGAGTGTTAAATTTTAACTCCATATGATGGAGAATTAAATTACGAACGCGTAGGAAAAAGAATCGCGTAAAACGACTAGTAGATAAAAAGTTATGCCCGTTTAAAGTTCGATTTTTGTTGAATAATTGAGCTGGGCAGAAAATGCAGGATTTAGAAACGGACTTGCTGGAAATTGGTCTCCTCCGCGACACGCGACAGGGTCCCTCAATTGGGGCGCGACACGCGACAGGTGTCGCGACTCGCGACAGGTTAAAGGTTTCCTTCTGCGACACGCGGGAGGCATGATTTTGGAAATTTTATTTTTGATTATCACTATTTGATATTGGAACTTATTTATGCATGTTTATAAGCTGTCAAAACTAACTTTAAGTTGGTTTTGATCATAGGTGAGTATAGCATACATACGGACGACAATCAAGCAATCAAGTTAACCGAACACATGTCAAATGAAGCTACCGCAATGACTTTACTTTGTTTTTGTTTTAAGTGAACTATGTAAACACCTGGAACTATATTTTGTTTACTTTGAACACGTATGAACTTTGACTTGACAAAGTTTTTAGAAAGCCACATTTTTCGTATAAAATACGTAATTTAGGTTATAATCATGTTTAACTGAGACGGATATAATAAGGGTGTTACAAGCAGCTCACACACTTGCTCATTCATCGCTTTAGTCTTATCCGCCCCTAAGCTGCGCCTTCTTTGCACTTTAGGTTCAACGGAGGGATAAGTGTTCAGACAATGTTCAGTAACGTCGCGCGGGACACCGGTCATGTCAGCCGGGGTCCAGGAGAAAATATCCATGTTCCTGAACAAAAGTTGTTTGAGGTGCGTTCTAATGTTTGGTGAGATTGCGTGGCCAATCGTCACCGTTTGCTCTGGGTATTTTCGGTTTAAAACCCACTTTTCTGGCTCGGTCGTTGAAATTTTTGCCACTTTTGCTGGGCGCACATCCTCTGCTGACATTACTTCTTTCTTCGCATAGATAATTGCCACCCCGTCTCAGTTGGGAACCCAATGGCTGAGTGGGGTGTGGAAGTTACCATGTTTAATTCACCTTGGGTTTCTCTCCCAATCAAAACATCATGCCTTAATTTGACAGGCATTACCATGAAGTTGACATTTGTGGTTCTTGAGTGCTTCCCGTCAGATAACGTGATGGGGAAGCTGATTTGGCCTAACGGGAAGACCATTTCATTGCAAAATCCTGACAGAGGGTAATCAACCGGCTCAAGTCTCGCTTTATCTTCATCGTCAAACTGATTAAAGCATTGCTCATAGATGATGCCGTTGTACTTCCCGGGTCAATGAAGATGTATTCTGTTTCATAATGACCGATAATACCGGTGATGACGACGGGGCGTGTGGCGCGAGTGCCCCCGCATACTACCGGGAAGATGACCTGTTGCTCTTGCCATGCAGGTTCATAAGGGCGTTTGCCTCTATCTCTTGCGCTGTATCTTGGTCCGTTGACCATGTGAGTTTCCAGGCGCCTGACTTTCTTTTGGTTTCCGTCATCATGGCGCTGGATCTGGCGTGTTTCTTTGCACACGTTCTTCACCAAGTGGCTCAACTTTCCGCCTTTTAGCGCTTTCTCGATCTCTTGTCGTAAGCTGATACAGTCATCTGTCAGATGACCTGTATCCTTGTGAAAATCGCAGTACAGGTTCGGGTCTTGTCCCTTTTTGTTTGTCATAAGCCTTGGAGCCTTGAAGTCGTGGTTCTCCGTCATTAGCACCTCTTTTGGTGTTTTTATGAGCAGGGTCCAGTGCTTTTCTCGGTTATCATCCCTGATTGCCTTTCGATACCCAATTCTGTCAATTGTTTCCCGCGCCTCCTCTTTGTAGCGCGATCTTTCCTCATAACCACTTGGTTTTCCAGATTTCCAATCATGACTTTTGCCCTTGTTGCGCTTGCCATAGTCGCGCGAGCTTCTCTTGGAAAAACGATCTTCAGGGTATGAGCTCTTGGCTCCGGCTAGCGATTCCTCGATTTGCGCTGCGATTTTCCGGTGATAGTTCTGATGAGACTATCACACCGAATAGCTTTCTTAAAGTGAGCGCGCATGAGTTGTTCGCTTTCACCGCCGATTTCTAGACATTCTTTGTTGAAACGCGTGATGAAGTCTTCCAAACCTTCATTCTCTCTCCGCCAGATATCTGTTACTTCAGATGTATCTCGTTGATAGCGCCTTTGCTGGCTGAAATGATTCACAAACTGTGTTCTGAAATCAACCCATGAACTGATTTTTTCAGGCGGAAGGCTGTCGAACCAAGCGCGAGCAGCCCCTGTAAGCGTCTGGATAAACAAATGACACCACATCGGCATATTCCATCCTCCCATACAACCAACGCTTGTAAATACTCTGACATGGTCGTCAGGATCAGTTAAACCATTGAATTTTCCCACTGTTAGGGTTAGGTTTTCTCTTGAAAGCGGCGCCAAAGCAATCTTTGGGATAAATTTCGAGTGCTCTGCAGCTTCAGCTGGTCTATAGGCGAGGCTGAAGTCTCGTTCTACTTCTTCGCTGTATGCAATGCGCTGCCTTGGCTTGTAATTTTTGTGATTTCGCTGCAGACGGTTGAAGACTGAGGATCCTTCATCATCTTGCCAAGTTGGGTCGTTTGGGTCTGTGTCATCCCACTCGTTATTCATATTGCGCGGCCCGAGCCGGCTATGAATTGGACCCCTTTGGAAGTTTGACGGATGGTCATAATAGCTTTCAGTCTCTCCCCGTGTGTCGCGCGTCTCGTGCGCGCTTGGTCTCCTTAGGGGAGGAGGCTTGTTAACTCTTCCGAGAAGGTTTTGTTGCGGGGGTATCTGGCATGCCCCCTGACTGGGACCCGTAGGTGTAACCAAAGATGGTTCTGCTTGTAAGACTGCTTGTTGTGCGCTCAAAGATTGATACGCCGCATTGATGGTTGCAATTTGTTTGGCGTACCAGGAGGCTGGAGTTTCGCTTTCTGGCAGCCCTAATAGCGCCGAAAAATTTTGAGGTGGTGCTGGGTTTGAAGGACCAGCGACGTGACTTACTGGGGTTACCGTTTGGGTGATGCAAGTGACACTCGCACGGGGTCCCCCAGTATTGGTTACTTCGATTTCACCAATTTCCTCTACATGTTGGGCTTGGACGTTTTGATTGTCCTCCCCAAACACTGCATTAGAGTTTGTTCCAAAACCAAAATCAGGAATGATTCCTTGACCAGCCATAATCGAAGGAAAAACACTTAGAAAACTCAGAAAAAGAAGATGAAAGTGATTTGCAAAAAATCGGTGGGCGCCAATGAAGAAACACGGAACTAATTTTATGGTTAATTAGTTTGGTTTATATTTCTACCATAAGGGTTAATCTTCTTATGACTTTCTGAGCTCCTTAATGATCCGTTAATCCTGCAAAACAGAACACCGTTAGCTCGTTAAGAGGGGAATATGGGGGTTTCCTTCTTAACCAGACTCCGGCGTGAGAATAAGTAACTGCTTTGAGGAGATAATTGTGTGTTAAGAGTGAGAGTAGAGGGAAAATAGAATGTTTAACCTGTGAACTGAGGTCTCTATTTATAGTCGGAGAGGTGTAAGAGGATGTGGGCTGATGGGCCTTGGGACGGAAGGCGACAACATAGAGGATATGCTCCTTGTCTCACTGGTGTCGACCGTTAGTGGCTTCTAGAAGTTCTCCGGTGCTGGCGCACCGTGATTGGAGCCACGTGTCACAGTTGTCGGCCTGGCCGTCCTTCTGCCATCAGCAGGTAAGTGGAGATCGTGGGGCAGGTGTCTCTGCCATGTGATTGGTGCCACATAGGCATCCTTGTGTACTCCCTGTTTCCTGCATGTCAGACGATTGTGGAGCACGATTGAGCACAACATGGAGGACGCGGATTGGCTCCTTTCTTCTGCCACTTGTACCTTTCGTACCTTCTGAAGTGGCCTTGCGCTATAGTTCATGTGCGACCCTTGCTGGGCACGTAACTAGCCCGCGCATGATTATAGGAGCTGGAGGCTCTTATTCAGAATGCTAAGTGTTGAATTTGGTGTTTTCTCTTGTTGAGACCTTGCGCGAGGTCAATCCATGCTGGAGTAGCCCGCGCGAGGTTAAGGTTGAACACTTTGCTGAATAAGGAGTATGGTCTTGCGCACGACCTGAATGAAGGTCTGCGCGGCTTTTTGGGACCATACCCCTTCAAAGTAAGTGATAGAGGCTCAGATAGTCAAATTACTTGAGAAAAGGTATCTCTGCTATAAGCTAATAGTCTTGGTCAATGAGTTTTGTCTATATCATCTTACGGTCTACACCACATGAACATGATATAACGTTACTTTTACATTTTATGACTAGGTTGTTTCTAATCACCCTTGTTGTTTGTTGCTTAAATCTATAAATTAATGCCCTAATCTTGACAATTTCAAGTTTGTGCATGTATTGTTGTTTGTTGATGTGAAGGAGATGATGGAGCATGCACTGGAGATTGACAACATATATGGTGGTAGACCGCCTTATGCTGCCGCCTTGTCTTTTTATTGGAAAAAAAATTGACTCCTTGTGGCACGATATAGTTTCTGTCGACATACTGCCTAAATAGTATCGACAACTGTGACATCATGAACAAAGGTGGAGGTATCATATTGTTTGATTGTTTTTTTTTCATATTATTACTCTTATAGTGATGCCTTGTATCTTAAACGTTAGAATTATATAATTATGGATTTGCAAGTGATGTTAAACTTTGTTTTCTTAAGTTCTTATTATAATTTGTAGATGCCTTTGATTCCTTTAGTTGGGAATGAGATAAGTTTATATACTGAGCCATTAGTGTGTCATCATGTTAAACCATTACTTTTGTTGTGGTTTGGTTGATGGCTTAATGTGGATGTGGTAATTGCTAGATTTGATTTTTTTATGGAGAGATTCTAAGTATCACTAGGAAACTTCAGATAATCTGAGGGACATGATCAAGAGCCCTAAGAAACTTTGTGTTGTATGTTCTTTCTTCTTTCCTTTATACCTACTTCACTCGATCATCAGAAAGTAGCTAATAGTTTTCATTGTAATTAAATTAAATATTTTTTTTTGCTTTCAGGTAATGCTCCATACAATTGATGCTAAGATGCAGGTTGTGAATAAGAGTGAGAGGGACCATATATCATCTATGTAACAATGCAACTGCGAAAATTTGTTAGCTTTGTAAATTTTAGTGTTTTTATTTGATATGATAGTATACCTCCGTGCCCATAACCAAATCATAGTGGATTGTACTGAAGAAGGACAAGCAGTGTCGGGAATTAGCACCAAGCATGACTATGCCCCTAGGCACGACCGTGATCACCTAGTCCATTCCAGCCCATAAATAGAGGCCCTTGGCTGCCCATTTTCAACAACTCATTTCACCCACCCCTCTTCCACGTTTCACACACATACTCTCTGATCTTAAGAGACCAAAGGTGTTTTGGATCACTCCAAGAAAACACTTGTAATAGCTTAGTTTGAGAGGAGAGAGAGAGAGAGAAACTTGTAATCAACAACCCTTCTTCAAGTTGTTTGATCTTATTATACTTGATCTATCATGATACACTCTATGATCATTATTTGTGGACAAGTTGTGGCCATTGTTGGCTAAACCCCATGTGTTGCTTGGGTTGAAGATGAAGCTTGGTATGAATTAAATGTTTAATATTTGGCAAGATGTGTTGTGTCTTTAATAATTCCTTCTACTCTTCTTCTTTCGTAATGAGCTTGTGATTGTTTTGGTCTTTGATCTTGTAGGTGTTCTTGATAAATTTGGGAGGTGAAGCTTATTAGTATACTCATTGTGTGTAACAACCCATATACTAATAAGGGAAATCCGAACTTGGTGAATGACCCATTTGTGGAAACACATCTTGTGATCAACCCTCGTTTATCAAGAATATCACTGTTGGCCTACACGGTTTATATGCTAGGCCTTAATAATTAGCCAAACCTTGATTATGCGACTTGTCTAGCACAATCTATATGTTAGATTTAGAGCTGATCAAGGGTTGGTGAACCCTTGTTAAAATACTATACGTCTTTATATATTTTATTATTATAACTACACCATTAAATAAAGATCAATCACCCTAAGTCCCTAACTAATCACAAGTGTCATTAGCACCTGTGGGGAGCACTTAGATATATCATTGCTATCTTTGAAGTGAGACAAAGATATGCCAAATAGAGAATCACAAGCCATGAGAACAATGTAAAAGAAAGAAGAGTGGTTGGATGTAATTAACCCAAGATTGGGGGATTGTTCCTTAAAAAGAACCTTATTCTAAGATTGGGCAATGGATTATCATTAATCGGTACACAGAGTCATCAATATATGTTTTTGAATAAATGAATTTTGATGTACTATATACTTTTTATGGGTCATTTTCTGAGCGTATATATATCCTGACTAATATTCTGCTTTTGATTGTTTACTTGTGATCAGGATACCGGATCAGGATATTGGTAACATCCTGGTGCGATATCCTGGTATTAACTAAATTAACCACGTGCAGGTTATAAGCTGTGGGTCACTAACGGTCAAGTGGACCTCTTCTCCTTAAGACTCGGGCAAACCAGTTATATGAGAGACGTTGAACCCGAAAGACCAGGTCTACAACGTTCGTATGGGGAATATCCGCCGAATCCCGGTTTAATAGGGTAGTTTGTTAAATTTCTTTTACTATAAATAGATGGATCGGATCAGATTAAGGCGCGCAATTTCACTTATACTCTTTTTCTCTAGCTACTAGCAATCACTACACACAAACACTTGTACTCGAATTACATTGTAACACCTAGTTGATCCGCATCACATCCTGCACTGTATCCAGATATTCGAAGTAATAGAAGAACAAGGCAGCTGCGATTGTCAGCTCCCGAGGTTTTGTGCCGGCGATCTAGATTGATCAAGGGCTTTCCTCGTATATCTCGTGTCACCCCTTACATTTTTTGCTCATTGTTTGATCATAGATACAGCTCTATATCCTGAGCCGTATCCTGAAAACTGTTTTTACAAACAACTTAATCAGCATATTTTCAACACATATTTCTAGCACACTACCTCACTTAACTAATTTGATCACTTAATTGCTTCGGTAATTTTTGACCAAAACACTATATACTTTTTATAACTTTTTTACTTTGTTTTTTAATTTATTATTAGGTTAGAAACTTGTGGCATAAGTTATAACATTTTAATTTGTTTTTTTATTTATTAATAGGTTTGAAACTTGTGTGTTACACGTGGTTGAATCAATGAAATATTAAACAGTCATTCATAAGCATAAAAACAAAAGAAATAGTTAAAAAAATACATATTAAATATATAAGAGATAAGCGAAAACGAAAATAAAATAATTATATAGAAATAATCATTGAAATTAATATTAACTAGGTTGTTCCCACCTGTGAGTTGCTGCAGGGAATCAACTTGTATTGAAAAGCAAAAATAACAAAAGTAAGTAAGAATCTGGTTATTAATAACGATTTATATTTCGACTAGAGATTTCTAGTACAGTAACCTATAACTAAACACACTGATGCCATTCACAATCCCACTTATAAACTGAAGATGATTCACATGTGCTAGAAAAATATGATAATAAGGCTTAGAATATTTTAGTTAGTCAGTCTAAATAACATTAACCCGTAAACCTAGTCTTTATATGTAGTTGATTTATGCAGAAAAATAAAAATTTATTGATCCCTCATTTTTATTATTAATTAAAACAAGAAGCAAATCCATGTCACAACTTACCCAGATTCAATTATGTTGATATATTGGTTCTTCAAATTGAGAGTTATCCTGGATTCAAATAGGACGGCTACTTTTTTTCTTCTCGATCTTTTCGAGTTTTAACTCAATAGCAGGATCTCAAATCATTCAAATTTGCCACCGCCTCCCACCGTTAATCGTCCTCTGGCCACTCACACCCCCAAATAAATTCTATTTTCAAAACTCTTCAGTCTTAACACCATTTTCCTCCAAACATGTACAACCACCCAAAGGTTGCCTTTTTAATATAAAGAATAACATGTTACAGCGGGTCGGTTTAAGTGTGTATAAAAAAAGACATAACAACAATATAGTTTTACATTAGCGCCGAATGTTTTAAAAAAACCAAGCGGTTTAAAAACTTTTAAAATAATCGGTCGATTTAAAAATAACGTTACGAAATTAATGTCAAAACGTAGATAAATATAATTCATTTGCACGCTAATATTTTTTAATACTATATATAAAAAGATTAAATATGTTAAAAAAACCATGATGTTGTAATGAAAATTCGTTTAAAATTTTAAGAGACAATTATATTAAAGTTTGGGGGTTATAGTGTAAAGCGGTTTAAAAATGGTAAACTTTATTATAGTATAGGAGACATTTGATAAATCTATTAAAAATCAGAGAGTAGAAATGTAAATTGGTTTAAAAAAACTAACAAAATTTGAGGGGACCAAAAATGTAAAAACCAAAACTTGTGGTCAAAACATAAAAAAAAGAAGAATGTGTCTTGTGTGATGGTTACAAGTCACACTAAAAAATTGAGTAAATTACCTAAATGTCATTAAAAAGAAAAGTTAAATATATTAGTGTTGATGACAACCTTGTAACTAAAAGCAAGATAGGACTAAAGCATGTACTATAGCACCATTATCTTGTTTAATATATACTAAACAACACACACACGCACATATATATATATAGGGTAATGCTCTATAAAAAACCCTTGAATTTAAGAAAACTTTGCAAACCCAATGCATGGTCTAGATTTTGCCATGTGTCCATAGTAAATATCATATTTTTTTGTCCTTGAGGGCATTATGGTATTTTCACATCTATCTTAGATATCTTCCCCTATTTGATTTGACAATAATTAATACTCATCACATCCAAATCTACTTTCAAAACCCAAGATCCACCATTCAAAACCTCCATTTTTTCATTAACTTCATCTCTGTGTTTCAAGATCCACCCTTTCAAAACCTCCATTTTCCATTAACTTCATATCTGTTTCAAGTTCTACCCAAGATCCATTTCCATGAACTTCATTTCGGTTTCAAGATCCACTATTTCAAAACCTCCATTTCAAGATCCCCACTGACGGGAACGTCATTCACAACGAGTTCCCTACTGACGAGGACAAGAATGATCAAGGTTTTTCATCCTTTTTTTATGGGTTCGAGTTTTTTTTTTCTTTTTTACACCCCTAATTCAACTTTACATGTTAATTTCTTAAAAGAAATCGAAGAACCAAGTTACTGTCGAAGAATCAAGATCCTGTCAATAATAAGTTGGTTTTGATTTTTAATTGTCATTTACTTTGATTTTCGTTCTTCACAATTGGTTTTATTTTTTCCAGAATTAAGAATGTTGCCAAAAGATTAATTATTTTTCAATACCATTGATTATTGTTTCAAAAAAAAGAATGACGTTTATAGGTAATAAATTTCAATACTATTGATTTTAGTTTGGTTTTCATTCTTCTGGTGTTTATAAATTTTGATTTTGATTCATGGATTACTTGTTTTGGTTTCAAACTCGTTTGATTTTGATCCATGGATTAGTTATTTTTGTGTTAAAAAAATGTGTTTGTTGGTTTGGGGATTTTGATCTGAACAGTAACTGTTTTTTTGTTGGTTTGGTTGCCTTGTTTGGTGCTTTTTGATCTGAATAGTAACTGTTTTTTGTTGGTTAGGTTGCTTTGTTTTGGGCTTTTGATCTGAATAGTAACTGTTTTTGTGCGTTATAGTATAGAAACAGACCCATAACATGTGTTAATCCCTTGTTAGAATGATATATAACGTGTGTTGATTTACAGAAACAGACCAATAAAGATATTCAATCGACAAGCTGGATGGATGTAGGCGACGCTAATGCGGGGACATGTGTTAAAAAAAGATATTCAATAGGTCACATTTTTTGGGAAGGAACTCTTCGTTCATTTATAACATGTGTTAGTGGTTCATGCTGTAACAGAACTCCATGATGTAACCTGACATGTGTTCATGTATAACATGTGTTAAGCCCCTGATAGAATGATATATAACGTGTGTTAACCTTTGTTAATTTAAAAAGTATGTACAAAGGATAAAAAGAACATGATTACTTCTCTTGACCATGTGGATAAATGTTGACCATGTATTTTATTTCATTTGACTAGATTGACATTCGAAATCATTGTGAAATTCTATGAAGCCAAACATCAACCATTGATTATGTTTTATTAACTAGATCTATGGTTGTCATTTAATTGGTATATTTATAACATTTAAATAAACCAGTAGTTCAAAAGCAAACATCCTGAACCATGGCGCCAACATGGTACAAACACACAAAACTTTTATTTGTAGTTTTCCAAACAGAGATTCCTGCATTTGTTTTTTATTTTGCTGAGTGTACAACAATGACGAATTTACGTAGGGGATGATTGAGTACGAGTGCAAAAGCAGCAACATTTGAGAATGGCACATGGTACACACAAACAAAAATATAACGTGTGTAACATACGTGTTTTCATTAACATGTGTTAAGTTCCCGATATACACGAAATATAACATGTGTTAACATGTGCAGCCAGCAGGAGGATGGCATGTAAATGTGCAATATGATTAGCGGATCACGTATTGTAACACATTTATAGGTAGCTTGGGAATAAATAAAATGAAACGCCGTATTTATTCCTTCAATGGAAAAATGACTTTCCCCAGTAGTACCAGGGGATAGTTGGTGGCTCTTGTGTTAGTGGTTCATGTGTATAACGTGTGTTAACATGTACAGACAGCAGGAGGATGGCAGGTAACGTCAAATATGAATAGCGGACCATGTATGGTAACACATGTATAGGTAACTTGGGAATAAATAAAATGAAACGCAGTAATTTTTCCTTCGATGGACAATGACTTCCAGGGGATATTTGGTGGTTCATGTGTTACTGGTACGTGTGTATAAATTCTTAGGTGGTTCATGTGTTACTGGTACGTGTTGTTGAATCTAAAAAATACCATTTTTGTTTCTCTAAGGCCGAATGGATCGCACGATGGAAAAATGACTGCCCCCAATAGTTGGTCAGATACTAACATGTGTTAGTGTACATGTAAGGTCACATTTGTTTTCATTAACATGTGTTACGTTTATGTCAGCGTTTGTTTTCACATTTGTTTTCATTAACATCCGGACCATATGATATATAACGTTTGTTAACATGTCAGCATGCGTAAAAAACGGGTGACTCCAACACAAAACATTTTTGTTGGTGAGTTTACAACAAAAATGGATGCATAGAGCCCAATAGTAACACAAATATCCTTTTTTGCTTGTTGGTGAGTCTCATGGCGGACTAAGAAGGGATGGAGCTTCCGTTGACGGTCTGTCTTTGCTGTTTATCTGCTAAATTTGCTGACTCGTCCTTTGCATGAAATTGGTAAGTCAACAGGAGTACCAATGACATTGTGATGACCCCATTTGAAGAGCACAGGACATTTATACGCAAATTCGTGTCCTATACGGGGTGTGCTCGGGTTGTGAACGAATTGCTTGGTAGTGAATTACAACACGTGTGGCCACCGAAACATAAGAATATATAGGTTAGCATTAAATGTATAATTTGAAGCTGACCATTTATGTGCCGGTAATTTTGGAAAGTTACATTGCTTAGGAAAAGAAATCTTCGTTTAAATATAACATGTGTTAGAGAGTAATGTACTGGTAAATTTGTATGCAGAGATTTGGTTTTTCATGTTGTCAAAGAGCATTGTCTTAATTTCGTTGCCTAAACAGCGTGAGATAACCAATTCAACGTGTGTTAATCCCTCATTAAGTCGTGTGTTAAATACGCCATCCATGGATGCATAGAGGCCGAAAAGAAAAATTGTTCGTTTGCATATAACATGTGTTAAAGATTAATGTACTGGTAAATTTGTCAAAAGTTAGATTGCCTAGAAGCAAGTTACTATATTACGTGAGATAACAAACGTGTGTTAAGGCCCTATTAACACCAAATACTCATAGAATGGATGCATGTATGCCGAAAGAAAAAAGTTTCTTTTACACATAACATGTGTTAGAGATTAATGTACTGGTAAACTTGTAAAAAGCTACAGTGCCTACAAGCAAGTTACACACAAAATGGATGCATAGAGCCCAAAAGCAACCCAACTATGCTGAGGTCGACTTCAAGGCAGAAGTTCGGGAGGCCAGAACATTTTTAACAACACGTCCTAGATAAAATAATAAGAGTCTCACATTACATATTACTAGTAACCAAGGTTAACACACGTTATATATCATTCTAACAGTGGCTTAACACAAGTTATACATGAACAGATGTCAGGTTACATCATGGTGTTCTGTTACAGCATGAACCACTAACACATGTTATAAATGAACGAAGAGTTCCTTCCCAAAAAAATGTGACCTATTGAATATCTTTTTTTAACACATGTCCCCGCATTAACGTCGCCTACATCCATCCAGCTTGTCGATTGAATATCTTTATTGGTCTGTTTCTGTAAAGCAAGACACGTTATATATCATTCTAACAGGGGATTAACACATGTTATGGGTCTGTTTCTGTACTATAACACACAAAAACAGTTACTATTCAGATCAAAAGCCCAAAACAAAGCAACCTAACCAACAAAAAACAGTTACTATTCAGATCAAAAAGCACCAAACAAGGCAACCAAACCAACAAAAAAACAGTTACTGTTCAGATCAAAATCCCCAAACCACCAAACACATTTTTTTAACACAAAAATAACTAATCCATGGATCAAAATCAAACGAATTTGAAACCAAAACAAGTAATCCATGAATCAAAATCAAAATTTATAAACACCAGAAGAATGAAAACCAAACTAAAATCAATAGTATTGAAATTTATTACCTATAAACGTCATTCTTTTTTTTTGAAACAATAATCAATGATATTGAAAAATAATTAATCTTTTGGCAACATTCTTAATTCTGGGAAAAATAAAACCAATTGTGAAGAACGAAAATCAAAGTAAATGACAATTAAAAATCAAAACCAACTTATTATTGACAGGATTTTGATTCTTCGATTCTTCGACAGTATCTTGGTCCAAGTTTTCTATTGAAAATGAATATAACTGAAAGCATATCGAACCAAATTGGAAAATAGTAAATTACCAAGAGCAATTAGACCGAGAGGAGAGAGAGCACCGGAGAAGAAGTCCGGTGAGTTTCGCCGGAGGAGGTGGTTGCTGGTGCTGGTTGTTTGTTTCTCCTGGAGAAGGTGGTTGCTGGTGGTGGTTGTATCTCATGTTTGTTTGTCTTCAAGATTGGGGTAGAAGAAATGAGAAAGAGAAAGAGGTAAGAGAAAGATGAGGAGTGTTATGGTGATTTGATTGCACTGATAGTACTTCCAATTCAAAAGGTGATTCTTCACTACCAAAAATGCCCTTATAATTGTACCAGCATGGAGTATTTTAATGTTTTAAATGCTAAAAGTTGTCTAAACAAATCATGACCCTTAATCTATTAAGATGAAACAAGATCAATGGACCACATAGAGTTTCCAAAGTTTTTTTAAAAAAATGGGGTTTCCTATAGAGCCCAACCCTATATATATATATGAGAGTTCAAATGAAAAGAAACTTTTGGTAATAAGAAAAAAGAAGAAATTTCAACCAATAAAAATGCTTTATTTTACTTTATTTAATATAAGTATTTAATGTTACTATAAGGGTAATATGGTAATCCTGAAAAGATCATTAATTAGTAGTATTCATCTTTAATAGCTAACTACATTAAAATTTGTAACTTATCTTCAAAATATATATTTTTTCAAAAAATAAAAAATAAAAAAAAATAAAACAATTTAGAGTGTAGGATAAATTACAATGTGTATATGATAAATTACGGGTTGTGTAGGATAATTTCAACATATGTAGGATAAATTTAGAAAGGTGTAGGGTAACTTTTGATGTATGTGGTCAAAAAACATTAGTGTGAAGGATGATAGTTTTTATGACTAATTAATTAATCAAAGATGATAATAAATGAGATAAGTGAAACACTATTTAATGTTTTACTATAACAACCCTCCAAATTATTTTTCCTACACCCCTAATATAATTAGAATGTCCCTATATTGTGCCAAGCCATTCCCTGAATCATACTCCTGAGATACCCTCTTCAATAAGAGTATCAACCGTGAGAAGCTCAGGATATGCTTCAGGATATGGCCAGAATCCTCAGACTGGTAACCTGTCAAATAATAATATTCTTGCTACTAACAATAGTGGATCTTTGCAGGATGCAGGTATGACGTCAACATTTACTAGGGAGCTTCAAAAGCTGAAAGACATGATATCCAGTATGCCTGGAGTGGTCCAGCCGATTCCAGAAGTATCCCAAGACAGCCACAGGATATCCCGGTTTGCGCATCCTATCTGTGATGCTGAAATCCCGAAAAGATTTCAAACCCCCAACATGAAACTCTATGACGGAACCACGGATCCTGAAGAGCATATCGCCCAGTATAGGGAAAGGATGGAGATCAACCCTATCCCTCCAGATCTCAAGGAAGCATGCCTCTGCAAGGGTTTTGGTTCTACCTTGACAGGATCAGCCTTAAAATGGCTGTTAAATGTTCCTCCTCACTCAATTACTTCATTTGCTCATTTGGTTAATTTATTTAATAGTCAGTTTTCTTGCAGCCGGAGTTTTGAGAAACTAACCAGTGATCTTTACAGGATAACTCAAGGGCCTTAGGAATCCTTGAGGGATTATGTGAACAAGTTTAGTCGGGAATCCTTGGATATCCCACATCTTGATATTGCAACAACTGTGCAGGCTTTTAAGATGGGATTACAAAAAGATTCTCAGTTTTATCAGGATCTTGTAATGAATCCCTGCAGGAATCTCGACGAAGCTCGTAACAGGGCCTTGAGATATATTCGCTTGGAGGATGACAAAAAGATGCAAGAGAGGATGAATTCCACCTCAACCTATGAATCAACCAATAGGAAATCAGAATCCTCGTATAAACCATATCGCTCTAAGCCGTATGGCAGAATTGACAACAAGAAAGTGAATGCTGTTGAAGACGAGGATCCTGAAGAATATCCTGAATTATCTGAATATTGCTTTTCTGTTAACATACCTGAGTTAATGTATGCTATGCAGGGTTTAGGAGACAAAGCTAGGTGGCCTCGAAAGAATCAACAAAAAGCTGATTGGAAGGATAAATCCAAATGGTGTGCCTTCCATGAAGATTTTAGAGATGTAACTGAGGATTGCATTGCTCTAAGAAAGGAAATAAGTTATCTTCTAAGCAAGGGATATCTGAAGGATCTCCTAGGAAGAAAGAAGAATAAGGGTCAGGATACTGAGAAGGATCCTGAACGAACAGCATCACCTCCTGCGGATGCCAAGATAATCAACTTTATTTCAGGAGGATCCGACATTTGTGGGACTTCGTATTCTGCGGCCAAGAGACATGCAAAGGAAGCTAAGGCCGAGAGGGGAGATAAACCAGCCAGGATGACTACCCTCACAACTGATAAAGTGATCACTTTCGACAGTAATGACAGGGATACTGTCCAGGATCCTCACCATGATGCTCTCGTAATAACATTATACGTGGCTAACCATTTTGTGCGCAGGATATTGGTGGATAATGGCAGCCCCGTCAACATAATCCAACTAGAAACTTTGAAAAGAATGAATGTATCTCCAATGGATATTACTTCAAAATCCATCGTGCTTGTTGGGTTCAGCGGAGAGGCCAGGAACACAGTGGAAGAGATAAAGTTACCAGTATATGTTGAAGAGGTTAACTCAATACAACGTTTCTGTGTGATAGACTCCCTATCCTGCTATAACATCATACTAGGCAGGCCATGGATCCATGATATGAAGGTTGTGCCATCGACTTATCATCAGTGCATCAAGATCCCTACCCCTTGGGGGGTTGTCAAGGTTGATAGTGATCAGCAGGAGGCGAAGGAATGTTACTCATCCTCAATGAAATCCTCAATCAAGCCTAATGCAGCATAGCAATTAAAGATGCGGGCCCAGGATACCATGGAGGCTTCGGAGCAGGATGTAAAGAAAATTATCCTGGATCAGGATAATCCGTATATCTCGGTGCTCGTAGGAACCAATATCCCTCAGGATATTGAAAATCAATTAACTAATTTTCTAAAATGCTGGATGTCGACGTTCGCGTGGAAACACGAGGATATGACAGGTATTTCCAAGGATATTATAACACATAAGTTAGGTATCGACAGGTCATTCAAGCCTGTCCAACAAAAGAGAAGGAAATTTGCTCCGGAACGAAACGTGATCATCCAAGAGGAAGTTGAAAGGCTACTAAGGAGCAAGATGATTAGGGAAGTGAAGTTTCCTAAATGGCTGGCAAATGTAGTCGTGGCACAGAAGAAAAATGGGAAATGGAGAGTTTGTGTAGATTACACGGACCTGAATAAAGCTTGTCCCAAAGACCCATTTCCTCTTCCTCATATTGATTTAATGGTGGATGCTACTGCTGGCCACGAAATGTTAACCTTCATGGATGCATCCTCAGGATTTCAGCAGATCCAAATGGAACCTTCAGACCAGGAGGATACTGCGTTCATGACACCGACATGTATTTATTGTTACACTGCTATGCCCTTTGGTTTGAAAAACGCAGGTGCAACATACCAAAGACTGGTAAACATGATGTTCAAAGACAAGCTGGGGGACACTATGGAGGTGTACATCGATGACATGGTAGTAAAATCTAAAAAGGCTGAAGATCACCTCCAGGATATTAAGGGAGCATTTGATATCCTGAAAAATGGATATTAGCCCTAGTTATGGCATCAACAAAACTTAGACATTATTTTGAGACACATAGGATTCATGTTAAAACTAATTATCCTGTTAAGAACGTGCTTAGGAAACCCGAGTTGTCGGGTAGGATGGCTAAGTGGTCAGTAAAATTAAGTGCCTATGATTTAGTTTATGAGCCTAGAAATGCCATAAAGTCTCAGGCTTTAGCTGACTTTGTGGCTGATTTCAGTAGTGACATTCAAAATGAAGTAGACTTAGAAGTACAGCAGCTAGGAGAAAACTTAGAATCTTGGACATTATATACTGATGGTGCATCTAATGTAAGAGGTGTAGGTTTAGGTATACTACTAAAATCGCCACAGGGGGACATATTACCCCAGGCTGTTAGGTGTGGATTTCCTGCTACTAATAGTGAAGCAGAATATGAGGCTTTAATTGCAGGATTAGAGTTGGCTAAAAATATGAGTATCAAGAATTTGCAAGTATATGTTGACTCCTTGTTAATCACTAATCATTTTAATGGATCCTATGCAGTTAAAGGTGAGAAGTTAATCGAGTATCTCGAAATTCTCAAAAACTTAGCAGGATATTTCGATATTTTCACACTTGAACAGGTACCAAGAGAGGATAATGCTGAAGCTGATGCCTTGGCGAATCTAGGATCATCAGTCAGGATACCGGAAGGAACCCGAATACCAATGTTACATATCTTATATCCTGCGACGAATCCTTCGGATAAGGAAGTACTAAGAATTCAGGATCCTGATGAGTATCCTGAGAAGGATCCCAAGTCCTGGATGGTTTCAATTATAAGATATCTCAAGGAAGGACACATCCCAAAGGATGAGAATCCTAAGGCCTTTAGAATGAAGGTATCACGATTCACTATTATAAATAATGTCTTGTATAAGAAATCTCTTGCAGGACCATATCTGAGGTGCTTAGAGGATCCCGAAAATAAGGAAGTGCTTCAGGATATACACGAAGGGGATTGTGGTAACCATACTGGGGGCAGGTCATTGTTCTCAAAGGCGTTAAGAACAGGATATTATTGGCCGACGATGAGAAAAGATGCTGCAGAATATGCTCGAAGATGTGATGCATGTCAAAGACACAGTAACATATTACATCAGCCGGCCGAACCACTTTATCCTATAGCTTCCCCTTGGCCATTCATGAAATGGGGAATGGACATAGTAGGAAAATTGCCAAAGGCTCCAGGAGGAAAGGTCTTCATGTTGGCAATGACCGATTATTTCTCTAAGTGGGTCGAAGCTGAAGCATTTGTTCAGGTTAGAGATCAAGAAGTGGTATCCTTCATAAAAAGGAATATCCTGACTAGGTTTGGAGTACCAGCTGAGATAATTTGTGACAATGGATCTCAATTTATAAGTAAAAGGACTTCTGACTTTTGCAAGAGTTGGGGAATCAAAATGATTACATCCACACCGGTACATCCTCAAGCAAATGGGCAAGCAGAATCCTCAAACAAGATAATTGTCAACAACTTGAAAAAGAGACTAGGGGCTAAGAAAGGAAGATGGGCAGAAGAATTACCCTTTATTTTGTGGGCTGATAGGACAACAGTGAAAAGTGCAACTGGCCAAACCCCGTTTTCCTTGGTGTTTGGAGCAGAAGCGGTGATCCCGACAGAAATGGTGATACCTACAGCGAGATCCAACCTCCGGGATCCTGAGCAGAATCCTGAAGTCCTATGCCAGGAACTGGATACTATTGATGAGACAAGAGACGCAGCAAGGCTAAGGATGGCAGCATATCAACAGAGGATATGTAAAGCATATAACAAGAATATAAGGACTAGAAGATTTCAAGTTGGAGATTGGGTATTGAGAAAGGCTTTTCAGAATACTACTAATCCTACTGATGGAAAGTTGGCTCCAAAATGGGAAGGACCCTATGAGGTTGAATCAGAATCAGGAAAAAGGAGCATACCGACTCAAGAATATGGAGGGGGATATGCTACCGAGATCCTGGAATGCTATACATCTAAAACTCTATTTCAAGTGAGTATGGAATTTAAATTCTAACTCATGATGGTATGGATTCTGTCTCTTCTATTAAATTTTAATATTATTTACTGTTTTGAACCCATTACTGACTTAAGCATCAGAGGGGTGTTAGCCAGGCTAACACCCACCTTAGCTTATGGTTGTTTTGCAGTATATGCTTCGAGATATAGCTCCAGGATATACATTCAGGATACTTCAGAAGATTAGAGGATTGGCCCCCTCTCTCACGTCTAAGGGATCCTGATCCCTTCACAGGTTTAAAGGTGTTCACCTTTCTTCCGAATTGGGTTTAAACACTCCGCCTGGAGCGCAAGTTATTCGGGAATAGTTCAAGGTGGCGGGACCAGTTCATGTAAAAGTGGCTGACAATTTCGTTACTATTGGCTATATCCTGAATCCTAAAGGTACATGAGGATTGATCACCCTCTCTCACGAAAGGGTATTTTCATACTCTCTAAGGTTTAAAGGTTATCACCTTTCTAAGTCTTGGAGTTTATACACTCCCGCCTGTAGCGCATGAAAATTTGGGATTTTCCCCAGGGTACTAAGGATTTATCTCTAGTATATTTTTAGGTTTTACCCCTGTAACACAAGAATTGTCTAAATAGTTGGAACTGATATTCAAAAATTTTCTAATTGTTTATAGACTTCATGCACATGGGACATTCCTTCTAAAGCAATTGTGTGAAGCTCAAAAGATCAAAATTGGGCTAAGTGTCTCGGACTGGGGACATCTTAGTGGGAGAAGTCGCAAAAGGGGTTGGAGTTTAATACTAGGATTACGCTCAATTCCTGGTATAATCTTTCCTTTGTGAACCTTACATGAACTGTTTAACTCTGTTTAATGCTCAACATATCCTGATAACGATATATCTTTAGGATATGCCTTCAAAATGTGTTTTTTGGATACGTTTCGGGATATTTGATTGGAATATTTGGGAGATGATACTTGGATTGAAAATTAATACTCTGATCAAACAAGTGTTATCAAAACAGGTTTTGGAAAATAGACTATCTTTTATTCTTTAGAAATTTTGTCTAAAATTGTTTGGATTTTGAGAAATTCTATTTGATAAAGGTCTTCATAAGATATCACTGAGTATATTGATCAGGATATTTTCAAAAGATAGTTGCACAAATTTTGCAAAGCTAAAATCTAAACTAAGAAATGCATGACAGAAATTAGAAGGCAACAACAAATAAGTCAGAAGGTGGTATTTTTTAAAAATAAACGATGCCAGCCGATAACCAAAGGCTTCGTCCTAAAACCTAGGACCCATCCACCCTTGGTTATCAAATTGTTTTAATACAGGAAATAAAATGCTTCAAAGGAAAAAGAAAATAAAATTGTTCAAATAAGCGTAACTCTCAAATTTAAGGGAAATAAGTTTTAGGAGGCAGCGCCTTCTTCGTTCGTGGCATTTTCAACCGTATCGGGATCAACCTGAGCATCCCTCTCAGCATCAGTTGGTTTTTCGACTGTCTTTGAAGATCCTTCAGCTGCAGGTTTAGCAGAAGTGCCGCCGAGACTCCTTAGCTTTGTTTCCCAGGCATTGATGTCCCAAGAAGGGCATTCGAAGCCCAGTGCTTTGGCTTCGTGGGCCATCTTTAGCCTGGCCTGGAGAAGGGAAGTGATGACGGAACTTTTAAGGCTTTCCTGGTAGCTGATCATATCCCGTTCGTGTTGAGCATGGGCAGCATCAAGATCGGCTTGGGCCTACAGCATCCGTATCGGGATCAACCTGAGCATCCCTCTCAGCATCAGTTGGTTTTTCGACTGTCTTTGAATATCCTTCAGCTGCAGGTTTAGCAGAAGTGCCGCCGAGACTCCTTAGCTTTGTTTCCCAGGCATTGATGTCCCAAGAAGAGCATTCGAAGCCCAGTGCTTTGGCTTCGTGGGCCATCTTTAGCCTGGCCTGGAGAAGGGAAGTGATGACGGAACTTTTAAGGCTTTCCCGGTAGCTGATCATATCCCGTTCGTGTTGAGCATGGGCAGCATCAAGATCGGCTTGGGCCTGGAGAGCAGCTTTATTGAGGGCGGCCTGGTGTTCTTGGGTCATAGCCTTGAACTTGTCCTCGTAATGCCGAGATTCGGCGGCTGCAATCATACCATGATCGGAGATGGTAACCTCGGCTTTCTTCAACTTGGATTCAAGCGTCTTGTTGAGCCCACAAGATTCTTGATATAAATGAACCAGACGTTCGAGACCCTGCAAAGTAAGAGGACAGGTATTGGTTTTAATAAATACTTATAAGTGGTATAAGGTGCAGGCTATGGCTCAAGGATATTAACCTGGTTGAGAAAAGAAGTCATGAATCCGCTTGCCTCAATGAACCCGTGATTCTCATAGGGGAATGTATCAGAGATAACAGGAGAATCGGGCTCTTTCCTTTTACGAGAACTTGAACTCCGGGGCTTAGTAGCTGGCGAAGGTTTGGGAATGATAATGGCCTTGGGGCTGCTGGGCTTGGATGAGGCCGTGGCCTTGGGACTAGGTTCCTTCTTGATCTGGACCTGATCAGAATAACTGTCCAGCTCATCAAGGTCGAAAAGCTCAGGGATCTTGGCTGGTGCTGCATAAAGGGAAAAGTCCTACATCCTTATTACTCTTCATTATATTATATTACATTAATTAGTCATTTCAAAAGTAACTCTTACCAGACATTTAAGATGATGAATATTGGCTGGAACTCGGGATATGTGTGGTAAAACTCCTGTCACTTGCAGGCAATTGGTAAACTGCTTCGATTCTTTTTTCTGATTCCGCAGTAGGGGGAGCTACTTCCTTGAAATTCACTGCGAAAAGATCAAATAAGAAGATATTAGCACAAGATAGAAGTCTAGAAGTACATGGGGACATTCATGATCCTACCGGTGGTTAACCACTCCACCAGAAGACTAGCACCCTCATGAATGGAGTCTCGTTTGACGAAGATGAACTTGCGTTGCCATCCATCTTCGTTTTTGGTGGCTTTAAGAATAAGCGGTTTGCTGGAAGTTGAAAAGAGAAGGAACCGACTGGAACCGTGGGATCGGAGGCGGTAAGTGATTGGCATATCTTCAATGCAGAGGTCGGGATAGTGAAGGTTTTTAATTTGGTTGAGCACGATTAATACTCTCCAGACCATGGGCATGGTTTGGGCAAAGGAAATACCGGTAGTCCGGAAGAATTGCATCATGAATTCGGGAAATGGATACCGAAGACCTAGCGAGAAAGGGTATGCCGGAAAACAGACCCAATCAGTAGAAGAAACATCTGATCGAATTGTTCGATCAAATGGTCTAAAAATCGTGCCATCGGGGAAAGCGCCGGAGGCTCTCAACGCCGCAATGTCTGCGTTATCAAAAGCACAGATCTCCTTCTCGGGATTTTTGAGAAGGTTTTGCTGAACGAAGGATTCCGACGATTCACCGGTCTGAGAATGGACTACAGTAGCCATCGGAGGAAGAATAAAGTTAACAGAAAACGTGGAAGGGATAAGTGATTACCTGGAGATTCTGTTGATGATATCTGCTTCTCAAACAAAAAGAGAGAATATATAGGAGCGTTGTAGATGTCCATCGAGTGAAAAGCGCGTTGGAAGTTGTACAGTGCAATCTTGACCGTCATTTCTATTTAATTGCCTTGATTCGCGAGACAGGGTTTTTGAAATATATCCGTTGGATTGGTATACCAACAGATATATTTGGGGACAATTGTTATGGGTCATTTTCTGAGCGTATATATATCCTGACTAATATTCTTCTTTTGATTGTTTACTTGTGATCAGGATACCGGATCAGGATATTGGTAACATCCTGGTGCGATATCCTGGTATTAACTAAATTAACCACGTGCAGGTTAGAAGCTGTGGGTTACTAACGGTCAAGTGGACCTCTTCTCCTTAAGACTCGGGCAAACCAGTTATATGAAAGACGTTGAACCCGAAAGACCAGGTCTACAACGTTCGTATGGGGAATATCCTCCGAATCCCGGTTTAATAGGGTAGTTTGTTAAATTTCTTTTACTATAAATAGATGGATCGGATCAGATTAAGGCACACAATTTCACTTATACTCTTTTTCTCTAGCTACTAGCAATCACTACACACAAACACTTGAACTAGAATTACATTGTAACACCTAGTTGATCCGCATCACATCCTGCACTGTATCCTGATATTCGAAGTAATAGAAGAACAAGGCAGCTGCGATTGTCAGCTCCCGAGGTTTTGTGCCGGCGATCTAGATTGATCAAGGGCTTTCCTCGTATATCTCGTGTCACCCCTTACATTTTTTGCTCATTGTTTGATCATAGATACAACTCTATATCCTGAGCCGTATCCTGAAAACTGTTTTTACAAACAACTTAATCAGCATATTTTCAACACATATTTCTAGCACACTACCTCACTTAACTAATTTGATCACTTAATTGCTTCGGTAATTTTTGACCAAAACACTATATACTTTTTATAACTTTTTTACTTTGTTTTTTAATTTATTATTAGGTTAGAAACTTGTGGCATAAGTTATAACATTTTAATTAGTTTTTTTTATTTATTAATAGGTTTGAAACTTGTGTGTTACACGTGGTTGAATCAATGAAATATTAAACAGTCATTCATAAGCATAAAAACAAAAGAAATAGTTAAAAAAATACATATTAAATATATAAGAGATAAGCGAAAACGAAAATAAAATAATTATATAGAAATAATCATAGAAATTAATATTAACTAGGTTGTTCTCACCCGTGAGTTGCTGCAGGGAATCAACTTGTATTGAAAAGCAAAAATAACAAAAGTAAGTAAGAATCTGGTTATTAATAACGATTTATATTTCGACCAGAGATTTCTAGTACAGTAACCTATAACTAAACACACTGATGCCATTCACAATCCCACTTATAAACTGAAGATGATTCACATGTGCTAGAAAAATATGATAATAAGGCTTAGAATATTTTAGTTAGTCAGTCTAAATAACATTAACCCGTAAACCTAGTCTTTATATGTAGTTGATTTATGCAGAAAAATAAAAATGTCTTGATCCCTCATTTTTATTATTAATTAAAACAAGAAACAAATCCATGTCACAGCTTACCCAGATTCAATTATGTTGATATATTGGTTCTTCAAATTGAGAGTTATCCTGGATTCAAATAGGACGGCTACTTTTTTTCTTCTCGATCTTTTCGAGTTTTAACTCAATAGCAGGATCTCAAATCATTCAAATTTGCCACCGCCTCCCACCGTTAATCGTCCTCTGGCCACTCACACCCCAAATAAATTCTATTTTCAAAACTCTTCAGTCTTAACACCATTTTCCTCCAAACATGTACAACCACCCAAAGGTTGCCTTTTTAATATAAAGAATAACATGTTACAGCGGGTCGGTTTAAGTGTAGATAAAAAAAGACATAACAACAATATAGTTTTACATTAGCGCCGAATGTTTTTAAAAAACCAAGCGGTTTAAAAACTTTTAAAATAATCGGTCGATTTAAAAATAACGTTACGAAATTAATGTCAAAACGTAGATAAAAATAATTCATTTGCACGCTAATATTATTTAATACTATATATAAACAGATTAAATACGTTAAAAAAATCATGATGTTGTAATGAAAATTCGTTTAAAATTTTAAGAGACAATTATATTAAAGTTTGGGGGTTATAGTGTAAAGCGGTTTAAAAATGGTGAACTTTATTATAGTATAGGAGACATTTGATAAATCTATTAAAAATCAGAGAGTAGAAATGTAAATTGGTTTAAAAAAACTAACAAAATTTGAGGGGACAAAAAATGTAAAAACCAAAACTTGTGGTCAAAACATAAAAAAAAGAAGAATGTGTCTTGTGTGATTGTTACAAGTCACACTAAAAAATTGAGTAAATTACCTAAATGTCATTAAAAAGAAAAGTTAAATATATTAGAGTTGATGACAACCTTGTAACTAAAAGCAAGATAGGACTAAAGCATGTACTATAGCACCATTATGTTGTTTAATATATACTAAACAACACACACACACACACACACACACACACACACATATATATATATGAGAGTTCAAATGAAAAGAAACTTTTGGTAATAAGAAAAAAGAAGAAATTTCAAACAATAAAAATGATTTATTTTACTTTATTTAATATAAGTATTTAATGTTATTATAAGGGTAATATGGTAATCCTACAAAGATCATTAATTAGTAGTATTCATCTTTAATAGCTAACTACATTAATATTTGTAACTTATCTTCAAAATATATATTTTTTCAAAAAAAAAAAATAAATAAATAAAACAATTTAGAGTGTAGGATAAATTACAATGTGTATATGATAAATTACAGGTTGTGTAGGATTATTTCAACATGTGTAGGATAAATTTAGAAAGGTGTAGGGTAACTTTTGATGTATGTGGTCAAAAAACATTAGTGTGAAGGATGATAGTTTTTATGGCTAATTAATTAATCAAAGATGATAATAAATGAGATAAGTGAAAAACTATTTAATGTTTTACTATAACAACCCTCCAAATTATTTTTCCTACACCCCTAATATAATTAGAATGTCCCTATATGTCTTAAAATACACCCCGTATGCGAAAACCGGACCCTAAATACCATATATAATTAAAAAATAAAATAAAAACAATATTCTGAAGGTGCTCGCGGGGCACGATGCCCTTGACTACTATAGTCGCGGGCCGCGAGCAAGTAGACATCAGGCGCAGCCCTAGGCCGCCACGTGTCCCACCATCCGTCAAAGCTATAGTGGTGACTAACTCAAGCTAGGCCCTACAACCCTATGTCGTGGGCCACGAAGACCTTTGCGGTCTTGTTCGCGGGGCGCGAGAAACATGAGATCTGACCCTATAAATAAGGGCCATCGACCTTCAGTCGAAACTCGCTCATTCACAACTTTCTCTCTCGAAATTCTATAGGATAACAGCTATTTTCAGGCTTAATACCCCCTAATTAACGAAGTTCTGCCCCGTTGTAAGTATTATAACCCCGGTTACGTATTAGATACGCTGCCCGATTGATCCAGGGTTCCGTAACGGCTATCGTGGTTCTGCCCGACGTAGTCGTTGGAATGCCGTCTCGGGGAGGGTATTGCTAATGTAAATATTGGGTTATTATACTAACGCGTGTGCATTTGTGTATTTAATAGATAATCACCAGGAAACCCTTAAGGAAAACCTAAGACAGCAATGTGAGTAATCTCTTTTTTTTTGTAAACTGTTTTTACCAAACCTTAATTATTTTACAATGTGATTAAGCAGTGATTGAGTCTTTGTAATTCTTCAATTAGTGCCGGTATGTTTGGGTTTTGTATACAAAATGTGGAACAAGTTACCATTGGATGAAGAGTTAGCCAATGGGTAATATGACCCACTAGTCAGGATTGACAATACTGAATGAGTAATTGTGTAGAAATAAGCATTGTAATAGCTCTCAATACTGTTAAAAGATAAAACTCTTCTTGATTAAACTGGGATTGACTCACCAGTATTTCCCACTGAAAAATGTTTTTAAACGCGTTTCAGGTAACAAAATGTGAAAGCCAACTAGAAGCCAGCTGGACAGCACTGAAGGCTTGGAAAAAGTGGCTATAAAAGTTACCTAAATAAAAGAAGATGTTTTATTTAATGAAATAGGGATTTTCCCTATGAAAATGTTTGTAATGAAAACTTGGGTTTTATCCCAATATGTTTAATATTATAAAAGCTTGGTATTTACTCTGATTAAACATTTCCTAACTACGGTCCTGATGTAATTTCCGCTGCCAAAATGATAAACACCGATACCACCAATACTGGTCTCGCGGCCACCCGTTCCCGGGACAGATAGGGGGCGGGGGTTGCGACATTTACAATTGTACCCTTTGTTCTTTTTCTTCTCAATTAAATTTTCTTCTCAAATGAACTTTCTCCTATATATATATATATTATTTATATATGCTAAGAGTTGGCTATAAAGTCCAAATTTCTTAAAAAATGTAAAAAGTAAAAAACATCGTAATGTCAACTATAAAACACACCAAAAAAACCACAAATAACAAAATGAAGATTACTAAAACATCATATATGTGGGTTTTGTTTTGTGTTTTGGATGATAAGGCTTTGATTATCAATGTCAAACATTATTATGTTTTTTGTTGATTAGCATGTTGTGTTTTGTATTCATAGTTCTATGATGGTGTTTTTGAAGTTTTTATGAACTATTAGAGTTTGAATATGGTGTTTTAATAATATTCACTCTGTTATTTGTGGGTTTTAGGTGTGTTTTACACCTGAAATTATAGTGTTTTATGATTGTTTACACTTTTTAGGAAATCTGGACTTTGTAGCTAATATATAATTAAGTAGGAGAGAAAGACAGGAAAAAAAAAAATAGATAGCTCAAATGAATTACTAATGTCTCTCATAGGTTTATTTTATTATATAGTATAGATATAGATCGATACAGAAGTTATAAATTATTTTACTATTAAATGTGTTGATTTTAATTGTTTATATGTATATCTAATCTAATTTAATACGCATAAATAAAGAGATGCATGATCATTTAGATGTTTCTTAGCTAAAAGAACATACAAAATATACTGTAATAATATATATCATGTACGTAAGTGAGGATAAGAGAAATTAAAATAAAAGTCGGTGAAGAATCATGAAAAATCGAATGTATTAATATTTTATTTATGTAATTTAAAGATACTTTTATGTGAAGTTAATAGATTATTTTTATATATCTTTGAAAATTTATAGAAATAAAATAGCATATTATTCGTTTTAAAGTAAAGATGATGAATTTAAATCTGTTGTTTGTTCTAGTCTTATCATTTATATATATAATGAGTATATTTAGTTATAAAAAATAAGTATTTATAATTAATTAGGAGATAATTAAGTAGGAGAGAAAGACGGGAAAACAAAAAAATAGATAGCTCAAATGAATGACACGTGTCTCATATAGTATAGATAGATACAAAAGTTATAAATTATTTTACAATAAAATGTGTTGATTTTAATTGTTTACTAGGATTTTTATCCGCCGCGCGTTGCGGCGGCGTCGAAAGTTAAAGTAACTCGTATTTATACTGTATATTTGACCCAACTCTTTACTTAAAAAAATTACATCGCCATCGAATGAAAACGTAGTATATTTGACCCGACTTGCTTTCAAATACAGTGTACGAACGTACACAAAATAAGTAGAACATAGATAAAAAAAGTATAATAATTTGTCCACGTTGCGGTGTAAAGTCGTAAAAGTCATTTAAACCAAAGGGGGTGTCAAGTTATTAAGTAGAAAATGTAAGAAGGTCAAAGTTGTCAATTACCGAAAGTTAGAAGTGACTGCGCAACTTACTTAAAGATAAGGGTTAATAGTGTTTCATGTCAAAAAATTAAGGGTGTAAAGTGGAAAAACTTGAAAGTGTAAGGGCCTTTTTTGTTGGTTCAAAACTTTGAAGAAAAAAAAATAAAAAAGTCAAAAACTTGAGGGTTAAAAAAGAAATATAAATAATAAATTAGTAATTACAAACGTAAATCACGATCTATATATACAGACTCCTTTCTTGCAAATCAAGCCTACCTATTTTGACTCAAACTCTAATTCCTTTGACCGACTCAATCATATATATAAAGACAAAGGTCCACCGACCTTTGTCTTTAATATTATATAAATGTGTATTTAGCAAGTTTAAAAGAAAGACGGTTAAAATGATGTATTATTTTAATTTGAAACGTGCTTTTATATATAATTATTAGTAGCATATAAAAAATATATATAGTTTATTATATTAAAAGAAAGACGGTTAAAATGTTGTATTAATTAATTTAAAACGTGCTTTTGTATATTATTATTAGTAGCATATAAAAAATATATAGTATATAATATTTCTATCTATACTTTCTATAAAGGAGAAAAGGCGCTGACATCACAATGCTAACGTGACAATCAGATAGGCTGTCCAACAATGCATGTCTGATGTCATTATTGCATCTTAAATCTTAATTTAAAATCTTTTAAAATAAATTTAACCTATACAAAATTCAAACCCTCTGCCCACCATTCAAAATTCAAAACCTCTGGCGACATTCAAAATTCAAAATTCTGGCTCTACATTCAAAATTGAAACCATACTTTCTAATACATATATAACATACATGATTCTGGATCCACATTAAATGATTCTGGCTCCACATTCAAATTCAAAACATACTTTGAATCCATCTCTCTCTCTCTCAAATCCAGAGCTCCCATATTTTCTACAAATTTCAATGCTAACAAAGTAAAGGATCAGCTATAACGATTTTCTTTATACCCAAAATGCAAATTCTCATTCACGTGCTTTGCTTTTCAACACTCACCGAATAAAAATCTCTAATTTATAATACCCTTTAACCCCATTCAACAATTTCTCATATGGGTACTGCTTTCTTCCGCCGTTTCTTGCCGGAATCTTGAATTTCCGGCAATGGTTGCACCGACGGAGAGTGTTAATTCCAATTATTTCTTAGATTTTAGTTTAATCGAACACTTTTCGGTCCCCGAAGGTGAACTTTGGTCGCTTGAACCGGAATTTCAGTGGTCGTCTGATCCTTTTTCTGAACAGATTAATCACAAGTAGATTTTTTTGATTTGATTTGGTTTAATTTTGTCATGAAATTTGTTTGATTTTGATTATTCTATTGTGTGTGTCTCTTGCATTGCTAATTTTTGAAATGATTTTGTTTGGGTTCATTAATATAATAATAATTAGGGTTATTTTTTAGTCAATCTGACTAGGGTTTAGCAAAAGGGACGGTGGATATAATGTTTTGATTGTTTATGGTTAAGATGTTGGAATTTGAAAAAAAAACAGTTAAAAGATTAGGTTTAAAAAGTTATTATTTTGAGGAATGTAAAATTGTATGGTAAGAATTTGTGGTAAGTATATTGTAACACCCCAAAAACGGGTTTGGCAAATTAAAACCCGGTTGATATAAAGAAATGAGTTTTAATCTCTTATTTAACCAAAATAAAACTAGAGGGACCAAAACCGCTAAGTAGGAAACATGATTTTATAAAACAAAAAAAATTGAAACACCACACACACATAGTGTGTGTGTGTGTGTCGATGATCAGGAAGGAGAAAGAGGGTTCAAACCCTAGTTTCTTCAAAATCTTCAAATTGAAAGGCAAGATGAAGCTTAAACTCATAACCGAGCATAGATTAATGATCACCTTCACAAGGGGATCGCAAGGTATGTCTTAAAAGTTAGATTGGTGATTATGCACGAAGTGCGTTATGTTGTAAATCACGAATTTGTATGAAATTGAGCATGAGTATGTGTTAGATTCATCATTTGGAACATGGATTATGCATGGTTTGGGTTAATTTGATGTTTTTAAGTGAAACCTGTTGATTATGGTGATGATGACGACTTGAAAGATCACCCATGTCCAACTTCTTGCTTAAGATTGATGTATTATGATGTGTATGATGGATTCTTGCTAGAGGAATTGAAATAAATGTGATGCTAATATGTTTGATGTTCATGCATGGATGATTTATGTTGATTAGTAGAAGGATTTGGGTGAATTATGTATGAGATTAGGAGATTGTGCATGAACTAGTTGTACTTTATGTTTAGAAGGTAGTACATACACCAAGGGTATGATGATATTATGAAGAACTTAAGTAGATCACTAGTAAGTGATTAATAATGTAGTTATGAAGTGGGCTTTAGATAATGTGATGTAAATTGATGATTTACTTATGTTAATGATGTTTGGAATCAAACATGTGTGTGAATGTTTAAAGAAATCGGATAAGAAATGATAGATTAGCATGTTATAAGGTTGAATGATAAATTCCATATAAGATCCGTGTAATGAAAAGGTTGTGATGAATGATGAATAAGCTAACTATCTTGAGAATGATATATGATAGTTGATGCTTGATAAGCAACATGGAAGCTTGGGAAAGAAGCGGGTCAAATGGAACTTATGTGCACGGGAAGCGTACTCGGATGCAAGGTAAGTTAAGCTTACACCCTCCTTGTAGAATACCTCTTCATTGTATAGATTATGAATATGATAAGTTTATAAATGAGGTATGAAGTTCCGACAAGTTTTGATACGGGTCGGAACATGTGTTCATGACAAGAAACTAAGTTTGATGGTTAAAAAGGGATAAAAGGGTATTATGGTAATTTTGGTTGCGAATTAATGAAGGAATAAGTTACATGGATGGGATGATGGATAATTAAAATCCCACAAGAATAAAATGGATATTTAGATTTAACGGGTCAAATGGTGAAGATATCACCATTTGACGATATCGATTAATGAATTGTTTTGTCAAGCGTTGTGAATTCACAAAATGAACAGCGAAAGGAAATTCGTTGCTATTAACGAGCAATTTAGCGGATGAAGTATTAAAACGGGTCATAGCATTGATCCGAGCCAGGTATGTGTAATTAGAGTTATAGTTAAGTAGTGAGATTGGCTAAATATGAAATGAAGTCCTTTGTTGTAAAGGATGGAGCGAAGTTGACAAAAATGCCCTTGATAGGTATATCGGGCAAATGACTTTAAAAGGTTGTTTAGAAACAAGCCATTAGATTAAATGATTACTATGGACATGTATGAAAGAGAAAAGTATGATCTTTGCGAGTCAAAGTCCTTAAAAATGAGTAAATACCCTTAACGGGTCAAAATAACATTTAAGTGGAAATGGGTTGGGATGTTGTAAGAAACCCGTGTTTGGAACCTTATATGATAGACGACGTTGAAATTATAAGGTTCATGGGGAATTTAGGTCAAACAATCAATTTATGTTGATGAATGCATGAACGGGTCGAATAAGTGAAAGCGGGTATATAAAGCCGAGAGCTTTAAGTGAATATTTTCCTTAAACCGGATGTTGGATTTCAAGTTCATATGATAGAATGTGAATTTACAAGCATGTAGGAAGAAACGGGAGGTTAAACGGGTAAACGGTTCAAAAGTTATGCGCGTTTTAGTGCGTACGGACGACGAAACGGAGCTGCAGAAAAATGCATTTTCTAGAGGGCGTCGCCGACGGGCTCTGGAAAGTCAGTTTTTGGCTGACGGGTTATTTGACTGTCTACGGAAGTTTTGGGCTACGGGCATTTGCAAGGGCCGTCGCCGACGGCCTCCCCATGTTCAAAAACCTGAAAATTTGTTATCCAAGTTGATTTGGGTATAGTAGGCTTCGGTTTGTTATCCGTGGACCACGGCGGGCCTCCCATACATGATTTTGATAGTTCCTTTGATGTTTATGGGCTATAAATCTAAGTCTAAGTACCATGTAATTAACATATGGATATATAAGTGGTATATAAGATCTTGAACGTGTACGCAAGGGTGTATGTACATATGTAGATGTGTATTCAAGTTATATGAAGGCACGTATGAGTGTATGCAAGTAAGTAGAGACGTAGTAATGTATGTAAGTATGTAGACGTGTATTTATCTATATGTTAGGATACGTATGTGTATATGTACGTATGTAGAGGCGTAGTGATGTATGTGCGTATGTAGATGTGTATATGGTATATATGAAGGTACGTATGAATGTATACATGTATGTAGAGCTATAGGAAGGTATGTATGTATGTAGATGTGTATGTATACATGTAAGAATGTATGTATGCATGATTTAGATACGTCGAGTATTACGTTATTAATAGTGTGCCTTGAGAATGAAAAGTAATACAAGTACATTATTGAAGCCTCACCAGGATATGGATACACAGATGAAATGCTTAAAGTTAGAAAGATAACGAAATGGGAAGTGTACGAGATTAAATCTTGTTTATGTATTGTGTACTAATGTTATGAATGTATGTGGTGAGTGCAGGTTGTACGAATCACGGGCGGTTATTACGAAGAATAGAGATCGAAGACCGAGTCACAAGATAGATTGTACGGGAATAATTGAGTATGTGTTTTAGCAAACAGGACTTATACCTTATTTTTGTAAAAGATACATGTTAATACGAACTTTCAAGTAAGTCAAGATGTTGTAATGAAAGAAATTTTTATGGCATGAATTTCCGCTGCGACTTTTTGTTAAATACGTATTAGGGTCTTACAAGTTGGTATCAGAGCCCTGGTTTGAGTGAATCAAATACAAGAAGATAAATACTTGAACTCAAACCTGTGTGCTCTTGTGATAAGGAACCCGTACAATCCATGACTCGATCAAGATCTAAAGGTAGAAATGGAATGAAAGCATGTGTGTGTGGATTCATATGAAGAAACTAACGACTTTGTATGTGCAAGGTAAGCTTAAAGGTTTGAAGAGGATGATCCGTGAATGTAGTTTAAGATGGACGCTAAGGCAGGCAAGGATGCGAATGGACAGACGGACCCCAGGTACACAATGTTAATATGTATGGGTGCTGTTGTTAAAAGAAAAAGGAAGAAGTCTCCTTGGGAGGGTAAGTACTAAACGGAAGACAACGATATTGTCTTGGTAAGATTGTAAAAATGTAGCACGAACTGAGACCCACTAATGCGGACATAAGGCGATGATTACCTGAAGGCATGAAATTAGTATGTGGATTGCGTACCTGGCCAGTACGCAAGAAGCATATGACGTTCGTGAGACCGTGGTAATTATCGTAGGTATGTCCGGTAGAATTGGGTAGCAGGTGGCCGTGCGGGTGAAATGGGTGGTAAGACTCTCGGGAAATTGAGAGTACTATATAGGAATGAAAAGTATGAGTGATAAGAATGAAGAATGCTGAATCCGTAAGAAAGTACGGATCAACAAGATATGAATGAAATGTTTGAATCCGCGAGACGGATTCAAAGAATGAAAAGTGTGAATGCAATGTTTGAAACCGCGAGACGGATTCAAGGAAAGAAAGGTATGAATGGAATGTTTGAATCCGTAAAACGGATTCAAGGAAATGAAAAGTAGAAATGATATGTCTGAATCCGCGAAACGGATTCAACACATGTAAGGAATGAAAGATGTGAATGATATGATTGAAATCCGTTAGATGGATTCAAATCATAGAAGGAAGGAAATGTATGAATGGCATGTTTGGAACCGCTAGACGGATTCGGAACATGGAAGTAATGAAAGGTATGGATGTTACGTTTGAATCCGCGGGACGGATTTAAAGTATAAAAAGGATGAAATTAGTCCACATCCGAATGTGTCGATAGTTTGACCGTGGTTGTGTCAAACGAGTCATATGGTTAAATGTAAAATAAATAAACAAAAGAATGATCGTAATGGGCATGCAAACCTAAGTTGTAAAACGAAAGAAAGAAGTTTTGAACCAGTTATGTGTTAAATGTGTTAATAATCGACTCTTAGGAGTCATAGCGAATGACGGGCTACGACCCGGACAATGATTTAAGTATGAACAAGAAGGGCAAGTTTTGTCAAGAATACCGAAATGATGTAATGAATGTCTTTGTAAGTAAGCATGAATGGAAGGAAGTACGAATGTGTACCTCAATGCATCTATGATAAGTAAGAAAAGTAAGTTTACCTTAAAAGGTCAAACTGCAAAGATAGGCAAAATAAGTAACCAGAATAAAAGAATTGCATGTAAGGAATGAAACATGGAATGTGTAATAGCATGTACATAAGAAGTTGTGAAAGGATTATAGATGAGTAATCATCTAGTATAATGAATGTTTGAATGAAATATGCTAACTGCTAAATTGTTGATGATAATGTTAGAACTCTTGATGTGACTATTAAGTCAAACATAGATGTGTATGTGTAAGAGGAGATGAGAAAGGTTTCGGGGACGAAACCTCATTTAAGGGGGGTAGACTTGTAACACCCCAAAAACGGGTTTGGTAAATTAAAACCCGGTTGATATAAAGAAATGAGTTTTAATCTCTTATTTAACCAATATAAAACTAGAGGGACCAAAACCGCTAAGTAGGAAACATGATTTTATAAAACAAAAAAATTGAAACACCACACACACATAGTGTGTGTGTGTGTGTCGATGATCAGGAAGGAGAAAGAGGGTTCAAACCCTAGTTTCTTCAAAATCTTCAAATTGAAAGGCAAGATGAAGCTTAAACTCATAACCGAGCATAGATTAATGATAACCTTCACAAGGGGATCGCAAGGTATGTCTTAAAAGTTAGATTGGTGATTATGCACGAAGTGGGTTATGTTGTAAATCACGAATTTGTATGAAATTGAGCATGAGTATGAGTATGTGTTAGATTCATCATTTGGAACATGGATTATGCATGGTTTGGGTTAATTTGATGTTTTTAAGTGAAACCCGTTGATTATGGTGATGATGACGACTTGAAAGATCACTCATGTCCAACTTCTTGCTTAAGATTGATGTATTATGATGTGTATGATGGATTCTTGCTAGAGGAATTGAAATAAATGTGATGCTAATATGTTTGATGTTCATGCATGGATGATTTATGTTGATTAGTAGAAGGATTTGGGTGAATTATGTATGAGATTAGGAGATTGTGCATGAACTAGTTGTACTTTATGTTTAGAAGGTAGTACATACACCAAGGGTATGATGATATTATGAAGAACTTAAGTAGATCACTAGTAAGTGATTAATAATGTAGTTATGAAGTGGGTTTTAGATAATGTGATGTAAATTGATGATTTACTTATGTTAATGATGTTTGGAATCAAACATGTGTGTGAATGTTTAAAGAAATTGGATAAGAAATGATAGATTAGCATGTTATAAGGTTGAATGATAAATTCCATATAAGATCCGTGTAATGAAAAGGTTGTGATGAATGATGAATAAGCTAACTATCTTGAGAATGACATATGATAGTTGATGCTTGATAAGCAACATGGAAGCTTGGGAAAGAAGCGGGTCAAATGGAACTTATGTGCACGGGAAGCGTACTCGGATGCAAGGTAAGTTAAGCTTACACCCTCCTTGTAGAATACCTCTTCATTGTATAGATTATGAATATGATAAGTTTATAAATGAGGTATGAAGTTCCGACAAGTTTTGATACGGGTCGGAACATGTGTTCATGACAAGAAACTAAGTTTGATGGTTAAAAATGGATAAAAGGGTATTATGGTAATTTTGGTTGCGAATTAACGAAGGAATAAGTTACATGGATGGGATGATGGATAATTAAAATCCCACAAGGATAAAATGGATATTTAGATTTAACGGGTCAAATGTTGAAGATATCACCATTTGACGATATCGATTAATGAATTGTTTTGTCAAGCGTTGTGAATTCACAAAATGAATAGCGAAAGGAAATTCGTTGCTATTAACGAGCAATTTAGCATATGAAGTATTAAAACGGGTCATAGCGTTGATCCGAGCCAGGTATGTGTAATTAGAGTTATAGTTAAGTCGTGAGATTGGCTAAATATGAAATGAAGTCCTTTGTTGTAAAGGATGGAGCGAAGTTGACAAAAATGCCCTTGATAGGTATATCGGGAAAATGACTTTAAAAGGTTGTTTAGAAACAAGCCATTAGATTAAATGATTACTATGGACATGTATGAAAGAGAAAAGTATGATCTTTGCGAGTCAAAGTCCTTAAAAATGCGTAAATACCCTTAACGGGTCAAAATAACATTTAAGTGGAAATGGGTTGGGATGTTGTAAGAAACCCGTGTTTGGAACCTTATATGATAGACGACGTTGAAATTATAAGGTTCATGGGGAATTTAGGTCAAACAATCAAATTATGTTGATGAATGCATGAACGGGTCGAATAAGTGAAAGCGGGTATATAAAGCCGAGAGCTTTAAGTGAATATTTTCCTTAAACCGGATGTTGGATTTCAAGTTCATATGATAGAATGTGAATTTACAAGCATGTAGGAAGAAACGGGAGGTTAAATGGGTAAACGGTTCAAAAGTTATGCGCGTTTTAGTGCGTACGGACGACGAAACGGAGCTGCAGAAAAATGCATTTTCTAGAGGGCGTCGCCGACGGGCTCTGGAAAGTCAGTTTTTGGCTGACGGGTTATTTGACTGTCTACGGAAGTTTTGGGCTACGGGCATTTGCAAGGGTCGTCGCCGACGGCCTCCCCATGTTCAAAAACCTGAAAATTTGTTATCTAAGTTGATTTGGGTATAGTAGGCTTCGGTTTGTTATCCGTGGACCACGGCGGGCCTCCCATACATGATTTTGATCGTTCCTTTGATGTTTATGGGTTATAAATCTAAGTCTAAGTACCATGTAATTAACGTATGGATATATAAGTGGTATATAAGATCTTGAACGTGTACGCAAGGGTGTATGTACATATGTAGACGTGTATTCAAGTTATATGAAGGCACGTATGAGTGTATGCAAGTAAGTAGAGACGTAGTAATGTATGTAAGTATGTAGACGTGTATTTATCTATATGTGAAGATACGTATGTGTATATGTACCTATGTAGAGGCGTAGTGATGTATGTGCGTATGTAGATGTGTATATGGTATATATGAAGGTACGTATGAATATATACATGTATGTAGAGCTATAGGAAGGTATGTACGTATGTAGATGTGTATGTATGCATGTAAGAATGTATGTATGCATGATTTAGATACGTCGAGTATTACGTTATTAATAGTGTGCCTTGAGAATGAAAAGTAATACAGGTACATTATTGAAGCCTCACCAGGATATGGATACACAGATGAAATGCTTAAAGTTAGAAAGATAACGAAATGGGAAGTGTACGAGATTGAATCTTGTTTATGTATTGTGTACTAATGTTATGAATGTATGTGGTGAGTGCAGGTTGTACGAATCACGGGCGGTTATTACGAAGAATAGAGATCGAAGACCGAGTCACAAGATAGATTGTACGGGAATAATTGAGTATGTGTTTTAGCAAACATGACTTATACCTTATTTTTGTAAAAGATACATATTAAAACGAACTTTCAAGTAAGTCAAGATGTTGTAATGAAAGAAATTTTTATGGCATGAATTTCCGCTGCGACTTTTTGTTAAATACGTATTAGGGTCTTACATATATGATTACTAGATTTTGATTATCATTTGAAAACTCACATCCATTCATCCCCTTCATATATCATTGCTAGATGGTTTAGTTAATTAGAATTATGTATATATTTCTTAAATTGTGGATAAGGCAGTTCCGAACCAAGAGAAATATTGTAAGGTAGTTGTATCTTCTGTTTTTGAAAATATTCTATTGAAAATATGATTTCATCTCCCCTAGACCAAAAATCAGCATCATTTTATGAAAAATTGAAAAGTTAGTTGCAGAAAAGATGACACTTTTTCCCTTTTGGAGGGAAAAGTAATTAGAAAAACTCGTGACTGTCACCGTTATAAGTTTACATGTTCACATATTTTGATCGAGGGTCAGCGTTGCTCTGTATTCTATAAGCTGATCCTTTACTTTGTTAGCATTACAAATTTCAATCCTAAGCTTATTGATAATAGTTGTTGCTTGTAGTTTAAAACCGATTCAGTTCGATGTCGAAAGCGGTGCAACGAATCTGTTCGATGTCGAAAGCGGTGCAACGCTGTAAGCATCGGAGAAGTGGATTTTGAAGCTGAGGTAATATTTTATTTATGCACTTGATTCCAATTAACGTCGTAAGCACCAGAGGTTAAATTTGTGTATAGATTTATATTTTTATGCAAGTGCTAAATATTTCAAACCCTAACAATCAAATTAGAAATTAAGAACGGGAATAGATACATATATGATATATATAGAGGGATTGAGGAGGACGCGTGATTATAAAAACGAAAAACATGATCTGTAAGTAAAACTACTGCAACAGTAGGCCACCTTACTGGTAAACATGTGCAGATTAGGGGCCATGCGGACCAAGAGTTAACACGAAACTGGAAACCTCTGTTATAAACATGTACATGTCACCTTATTTATTTTTGTACTTTTTTTCATAAATATGATGGGGTTATGTTTCAGTTGCTGCGATATGTATGTTGAAACATATCACATACTCACAGGGAATGTTGTAAGGTTCTGTAACTATTGTTTGGCTTTTGATTGCCATTGTTACATAATGTAGTCAATGAAAGTATTACCTTGAGCTATTATGTAGTTACGGTATTTTATCTATTTATTTTTTGGTTTCAGTTTTTTGAGTTGATTGTTCTTTTGTTTCTTTTTTTATTATAAATAGTAGGTTGTAAAAGCTAAAAGTGTTGTAAGCAATGGGATATATAGGTGCTCATGGCATTAATGCACTGCATAAATACAAGTACAGTGGAGTTGATCACTCTTATGTTTCAAAATATGTCTTACAACCTTTTTGAAGCTAAAAGTGTTGTTGTAAACGAGGTAATATTTTATTGTTGGAATAAAGTGTTTCTTATTTCACTAAACTATATGTATAACTGCAGAATGGGCAGTTTCCAAAAGTTTCCTTTAGGCCACGAGTGCTCGTAACATGGTCATGGGATTCTTAGGAAGAACAAGGTGAAAGAAACCTCTTGGATTTCCACATGGATAGAAACGACAAGTATGGTTGTACCTTGCATAGTTGATAATCCTTTTTCTGTTATTTCTTTTGTTATGATTTATATTTAGTTTTTAGTGGGTTGCATTTGGAATTGGATCGATTAAAGACATGATCTGTCCCGACTTATTGGTTAACTTCCTACTTATATCCATATATGCAGGATGTTAAAATGCTGATTAAAGACATAGGGGAGCTGAAACCTACTATTTTCTGTGTTGTTCCTCGAGTTTTGGAAAGAATTTATTCAAGTACTTTCAGTTAGTCACAAGGTTCTTTTGTATGATACTCATGTTATTGTTAGACTGGAGATGAGAGGTGTTTTATTTGAAAATGAAATGTGATTATTATAGGTATTTGGTTGAGTTTAAGACTGGAGATGAGAGGGAGCTGGTGATACGAACTAATGGTCAACAGAGGTTAAAACGGATTAGTCAACAGAGGTTAAAAGAGGGTTAGTCAACAGAGGTTAAAAAGGTTAGTCAACAGAGGTTAAAAGGGATCAGGCAACAGAGGTTAAAAGAGTCAGTTAACAGAGGTTAGCAGGTTGTTGAGTTAGTTGGACAACTGGCTGGATGTTAGTTGTTAGTTGAGAGGTAGTTAGAGGAACGTTAGTTGTTAGTTGGAATGTGAGGGTATAAAAGGAAAGATTGTAACAGTGTAGGGTATGTTTTTAATTAGTTGTGATTTTTAATCAGATTGAGTCGGAGTTATTGTCGATTTGCGATGGTATTTTGAAGGTTCTGGATTCAAAAGTTATTGGATCTGCATCTGGTGGTGATTCGAAGGTGTTTTATTTGAAAATGAAAGGTGATTATTATAGGTATTTGGCGGAGTTTAAGACTGGAGATGAGAGGAAGCTGGTGATATGAACTAATGGTCAACAGAGGTTAGAAGGGATTAGTCAACAGAAGTTAAAAGAGGGTTAGTCAACAGAGGTTAAAGGGTTAGTCAACAAAGGTTAAAATGGGGTTAGTCAACAGAGGTTAAAAGGGATCAGCAACAGAGGTTAAAAGAGTCAGTTAACAGAGGTTAGCAGGTTGTTGAGTTAGTTGGACAGCTAGCTGGATGTTAGCTGTTAGTTGAGAGGTAGTTAGAGGAATGTTAGTTGTTAGTTGGAATGTGAGAGTATAAAAGGAAAGATTGTAATAGTGTAGGATATGTTTTTAATCAGTTGTGATTTTTAATCAGATTGAGTTGGAGTTATTGTCGATTTAAAATGGTATTTTGAAGGTTATGGATTCGAAACTTATTGGATCTGCATCTGGTGGTGATTCGAAGGTGTTTTATTTGAAAATGAAAGGTGATTATTATAGGTATTTGGCTGAGTTTAAGACTGGAGATGAGAGGAAGCTGGTGATACGAACTAATGGTCAACAGAGGTTAGAACAGATTAGTCAACAGATGTTAAAAGAGGGTTAGCCAGCAAAGGTTAAAAGGGTTAGTCAACAAAGGTTAAAAATGGGTTAGTGAACAGAGGTTAAGAGGGTTAGTCAACAGAGGTTAAAAGGGATCAGGCAATAGAGGTTAAAAGAGTCAGTTAACAGAGGTTAGCAGGTTGTTGAGTTAGCTGGCTGGATGTTAATTGTTAGTTGAGAGGTAATTAGATGAATGTTAGTTATTAGTTGGAATGTGAGGGTATAAAAGGAAAGATTGTAATAGTGTTTGGTGATGCGGTTTTATTTTTAGTTATCTCTTTTATAGCCAAACCTCAGGAACAAAAATTGCATTTTACTCTTTCTACAATTATTTTCCGAATTATATAACCATTTCTTTGTTTGATATCATATTACCGGTATTATATTTTATAGGGATCCATCGCTGAAAGTCCACACAAAGTTTTTGGAATCTCTCCGTATAGTCGGCATCAGTCACCACAGTTTGCTCTTCTCGAGAACTGCTCCCGTTCAACTTGTAGCAGAGGAAGAACTTACAAGGTGAGCCTTTTTCAACCTATAAGGGCATTCTGGGCATTTCACATTTTAACGTTGTTTTCTGATTGGTTTGTAGGATTAGACAATCAACATATGTGGGCCACTCAACGTCGCGTTTCTCGCATGAACAAAATGTTGACACGTATGTCTTCTCAGAATCTTGATACTTCTTTTAGATCAAATACTTTTATAGTTTTATAGTGATCTGATTATTATATATCTTCTTCTTTAGTAGGCCCAATTTGGTGTCAATCCTAAGGACATTATGCGAAGAAAGCATCACTCCCCAAATATTTCCAACAAATTAACGGAATCAGAAATCAAACAACAAATCAACCGCCTATCTCAAATCTATGCAAACAAGGTATCATCTAACTATGAAGAAACTATGATGAAAAATCGTTCAAAATGTGTTAAATATTTAATACTGTTGTTATCTGTTTGGTGCAACTGGTTTAGGAAATGGTGGCGAGGTTAGGGGACAATGGGGCGAAGATACAAAAACAGATCTCAGAGTTGAATTCAGAGCTTAATAAACTTCGTTTGTCGAAGACCGATGAATTAGAAACCATTGATTTAAGTGATGATTTTCACAGGGTGATTAATATTTGAATGAGAACATGAAACTGTTGTGAAACATATCCTCAATGTTTTGAAAACATTAAGCCATTCTATTTTTTTTGATACATTTTCCACTGTACAGAAGACTTTCATGTTTGATGTTTCCATGAAATTGGTTATTTTTGTTATATTCCAAATTGGACAACACTACAAAATGTGTTATTGATTATAATCAAGTTAACAGTTAGTTTGGTTACTGACTCAAATCCACTATATATTAAAGTTTGCTTATGTTAAATCCACTATATATTTTTCTAGAACGGCTAACTCGCGCCCTTGAAACCTAACACACCTTGATACCACTAGGTTACAAGCCCTTTGGTAATTAAGAAATTAACATACGAGGAAGTAGGAATAATACTAAAAGCCATGGGATTTTGTGCTTTGAGGAATATGTTATTTAATAAAATGTTGTATGCATGGTTTCTAAAAACCAACAGTGTTTGCACACGGGTTTCACTACTAGTATTAATGAATGAAAATCTTTTTTGGACACGTGTCACTTTCTGATGTTTTCTCACCTTATTTTCCTATTTATCTCCCCTATTAAATAATAATAATAATAATTTTAAACAAAATATTAGATAAGAATAAATATATGTTTTTCTATAATAATTCTCCTATTAAATAATAATAATAATAATTTTAAATAAAATATTAGATAAGAATAAATACTTGTTTCCCTATAAATAATTTTAAACAAAAATGTAGATAAGGATAAACGTTTGTTTTTATTATGATCATATTAAATAACTAGTGGGGAACCCGCGCGTTGCAGCGGAGTCGACAGTCGGGACGAGAACATAATTCAAACCTTAAAACGATTAAAAAAATTACATATAAGCACACGAGTGTGTGTGTATAAGCACCAGCGCTTCGCGACGGGTAAGTTTCCAACGACTGAATGAGACATTTAAATGATAAAATGCTACGTTCTATATACAACCCGACACAACAAAATGTAGGGTTTTTAGCTTACATTAAGCGTGCCTGTTTCCAAAAAAGCATCTACATTCAAGACGAAAGAATAAACTTATATTTTATAAACATTACAATAAAAGTTCTTATCCAAAAAAGCATCTATATTCAAAGATGAAAGAATAAACTTATACTTTCTAAACATTACAATAAAAGTTCTTATAACAAAGAATAGAGAGGCAACCTGTTAGCATGATGTTGACATTGACACGCAAAGAGCACATCAAGTCCTTCAAAAGATAACACTAAAGATTAATAACTTCAATGCATTACAACATAGATGACTTGGGTTGTTTCATTTCTTAGATCAAACGGACCACTAAAAGTATAGCTAAAGGGAAAACATGTCTAATGGCCATGGATTGAACGCATTCAAAATCGTCAAAAGTCTATTTTTTATTCATATCACCTCATCTCCTATATATATCCTTTAATTAAAAGATCTAGATACTCATCCTAGTACAATACTTTTGCAATCACAATTAACAAAGACAACTTCAACCTATCCCTCAAAACACAAACTGGTCATTAAAGGTTCAACCATGTTAGTCACTGGCTGCTAATAACAAGTTGACTTGGAAAAAGAAGATTTTTACTAAAAGAAAGTAAGAATGCAGTGGACCTCTACACCATAAATCTGTAGTTAGGTTACAAAAAGCTTACCCCATGGAAACTCCTAGTCCTTGTTCTGAATGTGCAAGTACACACACGTAGACATGGCATAAAATCATAATAAAGACAAAAAAACAAGGCATATGGCAATGGAATTACCGTCATAGAGCAAATGTCAACCAGCTTGCTACTACGGTTGCAGGTGGGTATCCTAACCCCCATGTAGCAGATACCCACTTCTCTATTAAGGCAGATACTATAATAAATTAATACTTGAAAAAAAAAACCTATCTACATTGAGCTTTACTAAACATAAAAAAAAAAAAAAAAACATCTTCGAGACAAAAGAGCTGGCACCAAGTTCTTTGATTTCGAATACGATGCTGTTAAAAAATTTATTAAGCAAATCTGACAACGTAGTAAACAAAAAAACCAAACAAGATGGTCACAATCAGATAGGTATTAAAAAAAAAAAAAAAAAACAAACCTGGTCCATTAACAAAATACTGTACAGATCGATCAACCTTATATTTATAACATTTTATAAATAGAGGGTGTTGTAGTGTTTAGTGGAATATACATAATAAGAATATAATTTAACTGACCTAATGTAATTAAAGATGTTGGCAGCCGCAAGATTAGATAACAATGAGGTTTGCTTCAATTTAAAGCTTTGAAGTCCAGTTCCCGGGTATTGATGACCGACCGAGTCGGACCGACATCCTTTATAAGCTTTGAAAGCCCGTCTTCAAAGCTTCAATTTCAACAAAGTAAACCCATTGAAAACCAAAATTTCTCAATTATCAACATACAATTCCATCCGGTATGAAGCATGCATGGTTTTAAAAAACGCCTGAGCGTGCGCCTCAAGGCGAAACAGCCAAAAAAAACGAGTCTGAGGCGCACCTCATGGGGTTTTTACTACATATGCGGCTCAGAGGGGTTGAGGCGCTAAGAAAGGTTGCGCCTGATCAGGTGCGCCTCATGGGATTTTCATAGTTGTTTTTTGACTTTTTGTGTCAATTTCAAGCCGTAAACAATTTGGCAGGTTGTAAACAGTTCTTAATAAAGTTGAAACATGTTGTGAGGCTATTTCAAGCATTACATGTCTTTTTTTATGTATGTTTTTATGATAAAATTAGTTGGTATTATTATTTTTATAATATATATAATTTTTATATTTATTTATTAATACCGCCTCGGCCTTATGCCTCGTTTCGCCTCGAAACTCGTTTCCGTTCTTTTAAGCCTTGGTAGCATGAAGGTATTATTTCAGTTCTATTGTTGGGCATATTTTTGGGTTCGGTTCAGTTCCGGTCCAGGAACAATAGTACCCTAGTAAGAAACCTGTTGGACCGAAATTCGTAAAAAAATAGATTGTACAAGTCTGGCATTGTCAACAACAGGTGGTTTTATAGTATTTTGAGCATAAAGGGTTGACTCATTGTATGCTTATCACAAGTCGGAATTTTCTATTTTTCGTAGAGGTCAAGGCATGTTCTCTCTAGACTTGGAGGGTTGATGAGGCTTCTAGTTTGCTGCGTGATCTCAACTTTTCGAGGAAACACAGGAGATCGCCCTCGTCTCTCCTTCACGCTAGTATCCCTTCCTTTTGTCGGCATTGATCAATTAAGATAATCGATTACTGAGCATCTACAATATTTAAACAAAACATGGTTTTCACGTCGAGAACATGAGCCGCAAGTGTGAGTAAAGTCTGGTAGCCTTGATCCAGGCAGTTGAACCATGTCGGCCACTCTTTGCTTCTCTGGTGGCAACCTTGTGGCTCCATGTTGATCTGGTGTCACTTGATTTAAATGGTGGTGCCCATGACCTGTTCACGACACAATGATTCAACATAATTAGAACATAACACAAAATGGTACATTGGTACCAATGTATTTTATGACATGTCATGATCATTCTTTGATAGATTTGTTATGGGTTATACAATTAAAGGCACTTGGAACCATGTCGATGTGTGTGAAGTGCGATGAGAGATGACCGTACAGTGGGAAAAGGGGTAAACATCAAGGTTCGGTCTTGGAGCTTGGGTTGAGATACCCGATTATGAAAAAAACCGAACCCAAGTTTGTATTTAGGGTCGCAATTCATGTTTGTATATATGGGATTCTCGAGTCGCGTCGGGTAATCTTCGGTTCGGGTCAGTTCCTAGAATTTGCTCACCCATGTCATCTACGACACGGATATCAATCGTAAATATTACCTGCAAATATCAAAATAAAAAAATAAATGAATAATATATTATCTGCAAACACTAAAACAAAAAAATAAATGAATAATAAAATATTATAGGCATACCAAGGAGAGTTGGGTACTTGCCTGGCCACAAATGACATTACTTGCATTTTTAGAGAAAATGCGTTGTCAACAGAACTGTCGTTTGTTATAAAATCTTAAGGATTTTTACATAATCTTCCTAGGGATACAACTAATTCAGCTGCAGCAACCATTGGGTCTTAGCGCTTTGACATGGAAACCGTTCTGGCATGTCCCTTATGATCCTCTTAGTATTACCTGCAATATAGACACCAGGCAAATGATAACTGCTACCAACTGAATTTGTCAAGAAAAAAAAATATCGGAAACATAGTCAAACCTAGCATAAATGAAAACATATAAACCACAATTCTCATTAAAAGCATATATTAAAACTCTATATGAAAACTCATTAAAAATTTAGCCATTGTAAACTTTTCTTAAATAGAGGAAGATGAAAGACGCTGCCAAAAGAATTTGATTGAGGAAGGATTGATCTATCCCATATCCCTGGAGGTGCAGAGATCTTCCACATTTTGATGATTTTGTAAGTTCCATTAAAACTACAAATTAAAAAAAAAAATCACAGTTGAGTCAAGTCGGTGGCCATTTTGCCTATATTCAATCGAGCCATGAGATCATTATATAGTCAGCTCTAAAAAAAGTATTCAAAAGAACTTAGATTATATCTTGTCTAAATTGTCGTGCAAGCACCATATTAAGCAGATCATGGGGACCTTTAGAGTTCTGCAAAACATGTTGTTGTGGTATGCTAGACAATGTAGTCCCACCTTGATTTGTAAACTACATCAGCTACTGTCCTTGCATTTGAGCCCATATATTCATTTTATCCCTAGAAAAATATGTTTTATAAGAAAATATGACTACTCATACACTCCAAAGGTATGACAATCCAGCTTTCAATTTCGTTAGTAATAATAAACAGATAGCAGAGCTACATACTAATCGGCTTTATAATCTCCGAAAATTGTACTCCAATTAGTAAGCGCTATACTCCTTACAGATTAATTATAGACGATGATGAAAGTGATTACGTAATCGAAGTTACCTGATTACCAAAGCAAACACAGACAACCTTTTTTTCAACAAATCCAACCTACCACAACGGCTCTAGCAGATAATCGTATCTTCCTGATCCTATTTTATAAATTAGAGGTTAAACAAACAAAACTGAAATTAATCAAAAGAAACCTAGAATTATATCATAATATGACTAAATTTGATGTTAAAAAATACCAGAGCCCAAACAACGATCCAAGCACCAACGTCTCCACAGTCTTCGACTTCTTCAACGCCTCCACATCACCAGCGTCGCCACGATAAAAAAACTGATGCCTTAACCTCGAAACCATCCAATTCACGCTCTGGCACCGGCAACGAAGTTGAAATTAGTGACCTAGGTTTGACGAACAGCAGATTGAAAGCAATTTACGAACCTTGCTTCTACAAATCGACAAACAGCTGTGAAAGGGATGAAACTGATCCAGAGCTCAAGGGTTTCGAATGAAATTAAGTCATCCTCTTCTACACTCGAAGGTTTTGACGATTGGGTTTCTGGAAATTAAACGTGGGAGGAGGATTTCTCCATTTTAACCCTGAGGTGTCTTAAAATATGATGCAACTTCCTATTTTACCCCTCTCAAATGGTTAGTATTTCATGATACATGTTGTTTCAAAAATTGTACATATGATAAAATTACAATCTTGTCCATTACATTTGCTTTATATAGTTGTAAAGATAATAATAATTTTAAATAAAAAAATAGATAAGAATATAAACGTTTGTTTTTATTATGATCATACTAAATAATAATAATTTAAACAAAAAATTAGATAAGAATAAATATTTGTTTTTCTATAAATAAATTTAAACAAGAAATGTTATATTCTATTCTTTTTTTAAATATAACATTTTTAAAAAATATTCTTAAACAAAAAATGTTATATTCTACTCATTTTTAAAATATAACATTTTAAAAAACAAAGTAAAATGTTATAATTAGTAAATAGTACGTCAATGTTCATTTTTAAAAGAAAAAATTACACTGTTGGTCCTTGTCGTTTTTCCAAATTTCAATGTCAGGTACTAATAGTTTTTTGTTGCAAAATCAGGTATTAATGTTCTTATTTGCCATAATGTTGAGTACTAACTTTGTCACAATGTTGAGTACTAAGACCAAACTTGTTAACTTTTTTTTTGTTAAGTCTTATTAAAATGACTAAAATGTCCTTTGATAACTAGAGGGTCTATTTTTTTAATTAATTGTATTTCACTAAAATAAATTTAATGTAATGTTTTCTTTTTTATTTAACTTAAACTAAATAATAAACCAAGTTAAGATTAATAAAAATAACTAAAACAAATTTCTGATCTAGGAATATAACAATTTTGTAAGTTGAAATAAATATGGGGCTTTGATTTTTTAATGATAAAACAAACAAATATCATGTAATATTCGTACCAGTTTTTGTTGTTATGTACAAGAATTGCATCGCCGTAGTTCTGGTATGCCGACGCGGCTCCAATCAGTTGTAGAGACGAAATTTGCTGTAAAATTGTGTGGGAATGAGGTCGCATCGGGTCAAGAGGCGTTTATTTATACTCGAATTGAAGATATAACGGATCAAGAGGATGATGAGAATTTCTGAGTTAAATAGGTTAGCGGATAAGCATAATCTGCAGTTTATATGTAACGCAAACGTGTTGTTAGTTTTGATTATGATGGAGATAAACATTAACGGAAAAACCGAGTTAAATGGACAATTTTTACGAATCTGAAATGGCCGGAATCTGGCGACTTTGCCGGAAAAGAACCCCTTTTCTTTTTATTTGATTTAATAAGTTTGTTATTAAAAACATATAGTCCCTGCGGTTTCTAAGTTTTATAAAATGACTAAAAAGTTTAATTATTAAAGGGCATTTTAGTCATTCTAGTAAGACTTAACCAAAAAGTTAACAAGGTTTGGCCTTAGTACTCAACACTGTGACAAATTAGAATGTTAATACCTGATTTTGCAACAAAAAACTATTAGTACCCGACATTGAAATTTGACAGAAACCACAAGGACCAATGGTGTAATATTTTCTTTTTAAAAGATAAATCTTGAGGACTGTTTGTGTTAACATCTATTTTATTCAATACATGCAATATACGAGTTTTTTAAAAGATATATCTTTTTTATTATTTATTATATAAAATTACATTTATACAATCCGTGTAATACACGGGGTTCTAACATATTATAATCTATACTATATAATAAAAGAAACCTGATTTGGGACACATGTCATTCAATGAGGGCATTAATAATTTATAGATAAATTTTAAATTTCAAATTAAAAAGATTTAAATATTATATTAGAATTTTATCTTGATTTGTTTTAAATCTAATCTATAATTTATGGATTTAATTTTGATTTGAAATTATTAAAATAAAAACCCATAAAATTAGTAACCATTTAATCAATTAAATGTTTTTTAGAAAAAAAACCCTTATTTTAATGTTAATATAAATTTCTTAAGCTTTACTTTCCCTTCTGGAGTCAAATTAGATTTTTGTGATAATTAAAGTTTTGTCAAGCATAGAAAAAATCATTATTTAATATTCAATATATTACATCCAATATTTAGAATTAAACCCCACTTCATTCTACATACTAGGTATACTATTTTACTCTTCATCATATTATCTATGTCACATAGAATACATCATGTTTTTTTAGATAAGTTTACCATGTCAAATAAGTAATAATTTATTCCTCTTTAATCAAATGAGATTTTTTTTTAATTATTTTAAAAAATTCTAGATATATATGTTTAAAACAAGGTAAACTCTTAACATACATATTTTTTCCTAAATGGTTCAGATCTTTTATTGGTTCAGTATTTAATGGTTCAGAGTTTTTGTTTCGCGAGCAGATGTCTGAATGGTTCAGACATTTGCCTCTAAATAAGCTTCTTCAACTTAGCTTATACAAGCTAATAAGCATAAGCTTTTGCACACACTTTTTCTTCCATTTATACACTTAGGGGGTGTTTGGCCTAGCTTTTATTTTTTAGCTTATGCTTATATTTTAAAGTAGCTTATAGCTTATTTTCTATCATTTGATAAGCTATTTTTAAGTGTTTGGATTAGCTTATAGCTTATTTTCTATCATTTGCCCTTACACAAATAAGATTCTTCAAATAAACTAAAAAATCATCTTCAAATAAGCTTCTTCAAATTAGCATATATAAGCTAATAAGCATAAGCTTAAAAAGCTAAACTAAACACCAAATTAAGTTTATTTTGTAAAAAAAAAAAGCTAAAAAAGCTATAAGCTTTGTTAAAAAGCTAGGCCAAACACCCCCTTAGTGCTTACTTTGTAATAGCTTCTACAATTACTGTTGACTCACAGAGCACTAAATAAGGCATAAGTTATGATTTTATAAACGGAAAATGTCATAGAAATGTAATCAAGTTTATCAATTGTTTCAATTAAATTAATCAAACTTCTTTTGTCTCTATAAACTAACTAAACTTTAAGTTAGTGTTTTAATGGTGTGTAATTACCAGGTTATCAGGTTAATTTTTATTTCTTTTTGATATATCCGGAAATTAGGGATAACAATAATATTAATAATAATAACATATTTATATTTGTTACTAGGTTAAAACTCCATGTATTACACGTGTTGAATAAATGTAATGCTATATATTAAATAATAAAAAGTTATATCTTTATGAACCCTGTATATTGTACGGGTTAAATAAATGTAATTTTATATATCAAATAATAAAAGAAGTTATATCTTTAAAAACCATATGTATTACACAGATTAAATAAATGTAATTTTGTATACTAAACACTAAAAATGTCATATCTTTAAAAAACCCGTGTATAATCCGGTTGAATGAATCTAACAAATAATAAAAAATTACATCCTTAAAAGTTATATCTTTAAAAACTTCGTGTATTACACGAGTTAAATAAATGTAAGTTTGTATTTGTATAGTAAATAATAATAAATTATATTTTAAAAAACTCTGCGTTTTACACGAGTTAAATAAATATATTTTTGTATACCAAATAATAAAAAAATTATATTTTTAATAAATTAGGATAACATTTAATATTAATTTATTATTTATATATTTAATATATAAGATAAGTAGGAAAGAGAGGTATAAGATTGATTTTTCGTACTTAGGTCCTTAATTTGTTTGTCATATTATTATAACTAAATATATAAGTTGATTGTTATTACTAACCACCTATAGTGTTCGTTTATTTTTGAAAATTAGAGATTAAAATCAAAATTTTGATCAATTACGGGGATCATCCATATACTAAACTCAACATATTATTTTCATAATTTATGACTATCTAACTTTAAATATATATAAAAAACAAAATGTTGCAATACGTGGCTAAAATCAAGCTAAAAATCTAATAATTATGTAAATATTTTTTTGGATTCAAATTATTTTCGGTAACGTGCGAATTATAGTTGTAACTTTTTATTTCTCATTAAATATAATGTAATATGTAAATACAATAATAAGTATTATATAATATAATATATTTATTTTTGTATCATTTTCAACGATTACATGTTTCCTTGATGAATTTTATAATAGTAACATACATCATCTTATTAACTCATTTATGTTAATTTGGTATATAAACGTCTCCATCTTTGGTTTGCATTTAGGCTAGACGGTATGCAGCCGTCCTCAGCCCCGTCTTCATGCGGCGCCGGCGTCGACCTATCCCCCCCGTCCCCGTCTTCAACGTCAATATATGGACGTCCAGGACGATCCAAATGGTGGGCCAGCTTTGTTTGTTTGTTTGTGCATGAGATTTGTACATTAGGCGTTAATACTTGTACATAGTTTTGTGGGGTAGGAACATCTAGCACCATCCTCCCATACCCTCTAGTGACCATCCTTGGGAGGACTGTGATGTGGCGCCTACGTGGCGGATCATCCTCCCTTGGAGGACCATCACCATACCCACTAGCCTTATAAGAAATCTATACTATATAATAAAAAAAACCAATGGGAAGACACATGTCATTCATTGAAGCCATCTATTTTTTATAGATAATTAATATCAATTAAAAGATAATTATAAAATTAAATTTAAACAATATTTTGCATTATGGTTTTGTTTTAAATCTTATATCTCACGTATTATTGTTAGAAAGAAACTAAGATATATGTTTAATAAAAAAAGCATCATATAAACAAAACTAATTAAAATTCGAATAGAAAATTCAATCTTTTCCACACAATTTAAACTAAAATCCGTATATCTACAACACATATATAGCAACCTAATGAAAATATTAAAGGGTTAGTGTGTCGTTTAATTCAAATTTATATCATAAGTTTTTATTAAACTTTATTTATCCATGTACATGCTATAAAAGACCCCAATGGAATACCACATGATTTAAAACGAAGAAGAAAACTGATTTTTAAGACCGGTCAACACGTATCTCTTAGGCCGGAGGGTGTGGAGGCGCCACCCAAGCCACCTCAGCGTCGATAGCGCCAAATGGCGCCACCACACCGCGGCAATTACGCAGGGGCGCTATGGTTCCGACTTCAGCATGGTAACGAGCTGCTTTGGCATGATCGAGGTTGATTATTGAAAATGTTACTGTTGAACGGTAACAATTTAAAAAAAAAGTAATTTCCTATTTTATAAATTTAACCTATAAATACCCCACATTATCTACATTTTTTATACAATTCTACCTCAATCTTTATACATATTCTCTATACTTTTTTATTATTTAGTATATAAAATTATATTTATTCAACCCGTAGAATATAAAATAATTTATAACAATAGATAAACCCGTGTAATATACAGGGTTTTTAAAGATATAACATTTTTTTTATTATTTGCTATATAAAATTATATTTATTCAACCCGTACAATACAAAGATTTTTTTAAACATAACTTTTATTATTTAGTATATAAAATTACATTTCTTCCACCCGTGAATACACAGTTTTTTTTTTAAATATATTTTTTTTATTGTTTAGTATATAAAATTACATTTATTCAACTCGTAAAATACACGAGGTTCTTAATGTTATATTTTTTTATTATTTAATATATAAAATTATATTACTCAACACGTGTAATAAATGAGGTTTTTAAAAATATATTGTTTTTTTATTTAGTATATAAAATTAAATTTATTAAACTCGTGTAATACACGGGGTTCTAACCTAGTATTTATTATATAGTTTAGATTGTTCAACCCGTGTAACACAGAGGGAACTAACCTAGTAATAAATAAAAGAAAATTGAAGTTTTGTACGTTGGGTTACATCATATGAAACAAATTGAGATTTCAATGGGCTAATGGCCATGAGATGTCATATTATTATTATTATTATATTATATTATACATATTAAAACATACTTGCCATGAACAGTAATCAACTACTATTATATTATTATATATACTTTTGATTATTTTATTCTTTTATTAAGCGGGTAGGACCTTATGGGAAAAGATTAAAACCCAAAAATAAAATGACTGAAAAGAGAGCCAGAAATTATTCAAAAGATACAAGATTAAAACTTTTAAATTCAGACCTTGGATAATTTCACATATACATCAACTGCCAGGCTTGATTAGCACAAGATCAGTACAGGCCTGTGCCCAAAACGGCTAACAAAACAGGCTGCCATAATTCGACCACTATGCTAATAATTTGCCTGTTTAGTATATAACCAGTCCGAAATTATCCAGACTTAAGTTTGAAAATTTTAATTTCCAGACTCTTTTTTTTAAGTCATAGATTATAACCATATCATGATTGGATTCAACACTGAGATGATTCTTAGCCTGTCATTAGGCTAATGAATATCAGAGAAATTTAAAATAAATAAGTAAAAGTAAATAAATTTGTACCTCAAAGGGAACACACCAAGAACACTAAGATTTCTTGAAAGCCTTCAGTCGGCACAGATTTTATTTAGAATATTATACAAGAGGGGGAAGAGAAGATTGATCGTAAGATCAGGCACCCCTTAAACTAAAGACTTGAGCTCCTTTTATAATGAGCGTCTCAAGGTACAAACAAAACATAAACAGTAAATTGCAATAATTATACATCAATTATTTTTTCGAAATTTTCAAAAGCAGACATTATTGTGTCTGGCATAATTCAGCTTTAATAATTCACTCTGTCCCACATGGTGGACAGCCTTCACTTTATTCTTTTGTCTTCTTCTGCTGCTTCATTGGATACCGATTTCTTGATCTCTTCTTTGAGATCTTCAATCATTATCTCTAATTCTTCTTGAAGAATTTCTTCATCTGCACCATATGGATCTTGTGATTCTCCTTCAAGAATATTTTCTTCTTCTTCTTCTTCTTCTTCTTCTTCTTCTTCTGCTTCTGAACAATTTGATAAAGACATATCTGATATATGATCAGTTTGAATAATTTTTCCTTTAAGATTTTTCATCAAATCTTTCTTCATTTCTTGCAAATATGTAGCCAATATTTCTTTTTTAGAAATAGTGCTTTCTCCTTGCATTTTGAGTTTCCGGGTTATCTCCTGGAATGGACTTGGAGATTCTCTCTGAGCTTGTAATTGAATTTGCTTAGAATATAAGTCTATAGTTTCTTGAATTTTTTGTAATGTTTTTTGACCTTCTGGAACACCATCTTTGTCCAGCTTCATCATTTTCTTCCAGAATTTTGTATAAAAAACTCTTCTTAAACAAGGAATTTGTTGTTGGGTATAACCCACTTCTGGAGACCATTTCCAGATTCATGGAATTCCAATTTGAATAAAAAGTGACATAAAGATAATCCTTCTATTAGGACCCTTTGATGTTGTAATTCAATCAATGTGGGAGATATTTCTACCCATCTATTATAATTTTCTCTTAATTTTTCTGGTAAAATTCTTACCGAAGGGCCATATGATAGCCACCATTTATAAACCCAATTTGGGATGTCCCGTTTATAAACTTCTGGACATATTTTGAAAAACCATGAATGTTTCTTCTTCGAATTTTCATATAAGAGGGCTTTATTAAATGCCTCGATATAATCCCAGTAATTAAATTTAATAGGGACCCTGGTATCAGGGTGATACATCTCTCTATCTTTTAAAGGAGATGTTCCCCATTCTTCAACAGATATTATCTGCTTTATAATTATTTTACTAAAACTATATTCCTGGGTATTTCCATCCATATAATGGTGAATATCACAAGATTCTGTGACTTTGAGAATGTTTTCATAATAATGTCTTTGTTTATATGAAACAGTCGGATATGATCCATTATCTAGGTACCTTGTAATTAAGGTCCATGGTTGGTCTTTCCATTTAAGATCTTTAAATTCCAGGAGCAATATTATTTCCTTATTTGGATTTTGCTCATATAATCCATCATCAGAATCTTCTGTCACAATATTGACATAGGATGAATTATCCTTTCCTTCAGTTTTAGCTTTATAAGCCAGAAATTCTTGGAATAATTTATCATCAGTATTATTTCCTCTAGTATTACTGGAGGTTGATGCATTATTTGCAATGTTGGCGGCTATTAGCCTTTGATGAGCAATTTGCCCAAGAACTCTTTTTTCACCATAGGGTCTTAATTGACCTCGGCCTCTTCCTCTTCCTGTATTAGGAAGGGGTTGCTTCCCTCTATACATTTCTGAAAGTATAAAATCAGGCTGAAGAGATTATTTTCTCATTTTCTTTAAGAATCTTTAATTGATTCTTATGATAATGTAATATTGTCAAATTTTCTGAGAGCCTATTTGCTCTTTCTCCTGGATGCATATCATAATTTTGCATTAGATCATAAATTTGATATTGTCTTGCCCTTATCATGACTTCTAAATCCTCAATATCACTTTGAATTATTTCAAAGACTAGTTTTAAAGGACCTTTGATTTTCTTCATTGGACCTGCGATTATCCACAAGAAATTATAATTCTTTTTTCTTTAAGTATCTTTATTCGATACCTAAATTCACTAATACAATCACAAATTTGAGAAATTTCTTCAAGCCATTGTTGATGATCCATATAATGATCATTTAATATCTCTCTAAGTCTATTTTTATAAAATAATAAATATAATTCATATTCATTTATCATTCTTGTTAATTTATTATAGCTAAGAATTATTGATCCCTTACTCATTCAAATATTCTCTTGTTAAAAAATTAGGTAAACTATTATCAGTTCCCTTTTTGTAAATTATTTCAAAATCAAATGGGGCAAGATGAGATTGCCATCTAGGAAACATTTGCTTAGACACATCATGTTTAAAATCTTTGTTGAACATATATTTTGCTGCTTGGCAGTCAGTTTTTATTAAAAACTTTTGATTATATAAATCATATTGAAATTTCAAAACACATTTGACTATTGCTAAAATTTCTTTTGCAATAGTAGCATAATTCTTTTGGCTATTATTCCACTTACCTGAATGGAATCTCACCAAAAATTCTTGTTTATCAATAGGAGATATTTGTTTTAATATCCCTCCATAACCAATATTACTAGGATCTGTTTCAATAATCTTTGGCAAGTCTGGTTTTGCCAGCATCAAACAAGGGAGATTTTTAACATTTTGTTTAATTTTTTGAATTGCCTTGGTATGAATATCAGACCATGGCGGAGGACTCTTTTTTAATCTGTCATATAAAACAGCTGTATCTTCTGCTAAATTTTTATAATAAGGTGAAATATAATTCAAACTTCCTAAAAATCTTTGTAGCTGAGTTTTATCAGTTATTTCATCTGGGAATTTGGAAGCAAATTCGATGCTCCTATTTATAGGAATAATATTCCCTTTCTCAATATTATGACCCAAAAATCTAACCTTAGTTTGAAAAATTAACATCTTTGGTCTAGATATTACTAAACCATGTTTTATAATTATATTTTTAAAAATCTCTAGATGTTTAAAATGAGTTTCAATATCTTTAGAAAATACTAAGATATCATCAATGTAAACTATTATAAAATCACTGAAAGGAATGAAAATATCATTCATTATATTTTGAAATTCACTTGGGGCATTTTTTTAATCCAAACGGCATTACATTCCATTCATAATGACCAAAAGGTACTGTAAAGGCAGTTTTATATCTGTCTTTCTCATTTATTTGAATCTGCCAATATCCAGATTTTAAGTCAAATTTTGAAAATATGATAGCATTATTTAGTCTATCTAACAAATCCTTTTTGTTAGGTATAGGATACCTAATCCATTTCAAAACTTTATTTAAATGTTTGTAGTTTATTACTAACCTGGGAGCTTCTCTTTCTTGCTTTGAATGTTTATTAACATAGAATGCAGTACATGACCATGGAGACTTTGAAGATTTTATTAAACCTTTATTTATTAAAGCTTTTATTTCTTTTTTGCATAATTCTAAATATTCAGAATTCATTTGACATGGTCTTGCCCTTGTAGGTATTTGACTTTCACTAAAGTCATCTTCATAAGGAAGAGAAACAATATGTTTCTTTCTATCCCAAAAAGCATTAGGATGATCATTACAAATTTGTAAAGAAAATTGACTTTGTATTAATTTTATTTTCTCCTGTAATTTAGGATTTTTAAGTCTTTCTTCTATTGTAAAAAGATTAATTTCTTTTTTAAGAAAATTTATTTGATTTTCTTTAGCTTGTATTAAAGATTCTTCAATATCATTTATAAATCTAGTAATTGGTTTATTGACAAAAGGAAATGTTATTTCTTTTCCTTTATAAGTTCCTATAATAAAAGTTTCATCAATATGTCTTATTGGGAAAATCTTTTTCCAAAACGGTGAGCCAAGTATAATCTGGCTTGTTAGATTTTTAACTAACATAAAACTATTTGGAATGCAAACTTTATCTTGACAAATATAAGCCTGTGGTAATTTATAACTTATTCCTAGTGGTTCTCCACTAGCAGAACTAACTCTATGAGTAGTTTAATGAAAATATTTTGTAGGAATTATTCCTTCCTGAATACAATTTAAATCTGCTCCACTATTAAGCAAAGCAACTAATTCAATTGAAAAATTGTTATCTATTAATAGTTTAATTTTAATATGTCATTTATGAGAAGTTACAATTTCATATATAGATAAAAAAATTTCATCTTTTAACATTGATAAAAAATTATCAGTTTCTGGATCATTTTTTCCAGATGTTTCAGGGCTTTCTGTCTTAATTTTCCCTCTTTCTAAATTTTTAATTCTTTCTTCTAAATTTTTATTATTTCCTTTTAAATTTCTTATTTCTATTTTTAGGTTATCAACTTCTAATTTTAATTCTTCAATATTAACGGGGTTTTCCCTTAAATTTCTTTGATTTAACTGTTTCTTAACTTCACTTATAGTATAGGGTTTAAATTCATGATGACCCATTGAAGTAGAAGCTTTTTCCTCTTTAATTATTTTAGAGATAATTTCTTTTCTGATTTTATCATCTTCCACAACTTTTAATAAATCTAAAAGATCATTAGAAATAACATTTATCTCCATATTTTCATGTTTTCTTTTTCTTTTTCTATCTTCTCTTTTTTGTTTTCTTTTTTCAAAATTCGTATGTTTATAGGGAGATAGAATTTTCTTCTTTTTCTTGGAATGATTTTCTTTAAAATCATCCATACCAAATTGACCGCAGAATTGACCTAATTGTCTCTTTTCATTAAGAGAATGTCTTTTAATTTGTTGATTAAGTTTTATCTCATTACATAAAGCTAAACCTTCTTGGACACAAGTTCCTATTAACTTGCCATAAGTATAATTTTCATAATTAATGCTTACTTCTCCTTTTCTAAGGTTTTTTCTAACCCTTTCAGCAAATAAAGGAGGTAATCCATCTATAAATTTAGATTTCCAGTGAGTACTATTAGACTCGGGAAGTTCCATTACTCTACTTAAGAAAGTATCTTTATACCATCTAAAAGATGTAAGAGTTTTACACCTTAGATTTTGTAATAAAGTTCTAGTATTCTTAGAATTATCAGACCATCTGCCTGTAAAATGATCAACAATATTAACTACCAGTGTATAAACTGCATTAGGAGTTTGTCTACCATCTTCATCTTTGACAGTGGTTAAAATTTTATTTCTATCAGCTTCTGATAAATAATTATCCCACCAGCCTTTTAATTGACCAGTAAAACCTGCTATAATCATTTTAGCAATATTTTCATCCGAATTATCATTACTTTTACAAATCGTACTATACATCGTCATTCTATATATAGTATTATAGATTTGACCTTCAGACAAACCATCTATGTTCCATTCATAAATATGTTTACCATGATAAGAATTATTAATTACATACTCTTGTTCTTCTATTAGAACATCCTGTGGGGTTGGTCTAGGATAATAATAATACATCATTTGAGTTGGTTTATTAGCAAACTTATCGAGTTTTCTTATTTCCTCATTAATTCTTTCTTGATAATTATTTTTATCTAGAGAATCTACAAATTCTTTTGTTAAAGTATTAACCCTTAAATTTGAAAAATTTTCATTTAAAACTTGTAATTTTTTATCTACTAAATCTGATATTTCAGTATTAGATTTTAATTTAAAATCTTTTATATCAGGAGGATGTTGTATGGCTGGAGCAGCAACAACTTCCTTTTTCTCCTCTTGCCTCATAGGAGAATTTTTTATATGATTAGTTAATTCATTTATTTTATCACTTATTGAACTCAATTGTTCACCTAAACAAATCAAATAAATATTTGTATAATTTTGTTGTTTAAAAATATTATTTATATGTGAAATAGTGATTGGCAAAGTATCATGTTCCAACAATTTTTGGAAAGCCTGGTAATAGCTAATTTCATTATCCTTTTCTATTTTAAAAGGTTGATGTGGAGGAAAATTTGTTTTTAAAAATTTTCCATTAACATTATATTCTCTTTGTATAACAGAAATCATGCTATTAGTATATTTGTTTAAAAACCATGGAACAAAAAGTATAACTTTATTTTCTTCTAAAAGTTCTTTATAAAAATTTTCTTGAAACATTTTAGTATCTTGGCTATCAAAATTTTTGAAAAACCAATCTCTAAATAATTTCTATTTTTCTTGTTTAAATTCTTCACTAAAATTTTTTCTTGCCAGGGAACCTGGACTAAAATCAATTTTTTCTGTTTTATTCATTAAATTGAAAATTTCATTTCTGACTCGGTTAATTCCAGTTCATTAGGCTTATAAACACCTCTAACAATATTATCAGAATTAATTCTTAATTCTTCTACTCTATTTTCAGGTAATTCCTCTCTTAATTGAGAAGTAGAAGCTCTAGAAGGACTTCTAACAGTATATCCTAAAGGGGATATGTGATAATCTGAAGACCTGGAAGACATACTCCTAGATACTCTAGGTTTATATTGATCAAACTGTATTTGAACAGATCCTTCAAATGTTTGTATAATATTTATAGGATTATTATCTATATATTGTTGTGTCGGAGTACAGTTATTTAATACCCAATTTTCTGGAAATTATATTTCTTCCCACTTTATTTTTCTTCTAGTGGTAATATTTGATTTACCAAAATTAGTTTCTATTACTATTGTTTCATTTAATGGTTTATCTACCATTTTACACTGAGGATTTAGTGTAAACAAAGGTTTATAATATATTCTATAACAGATACATATAACCTCTGATCCTCGAATATAATTATATCCATGAATTTTAATATTTAATGTTAGAGCATCAGTTATATTAACATCAGATAAAGATAATTGTAAATTTGGATAAACATTAAAATAGACTGGACCATGTGCCAGACTAGACTGAACTATCCCTATTAGAGATTGTTTATAATCTCGATTTCTACCATCTCTTAAGGCTGCTATAAAGCTTTCTGGAAGACCTTCTAAAGTTAAAGGCTTAAATCCAATTTGCACAACACCAATATGAATAAATTTATATTTATCCCTTTTATATCTTATTAACTCATTATTATTTAAGAGTTTTAAAACCATTTCCTCTTTATTAAGAGCAATTGTTTCCTCAGTAGTTTTTACTACTTGTTTTAAACCAATTCTTTCAAAAGTTCCAAGTTTATAAACTTGTTTATAATCAATTTTTGGAATTGTCCATTTATTTAATAGATCTAAATTATGAGGAATATCATATTCTTCCTCAATACTGTTTTTAACAGTATCCTTATCTTCTAAGATATTCATTTCAATTAGTTCAGTGTTGAATCTTCTCATGACATAGTTATTTCTCCATGGCTCTGATACCATAAGGGGGCAGGACCTTATGGGAAAAGATTAAAACCCAAAAATAAAATGACTGAAAAGAGAGCCGAGAATTATTCAAAAAATACAAGATTAAAACTTTTAAACCTAGGTCTGAATCTTGTATCTTTTGAATAATTCCCGGCTCTCTTTTCAGTCATTTTATTTTTGGGTTTTAATCTTTTCAGTCCTTTTGTCACTAAACCAATTACTAGATTTATAAATGATATTGAAGAATCTTTAATACAAGCTAAAGAAAATCAAATAAATTTTCTTAAAGAAGAAATTAATCTTTTTACAATAGAAGAAAGGCTTAAAAATCCTAAATTACAGGAGAAAATAAAATTAATACAAAGTCAATTTTCTTTACAAATTTGTAATGATCATCCTAATGCTTTTTGGGATAGAAAGAAACATATTGTTTCTCTTCCTTATGAAGATGACTTTAGTGAAAGTCAAATACCTACAAAGGCAAGACCGTGTCAAATGAATTCTGAATATTTAGAATTATGCAAAAAGGAAATAAAAGCTTTAATAAATAAAGGTTTAATAAGATCTTCAAAGTCTCCATGGTCATGTACTGCATTCTATGTTAATAAACATTCAGAGCAAGAAAGAGGAGCTCCCAGGTTAGTAATAAAATACAAACCTTTAAATAAAGTTTTGAAATAGATTAGGTATCCTATACCTAACAAAAAGGATTTGTTAGATAGACTAAATAATGCTATCATATTTTCAAAAATTGATTTAAAATCTGGATATTGGCAGATTCAAATAAATGAGAAAGACAGATATAAAACTGCCTTTACAGTACCTTTTGGTCATTATGAATGGAATGTAATGCCGTTTGGATTAAAAAAATGCCCCAAGTGAATTTCAAAATATAATGAATGATATTTTCATTCCTTTCAGTGATTTTATAATAGTTTACATTGATGATATCTTAGTATTTTCTGGCTTATAAAGTTAAAACTGAAGGAAAGGATAATTCATCCTATGTCAATATTGTGACAGAAGATTCTGATGATGGATTATATGAGCAAAATCCAAATAAGGAAATAATATTGCTCATGGAATTTAAAGATCTTAAATGGAAAGACCAACCATGGACCTTAATTACAAGGTACCTAGATAATGGATCATATCCGACTGTTTCATATAAACAAAGACATTATTATGAAAACATTCTCAAAGTCACAGAATCTTGTGATATTCACCATTATATGGCTGGAAATACCCAGGAATATAGTTTTAGTAAAATAATTATAAAGTAGATAATATCTGTTGAAGAATGGGGAACATCTCCTTTAAAAGATAGAGAGATGTATCACCATGATACCAGGGTCCCTATTAAATTTAATTACTGGGATTATATCGAGGCATTTAATAAAGCCCTCTTATATGAAATTTCGAAGAAGAAACATTCATGGTTTTTCAAAATATGTCCAGAAGTTTATAAACGGGACATCCCAAATTGGGTTTATAAATGGTGGCTATCATATGGCCCTTCGGTAAGAATTTTACCAGAAAAATTAAGAGAAAATTATAATAGATGGGTAGAAATATCTCCCACATTGATTGAATTACAACATCAAAGAGTCCTAATAGAAGGATTATCTTTATGTCACTTTTTATTCAATTTGGAATTCCATGAATCTGGAAATGGTCTCCAGAAGTGGGTTATACCCAACAACAAATTCCTTGTTTAAGAAGAGTTTTTTATACAAAATTCTGGAAGAAAATGATGAAGCTGGACAAAGATGGTGTTCCAGAAGGTCAAGAAACATTACAAAAAATTCAAGAAACTATAGACTTATATTCTAAGCAAATTCAATTACAAGCTCAGAGAGAATCTCCAAGTCCATTCCAGGAGATAACCTGGAAACTCAAAATGCAAGGAGAAAGCAGTATTTCTAAAAAAAGAAATATTGGCTACATATTTTCAAGAAATGAAGAAAGATTTGATGAAAAATCTTAAAGGAAAAATTATTCAAACTGATCATATATCAGATATGTCTTTATCAAATTGTTCAGAAGCAGAAGAAGAAGAAGAAGAAAATATTCTTGCAGGAGAATCACAAGATCCATATGGTGCAGATGAAGAAATTCTTCAAGAAGAATTAGAGATAATGATTGAAGATATCAAGAAATCGGTATCCAATGAAGCAGCAGAAGAAGACAAAAGAATAAAGTGAAGGTTGTCCACCATGTGGGACAGAGTGAATTATTAAAGCTGAATTATGCCAGACACAATAATGTCTGCTTTTGAAAATTTCAAAAAAATAATTGATGTATAATTATTGCAATTTACTGTTTATGTTTTGTTTGTACCTTGAGACTCTCATTATAAAAGGAACTCAAGTCTTTAGTTTAAGGTGTGCCTGATCTTACGATCAATCTTCTCTTCCCCCTCTTGTATAATATTCTAAATAAAATCTGTGCCGACTGAAGGCTTTCAAGAAATCTTAGTGTTCTTGATATGTTCCCTTAGAGGTACAAATTTATTTACTTTTACTTATTTATTTTAAATTTCTCTGATATTCATTAGCCTAATGACAGGCTAAGAATCATCTCAGTGTTGAATCCAATCATGATAAGGTTATAATCTATGACTTAAAAAAAAAAGTCTGGAAATTAAAATTTTCAAACTTAAGTCTGGATAATTTCGGACTGGTTATATACTAAACAGGCAGATTATTAGCATAGTGGTCGAATTATGGCAGCCCGTTTTGTTAGCCGTTTTATAGGCGTTTTTAAGGCAGGCCTATACTGATCTTGTGCTAATCAAGCCTGCCAGTTGACGTATATGTGAAATTATCCAAGGTCTGAAGATTAATATATATATATACATACATATACATATTAAAACATACTTGCCATGAACAGTAATCAACTACTATTATATTATTATATATACTTTTAATTATTTTATTATTTAATTGATTTAATTATTAATTAACTATTAATTATTAATTAAGTATTAATTATTAATTAATTAATTCTATAACATTTATGAAATTTGATGAAGAGTAGTTCACCTGATTTAGGCCAATTCAAATTACGATTTTGTCCCCGCTTTAAAATTACGATTTTGTCACCAGTTTAAAATTACGTTTTTACCTTCAGTTCAAAATAAAATTATGTTTTTGCCCCAGTTAAAAATTACAATTTTGTCATCGGTTCAAAATTACGATTTTACCCCGTTTAAATTTACAGTTTCGCCATTAGTTTTGTTTCGTTCCTCCCAGCTAAGTTACCATTTTCCCCTTAATTTAAATGTACATTTTCGTCATCGTTTTTGTTTGCTTTCCCAGTAAAATTACAATTTTGCCCCCAGTGTATAACTACAGACACAAGATGGGGGAATAGTGTTAGGAAGCTGACTGGCACTCCCCCATTGGCCCAACCAATTTACGATTTTATCCCCGCTTTAAAATTACGATTTTGCCATCAGTTCAAAATTGCGTTTTTACTCCCAGTTCAAAATAAAATTATGCTTTTGCCCTCAACTAAAAATTACCATTTTGCACTCGATTCAAAATTACGATTTTGATCCGTTTAAATTTACAGTTTTGCCATTAGTTTTGTTTTTTCCCCACCCAGTCAAATTACAATTTTGTCCTCAATCTAAATTTACATTTTTGGCATCGTTTTCCTTTGCTTTCCCAATCAAATTACGATTTTGACCCCAGTGTAAAATTACAATCATGCCATCGCTTTAGTTTTTTTTTTTTTTGACAAAACTATAGTAGTGCTTTGTTTTAATTGTTTGACTTGGTGTAATTTTTATTTTCCCTCAGTTTAAAATTATTGTTTTTCTATCGTTTTTGTTTTTCTTAAGCAAAAATATGATAGTGTTTTAATTTAATTGGTTGACTCAATGTAATTTTTTTTGAGATCATGTTATGAGTAGTATGTACAAGTAATCGAAACACAGATGGGCATGTTATGAGAGAGAAATATTCGGCTTAGTACCCCGCAACGCGGGCGGGGCAAATCTAGTTAATATGGTTAATGAATACGTGGGCCAAAATAAATCAAACATCCTTAATTTTTCTTCTTCTAAACATACTGTGACGTAAATGTGTCTTTGAATGGACCAACATTAATTGGGCCTATGTGCTTTATTATTGTTGTAATTTTGCAGCCTACTAATGGATCCATGGCCCACAAGACTTTTGCAGATGAATTAAAACACCCGCAGCAGTTCACCCCCTTGGGGCACGTAAATCAAGATTAGAACAAAAAGGAAAGTGTTATTTATCTAATTATTATTATTATTATTATTATTATTATTATTATTATTTATTTATTTATTTATTTATTTATTTTTTTTTTATCACAACCGGATGTATGGTTTGGTTATGCATATGTATTCAATCTAATTTATCAACCATGTTAAAAGATTCTGAACGTATTTTTATTATTTGATCGCTGAATAATTTGAATATGTTCATGAGATTATTAGGGTTTGTGTTTAACTTTTGTTCTAAAAAAAAGATTAGTATTTGTTGAATCTATTTATGGGTCTCATGTTGTACAAAACAATTTTCATTCAGACGACATCTTAGCATGTGTTCCTTTTCAGTCACGAATTGTCCAATATGGTTGGATTCCTTTGTCTCGCGTTAATCCTTTATTAAAAAAGTTGATGAAGGGTGATATACATTATAGTTTGTATTCTTTTTCGGTATTCAAAATTGTGAAGTTAATACACTCTAGTTTTGACAATATCCTAGTTATGTTCTTTTTCGGTGTCTAAAATCGTGAAGTCCAGTTCATCATAGGGTTGTATTGTTTTTCGATGCTTAAAATGTGAAGCCAATACATCTTGGTGATGTGTTCTTTTTGGGTAATCGTGAAGTCAATATAACAAGTCTTGCAATTGTCTTTCAAACCAAACTTTGAAACAAGTTATATCTATGTAGCATTTTCAAACGTCGTAAATAAGTTAGGTTATACATTGTGCTATCAAACCTGAACCTAGATGTGATCGCTTGTTTCTTGTCTCGTGTCTTACGTGTGGTTTGTTTGCCAAAATTATGTGATTTACTTTTTATAATCAAACGAAATGTGTAATACTAACCACATGCTTCTCGTGGATAAGATAATAGCTATCTAGGTTAATCGGGTTTTTAAATTAACTTGACGACGGTCATCAGATGTCAATTTTTAAAGGCCAACATTGTCTCCCCTAAACTTGACATCAACATTGCTTCTCGTCCTTGTTCATGGGTTGGCCGAACCATCACACGGTGGCAAATTGCTTTTCCTTCGTTTTTTATGGACAATTCTCCTTCCTCGATCTCACTTCAAGTTAAGGAGGTTTATAGGTTACTTTCCTACCAAGTTAGGAGGTGTAACGGTTAAGCACTTAACCGCCATATATATCCCTGGGTATACATAGGATTGTAATGGGTCATTTGTAAATAATCAATAAGATCTGTTTTATTACTTTCTTTCTCGAATCATACGTGTGTTTGGTGAATCAAACCTAGATTGCATTTCTTTCAAATGATTATTTACATGGGGTATTTATACCCTACGAATGGGTGTGTGCCTTGTGGAACAAGGCACTAGTTTGTTAAATAACTACCCTAACCGACAGTGGCGGAACTAGCCCAAAATTTAAGGGGTATCCCATTTTTCTATTTCTTCGATCAGGGGTATCCTTTGTATAACGGAGACAAAGTTCAGGGGTATTTTTACACTACGAAAACGAAATTAAGGGGTATTTTTACACTACGGAGACGGGGTTGAGGGGTAGCCCGTGCTACCCCTGCTAACATTCTAAGTCCGCCCCTGCTAACCGACACATACTTAGAGTTAAAAAACAATAATACAATACTTAATCTAACTTAGGTTAAATCAATAACTATAGAGTTAAATGCCATTTTACTCACTGTGGTTTGGGTCATTTTGCCAGTCTAGTCCAAATGTTTCATTTTTCACGTGTGGATCCAAAAAGGTTTCACAGTTGCCATTTAGTCCATTGAGTTAACTTCATCCATTTTTTCTGTCAACAAGAAGGGCAATTCGGCCATATAATATGGCCGAATTATATGGCCGAATTGCCCTTCTTATTAATAGAATTACATATAAAATGACCGAATTGCCCTTCTCGATAACAGAAAAAATAGATGAAGTTAACCCAGTAGACTAAAATGACAACGATGAAACCTTTTTGGACCCACATGCGAAAAATGAAACTTTTGGACTAAACTGGCAAAATAGCCAAAACCACATGAACTAAAATGACATTTAACTCATAATTATATTTCTAGCAATTCATGCCACACTTCTATTAAGGTAATCTTCTCCTTACTTTTGTGACAACTTCTGTCTTGAATGACGAATTTTGCACATCAATTTCTATTTGGGTTATTGGATTTTAATAATCCTAAGTTTCACCAATTGGCCGGTAATAATCCCAACTTTAAAAATTCCCTTCAATAATCCCAACTTGTAAAAGTTTGGCCGCCATTGATCCTTTTCAAACATATAAGAATTTGGTCTCCTCAATAGATTCAATTACACCTAGAGATTCCTTAATTGATTCAAGTGTACCTATGTTATAAAATGATCAATAGCGACCAAACTTTTAAAAGTTGGGATTATTGGAGAGAAATTTTAAAGTTGGGATTATTACCGGTCAACTGGTGAAACTTAGGATTATTAAAATCCAATAACCCTTTCTATTTTCACATATTTTCTATCCAAAATTACCTACATTTCCATTCTTATCTCGTATTCACTACTTAGCCTTCTATTGAAACTTTAGTGTGTGTGTGCATTCATATAGCATTTTAGATAATTCACATCAGCACATTATTAGAGAAAAGAGGAAACATGGTGGGGTGGTTTAATAGAATTGCTCATCGGTGTAATGCGTTTTGATACATCGATAAGCTGTTTTGAAGGGTGTTTTAAGATTGCTTATCCACATTGCCGCTTATCCGATTATTTGTAAGTGAAGTGAGTAGTCTTAAATAAGTGTTTAAAGCGTTGGAAGTGATTAGGTATACATAGGGCCCGATCTTGGGCCGGCCAACCCGTGCCGTTATCCGAGACCCAAATTTTCGAAGGGCCCGGAAATTTTTATAAGCATTTATATATATACTAAATTATATATTTAATATATGCATCCACTTAGGCCGGAGGGTGTGGAGGGCGCCACCCCTGCCACCTCACCAACGATAGTGCCGGTGGGGCGCCACCGTCCATACCCACCGATTTAAGAGGGGGCGCCATGGTGGTTTCGCCAACATGGTAACGAAGAAGATTTGGCAGGATCGAGGGGTGATTGGTTGCAGGTAGGGGCGCTATAGTTTGAAGGGGGGCTTATCCCACACCCTGCAAGTTAAGGGAATGCGTGATAAAGCCCCCTGGATGACGTGGATTTAACGTGGCGCTGACGTGACGTGATAAAGACACTAGGGGCTTTATCCCACACCCAATAGCCTTATTATGCAAAAAAATATTGGTGGTGGAGTGGAAAAACATCTCAAGATAATATAAAGGTCTCTTCAAGTCTTGGCTTTATCACCAATGTTTTATTTTCTCTTAACCACAATTTTAGGCCCAATTTTTTTTATCGTCCGAGACCTAAATTTTTTTGATAGTTCTCGGTAGAGATGGGCATAATAACCGGTTCCAAACCCGACCCGTTAGACCCGACGTGGAACCGGTTCCAGTTCCTACCCACTCTATTGAAGAACCAGTTCCGGGTTCAAAAAATTTCCATAGGTTCTTACCCGGTTTTACTTTTTATAAAAAAATCGGTCCATACTCGGTTCCTACCTGGAACTGGTTCCTCCGTAACCATTACATAAAACATAAATGATTATTAGAACCGGTTACATTACATGACATTTTGAACGAAAGTTAAATCCTACAAATTCTACATTACTAAAACACAAAACATTTAATTAACAACTAAACATAACTTAACTCCTAAAATCTTAGATAGTAACCGATTACATAAAACATACTAAACATTCGAAGAACCGGTTCCGGATGCTTCACCAACTTCATTTTTCTTCGCCTTTGTAACCGTACAATGACGATCGGTGTGTTTTTTTAACGTGGAGTTGGCCATAGCCTTCATGAATTAGCCACTTGCTTTGCACCGTGCCATTTCGTGGCTATCGCTCATTAAGAACAAATCAAAGTGCTTCCAAACTGCGGTGTTTCTCTTTGTTTCCAAAACCATAACGACCTCATCGTTGCACACCATTTTAATTGTGGAGCTTTAAAAATATAGATTTGAAGGTCTAAGTTTTGTATTTTTTTAGTAGGTGCTTAAATATATATAGTAGAAACCGATTCCCACATTTTAATGGTCATTAATCGGTTTCTAACGGCATTATAGCCGTTGGAACTGATTCCCACAGTATTTGCAGCTTTTTCATTGAATTACCCGAAGGAACCGGTTCTTCCGATGAACCGATTACAACCCTACCCAGAATCGGTTAGTATCGGTTCTAGTATTAATGGTCTAAAACCGGGTAGGAACTGGAACAGATTCCTACAAGAACCGGTTCCATTCATACTCATTCAAGAACCGGGTACGGTTAGGAACCGAGTTCGGGTATATAAAAAACCAGATATGCCCATCTCTAGTTCTCGGGGACGGCTCTGGGCATACAAAAGAGGAAGATGTACATACATCTGTATTGAAGGGGTTTCTTAAAATCTTTATATTAGCTAACTAGATTATAGACCCGCGTATTACACGAAATTGTATTATTCTATTATGTGTAAAAAATTAGTTAAAAAGTTTCTATATTTATAATTATATAAATAATTTGATAATTTTGTATCTATTATATGGTAAATATAAATATTCTTTTCGGGTTTTTACTGTGTACATTAATTATATCTATAACTAGGGTGTTACACCCGTGCTTCGCGGCGGGGCGACCCGATTTTTGATCCGATAGAAAAGTATGTCGACACATGTCTTACATCAAGTGGAAGACTCGATTAGAAAAGTATTTACAAAGTAAAAAGGCTGTCAGTGTGAATGATAATCAACTTAAGTTTATAGCGACACGTAAACAAAAACAAAGACGTAAAAGTTGGTTAAAAAGTATTTAGAAAGTTAGGAGGTTGTAAGAGTCAATGCTGAAAATTAAAGGTTATAAGTAAAAAAACAAAACAACAAAAAAGAAAGAAAAATATTGTGCAAGGGGTAAAAGCGTAAAGTTTAAACGTTGACGAAAACTGTAAATTACAAAAGAACTTAGTATTTAAGAAACAACAAACAAAGTATAAGGGCCGAAAACGTACATTACAAGAGATGGGAAAAAATACGTAAAAAACAAAACTACAAAAAAATAGTGCAAGGGGTAAAAACGGAAAGTTAAAAAGTTGATAAAAACTGTAAATTGTAAAAGATGTTGGTATTTAAGAAACAACACACAAAGCATAAGGGCCGTAAACGTAAAATAAGAAGAAAAAAAAGAAAGAAAACTCAAAATTGGTACCAAAAAGACAAAAAAAAGAAAAATAAATAAAAAAAACAAAGACCACCGACATAGCCTTTTTATAGGTTATATAATATAATGTGGTGTTTTAGTTATAGAAACGTAGATTATACGAGGTTGTATAATAGAAATTATATAGTTTTGTAATGCGCCCTTAATAAGAAATTAGAAAGCAAATATGGTTTGTCAATTTTCAGGTTGTTGTTTCCACCCTTAGACCACCCGTAGTGGTAACAACTTATAATGCCCCCATCATGGGGCATTATCCGACACGTGGCATCCCAGTCAGCATGGGGCATTATAGCATAAAGTGGTGTAGTGGGGCATTATTCCAATAACGCCCATGCAATCATTTCCCAATTATTTTTTTTTAACTTTAAATACTTCATTAAATAAAAAAAAATACAATACTAGAAATAAAAAAAATTAAAATCCGATTAAATAAAAAAAAATACAATACTAGAAATAAAAAAATTAAAATCCGATGAAATTAAAAAAAAAAAAACACTAGTTTTCATCTTCGCTTTCTTCACCCTCGCCAACTTCGTCTTCCTCGTCCTCCGTTTCTTCCTCTCCCTCAGGTGGTACATACCGAACCGACCATGCGTGGTGTAGCAAATCAACCATTAACTGGGAATGGTACGGTTCGTAACGCAACTCTCGCGCATTATTCATTCTTTCTTCCATTGACGCCTGTGGATGCTCCTCTTGAACGGCTTCTGGCACATAATTCTGGCATATCGCCTTTCCTTCGTCTTCCAAAATCATGTTGTGCATGATTATACACGCGTACATAGCATCCCTCATTTTTTGCTTGCTCCATGCACGACAAGGATTTCTCAAATAATGCCAGCGTTGTTTAAGAACCCCAAAGCATCTCTCAATGTCTTTTCGTGAAGACTCTTGAACCTTTTTAAAGTATGCTCTTTTTTCATTAAAAGGATCACTATACGTCTTCACGAAAATCGAATACCTAGGATAAATTCTGTCGCTCAAATAATATCCATGAGGGTAGTAGTTTCCATTTGCGTAAAACGACGCTTTTGGAGCTTTGCCAGAAATCCACTCCTCTAACAGCGGAGATTGTTAAAAAACATTGATATCATTGCATGACCCGACCACGTCAAAGTAAGCCGACCAAACCCAAAGGTCCTGTGAGGCAACCGCCTGAAGAATAATAGTGGGTCCTTTTTGGTCACCCCGTGTGTGTTGGCCTCGCCATGCAGTCGGGCAGTTATTCCAACGCCAATGCATGCAATCTATGCTCCCGATCATACCAGGCAAACCATGTTCAGCATTATGTACCTCATAGATCTTTTGAAGGTCGTCCCATGTGGGCGTTCTAAGATAACGCGCACCGTACACATCAATTATACCTTTATAAAAAAAAATAGACAAAAAAAAAAAAAAAACAAACATAAGCTTAAAAAAATAAATTGTAAACATACTCGAGGTTTAAAAAAAAAGTAAAGTATAGGAATTTTCCCGCGACAAAAATGCTCCAAGCTATCTCTCGTTGTTTTCTCCGCCATTTTTAGATACTCGTCGTTGATGTCGGTAGTGTTTCCATAAGCAAGGATTCGTAACGCCGACGTACACTTTTGGATACCGATAAATCCAAGTTCCCTTCTCGCATCCGCTTTTTGTTTAAAATAATCGTAGTTGGCTTCCAAGTCGTCGACTATGCGTAGAAATAACCGCTTACTCATTCGGAAACGACGCCTAAACATTTCGTTCGTATATGTCGGCTCCTCATCAAAATAATCTTTCATCAAACGATCGTGTGCCCCGCGTCGGTCTCGTTCAATATAACCTCTTTTACTTTTTTCTGCTTGGGGGCGACGACAATGCTCGACATATCTCATCGCTAGTTGACAAGCACTCGTAACCGCCTCTTGCTCAACCTCCTCATCGGTTGAACCATCGCCATCCGCAAAAAACTCGTTGTAGTAATAATTTACCATGGATGAAGAACTAGGAGAATCCATCAAGTTTTTTATAAAATGGTTGTATTTTTTAGAGGGTTTTTGTGATGTTTTGGTTGAAAATGAATGAGTTTATATATATAGGGGGGGAATGTTTAAAAAAAATAAAAATAAAAATAAAACTAGCCGTTTGAGTTGGGATTGGGCATTCAAAACATCACGCAGCGTTTTAATAAACACGCTGGGTTCATTTTTTTAAAAAAAAAAACCCCCGGAAACGCCCTATGTAGTGGGGATCTCGGCGTTATCCGGCGTTTTTTTGAATTTTTTTTTAAAAAACGCCCCACTACGGGGGGACTTATTAGAACATTATATTATTAATAAAAGTTTAAGTATTTGTACATGTTATTTGATACTTTGTGATTAAGGTTAAGGATTTCTAGGAAATGGTACAATTGTGTTTTTAGGTGTAGTGTATGGTCGTACATAAGTAACTATGTGTATAGGATGTTTTGTACAGTTGTGTTTCTAGGTGTAGTGTATGATCGTAGATATGTAACTATGTGTATAGACTGTTTTGTGTTGTCATATTTGTTCTGTTATACCATGCACTATTTCGCAACTCATACTACATTGGTAGCCTCATACACATACACACACACCTCATGCTCTATTTATTTCTTTCCTGGGTGTTTTGGAGCCGAGGGTCTCTCTGGAAGCAGCCTCTCTATCCCTAGGGGTAGAGGTAAGGTGTGCCTACATCCCACCCTCCCCAGACGCTACAAATAGCTTTGCTATTTGTGGGATTTTACTGGGTATGATTGATTGATTAGTAATTATTTTTTATATCCAAATAATATATTATGTATTATTAAGCTTGTATGCTGGGTAAAATTGTCAATTTTTCATGAGTTTTTTTTTTTTTTTTTTACTATTTTAATAATGTGTATACAGAAAAAAAATATAATTTAATATTATTTGTTGTGTTATATACGTTATTGTAATAATCTATAATAGATTTTGTTTAATTGTTATTTATTATTATTATTATTACTTAAATAGATAGCAAATATATATATATATATATATATCTAATTATGTATAATTGTATATAATGAAAATTATTATTATTATTAACTAATAATCTTATTTAAGGGTAAGAAGACATTACAAAGTGACATGTGTCAAAAAGATTCATTTATTATATATAATAAAATAAATAATAATATAACATAATATAAAATGATAATAATATTAGATATTAATCTAGTATATTAATAATTTTATTAATCTAACACATCTTCAATAAAAAATGCATTAGGGTTATTAATTAAAATATTAGATATCCATTACAATTATTTTAGAATTAAATATTATATTAATTATATTTAACTAATATATTATTATTAATAAATTAAAGAAGAGAATGCCATTATACAATTCATATTGTATTTGTTGTATTTTAAGTGTTTTGTTTTCTTCTCCTAAATTAATGGAGTGATTATTGTAACAATATCATTATATATAGAACATCAATCAATCCCCATCCATTCATAAGATTTATTTTTACCAAACTCACGTGGTATCAGCAATGGTTACAACTCTACCGCTTGTCTAATCGTCGCCTCTTTTTCCCTCCCTTTGATCTCTCATCTTCTTCTCCACTACTAATTATCCATGGCCTCATCCTTTTCATCTAATACACCTTTAAACAAGAACACACTTCTACATCTCATGACATTGAAGCTCACCTCTTCCAACTATCTGGTCTGGCGCCACCACATTCTGTCCATATTTACCTTCAGAAGTTAGCCAACCATCTCGATGAAACTTCTTCTCCGCCGTCGGGAACTGTAACAACCGATAACAAAGTCACTCTCAATCTAGAATATGCTACATGGCTTGAAATGATCAGAAAGCCATTATTTCTTTTAGACTTCTCTCACTGAAGAAGCAGTGACTAAGGTTTTAGGGCTTAAGAGTGCCCGACATATCTAGGTTGCACATAAAGCAGCCTACAACAACGCTTCTGTTGAGCTTATACATTCTCTACGTGATTCTCTTTATCACTTCAAGAAAGGTAATTGTTTTATCACTGAATTTTATCGTCGCTTTAAGGCTACATGTGACGAGTTAACTGCCATCGGTTAACCTTTGGTGGATTTCGACAAAAAAAAAACATTGGTAGCTTTGTGGTTTTGGACCTTCTTTTGAGCCTTTTATTAACTGCCATACACACTGCTAGTCCTGCCCCATATTTTCTGATCTTGTTGCTAAGGCTGAGGGGCATGAGAAAATTTTACAAACCCTACATGGGACCCAAAATCCTCCGGCCGCATTTCATGCTCATCAGTTTCGCTCCTCCTCTAGTAGGGGCCGCTCTTCGAGATACATAAAAAATGAAGTTATGAACATTCAAGATACATAAAAATGTCTGTCATCGAGCTGTCATCTGAAGCACACCATGCTTCACGTCACTCTACGAAAGTTAACAAATTAAACTTGTAAACACACTAGATTTAAGGCAGATTTAAGAAAGAAAAAAACTAGGATCAAGAAAACATTCGGATCTGAATGGATTTGTGAAGAAAACTATCGATTTCCATCCTTACTGAAGACTCAAAAACCAGCAGCTCCGAGCTGGATGAAGAAAAGTGTCTCAGAGATCTTCGTTGCAACCTGTAAGATCACAACAAAGAAAGAAACACACTGTTAGCCTCGTCACAGGGAGGGGGGCCTCTCTGTGACCAAGCTCGGGCATGAGAATAAGTATGGGAGTAGATGGAGAAGGTCAGTGAGAGAGAAAGTATTGATTGTAATGTGGTATTTATACCTTTTGGGTATGTTGACGTGGCGGAGGTAGTTATGGCCGAACCAGTCGTTGTCAGGCAGTTAGAGTTGTGGGCCCCTAGTTAGTTAGGGATGATCCTCTATTTTGATCGTGCCTTTAGAATCGTTCGGCCCGTATCGGGACGTTTGGTCCTTGTCGAGTGACGTTCGGTCTGGTGCTTTACACGTTACCTCATCAAGCCCCCTAGTTCGTGGCGTTTGCTTGTAATGTTACGAACTAGTCTCGGAGCTCTATTCGGTTTCAATTGGGTGAACTTTTTGATTTTTAAATTCCCCTTTTGGTGGTTACTTAATTTGGTGACCATCAGTCGTTTTACTTTTACCTTTTGATGTGACGTTTCGAGTAAGTCACCATGGTGACGTGTCTGCCTCCTATTGGTGAAGGTAAGGCGGTGACAGACTGTCTATAAAAGAGAGAGAAAAGTGGAAAATCATTTTCACTTTTTACCTTTCTTCTTCACAGCTCTTCGATCCCCTTTTTTCTTCGAGCTCCTGCCATTTTTCTCAGGTTCGTCATCCCTTCCGATATGGCTAACAAGAATAACATGTCTACAAGTTTTAATAATTTAAACCAGTCGGGGCTAGACTGGATTATTGAGAAGTACCATATTCCTTCTTCTCTTAATCCAGTCCTGCCGGAGAAGGATACTGCTATCTACCCCTTCAAACCAGGGAAGATATCCATATACTAGAATGTTATTGCAACTATAGGTTCCCTCTCACCAAGTTTTTAGTTGATGTACTTATATTTCATCAAGTTCATCTATCTTAGATGAACCCCTTTGGATTAGCCAAAGTGAGTCATTTTAAACTTTCATGTCGTGGTTTGGATTCGGACCCAGGCTTGGATGTGTTCCGAGCTTTTTACAAGTTAAATCAGACTGGGGACTGGTATACTTTCGAGGTCAGAAACAAGAATGCTACTGTGACAACTGTGATCTATAATCATTGTATAATATAAAACAATGTCAATTATCAATAAAACTATGTGCTTTGGTGTTATTATATGTGTAATTGTGTTTGATGATTTTACAATTTGATTCGATTCCGATTTCAAGTTTTAAATCGCTTTCTAGAAGGTTATACGCAAACTAGTAAGTAAACGCAGTCAGTTTAATGCAACAAACACTCCGGAATAGTGACATAGGCTTAACATACCTTAAATAACCTCCACATAACTTAGAAATAAGTTTTGGATGGTTTGGTGTGTTGAAAACAAGTTTGTTCGATCGCTGGGACTAATTGTGTCAAACTGCGAAACTATACCGATTTGTATAGTAACGATCATTCCGGAACTTGATCATAAGTTAAACATACCATAAATATCCTTTACATAGCTTAGAAATAGGCTCTGAGGGGTTCGGTATGCTAAAATAAAATTTATTGATCAATAGGGTCTAAAAGCGTCAAAAAGTGCATAAGTTTGCATTTTCGCGCATATCTTACGTTCTGAATATATCCGGACATCCAAAAATTATGTAATCATTAAAATATGTTATTTTAGTGATTGGCATGATAAAATTCCATTCGTCGCTTAATTTGGATCGTTTTTGCGTTCGTTACGACTTTCGTCGTAATTAACCGAACAACGCAACCGTACGACCAAACTAGCCGACATCCGAGATATTTTTGAGCATATTTTGAGTTCCCTATACTTTAAATTCATTTTAGATCCTTGAAATGAGGTTAACGGGGCTTAAACGTGTCAAAAATGCATCAAATTGCAAGATTCTCAAGTACAGGGACTAAATTTGACAGTTCTGGAAACTTATTCCAGGCGGGCCACGTAGCCCAGGTCTTATGTTTACGCGGGGCGCATAGTAACTGCAGAGAGAAACATCAGTTTCAGCAATCTGGTCAGAATTTAGGGGTTTTAATGTAAGATTTGCAATACCTGGAGCTGGTTTTCGGCCCCCATTGTATTCTAATACCATGTACCCACATGTATGGCCAATATTACACCCTCTAAACACATGGAATGATCCTATTGATCTCAAATTCCTATAAATAGCAAGCTTCCTCATTTGGGTTCTTCACACCTTGATTCAATCTCTGCTCTAAGTTAAGGTTTAAACACCTCATACCTGAGTAATTTTGAATCAAAACACCTTCTTGGACCCTTTGTAAGTCCTCTTATTGCTTGTTCTTGTATTTCAAGCATGAAATTCAAACGGTTTTTGCCTTTCAGCTTTGACCAGTCAATGGTCAACACAAAGTTCATTTGAACTTTGCAACATGAGCGTAATCACGATGGTTATAGTCCCTTGTGACTATACCTACTGATTACCACGTTGACTAGGCGTAGTGACGAGTCGTAGTTTCGGCCAAAATGCGTATTTATGCGTATTTTGTAACCAAACTACTCTTGGGTATCAAAACACTTTGTTTTGATATCAAAACCTGTTTTCTAACTTAACTAAACATGTTTTAGCATGTTTAGCTTGTCACTTTTAGTTTAGTGCTTGTGTAGAGTCGTAAGTCAAGCGGACTAAACACCCGCTTAGACTTTCGAACTCGACCCGTTTGGTCGATCCTTAGGATCCGACCAAACATTTTTAGTGACCATAGTTGCATAGGGAATAACCTTCCGAGGTTATACCTTATGGTCACTTAGGTTTAATTAGTTGTATGATAGGTAGTTTATATGCCTTAGGTAAAATGACCAAAATACCCTTTTCATGCATAATTGAATTTTAAGCATATGTAACCTAACTTTTGTCACCTAAACTGATTATGCAACATATTTAAACATGTTTAGGCATATAATACTTGTCATAGGACTAGTTAGACGTCTCGAACGCTCATTTGCGCAAACGACGCGTTAAAGTAGCATAAGCTACCTTAATGAGTCATAACGGGTCGAAAGCACTTAGGTTAGGTTCCTATTTAGGATGTAGGCTTTGTTAAACCATATCACTTGAGTTCCAACACTCATTTGGTTTACAAGACCTCATTCTGTCCGATCTTCCAATTTAGGTGTCGATTGTTTGACTAGTGATTCGATTACTAGGTGCTGCTTGATTTCTCTGGTTTACTTGAGTTTGTTGAAGTTCTATTGATTGAGGATACTTTGCACTTCATGTGAGTACATAGTTCCCCTATTTTACTGTTTTCAAATGTTTTGGGGTGATTCATATGTGTTAAACGATTTCGATATTTTAACAATGGTTTCAAAAACGATTAAGATGGTTTATACTAAACTAATAACGATTTAGATAATGTGAACGAACTTGTTGGTTGTAGTTACATAACGAATGACATCCATTAATTTTGGCCAAACCGACCAGTATTAGGTTATGGTACCATAGGATCTGACAAATCCCGTTATCAGACTTCACCCATGGTTATGTGTGGGTTAGTTGGGTAACGACTGAATCTGTGATTGTTAACTTACCCTTTGGTGGTTTGTTAATGCGAGAAGCGAGATAGTCGAGTCACGAAGGTTTGAATGTTATTAGCGAGACGACCAAAAATAGTTTTCACAATTAAAACAAGGATGATTTAAACGACTTAAACGAGTTAAATGATTTGGAAACTATTTAAACGAGTTAAACGAATTGGATAAACGATTGGTTTTTGGTTAAGTGTTTAGATAACGGGATGGGTGTAATGTGATGAAAACATGGTAGATACGCCGCTGGTACTTCTTATATTTAAATGTTTTCAACATATTACATACCGTGGCGTTATTTAGTTCACTTGGGTAAATGAATTTAAAACGATGTCACATAACGATGTTTTCAAGAAGATATAAACCATACGAGTTTTATTAACGAGTTATTACGAGATGTCTTACAATTTGGTTTACTAAAACAAATGTTTTTGGGTTAAGAATCATGGCTACGAGGTTTTATAAATTATAACCCGCTTGATTTGAGTTGGTTAATTACGTTGCAATATTATACACTTTTCAAAACAAGGTTTTTAATAAGGTATTGCAACATGTAAACTAGCCATGAATCCGACACTCTTATAAAACCTATGTACTCGCCAACATTTCTTTGCTGACTTTGTTTTTACATATGTTTCAGGTGTTGTTGCTTGATGTTGATTGCTAGGATGCATGAGTCACATAGGATCTGGACGAGGCCTTAGTGACATAATAACAGTGATAGTCGATATGTAACTTGTTTGTTTCATGTTAAAACAATGTAAATTACTTAATGAATAAATAAAACGAAACTCTTTTTGTATCCATGGTTGTGAAACAATAATTCTGTTACAACACTCCCCGACGTTTCCGCCACGATTTGTTGTTTTATGTGGTCGGGGTGTGACAGCTACGTGCTTTTCTTGGATTACGTTGAGTATGAAGGATTGGAAAGATCGTTTCTTCTTGGTGGACGATCGTTGCGTTCCGTCCGAGATGACTTGGAGACTGAGGAAATCGAGCCTTCCTGGGCCTCTTCTGGACCATTTTGAGTATAATAAAGCTTTGTATGCTTCATTGATCAAGGAGGCCAGCCGTATTCAAAAGCTTCCGGAACACATCCTTGTCATGGGAAAGATCAGCACAATGTGGCCCAAACCTAGATATTACCCGATGATTCGTTGGAACGGAGAGGGTTAGTATATTTCTTAGTAGGATGTTTGCTTGTAATTCGTACCTTCCCTTCCTTCTCTCTCTCTCTTTTTGAAGTTATTGATTATGGTTTTATTGTTTGGTTGATGATGCAGTGATGGGGTTAAAAGATGCCCTTCAACTGAAGTCCTTTGATACTTCGGAGTTTGAGATTCAGGCGACTAAAATGGTGGAGGGTAAACCTTATGTAGAGCAGGTTAATGAGAATTTGTATCAAATTCGCGACCCGGTTATTGCTGAGGGTCAGGGGGTTCGGGTTCGGTGCCGCCGGAGCAGCCAGTTAATGTTTCTCCTCTTCGTAGTGTTTCAGCAGCAGTAGGTGATAAAGGCAAGGCAACTGATGTTAAGGGGTCGCAAGAAGGTGGTTCGAAGGTCACTTTATTTGGTTCTGAGCATTTGTCTATCAAAGATAAGGACCTAGTGGGTGAAGGAGTTGGTGTGATCTTACAACCAAAAGATAGTTTGAAGCGTCGTCGTAAGCAATCGTCCAAGTTTGAGTCGAACCCGAAGGAGACTAAAAAGCCTAGGTCTACTTCCATGACTCACCAAGTAGCTTTGTTGGATGATGACTTAGATCATGCCCCTGCTTGCTCAGCCTCCGGGGCTTTATTGGACAACTTAGCTGCTCATTTGAATGGAGGGAAAATTCCAAGGGATCACCCATATGCTTCTCGTCCGAGCCCTTTATCTTTTGGTGGTCCGGACACCCGACTGATTTCGGGTGAGGATATTGATATGTACGATCCTCCGTCCCCAAAAAGAACCGGGCCTTCTCCTTCGGGTAAGCCTCTTACCGGCGTTGATTCCAACATCTCTCGTCCCAGTCCTCGACCAGTTGATGGAGGGGACAACGCCTCTTCATCTCCTTTGTCGTATGAGACTGAAGCAGTTCTTGTTTGTCGAGAGTTAGGTTCGGGTGAGGCGATGGATGTGGATTCGGCAGAAGCGTTGGAAAGGAACGTGCCAGATTGGTCCTTATGTAACACCCCAAAATGTGCATACAAGATTATTATAATTTTCATAGTTTGTCCTAGTAAGAAATTATAAAACATAACCAAAGACTAGTAAGTTTTTGGAAAGAAAAATAACATAACTAAATGATTACATTTAGTTTTTATAAAAGATGAAGATGTTTAATGAAAGTTAAGCATGGGTCAAACATGAAGGGCCAATTATGGCAAAGTGGAAAGTTGAGGTTTATAGATGAATAAATTGCAGAATTTTAGTGTGTGTGTGTGTGTGTGTTCTGTACGTGTTCTAGAGAGAGGGAGAAGGGGAAGAACACCTTCAAGAACAAAAACTAAAAAATTTAGCAAATTAGAAAGGAAATTGATGGTTAATCTCTTGGATGAGCCCTAATACATGATCATCTAAGCTCGTTTAACAAGTGGTAAGTTGTAATTTTCGATTTGGATTATTTTGATATGAAGAGTATGGATGAAATTGACAAATTGCTTAAGTATGTTCGTGGAATAGTGTTGATTGATGAAGAAACCATGATTAGAAATATTTTTGAATGCTAACTTGAATGAAATTGATATGTTCATATGTTTTGATAGATAGCTCTCATAAATCATGAAGTTGGTTTTTGAGAATTGATCATGAATAGAAGTTTTTAGTCAAAATTGTGATGTTAACTTGTAAACTAGAAGACATGATGAATATTTGTGTTAATGTTCATTCGATATGATGATTTGAGTGATTGGGGAATTATGTATGTATAAAAATATGGTGTGTAAGAACATGAAAAATAACAATTTCTAAACAGCAATGATTGACGCACACCAAGTGCTCGATGAAATGCGTAGATGATAATTATGTGAACAAGTGACAATTATTAGTACAATTCATGTTTAGAAAGTGAGTATGCGTTGTATATGGTGAAACGGATTCATAAGAACTAAAGAGAAAATGAATGCGTTAAATGTAGATGTGAAGGAAGAAGGTTCAAGCAACAAGAAACCTTGAGGCTTGCAAAATCGAGGTACATTACTTGTACGATTAAAGTTTACTTGTAGTAATGTTTATTGATATATATAGTGGTATTCGAAATGCGTTATAGAATGGTCGTGTAATAGACCCATTGTCACACCCCAACCGATGGCGGAAACATCGGGGTGCGGCACTAGGCGAACCAGATTGCTCAAGAGAATCCATAACAACTATTAAATGGCAATATTTAAAAGGTTAATTGTCCCATACCAATCAACAAACATTCCTCAAACAATTATTACAGACAACGTGTTCTCAAAAGCAAAACAAGTCCGATAACGTAGATTTATTTAGTGGGTTTCTAGACTTCCTAGCTTGTTTCATCACATCATCCAAATCAACCTGTCACATACGTTAAAATAAATTCAATACATAAAATGTAAAGGTGAGTACACAAGTTTGCATAACATATAGTATAAAAAGCGTTTACGCATAACCAACATGTATCACGTAACGGGCGAAGCATGTAACTATCAAACAATGATTACAACTTAACCATGAGACTGCGTTGTAGAGTATGCACAACACATGTTACACGAACACGTGAAGTAAAGTAATGTGATCCCTAGCAACCCCTGTCCACAACAGTTGCTGAGTCCAAACTATAGTACTATCGTTGCTAGAGGCGGTATAGTGTAACACTGTATAAGCATAGTACAAGCATTCATACAGGAGCCGTTAGCGTTAAAAAGTGTTTGCGTTGTGTGTTGTGTTTTGATATAGAAATTATGTAACACCAAAAAGTGCGTTAAATGAAAATGGGTTCGAGTATACTCACAGTATGTGTTTAACAAGTAAACACAGCCTGATTGGATTGAAGGGAGCGCGTTGAGTTAGCCTGAGAACAGTAGCATATGCGTTGGACAGAGCGTAAACAGAATGTCGAATGGTTGAGTGTTCGGAAGATGATCCGAACGGATGAGCCTCCATTCGAGCGAATGGTCATCCGAACGGATGGTCATCCGAGCGGATGACCATTCGACCTGATGGCCATTCGAATGACCTGTGTTTTGTAAAATTGTTTGCAAAATTTGAAGTTTCGTAAAAACGTTTAAACAGTAGATAATACAAGCGTCAGGTCATCCAAGCGGATGGTCATCCGATCGGATGGCCATTTGATCGGATGGCCTTTCGAGTGAGAAATTGGTAGTTTGAAGTTTTCATAAAAAAATTATGAGTAACAAGTTTTGCGTTAACGGAGACGGCGTGAAAACGTGTCAAACAACGGAAACACACCAAGTCCAGCTCATTCGGTCGAATGGTCTCAGCCCATTCGATCAGACTCACTGTTCTTGGTGGAATTTCGTGTTCAACCCGTTAATCGGTCATCTCTCTGGTGGAAAATCCGTTTTCAAGCCAGCTCTCAACTAGGAAATGAGTAGAGAGTCTGATTGAGTCCCAATTCCATCAGTTTTGAGAAGAAAAGTGAAGGAAAGTTGAAATCAGTTGAAAAGTGTTGAAATCTTGTTGTGATTGAGTTGAAAACTGTGGAAATCCTTTAGATCTAGAACCAATCTCGATCAAATGGTGTTCCTTAACCGTTTGCTGGAGCAAAACAGGTGGAAATCACCTTCAAGATGTCTAAATCAGTGATTTCAGAGAAAAAGTAAGTGTTTGTGTGTGATTTTGATGGAGAAGATGATGTAGAAGTGATTAGAGATGAAGGTTGTACAAGATTTGAGGAGAAACACTTACGAAATAGCCTTGAATCGCGATCAAAAGTGAATGAGAGTGACTTGAGTGCGTGTGGTCGGATGGAGGTGTCAAATCAGTGAAAGGAGGTGTACATGTAGTATTTATCAGGTGAGAGAGGGTGAGGGAAGACTTAAGTTGGTGCGCGATGTGTGCTCGGTCGGATGCCCATTCAAACGGTACGCCATTCGATCGGCTGTGCGTGCGCGAGTTAGTTTTCCAACTTCGTTTCGTTTGTTAAGCGTTGCGTTTAATCGAGTTGCGAGTGAGCGTTTAAGCGTATAAGCGTTGCGTTGATAACCACATAACATTTAAACAAATAATCACACAAATAACACACATAACATGCATAAAGTAAATCCGCGTTTCGAGTTTGCATTGAGTTTGCGTTGCGTTTGCGATAGCGTTTAGTCTAGACAAGCGATGTAATATGCGATAAAATGCGTGTAAAATAGTAAGCGTCGTAAAAGGCATTTAAATGCGATAACTGCGTTTTGAATAAGCGTCGTAATATGTGTTTAAAATAATGCGTGTAAAATATAGTTTAACCCAGTGCGATATTCGAAATCTCGGGAGTACAAGTCATTACGAATGAAAGACAACGATAAGTAATGACCCGAAAAGTCGGGTTGTTACACCCATCACTAACGTGTCAAAGAAAAAGAATGCATGTTGGAATGTTATGTAGTCGAACCACATAAATGGGTCGCACTAAATAATGTATGTTGGAATGTTATGTAGTCGAACCGTATGAACGGGTCGCATTTAAAGAATGTATGTTGGAAGGTTATGTAGTCAAACCGTATGAACAGGTCGCACTAAAATAATGTATGTTGGAATGTTATGTAGTCGAACCGCATAAATGGCTCGCAATAAAGAATGCATGTTGGAAGGTTATGTAGTCGAACCGTATGAATGGGTCGCACTAAAATAATGTATGTTGGAATGTTATGTAGTCGAACCGCATAAACGGGTCGCACTAAAGAATGTATGTTGGAAGGTTATGTAGTCGAACCGTATGAACAGGTCGTACTAAAATAATGTATGTTGGAATGTTATGTAGTCGAACCGTATGAACGGGTCACACTAATAGAATGTATGTTGGTATGCTATGTATTCGAACCGTATAAACGGGTCACACGAATAGATCGTATGTTGGAATGTTATGTAGTCATGAATGCTAGTAACTTACATAAAACTTAGTTAAAAGTAGCATAGTGGAGCATGATTGAATTTATGTGGTGAATATAGAAGGAATCGCTTAGAAAATGAAGTAGTAATGTATGTGGTATGACTCGTTTCGAATGGATCGAAATGGGTTGAAAATGAGACGGTAAAAGGGATTAAGTAAGGACTTGATTGTAAACGGGTCAAAAATGATTAAATTGTATCAAGTATGTATGATATAAATTGACCTATTGTAAATGGGTTAATAAAGACTTGTATGATGAATAGCGGTAATGGTTGAGCATTGGCTCGTTACTAATGGGTCGAATGGGTTGCATGTATGAATGTTAATGAGATGTTGGAAATAATGCTAAAACGAAAAGAATGGTTACAACAAGGATTGTTATCAAAATGGTAATTTTGTTAATGGGTTGAATAAGGATAAGTAATGAATGTTATAGGTTTTGTTTGGTATAATGAATTAACGAATGTTTTGATGTTGTGTATGTTAGGTAAATCTCATCCTTAATAACGACGAGCCTGGATCGAACACACTACGACTCATGCCCAAAAATGCGCTTTCGTATAAGTTTTCGTGTCAAATGGGTCAAAGCTCTCTTTTGGTTTATAAGATGTTCCTTTGTATTTAAGGTCTTTTGTAAGTAGATTAGTTGATGGTCATGGTTAGTTAATTTTGAACAAATGTAGTTTAAAAGTTATGATAGTCGTAATGTCACAATCAGCTGTAAGGGGGTATTTTGATGAAATTGTATGTGTCAAAATGAAAGTTTTAAATTTTTGACATTTTTACATGTCGTTTTGACCGTATGTAAAAGTGGGTGTAACACCTTAGTGAACAAGGACAGGATTGTTGATGCTCTATCAGCAAAAATGTCCTTATTCTATATTGGCACCCCTGCTAAACCCTTTCATTACCGGAGGATGAGTGGGCCGGAGCTTGGGAATACTGTTATGTTAAATCAGGTGCAATCGAATACCTTGGTGGTGGAGATGTACAAGAGGTGGGTGGAAGCTGAGTCGAACTGTCGGCAGTACGAAAGGGAGGTTGTTACTCTAAAGAAACAAGAGGGATTGCCTTCGAAGGTTAAGCAAGAAATTGCCTCGCTTCAAGCTAATGTGGATCATCTGAAGGAACAGGTCTTAGAAACAAAAGAAATTAACAAGGTTTCTCAAGCTTTGACTGTGGCTGCTTTCGAGGCTAGGGATAAGGCCATTCAAGACTTGAAGTTTCAAATTTGAAGCTTAAAGAAACCAAGACGAAGTTGTCGGAGATCAAGGAAAAACGGAGGTCGGAGCAACATGAGATGTAGACAGCGTACGACCAGCTACTTGCCGACCACGTTCGTTTGGAGAATGGTAAGTGTCATTTTTTTCGTGGAGTCTCGAACTATTTCTTAACTCCTCCTTTTTCTTTTCTTTTTTAGACTAGGAAGTGGTGGAGAGATCAAGGGATCAGATCATCGAATATCACCAGGCCGTGTTGGCCTGAATGACAGAAATGTTGAACCAGTTTGATGGTGAGGTGACCGAGTTGTACAACCTTATATCGGAGCTTCTCTTGACGAAACAATGGTTTCTTGCTGAAGGCGTGGCCTGGGTTGTTCGATTGGTGCATCAAAGCCCGGAGCTGGAGAAAGTCGTTGCTGACCTTGTTAACTATGTTAATACCATGGGCGTTAATGACGGAATTAAGCAAGGTTTTCATGCAGCTAAGATTTTTGATAAGCTTGTGACTGAAGTGCCGGGTTATGATGAAGAGGCCAAGAATTCCCTGGATGCTGCCATCGAAGCTTTCGATAAATTCCATATATCCGTTCTCCACAAAGTTTCGGGTTTAGTGAACGAGCAATTGTCAAAAATCAAGAAGAAGAGTCAGTTGCCGACCGTTAATGATGATTGATGAATGTTGTTATGTTTCACTTTGACTTGTTTCACATTTTAATATGTAATTCGTACAATTTAGATGTGTTGATGACAATATTTGCTTCGAATAATTCTACTTGAATTATAATATAACTACTATGTTCTTGTGTTTATGGATTTTAGCTTGATTCGCGTCCAAACCAAACAGTGTCTAAGGGTGAGTAATAACTGAATCGTTAACAGAAACCAAACTGGGTCAACCAAAAACCGATTTACCTAAACCCGAATTAACCAAAAACGATTATCTATTTTTTTTGTACCTCATTTAACCAAAATTAACTTAACATAATCATTTATATTTTCATATATTTCTAGCTTGTATACTTTCAGTTCATGTATTTCATATTTATATCCCCATTTTATGTATTTATACATCCATTTCATGTATTTATACCTAAATTTTATGTATTTCTAATTAAAAGTTTTAGCCAAAGTTTGGTTTTGGTTATTAACCGAAATTAAATGAATCAAACCAAAAACCATCAATCTAACTGAATAAACCAAACCAATTAACTGAAAACAGATTGGTTAATAAAATAGACTAATCGATGACCTCGATTTCGGTTGAGGATAATAATCTAATTAACCGAACAATGCACACCGTGGTAATGTCTGTGTTTACTGCCGCATCGCGCGCTATTATTGGTTATTAACCAAAAACAGGCTATTGGTGAGCAATAACTAAATCATTAACCTAAACCAAACCAAAAATAGATGAAACCGAACTGAAATCAAACAAAAACTGAATTAACTGAAAACCGAATTAACCAAAAATCGGTTATCAATTTTTTTGTACACTCGACCTTCGGTTCATATATCATATTCTATATCTCCATTTCATATATTTATACTTTTATTTCATGTATTTATACATCAATTTCATATATTTATAAGCAAAAGTTTTAGCCATAATTTGGTTTTGCTATTAACTGAAATTAAATGAACCAAACAAAAAACCGTCATTCTAACCAAATAAACCGAAGTGATTTACCGAAAACCGATTTGTTAATAAAATAGACTAACCGATGACTTTGGTTTTGGCTTTGGCTTCGGTCGAGGATAATTATCGAACCGACCTAACCATGCACAACATAATGAAATGGATTACCCGTTTACTTCGCTTTTGATGTATATCTATCACAATGATGCTACAATAAATGCTATATGAATAAGAAAACTACAAAAAACGAGTATCCCAATGCGATGTGTCACTCTCACCGCATCACGGGGACATCCCATATATATATATATATAGGGGAGGGTTATCTTGAGAGCCCTAAATATCGCGAGAACCGTGAGAACGAATGAAAAAACCAATCAAAACCAAATTTTTTTATACAAAACTCATTGTAATTAAATTACAGTATCAAAAAAATATTTACAACGTTAAATAATTCATTTCTCCTCTCAAAATCACTCTTATTAGAATTTTTACACATGTGTAAATATAACAAATTTACATATGTGTAAATGGCAAACTTACACATGTGTAAATTTTCTTTTTATACGAATTTACATAAATTTAAATGTGTAAATGAAATTTCTAACATTGTACTCGAATAATAATGATAAGTGTAAAAAAATTTTAAATTTGAATAGTTTTTGAACAAGTTCTCGTGGGTTTTTCATTCGTTATCACGGTTCTCGCAATATTTAACATTCTCAAGATAACCCTCCCCTATATATATATAAATCGAAAACCCATGTGAGTTGAGAAAACCAAAATAAACCCTATGTAACATTTTTATTTTTTTTCTAAAAAAATAGGTTATGTAATATAAATGTACACGGACCTATTTATGAAAAAAAACTGATTAGTTGTTTTTTTTAAATGTTGAAAATTTGTATGTTACATTTTTTTGGACATATATATTATGTAACCTGAAATTAGTAACATTTAAAAAAAAACTACTCGGTGTTTTTTTGTGTTTCTTTTTTAAAAATGTTCAAATATATGTATATTATATTTCCTATTTTTTAGAAAGGTTTCTTGAGTTTACATGGGGTTTTTACAAAGGTTTCTTGAGTTTACACAACTCAAGTAGGTTTTCTCTATAGTCTTCCCCTATATATATATATATATATAGGGGACCATCCCCTTATATATATATAGAGGAATGTTAACATACATTACGGCTTAATGTACATCACGTACGACAGGTAATTACGCACGATCATTTTAAAATCACGCACGTTATAACTCAAAAATCCAAAATCACGCATGTTGAAACATAATAATCACGCATATTAAAAACATTAATCACGCATGTTATAGTACAAATCACGCACGTTGTCGTACGTGAAGTACGTTAAGCCGTAATGTACGATATACTTTTTCAATAGGACAATAGCTGAAAATTGATATAAACGTAAAGGACAACATAACCGGTATAAATGATAAGATGAAAAATGCAATTTACTTGAAAACAAATATACACAACATATTTAAACATTAATTTTTTTCTATATAATTTGTAAAGTTAAATCAATCATTATTTATTTATTATAATTAAAACACATCATAAATACTAATGTAAAAATTTTGTTTTATAGTGTATAACTTTTTTTATCACCCCATAATTTTTAAGAAATTTAGCATGTCACCCATCCACTTAATAATTTTTTTTCCTTTAACCGATTTACAATATAGCCCCTAAAGTTTAATAAAGTTAATTAAACTCCCGGAACTTAATCACTTTTTGTTTTAGACGCTATTTTTTACACATAGTCTTCCTAACGTTACCGTATTGATACCATTTTGAAGCAAACCAATACTAGTCAAATTCTCGGCACAATGTGTGGAGTAAAATATTATTTTATTTAATTATTAATAAAACTAATGGTTCCTCTCTTTTAACTTGTAGTATTTCAACTATATCGTTGCAACGCGTTTATTTTATTGAAACGTGGTTTAGTTTTTCTATTTAAAGAACGTGTGAAAATATTTGTAACTATATCATTGCGGCGCGTTCATGTTATCTACGTTTTGATAAAAGTTTTGTTAAAACACGAACATGTCAAATATAGTTAATATTTTCTTTCCTTTAACAATCTGAACCGATATCGTCTGAACAACAATGGAATTGCGTTCTGGTCAAATTTCGCTACAACGAATCTGTATTCGGAGCAGTAGAATTTTTTTGTATCATAAATAATATACTTTTGGTATTATCGCTAATTTTTTCGCAATTTCGTGCGCCGCATCGCGGGTAGGCTTATTACTAGTATCAGTACAAATTAGAAAACAACAAATGAAAAGTCTTAACTATTTCTAAGTTAAATCATTCATATGAGTACAAATAAAAGAACAACAAATGGACACGCTCCATTTCGTATACAATGATGTATTGTTTTCTAGGAAGCTTAGATATACAATGACGTGTTGTTTTTTGGAAGCTTAGATCATTTGCAACTCTTCACGTATGAAAGCCGCGTAGGAAAAGACCAGAAAAGATTGGAATAGTAGTCTTTCATTCTCCTCGTCTTCGTCTGTCATCATCCGTGGCGACAGGTAAATGCCCTCTCGATCTCTTCAAAGTGTGTAGCTATGCATTGTCATGATGCCAGACTCACCATTGTAGATGCTCTTAGGGTGTTAATTAAGGGTGAGTAGAAAACTGAAATAATCAAACCGTAACTGAAATAACCGACAAAACCGAACCGAAACGAAAAAACCGACGGTTCGGTTTTCGGCTAACTATTTTCAATGACCGAAAAAACCGAACCGAACCGAAACGAAAAAAAAAAAACATATATTTTTATGTTTAAGTTTAAGTGTTTAACCCATACTATTAGAAATTATTAAATTATTAACTTATCCTTGAATATTAAGTATATATTAGAAAAACATTAACATGTTTATTTATAATTGAGATGATTTATTTATTGCTTACAACAAATAAAAAAAATTTAATATATAAATTACATAATCTTCAAAGTATTATAAAAGAAAATGTCTTAAAAAAACTTTGGAGAAACATAAAAATACATTGGAAGATTAGGTTTATGTGAACGTTAATAATTAAAAAGATTAAATATAAAAACATAAATGTAAACATATAAGAAAGTTTTTTAAATTTTAAATTATACTTTTTTGTTTTGAATCTTACGTAATTTTGTTTCAAAAACCGAAATAACCGAAAAACCGAACCGAACCGGTGATAAAAACCGAAACAAAAAACCGAAACCGAATGGTTTTAAAAAACCGAAAACCGACATTTCGGTTTTGGTTTTGCCCAAAAACCGAACCGAATCGAATCGTGACAAATTTGGTTTAGATACGTATGCTTATAACGAAAACGTCAAAAAACATTAATAACAAGATCAAAATAATTAAATCTTTATGAATAGGGCTAATTTACCAACTATCTGTTTGAAGAATGAACAAAAACCCGAAAACGTTTTTATTGAAAAAAAATGTTTCGATGTATTAAACATGAACATTCTACGTGGTATCAGAATATTGGGCCATTGACTTTGACATAATATAGTGACACCTTTTCCTCATAAAATTTCCACATATAGATGCAAGGCAATGCCAATGGGACAACGAGAGAGACATTACATTACGCGTCTAGGCTATCGCTATCATTACAAGATCATGAATCCTGTTTGGATACGTTTATAGATTATTAACTAGATTCGAGAATAAATGCATGAATCTTTTGTTATTAGTTATCTAGAAGATAATCTACCATTTGGATTCTTTTAGAACTACTAGCTCATGGACACTGTAAACTTCCTCTAATATCTAACCATTTTGTTCACCGTAGGTATACATTTTTTCAACACTTTGTTGTGTGCTCCAAAACCAAAATGTTGGAAATTCACATCTGTATGATGCAAGTTATGGTGTGTTCTTTTTAGAAAATCTATAAATTGCTATTAAAAAAATATTAGCTTAGCAATCAATATGAGATGATGGTACGCATGGTCGGACATAGAACCAAGCTTCGGCCCCGTAAATTTATATATTTATAGAAAAAACTGATTATGGAAACTTTTATGAAAGGAAGTCCCTAAAATGCCCTGTCCCACGTATAAAAAAAGTGTGAATGACTTGTCGTGTTATGTTTGTTAGATTGTTTGGTAAATATCTTAGACTATATGAACACTAGCAACTTATTTCTGACTTATTTTACTTCGAACTATTTCAAGTCGTACCTTGGTATTCCCATAGAAACAAAAGAAACGATTACGAATCTACACTTTGCATGTTCGAGTCAAATATTCCATTGTTTGTTTTTTCAATTTGGGAAATTTCCAAATCAAATATTCCATGGTTTGTTTTTTCAATTTGGGAAATTTCCAAAATAAAATATAAAAACTAACTCTTTTTTGTAGGGCCATAAAATCGTGAATAGTGAAGAAAGGAACAATACCTTGTCAAAGCCATGTTAACATGTAGGGGTGTGTATGAATTGGTTTGGTTCGGTTTTTATTATTAATCATAATAGTAACCGCCAACTTCGGTTATGGATTTTCTTAATCATAATAATAACCGAACTTCGGTTATGGTTAATCAGTTATGAAGTCGGTTATGGTTCGGTTTTGGTTAATCTCGGTTATTAACCAAAAGTTTAACTAAAACTAACATTTCGGCTAAAGTTAAAAATTATACGCCAATAGGCCTACAATATAAGAATGAAACCCAACATGTCAAGTCCCAATCGACAATCAAACCGAATAGAAAAGATGAAAAAAAAGAATTTAGATCGATTAACTCTCAATCTTAGTAATTAGAAAATAACTCAAAACTGATTAGAGACTCTCAAACCATAACTCGGTTTCTCTATAGTCTTGTCTCTCTTAATAATGCATAACCCTACCTTGGTTTATATAGGCTTACCCTAACTTGGTGATCAAGACATTACCAAATAACCCTAACTTGGTGACCAAGACATTACCAAATATGATTATAATGTAATTAGGAAACTTAACAAATTATGACCAACTTGTCAACATTGATCCCTCAAGTTCACGACTTGTGACTTGAACTCCTTTGTTACCTTTCATATCACCGACTTGTGATGAGTCGGGAATTACCGCCAACAATCACCCCTTAATTTCCGACTCGAAATAAGTAGGCTCTAACATGTCTTCTTTGTCTTGACTCTCATAGAACACATTTTGATCTCTAGCTGTGTTTTTTGGCTCCTTACTAGCTCGAACATTCTTGCGACCTTGTACTCGACTAGTCCTTTCTCCATGACTCGTCCTTTGATCATAAGAACTCGCACCACCATTGACTCGGCTACGATCTTGAGCAAACACCCGCTTTCTTGGATCATTAAATGTACCTCCTTGGGTTTGAATCCCCTGTTCAACCTTTTCTTTGAATTCTTGAACATTTTTCTTTGGACTTTGAATTTTGGGTTTCTTCATTAAACTTGGATCTTTGAGAAGATTCTGACTCGTACTTGTCGTATCATCTTTCAGTTCACCTCTTTGTAGATCCCTACCCGCAAAATTCTTTATTCTAGTCATGTTATCTTGTGTACCGGAACTTGCTATCTTGAGGTTGATCTTGTACAAACAATTCTTGGTCCTTGTCACCTTCATCATAAGTTTTCCTGTATCATCATGAATGGTTAGCAAATCACGTTTCATGTGAATGTCACATCCAACTTCCGTTGCTTGACCAAGACTTATATTATTGCTTTGCAAACTCGGTATGTAGTCAATATCGGTTAACAAGCGCTTCTCCACCGTTTTCCCTTCAAGTAATACCGATCCCTTTCCCCGTATATCAATACAAGATCCATCTCCAAACTTCACCTTTCCCGTGACACGCTTATTAAGTTCAAAGAAATAAACTCGATTACCCGTCATGTGATTTGATGCTCCGTTGTCAAGATACCAAGTTTGACAACTCGTAATTTCAAAGGTCTATATACTGACTCCTGCTCACACCGTGTGCTTCGCTGTAGCCTATGTGTACGATAGTTGGGATAATCAATATGTTTGATGTTACTTGAATGATAAATGTACAATATAAGGATGAGTTAAGTTTGTATACATCACGCAAATGTGATCGCACAAGTGCTTCGGGTCGCACATCCATTCACAATCGCACACCAGCCACACATTATTATTATGACACACGAAACTCCATGAGCCCAAGTTTCTAAACCCAAACCGAGCCCAAACCCATTCCCTATTGGATGCGAGTATACATGCAGGAAGTTCACACAATTCTTTTCTTTGCAAACAATTGTAAAACCCTAAGTCCCCTCAAGCAAGTGGCGGTTGTGACTCTTTTTCGATGTGCCATCCTCTCCAATCGGACTTCCCTTTCAAGAACATCATCTACCGCATTCAAGTTTGTACTTCCCCCCTCCGATCGGTACGTTTAGGCCTTTAGCAGATTCCGTTCTTAATCAATTTTGTGTTATGTTTTAATTATGTTTCGCGGATTGTAATATGTGAACCATTTTGGATGTTCTTAATGAAAACTGTGTGAATCATATGGAATGTTCTTGATGTGCATGTTTAGCAACGGCTGATTAGGGTGGAATAAATGAATTGCTAGATAATTAGTGTGTTATACTAATGAGGGATACGTGTTGACAACGTGACGAAGAATTCTTGTGCGATTGAAATTCTAAACTTGATGATCATAATTGTAATCAGATTTAAAGTTGATGGTGTGTTGTTATTCGATGAATTGTTATTTGATTTTGAGATGATTATGTTGTGTAATCCGATTGGAGGATGAAACCGTTGATGAAATGTGTTTGCGGTAATTTAGGGAGTGATTGTAACTGATTGAATAAAGATTTGATTAGCCGAAATTGGTGGTAATTTGTAACTGATCGCACAACTTTTTGGCCAACCACACACGCTTTAATATCACATCAAGTGCTGGTCGCACAACTGCCGGGTGGTCGCACAAGTAGCCCATAATCGCACATCTTCAATATGGTCGCACAATTCATTGGGCCTCACACAAGCCAGTGGGCCGTGGGCCCAAAACAGAAACACACACACAGTAGGAGAGCCGCACAAGTTTACGTGGATCACACAATAGTTTAAAGTCGCACACCTTTGATTTGGGCTTTGAATTGTTGGGCTGCGTACTTGTATCAGGTTCATGGGCTGGGCCGCACATTAAGAATAAACTCTATGATTATTAGCACACTTTGTTTGGGCCTGGAACCATAATAGGTTGGGTGATACCTGAATCGCACAATTCAGTTTGGGCTGTAGTAACTGGGCCGCACCTTTGCATACGAAAGATTGAACTATTAAATGTTTTAGTTGAACAACAGACTGATGATGTGATCTTGTTTATGGCCCGTCTATGTGTTATGTGTTATGTGATGATGTGTGTAGAGTACATTATGTTGTTATGTGAATTGGGTGTACGTAAAACTAATTGATCATGGTAATCATACTAGGCTTCGATTGACTAAGTGTGACAAGTAATTAATCTTACCAAGCAACCCAAGGTGAGTTCACTTCTCTCAATACAAGCATGCGTCCGGTGGGGACAATCAAACAGGCAAACAACTAAACGGATTTTCATAAACCCATATCCTTGTAGGGGATATGAGGCAGTTTTCGTAAACCCACATCCTTGTAGGGGATGTGAGGCAGTTTTCACAAACCCATATCCTTGTAAGGGATATGAGGCGGTTTTTAGTAAATGTTGATGTTGGATAATACACTCACTTTCTATCACGTAAGTCCCATCATACTACCGAACTAGTTGCTTGTAGGGAAACGGGGTTATTAGTTGATAGCGCTATTAGGTTTGGCACCCTCACGACGTATCTGGATAGGACGGGCGTGAACTAATAACTTTAAAATCATGACCAATGTTTGATAGAGCATTGGAGAAGGGCAAAAAGGAGCCGTCTGCGGTATCGAGTTATTATTAACATAACATAAATCAGTACTTAGTAACAAATGGTTTAACAAATCAGTGAACTCGCCAGCGTTTTGCTGATACACTTCTTCTGCATGCTTGCAGGTCTATAGGTACAATTACTTGGAACTTGCAGTCTGGGTTGCTGGAGTGGTCATGGGTCGAGAAACATGGAATCACAAGACAAGTCTAATGGCTATTACATACTTTGATTTGAAAAACATAACTAATGATTATGCTTCCGCTGAACATGTCGAATATAAGGAATGTTTTATAATACTTTATTTTAATGAATGAAAGCTTTATTTGAAATGTTATTATGAGTTCAATGTGATTGGTGGCTAGATCCTGGTACGTCACACGCCTCGCGAGGGTTTCTGCTTGGGGTATTTTTGGGGGTGTGACAATTTGGTATCAGAGCCACTGGTTATAGTGAACTTGGTTTAAAAAATGTTTTTATAAAACCTGACTATAACCGAACAGTTTTCAATACGTGAATGCGACCTTGACACTCAACTCCAGATTGCAAGGTTCGTCTTTTCACCTGTTGTATACGTTTCATGACTAGTGTACACTTGTTTATGATGTAGCATACGGGCACACACTTGTCACTATAGCATAATTACATGAATTGCTTGTTTACGTTATGATGCGTTGTTAGTATGTCGTAGCCCTTAGATTTCTGCGACCTTGTCATTTTGGCAACCTTCGTTTGACATTTGAGTTTGAGGAACCATTTGACATAAGTAAGGAAGAACTGAGATGAGCATGCAAATCACAATATTATTGTAGGTGCACACATAATAATAATGTGGGGGTGCATGTGAGTCCCAGTGAGACTTAACAAGTGAAAAAGGGGTTCTATTCCATTATTCAACCTAGTGTGAAGCACAACGATCCATAGGAGCCATAGCAATGACTGCCTCCTACTCGAGCATGACCTTTTCATTTCCTTCTAAATCCTTACGAAACCCGATGCTATCGAGTACTACCTAAACACTCATCTGAATGTCTAGCGAACCGTATAAGAATGTTATGTGTTAATGTGAGCATCTTTGAGTTAGTTATCGAACCATCGAATGCTTGGTCTGTGTCTTCCTCACTTTCTTCGTTTACTTGAATTCCATGAATTGACGCCTTAGGTCCCAAAGTATGATCACTTTTGTACCCTCTAGCAACTTACCGTGCGTTGTTCAATCGACTCGCAAGGCCGACGAATAAGAAGATGAATGTGATACCTTGCCAACCCTAGTATTAGGAAGACCCTGTTTACCGACAATGAACACCAGCGGGATAATTTCAATCAAGTCACTAACCCTAGTCAGCGACCTCTAGGAGCCAACTCTTACGAATCAATCGGGGCGTAAATGATGGCAATTGTCTAGAGTGTGGAATGTGTAACTGCTAGCACAATGGGTAGTACCTTAGGACACGGCACGGGATGTGAAAAGATGGATTCCTTTGGTGAAAGATCGCTGAGATCTGTTTACAAAGCAACAACCCTAGGGGCAATGACCACGGTGACAACAAGGTACTTGCAATCATAACCTTCAGTATGAGAATGAAGGTGACTTCGTCAAGAATTGGCCGTTGTTAAATCAAGACGACAACAACCAAGGGAACAATGATAGTATTGGGAATGCTCGTAACGATAACAACACCACTGGAAGTGGTGCTCGTGGAAGAGCACTTAGGATTGGCGTGGGCGATGCCAGGTATAATAGAAACATGGTGGTCTATACGTTCTTGGTAACTAATCGTTTCGTCTCTGTTTTGCTCAATCCTGATACCTCTTGAAGCCAGACGCGTTGTAGAAGTGGCTGATGGCAACCCAATCGAAGTCTCACACGTTCGCTTAGGGTGCAAACTCAAACTTGTAGGTCGCATGTTCGACATTGACTCTTTTCCCGTTACTTTTGGAAGCTTGGATGTAGTCGACAATATGGACTGGTTGTCCAAGCATCGAGCAGAAACCTTTTTAAAGACAAAAATCGCATGTATATCTCTCCCCTGTGGGGATCCACGGAATGTCAGTATCACTTCGACTATGGAAGTCTCGGAGCGTTTCAGCTATCCTGCTATCCTACCACTGGTTGTAGGTACTCAACCGAGGAGAAGACGAGCGAAGATCTATCGATTGGTATCACGACAGAAGCAACCCGGATTTCTAGTACCTCTCACCGTCTCGCACCGAGAAGGTTGCAAGAACTGTTTAATCAACTTCAGGAACTACTGGGCATGGGTTCTAGTTGACCTAGCTTCTCGCCTTGGGGTGCCCGAGCTCTATTTGTGGAAGGGAAAGACGAGTCCTTTCGTACGTGTATCGACTACCGTAAACTCAGTAAGGTGACAGTTGGAAACCGTCACCCTCTACCTCGCATCGACGACCTGCTTGACCAGCTGTAGGGATCAAACTTTTATTCGGGAATCGACTTAAGAACGGGCTATCATCTGATGGAATACCCAGAGGAGGATGTTTCTAAATCGGCATTTCGGATTCAGTACGGCCATTACGATTTTCTGTTCATGCCATTCAAGTTACCCAACGCACCAGCAGCCTTATGGATCACATGAATAATATGTGTAAACCTCATCTCGTCGAATTCGTCAACCGTGTGTATTGATGACGTTTTGAATCACTTCCAGGAGAAAGGAACACCATGAGCGGCACTTGTATCTTATCTTAGAGCTCCTAAAGGAGGAACAACTCCACGCAAAGCCTTTCTAAGTGTGACCCATGGATTCAAGAAGTACACTTTCTTGGTCACGCAGTCAACGAATGGGGAATACACGTGAATTCCGCTAAGATCCATTTTATTAGAAACTGATCGGCACTGAAGAGTCATTCAGAGGAGTAGCAATTTCTTGGTCTCGCTAAGTACTATCGCAGATTCGTCAAGGTAATTTCAAAGATCGCACAGCTTTGATCACTTTAAAACAGCAGGGTGCTGTGTACTCGTGAAGGACAGGACGGGAGAGTATCTTTTCAGCTTTGGAACCAAAGTCTACAATGCACTGAGTATTGTCTTTACCCAAGGGTACGGATGATCTAGTGGTGTACCATGATGATTCGAATCAGAGTCTCAGTTATGCACCGATGCAACGCGAGAAAGTGATGACTTGCGTGGTGGATTTACAAGAAGAATTGCATGACTCACAACCTAGGGAGGACACCGTGGTCCTTGGATTGCATATCTGGAGGCATTACTTGTACGGTACCATATTCACTATTTAGACCGATCACAAGAGCCTCCAGCATGCCTTTGATTAGAAAGAGTTAAACATGCAACGACACTACTGAATGAAACACTTGTGTCGCAATCCCCCTCCCCTAATTACCCGGGAACGGGCGGCCGCGGCCAGTTTAAGTGGTATCGGTGTTTATCAATTTGGCAGCGGAATTTACATCAGGACCCTAGTTAGGAAATATTTTATCAGAGTAAAATACCACGCTTTTATAATATTGAACACATGGTAAATTCCCAAGTTTCAAGTACACACATTTTCATAGGGATAAACCCTATTTTATTTAAATAAAACATCTCTTTATTTTAGGTAACTTTATAGCCACTTTTCCAAGCCTTCAATGCTGTCTAGCTGGCTTCTACTTGGCTTTCACAATTTGTTACCTGAAACGCGTTGAAAAACATTTTGTCAGTGGGAAATACTGGTGAGTGAATCCCAGCTTAATCAAGACAGGTAAAACCGTTTTACAGTATTGAGGGCGGTCGCGCAATTACATTTGTTTCCATCTACTTTAATTACCACCCACGGTACTGTCAACCCGACTTGTGGTCATGTTACTACTCACAATGTAGTAACAAATTTTGTATACAAAACCCCAACATACTGACAATAATTGTAGAATACAAAAACTCAATCACTGTTTAATATAATGTAAAACATTTGAGGTTTTGTAAAAAACAGTTTGCAAAAAGGAGGATTACTCACATTGCTGTCTTAGGGTTTTCCTTAAGGATTTCCTGGTGATTATCTATTAGTTACACAAATGCACACGCGTTAGTATAATAACCCAATAGTTACATTAGTAATACCCTCCCCGAGACGGCATTCCAACGACTACATCAGGCAGAACCACGACAGCCATTACGGAACCCTATATCAATCGGGCAACGTATCTAATACGTAACCGGGGGTTATGATACTTACAACGAGGCAGAACATCGTTATTTAGGGGGTATTATACCCGAAAATTATGTATGCTATGCAGAAATTCGAGAGAGAAAGTTTGTGTGAGTGATCGGAATGAACAGCCGATGCTCCCAATTTATAGGGTTGATTTTTATCTTCGTCGTGCCCCGTGTAGGAGAAGGAGAGGGCCTACGCGGCCCGCAAGCTAGGGTGGGTAGGCCCTAGCTTGTCTGGGTCATCCCACTAGGCTTGACACGATTGTGCCACGTGTCAGCATCGGGCGTCTCCTAGTGGCCTATCTGTCGCGCCCCACGTAGCCTGAAGGCAAGGCCTTCGCGGCCCACGACAGAATCGTTTTTTATTATTTTTATTTTATTTTTAATTATATATGGTATTTTGGTGGGCTCGGTTTTCGCATATGGGGTGTATTTTAGGGCCTTTAGGGATTCTCTAAACGTATTTGGGGTGTCAAAATTATTTTGGAGGGTTGTTATATCCTCCCCACCTTGTTTTAGAACTCGTCCTCGAGGTCTAATGGAATAAGTATGGATATTTCCTTTTCATTTCTGATTCAAGCTCCCAAGTGTACTCTGGTCCTCTTTTGGAGTCCCATTTCACTTTGACCAGAACTAATCTCTTGTGTTTGAGATTCATGACTTTCCTGTCTTCAATTTGTAGAGGCTTTTCTACAAACTTAAGCTTTTCATTTACCTCTATATCCTTAAGAGGTACTACCAGTGATTCATCAGCTAAGCATTTCTTGAGATTAGATACATGAAATACATCACGTATTCTTGTCATTTCCTCTGGCAGTAGTAGCTGATAGGCTACAGGTCCTATTCTTCTAATAATCTCAAAAGGTCCAACATACCTGGGGCTTAACTTTCCCCTTTTGATGAATCTCACCATTCCTTTCCAATGAGAAACTTTCAATAACACCTTATCTCCTACTTGAAATTCCAGTGGCTTTCGTCTGTTATCAGCGTAACTTTTCTGTCGATCACGTGCTGCCTTTAATCATTCCTTGACTTGAACAATCTTGTCAGTTGTTTCTTGCACTATCTCAGGTCCGGATAATTGCTTTTCTCCAATTTCTGCCCAACAGACTAGAGTTCGGCACTTTCATCCGTAAAGTGCTTCGAATGGTGTAGCATTGATACTTGTGTGATAACTGTTATTATAAGAAAATTCTATTAATGGTAATTGATCGTCCGAATTTCCTCCGAAATTAATTATGCAAGCTCTAAGCATATCCTCCATAGTCTGAATTGTCCTTTCGCTTTGTCCGTCCGTTTGAGGATGGTAAGTAGTACTTAGATTTAACTTGGTTCCCATTGCTTTTTGGAAACTTGTCCAAAAAATAAGAGGTAAAATGGCTATGTCTATCAGACACAATTGATAAAGGAATTCCATGTAATGAAACTATTTCATTTACATACAACTTAGCTAATTGTTCCAAACTGAAAGTTTCCTTCATTGGTAAGAAATGGGCTGACTTAGTTAGCCTGTCTACAATCACCCAGATTGTATCATTACTTTTTCTGGTTTTGGGTAATTTAGTAACAAAATCCATTGTTATTAATTCCCATTTCCATACTGGGATTTCTAATTGTTGCAACAAACCTGAGGGTTTCTGATGTTCAGCTTTGACCTGTGAATAGGTTAAACATTTAGAAACATAAGCTGCTATATCTTTCTTCATTCCTATCCACCAAAAATTCTTTCTTAAATCCTGATACATCTTATCACTTCCAGGATGCATCGTGTATTTAGACTTATGAGCTTCTTCTAATATACGGTGGCGTAGGTTTCCTAATTTAGGTATCCACATCCTTTTACTATGGAATCTCTAAATTCCATCTGTTCCTTGTTCTAGTTCCTTAATCATTCCTTTCAGTTTTTTCAGTATCATCCTTGATTATTGATTCTTGTGCCTTTCTAATCTGTTCATTTAAATCTACTTGTAGATTTAATTTAAGAGAACGTACACTTTTTTACTTTTCGTGATACTTTCGACTTAAAGCATCCGCTACTACGTTTGCATTTCCTGCATGATACTGGATATTACAATCATAATCACTAAGTATCTCCATCCAGCGTCTTTGTCTCATATTCAATTCTTTTTGCCTGAAAGCATACCTTAAACTCTTATGATCAGTGAAAATGGTAAACTTACTACTGTAAATGTAATGTCTCCATATCTTAAGGGCAAAAATTATAGCTCCTAATTCTAAATCATGGGTTGAATAATTCTCTTCATGATTCTTAAGTTGTCTAGATGCATAAGCTATAACCTTTTGACATTGCATCAACACACATCCATAACCTAACTTAGAGGCGTCACAATAGAATATAAAGTCTCCAGTTCCTTCGGGTAACGCTAGTATGGGTGCGTTGGTCAATCTTTGCTTAAGAATGCTAAAGGCTTCTTCTTGTTTTGTTCCCCATTTGAACTTAACAGATTTACAGGTTAGCTTAGTTAAGGGAATGGCTATTCTAGAAAAAATCTCGAATAAATCTTCTATAATAACCGGCCAATCCTAAGAAACTTCTAACCTCGGTTGGTGATTCAGGGGGTTTCCACTTGGTAATTGCCTCAATCTTGGTGGGATCCACATGAATTCCTTCATGATTGACTAAATGTCCAAGAAATTGTACCTGTTCTAACCAAAACTCGCACTTCGAAAACTTTGCATAATTCTTTTCCTTTCTCAATAAACTTAGAAGTGCGTGCAGGTGCGCTGCATGTTCCTCTTTACTTTTAGAATAAATGAGAATATCATTTATAAAGACAATTATGAATTTATCCAAATATGGCTTACATATTCGGTTCATCATGTCCATAAATGCAACTGGGGCATTGGTTAGACCAAAAGGCATAACAGTAAATTCATAATGGCCATACCTTGTTCTAAATGCAGTCTTAGGAATGTCCTCTTCCTGTACCTTTAATTGATGATATCCTGACCGTAAATCGATCTTTGAGAAAAATCGAGCTCCTTGCAATTGATCGAACAGATCATCGATTCTTGGTAATGGATACCGATTTTTAATCGTGACCTTGTTTAATTCCCGGTAATCAATGCACATACGCATTGATCCGTCTTTCTTTTTAATGAATAAGATCGGCGCTCCCCATGGCGATGAACTTGGCTGTATGAATCCTTTCTCCAACAATTCGTCTAACTGTTTCTTCAATTCTTGCATTTCTGCAGGTGCCAAACGGTAGGGTGCTTTGGTAATTGGTGCTGTCCCTGGTAGTAGATGAATTATGAATTCAACTTTCCTATCTGGAGGTAGCCCTGGCAATTCTTCTGGAAACACATCTAGAAACTGAGATACTACTGAAATATCTTTCAATTCTTTTCTTTAGTATTAGTGATTATGGAAATTAAATACACTAATGACCCTTTTCTTATATAACTTGCTGTTTTCATCACATAGATGAATTTTGTGGATCTAGAGGGCTTATCTCCTTTAATTATGATCTTTTCACCTTTTGGTGAATTTACTTGGATTGACTCTTGATCACATAAAATACTAGCTTTATTGGCTATTAACCAATCCATTCCTAGTACAACATCAAATCCTGCCAGATTCATTGGATAAAGGTTTGCAATAAACTTTTGATTTAGAAATTCTATTCTTTCTTCGTGCAAGATTTCAGAAATCTTAACGGTTTCCCCATTTGCTGTCTCTACTAGACATTCTTGTGGGAGTTTAGTTAATGGTTGATTGAGAAATTTGCAAAATGAAGTATTAATAAAACTTTGGTTCGCACCAGAGTCAAATAATACTTTAGCAAAAACATCATTAACTAAAAACGTACCGGCTATCACGTCTGGGATCATTTTGGCTTCTTCTGCAGTCAGAACAAATGCTCTAGCGATTTTAGTAGTCTTGTTGTTCATGGCTGGAGCTAGTTTCGGGCAGTTTGGCTTGATCTGACCCTTTTCTCCACAGTTGAAGCACATTCCATTATTAGGTTTCTTCCTACAATCTTCTTCCTTGTGCCCTGGTATCTTGCAGAAATTGCAGTAGGTGGAGCATCTTCCTGAATGCTTTTTCTTGTAGGCTTTACAGTAAGGTGCAGAGGTAGAACCAATGTTTTTCCCACGGTTGGAATTTCCATAGCGAAATTCTTGGGTAAGCCTTTAAGCTAGGTTTCTCCTCTGGTCTTCTTCTCGCGTACGCACTAATTCATCAGTCAAGGTGTTTGCTAGTTCTACAGCTTCTTCTATAGTTTGAGGTCTAGCTGCCTTGACTACATGTCTAATCTCACTGATTAATCCCCATATGTAACGGGAGATTAATACTGGTTCTGGTGAGGCAAGGGTTGGTACTATTCTAGGATATTCGAAAAATGATGTAGTGTAACCCTTACTATCCACTCCAGTCATTCTAAGGTTTAGGAACTTATTTGCTATCTGTTCTTTTTCATTGGGAGGACAGAATTTCGTTTCTATCATGTTTTTAAATTCCTCCCATTCCATATTATAAATCCTATCACTTCCTCTGGATTGAAGGATAGTGTTCCACCATTCTAAGGCTGAGTTCTTAAACAGATTGGAGGCAAACATTATCTTATCTTCTTCTGCGCAGTTGCTTATTTTTAAGACTGCCTCTGTCTTTTCTATCCAGCGTAGAGCTGCAATGGCCCCTTCATTGCCAGAGAATTCTATGGGTTTAAAGGACCAAAATTCTTTGTAAGAACAACCATAAGACATGATTCTTCTTCTTTTGGGAATAGGCACTTGAAGTATGGGTCCATTGTTTACACTGTTTTCTGGTTCAGTAGGTCGTTTACTACCATTATTACTTTTATTATCCGCTTCCTTAACTGTTTTGATAATATATGGCATTGCGTCTATAATTCCTTGTGCCACTATGTGTTGGATGACACTGTTATCCACTTGGTTTCCATTATTATTGTTGTTCGGGTTATCGTTATTCTGGCTATTGTTATTATGGTTTTCCTTGTTCACTTCATTGTCCATCTGAATTTTAAACATTTACCATGTATTAATATCACAAGATAATAGTTAATGTAAGCAATCTCACAACAAGCATATTGATCAAAATCGTCGAACATTGCGACTTACTCTATATTATATTATGCATCCATATATATTACAATACAACTAAAATTGAAATCACAATACTATTAGGCATCTATAGCTATTGTCTAGATTTGTTTTTCAAACATACACACATATTATATATTATTATTATTATTTTATTATTATTATAACTATTACTGGTATGGGTTCATCCAGAACTCCATATTAAGCTCGTCATACTTCCAGACGAGTCGTTCTCCTATCTGTCTCATTTTCTCACTTTTTTTCTAAAATCTCCTCACCAAAGGTTTGGAGTTCTTGCACATTTTCTGTGCTCATGGGTGGTGCAGGTGCTGGTATGGGATCTGGGTATTGTGGCATCTGTTCCTCTCGTGGGTATGGATTTTCTAGAATCTCTCTAATATATTGGTCATTATCATAATATGGATCTAGCGGATCTAAATCTGGGTAAGGTCCTACCAGATCTTGCATGGGCTCCTCTATTGGGATTGGGTAATGTTGCTGGTAATCCCTGTGGTTGTCAAACTACGGGTCATAGTCTGGGGGATGGGGTGCTGGTATTCTAGGTATCTCAGCTGGGTTGAAGTCAGAAATTGGGATTTGGTTTTCTGAGTTGACTTCAATTTCCATTGGTTGTGTGGGAAACAGTGGTAAGGGCTGGGGTGCTATGAGTTGCTCTAGATTAGGGTCTGCGGCTGTAGTTGCTAGGATATGGAAGTTTGCTAGACTCCTATTGAGCATATCCTGGGTGTGAGCATCTGTTTCTCTTTTAACGGCTGCTAAAACTCGCTTCTTTTGTAACTTTTTCATCATTTTCCTACGTTCATGCGCTCCTCTGCTGAACCATCCTCTCTTCGTGGGAGGGAATGGCACTTCAGATTGGGCCTTAAATACGAATATCCCATCTTCATCGTCAGCTGAATACCCTGAGAGGGTAGGCTGTGAAGAGGTGCCTTCGTCCCTAGGTGAGTTGGACAACTGACGGTAGGCGTTGGAAGGTCCTTGGTCGCTTATACAGTAAACTAACAAATTGTCAAATAACACACAACAATAATATACAGATATGCACGTATCCATGTAAATTATTTCCTAACATTTTGGATAATATCTTGGTATCAGCAGAACATTTCTGTGGCTGAATCAGTGGCTTAGCTCTGATACCACCTTCTGTCGCAACCCCCGTCCCCTAATTACCCGGGAACGGGCGGCCGCGGCCAGTTTCAGTGGTATCGATGTTTATCAATTTAGCAGCGGAATTTATATCAGGACCGTAGTTAGGAAATATTTTATCAGAGTGAAATACCACGCTTTTATAATATTGAACACATGGGAAATTCCCAAGTTTCAAGTACACACATTTTCATAGGGATAAACCCTATTTTATTTAAATAAAACATATCTTTATTTTATGTAACTTTATAGCCACTTTTCCAAGCCTTCAGTGTTGTCCAGCTGGCTTCTACTTGGCTTTCACATTTTGTTACCTGAAACGCGTTTAAAAACATTTTGTCAGTGGGAAATATTGGTGAGTGAATCTAGCTTAATCAAGACAGGTAAAACCATTTTATAGTATTGAGGGCGGTAGCGCAATTACATTTGTTTCCATCTACTTTAATTACCACCCACGGTACTATCAACCCGACTTGTGGTCATGTTACTACTCACAATGTAGTAACAAATTTTGTATACAAAACCCCAACATACCGACGATAATTATAGAATACAAATACTCAATCACTGTTTAATATAATGTAAAACATTTGAGGTTTTGTAAAAAACAGTTTGCAAAAGGCGGATTACTCACATTGCCGTCTTAGGGTTTTCCTTAAGGATTTCCTGGTGTATTAATTACACAACTGCACACACGCGTTAGTATAATAACCCAATTTTTACATTAGTAATACCCTCCCCGAGACGGGATTCCAACGACTACGTCGGGCAGAACCACGACAGCCGTTACGGAACCCTAGATCAATCGGGAAGCGTATCTAATACGTAACCGGGGGTTATGATACTTATAACGAGGCAGAACTTCGTTATTTAAGGGGTATTATACCCGAAAATTATGTATGCTATGCAGAAATTCGAGAGAGAAAGTTTGTGTGAGCGATCGGAATAAACAGCCAATGCTCCCAATTTATAGGGCTGATTTTTGTCTTCGTCTCGCTCCGCGTAAGAGAAGGAGAGGGCCTACGCGGCCCGCGAGCTAGGGTGGGTAGGCCCTAGCTTATCCGGGTCATCCCACTAGGCTTGACACAATTGTGCCACGTGTCAGCACCGGGCGTCTCCCGGTGGCCTATCTGTCGCGCCCCGCGTAGCCTGAAGGCAAGGCCTTCGGGGCCCGCGACAGACTCGTTTTTTATTATTTTAGTTTTTTAACTATATATGGTATTTTGGGCTTGGTTTTCACATATGGGGTGTATTTTAGGGCCTTTAGGGATTTTCTAAACATATTAGGGGTGTCAAAATTATTTTGGAGGGTTGTTATAACCTGTACGGTTACAACTGTGAAACCTAAACATCTACGAGCTTTGCAGCTCACCAACGACCCTAACCTACCTGATCAGATCTGTTCTGCCCAAACCGAAGCAATGCAGGAAGAGGACCTTCGAGCTGAATCCATGCCGGACATGGGGAAACAACTACTGAAATCGGAAAACATTCGTTAATTTATGGGGCGAATATGGGTCCCATTTTACGGCAACCTCAGGGAACTCGTATGCGATGAGGCACACAAGTCTTGACATTCTACTCGTCTGGGTTTTGATAAGGATGTATTAGGATCTACGGATCTTGTACTAGTGACCTGGCATGAAGGACCATATAGAAACGCGTATGAACGATGTTTGACTTGTGCGAAAGTCAAGGGGGAGTATCAGAAACCTCCTGGTGTGTGTCAGCAACCAGAAACACCCATATGGAAAGGGGAACGGATTGCCACGGATTTAGTCACAGTTCAACCTAAAACTTGAGACAGAAACGACACCACTTGGGTGATCGTTGACTGACCCACGTAACCAACACACCTTCTTACAATCAAGGAAATTGATGAGTCTTCGCAGCTTGTAAATATTCCTCACATTGCTGTCTGGGGTAGATTTTTCCTGCAACAGTAACCCATTCTAGTATTCAGACAAATCCGTTCGAGGCATTGTTTGGGCGACAATGCCGACCTCTTTGTTCGACTGAGGTGGGTGTCAACCTAATCACAGGTTCAGGATTTGTACTCGACCCTCCTGAGAAGATTGTTTAGATCAGAAATTGCATGATGGCAGCGCGGGATCGCCAGAAAAGATACCGAGCGTAGGAAATCCTTAGGATTCGCAATAGACAACCGATTCACGTTCAGAGTTTCACCCGGGAAGGGTGTGGTGCGCTTTGGGAAGCACGGCAAGCCTAATCCACGTTGCAGATTCGGGATATTTGACAGACTGAGCAATGTTCACGCTATTGTCCATGTATCAAGTACAAAGGAGTGTTTGCCGATTAAACACTTGTGGTCTCTTTACAAACCATAGATCGATGATGAGTTATTGACGTGTCGATTGGAATCTTGGACCAGGGGGTCAAGGTTCGCAAGCACAATCAAATTTGGATTATGAGGGTTCGGTGTACTCTCAAATCGTTCAAACCTGCTGAAGCAATCCTGATGCGACTGGTGAATTTCGGGACGAAATTTCTTTTAAGTTGGGGATGATGTGACAAATCGTAATTTCAATGGTCTATATACTGACTCCTGTTCACACCGTGTGCTTCTTTGTAGCCTATGTGTACGATAGCTGGGATAATCAATATGTTTGATGTTACTTGAATGATAATTGTACAATATAAGGATGAGTTAAGTTTGTATACATCACGCTAATGTGATCGCACAAGTGCTTCGGGTCGCACATCCATCCACAATCGCACACCAGCCACACATTATTATTATGACATAAAACTCCATGAGCCCAAGTTTCTAAACCCATAGCGAGCCCAAACCCATTCCCTGTTGGATGCGAGTACACATGCAGGAAGTTCACATAATTCTTTTATTTGCAAACAATTGTAAAACCCTAAGTCCCCTCAAGCAAGTGGCGGCTGTGACTCTTTTCGATGTGCCATCCTCTCCAATCGGACTTCCTTTCAAGAACATCATCTACCGCATTCAAGTTTGTACTTCCCTCCCTCCGATCGGTACGTTTAGGCCTTTAGCAGATTCCGTTCTTAATCAATTTTGTGTTATGTTTTAATTATGTTTCGCGGATCGTAATACGTGAACCATTTTGGATGTTGTTAATGAAAATTGTGTGAATCATATCGAATGTTCTTGATGTGCATGTTTAGCAACGGCTGATTAGGGTGGAATAAATGAATTGCTAGATAATTAGTGTGTTATGCTAATGAGGGATATGTGTTGACAACGTGACGAAGAATTCTTGTGCGATTGAAATTTCAAACTTGATGATCATAATTATAATCAGATTTAAAGTTTATGGTGTGTTGTTATTCGATGAATTGTTATTTGATTTGAGATGATTATGTTGCGTAATCCGATTGGAGGATGAAACCGTTGATGAAATGTGTTTGCGGTAATTTAGGGAGTGATTGTAACTGATTGACTAAAGATTTGATTAGCTGAAATTGGTGGTAATTTGTAACTGATCGCACAACTTTTTGGCCAACCACACACATTTTAATCGCACATCAAGTGCTGGTCGCACAACTGCTGGGTGGTCGCACAACTGCCGGGTGGTCGCACAAGTAGCCCATAATCGCACATCTTCAATATGGTCGCACAATTCATTGGGCCTCGCACAAGCCAGTGGGCCGCGGGCCCAAAACAGAAACACATACAGTAGGCAAGTCGCACAAGTTTACATGGATTGCACAATAGTTTAACGTCGCACACCTTTGATTTGGGCTTTGAATAGTTGGGCTGCATACTTGTATAAGGTTCATGGGCTGGGCCGCACATTAAGAATAAATTGTATGATTATTAGCACACTTTGTTTGGGCCTAGTACCATAATAGGTTGGGTGATACCTGAATCGCACAATTCAGTTTGGGCTGTAGTAACGGGGTCGCACCTTTGCATACGAAAGATTGAACTATTAAATGTTTTAGTTGAACAACAGACTGATGACGTTATCTTGTTTATGGCCCGTCTATGTGTTATGTGTTATGTGATGATGTGTGTAGAGTACATTATGTCGTTATGTGAATTAGGTGTACGTAAAACTAATTGATCATGGTAATCATACTAGGCTTCGATTGACTAAGTGTGAACAAGTAATTAATCTTACCGAGCAACCCAAGGTGAGTTCACTTCTCTCAATACAAGCATGCGTCCGGTGGGGACAATCAAATAGGCAAACAACTAAACGGATTTTCATAAACCCATATCCTTGTAGGCGATGTGAGGCAGTTTTCACAAACCCATATCCTTATAAGGGATATGAGGTGGTTTTCAGTAAATGTTGATGTTGGATAATACACTCACTTTCTATCACTTAAGTCCCATCATACTACCAAACTAGTTGGTTGTAGGGCAACGGGGTTATTAGTTGATAGCGCTATTAGGTTTGGCACCCTCACGACATAACTGGATAGGACATGCGTGAACTAATAACTTTAAAATCACGACCAATGTTTGATAGAGCATTGGAGAAGGGCAAAAAGGAGCCGTATGTGGTATCGAGTTATTATCAACATAACATAAATCAGTACTTGGTAATAAACGGTTTAACAAATCAGTGAACTCGCCAGCGTTTTGCAGATACACTTCTTCTGCATGCTTGCAGGTCTATAGGTACAATTACTTGGAACTTGCAGTCTTGGTTGCTGGAGTGGTCATGGGTCGAGAAACATGGAATCACAAGACAAGTCTAATGGCTATCACATACTTTGATTTGAAAAACATAACTAATGATTATGCTTCCGCTGAACATGTCGAATATAAGGAATGTTTTGTAATAATTTATTTTAATGAATGAAAGCTTTATTTGAAATGTTATTATGAGTTCAATGTGATTGGTGGCTAGATCCTGGTACGTCACATGCCTCGTGGGGGTTTCCGCTTAGGGTATTTTGGGGGTGTGACACCAAGTGTCTTTCTCCATTGGCTCAGTCTCAAAACGCTTTGGATTCACCCATTCTTCATTTAGAAAAACCGTCTCTTGATCACATCTTATCATGAATAATGATGGATCAAAATCATCGTTTTTAGGTAAGTTAGCTTCATCTTGTTTCTTCATACGATCCGGACATCCTGACGCGAAGTGACCAAATTTATCACAACGGTAACACTAAACCTGTATCTATCTTTCCTTCCCCTTTGATGATCATTGGTTCTTCTTTGACCCGTCTTCTTTGACCCATGATCTTGACCATCTCGGCTTTGACTTCCATCGTGGCCCTCATCATCCTGGTCTTGATGTCTGCCTCGGTAACTTGAACCACCTCGCCCACGCCCCCGCGTATTTTCATAGGATTTGGATTTCAAGGACGACTCACCATTAGCAAACATTAGATTATCTTGATTTTCTGCTAAAGACTCGATACCATTAATCCTATCTCCGAACGTCTTCAGTCTACCGATCGCTTCCGGAAAAGCCATGGCCTTCAAATATGCAAATTATTCAATTGAAGCTACAATTGGAACATACTTTGCTAGAACAGAGCCTAATAACTTTCTGGTTAGCTTTTTGTTTTCGTAAGTGGTTCCCAAGCTGGCTGCTTTAGTAAGTAATTGACTTATCCTCTTGCGAAAGAATCAATCGTCTCTGTTTCTTTCATCTTTAAAGATTCGAACTCATTTTCCAGTTGCTCAATCTTTGCCTCCCGAACTCATTCAACCCCAACATACCGTGTCTTCAACGCTTCCCAGATTTCCTTTGCAGTCTGAAACTAAGCTACCTGAAACACGAGCTCTTCGGGTATTGCTTGAAGTAGAAGTTCAACCACCATGTCATCCTTTTTGGCTTCTACCTCTTCTTCACCTGGTTCTAAAGCTTTCTGTATTCCATAAACCTTGAATATCGCTTTGATACTAATCACCCAGATATTGTAATTAGTTTCTGTTAACATTGGACATTGTAAAGTTGTGGTACTCTGGTCCTTAACCACAACCGGTGGTCATTTGTCTCTGTCCGCCATCGATTCTTGAACAACTTTTTAGAACTGAACCGACTACTTCACAAGATTAATTGCAAATCCCTCTCGCGAACCTCGGTCAAAACCCAACTCGTTTAACCGAATAAAAACAATACCTGAATTGAACCCGCTTTTCCAGCCCAAATTTACAATTGATGTTTAACAGTTAAACCAACTTGTTGAACGAAAATAATAAATAAACCAACTTGTTTATTTTTCTCTAAACGTTGTTTCAAAAGGAAACACAATAAATTGTTTGACTTTTTTGTTTCTGTTCTTTTGTTTTTTTTAATCGTAGCTCACAAAAAAAAAACCTTTTGTATACTTTTGAGTTTCCTTCTTTTACTCAAAAACAAACAAATTACTTTAACTTAATTGTTGCGGAGAAGGAAGACAACCTTTGCCTTAATTAAATCGCCGCCCAAATAAATAAATGAATCCCTTTCCGAACAAGGCCTCCTCGTAGTTTTTCGGTTCTCAAACGATTTCCAACTTGAAACCTGGTAACAACCGAACACTGCTATGCAATCCTGATCCGAGCAGAACCCGCCTGGTCCCGCTTCTGTATGAACAACCTACTCATTGTCGGCTACCGTAACAGTACCACGCCCCTGTTCCGATGAACCAGTATCGACGGCCTCGACCTTCTTGATCACCGGCCCGTTAGACTTCTTAGCCGCCGATTAAGAACCCCGAGTATCTGTTTGATATCGACGATTAAACTTGGCTCTGATACCAATTCAAGTCCCAATCGACAATTAAACCGAATAGAAAAGATGAAGAAGAGAATTCAGATCGAATAACTCTCAATCTTATTAATCAGAAAATAACTCAAAACTTATTACAGACTCTCAAACCATAACTCGGTTTCTCTCTAGTCTTTTCTCTCTTAATAATAACCCTACCTTGATTTATATAGGCTTACCCTAACTTGGTGACCAAGACATTACCAAATACGATTATAATGTAATTAGGAAACTTAACCAATTATGACCAACTTGTCAACATTGATCCCTCAAGTTCACCGGCTTGTGACTTGAACTCCTTTGTTACCTTTCACATCACCGCCTTGTGATGAGTCGGGAATTACCACCAACAACATGTTGTACTTAGCTTGGGCTTTTTTATAAGACAACCAAGACTACACTTTTTAGTTAAATTACCGATATGAGAACCATTTAATAACGTAATTATGTGGTTAGTGTTATACAGAAGACTCATACGATCATAACACCAGGTTCTTCATCAAAATAAAGGACATCTACATCAATATCATTTTGTTATTAACATACTTTTATATTAGTAAAAAACCTCTACATGGTTATTTAAAGCATAAATCTATTACATAGAATTTTAGACTTAACATTACAAGTTCGGTTCGGTTTTGGTTATATCGGTTAACCAAGGCTTCATAACCATAACCATAACCGTCTGGTCAGTTAACCAAAGTTTCATAACCATCGGTTATGTTGGTTATCAGTCAAAATCGGTCCGTTTATAGTTCGTATATTGGTTATGCCAATTAATTTGCTCCCCCCCTATTAAGATGGTAAATTGAAAGTACATAATTTCATTTTTTAACTTTGTATAAAATATTGAAAACCCTACCATAATAGATTAAATTAAAGAGTTGTCTGTCAATAGTCTTTAAGAAACCTGATTATTATATTTTATTTTATATTTTAATTGAAAGGTTTAATGAATAGTGTTTTGACCTTTCTAAGTGTTTATTTATTTTATTATTTTAATTTTATGCATTTATTTTTGTAATAATATTTTATTCTTGTTTGTGACGATAAATGAATATTGGTACCAGTACTGTGACGATCTAAATCGATTGATATCGTTCGAATAACATTGGTATCGGTACCAATTTTCGATTTTGTCAAGTTTTGTCAGTGTAAAATAGTTGTTGATTGCTATATTGAGTGCATGTATGGTACATGTACTTTAACAATTTGAACTGATACTGATCTAATGATTGTAGTAACGTACCACCACAACGCACAGACTAGTACCCTAATTATATATAATTAGTGGGGGATTGGTGGAGTTGTGGAGAGTTAGTTTTCTATCTTTTTAGTAAAACTTGCATATTATTTTATTCTACAGTTCAGACTCTATGTCTCTTCATTACAAAATAGAGGGTTTTCAGTACAAACATACATGTCAGATATCCTTTACTAAAAACGATAACCGTTGAGAAATATAAAAACTAAAGAATATGTTGAGATGTTGGAATAAAGTCTAAGGGTGTTAGACTAGTTTACAAGAGTTTAAGAAGTTGAGGGGCTCATGTTGTAATTCTGTTAAGATGGTTTATGCTTGTTTAGAACATGTTAGATAGTACGGGGGTGATAGTGAAAAAATTAGAGATAGTTTGTTAACAGTTGTTAGTTGTTACTAACCATTGTAATCAGTATAAATGGGGGATTAATTGGGCGTTTAGGGTTCGTTTGTTGTTTTTTAAGTTCGAAGCCTCGTTTGAGGTCGAATTCCTATATTATCCTTTAACAATTGGTATTGGAGCCTCGTTGGCTCGATTTTTAGAGAGTTTGATCGGAGAATTTTGAGTTTTCACGATGGGGTCAAAGACGAAGTTCGTTCTTGATAAATTTGATAGGAAAATGATTTTAGTCTGTGGCGAGTAAAGATGAAGGCACTGTTTGTTCATAATGGTGTTGTTGATGCACTGAAGGATGAAGATAATCTTCAGACAGATCATGCAGACAAAGAAAAGAAGGAGATAATGGAAAAGGCTCACAGTGAGATTATTCTGAGTCTTGGTAACACGGTTCTTAGAGAGGTTTCGAAGGAGACAACAACTGGGATTTGGACCAAATTGGAGGGTTTGTATATGACCAAATCATTGGCGAATCAGTTGTACTTGAAAAAGAGATTATACACTTTCAATATGTCTTCTGGTAAGTCACTTGAAGATCTTATTGGTGAATTTAATAAACGCATACTTGATTTGGAAAATATAGAAGTGGTTCTTGATGATGAAGATCAAGTAATGATATTCTTGACTTCATTACCAAATTGTTATGAACACTTCGTGGATACTCTCATGTATGGGATGGATTTGCTATCAATGGAAGATGTATTGGCAGCATTAAATTCCAAAGAGTTAAAGAAAAAAGTTAGATGCTCAAGATGATGTTGGTGAAGGCCTGGTTGTGAGGGAAAGAACATAACAGAGATCTTTTAAGACAAAAAAGCAAGGAAGATCAAAGTCAAAATTTAAAAGAAAAGAGTAAATTGCACAAAACGTCCTTTATGTTTTCTCAAACTTGTAGGGTCCAACCTTTATGTTTAAAACTTGCTAAAAACATCCTTTAAGTTTATTTTTGTTACGGGTTCAATCCTTTATAACTAACCAAGTTAATTTTGTAGGATCGAATTCGGACCCAACTGAGTCTATCAGAAGAGCTTTTCTTGATTTGAACGGCGGAAACAGACAAATCAAGTATAATTCAGCAAGTATTCACTTTCAACTATTGATTCTATTGATCTGGATGACTTTTACAATCGACTCAACACTTCGGCAGCACTTCGTGGCTCACCGGAAGACAACACATACACTTAACTACTGATTTCGCTCCTAATGACCCTATATATAGGGTCCCGATTCCGTCCGAAGCCTACACGAACCATTTGGAGCGGAATATGAATATTGTGATTCCGCTCGAATAGACACAATGACATTTGGAGCGGAATCAACTTCTATGAGCGAAAACAGCTTCTAAACTCACTAAAACTTCCTATTTTCTCGATCTACGAACCCTGATCTATACAACATTATCTAAGACTCGATATAAGACATAGACGACAGACGGATGCACCAACAAACTCCCCCTCGGATGTTGACGGAGTCTTCAGTGTCGAGTCTTCGCACTTTCAGTCTTTATCAGCCTCTAAGCTTCTCTTTGAAGTGTTTGACGCTGTAAGTATCCTTCAATCTTTATATTCTCTTTTCTATATCATTAACAAACTCCTCACGAACCATCTCTACTCGGATGTCTTCAGACTCCCCCTTTCAATATACTGGGATCGTAGTCTGGCATGTTGAAATCACACAGTCCTCAGGTATCGGAACCTGACTCTCTATCATTCAAATAACCTGCACATTCTCTACCCAAAAATAAATTTTCTGATGATAACTTGTAAAACAATCTCACTATCTAATGAACCTCTTGCAGGAATAATACAATCAAAAATGATTTTCCCATGTTAATTATTGATGAATCACTTGAAGATATATCACTTTTATGTTCAAAAACAACACACTCTCCCAAACCATCTGTTCATCATGTTTAGCACTTGGAATTTTGAAAATCAGCTCTCCAACACCAGTTGTCGAAAATCTTTTTGTATTTTACAAAATTTATGCTAAAACACACTGAAAATCTTTTTGGATTTTTGAATAGAATGAAATGCAGTAAAGAAATATTTACATACAATATTTTGTGAGTTTGTATAAGAGGATCATATCAGTTGTTTGTTGAGACAAATCACTAACACCGTTAAGCTTTAAACATTTTAAGTTCTAAACGATTCACTTAGATTGTCAGTATACTGGTCCACTTAAATTCTCACACAAAGTTCAACTGCTTCGAGATACGATATTAATGTCTTAAGCACTTAAACTTAATCGCGTGTCCCACCTCAGAATATACTCCCGTATCCAAATCCCAATATTCAGTCTTACAGGTGAGTATACCTAGATGATATCTATAAGGGGTTAAAATGCGAGGGCCGTGAGAGCTCAGGTCGATACTTTCGTATACGCAGAGAGATGACGACTTCGACTTTTGGTGTGTCCCCTTTAGAGGATCTTTTTTACAACAGCAATGACTATCAATTTTATTGTTTCATCAATTTGCTGAGGGCGGCGCTATATTTCAAGCAAGCGGAAAGTATTCTCCGGGGACTAGGCCATTGCTTCCGCAAAATCAGAAGTCCCGGGATAATACCCCATATATCACTGAGTATAAAGACCTAGTATCTCAGAAAGAGGGACCTTTGAAACAAGATTTCGGGGGTTACCCATATATCCAAGAGATGTTACCCACGAATTAAGTAAGTTTGAAATTTTAGATTTATATCTCGTCACAGTCTACTAAATGTGCAAAAACCTACTCACACATCCACAGTGAGACCGTTTATCACATTTGACTTTCCAATTCTTTAGCATGTTGTGATAGTCCACTGATGTACTATCATTTCCTCTTTTATACAACAAAACTCATTTTTCATTTATTATTGTTTTTGTCTTTTTTCAAATTTTCAAATGTTTTTGGATTTTCTAAAATCTCTTACTCCCCCTAAAATGCAAACACATTTTAGGAAATATGAAAATAAACTGTACAAACAACGTGACAACTGATATCAAATTGCTTCAAATCGCCATTCACTTGGCATAAACAATCAGAACTCCCCCTTTCAACAAACTATTTTCTCATTTAGATTTCAAAACACTTAAGTTTGTTTTAATCAAATGGTTTTTCCGGAAAATAAGTTTGTTTTTACCACTTGTAGGGGCATGGTTCATCATATTGTCTTTCAACCACTTGTATGAAAATTACATCAAGTTCAAATTAATGACCTTGAGTAATCACTATGTCAGAACAAACCTCTGTACCACTTGTACGATGAACTTATCAAAGTAAATTTCAAGATAAATGCCGATACCTACTCCACACTTACCAACCTGGGAGTTCCGGCATAGTCCATCACCTGTAATCATTTAAACATTTTTAAAACAAATTCACAAACAACAATTTTTTATGAATGATGCCGATTCCTGATCCACGATTACCAACTTGGGATCTCCGGTAAGTCCAGAGACTTACTGTTCATAGTATGTACCATCCCAATCACAAACCAGGGATGGTTCAACTTTATCTTGTTTTTTCTTCTTCTCATAGAACTCTTTAACCCCTTTGACTTTTCGATCAATCATTTTACCAAAAATGTGTTTCACAGTGGGGTTAAAGGCCTTTTCAACATCAAAAACCTTTTTGTCATCATAAAATTGGTTTGAAATCTCAACTTTACCAATTTTCTTTTTATAATTTTCAGTCCGAAGTGATGGAAAATTTTCATCATCCACAGTCAGAACTGATTCTTCACTTTTTGAAACAACCTGTGGCTCCTCTGATTTTGTGGAATCAGATTCATCACCAGAAGATAGCTCCTCTGATTTTGACCTATCAGAATCATCGCTAGAACTACCTCCAGACTTCTTAACCACCCATTTTTGTTTGTCATTTTTAGCTCTCTTCTTGTAAAACTTGTTTGAACATTCACCAATTTCAAATGTAGAATTTTTGAATAACTTTGTTCTATCAATTTGTGGTTCAAACTCAAACACTTTTTCTTTCTGTTTACGAGAAACTCTGTGTTTTGATGGTATTGCCTTAGAACAATCTCTGGCAATATGTCCAACAGTGTTGCATTGGAAAAAGGTTCTCGTATCTTTCCTCTGTTCAGCAAACTTCATCTCTTCTTGCATCTTTGTAAGGAACTCACTGTTTGACTGCCTCTAGAATTCTTTCTTTTCTTCCTCATCTGCTGAGGTACCTGAAACAAATTTCATTTTTGATTTAAAATCACGAACATATTTTTCATTTTTCTGTTTTTCTGTTGGAATAAATCCAAGACCTTTCTTTTTGAAATTACGGTTTTGGTTTGATTTCTTTTGAAAACCAGAACCAGAACTGTAACCCTTTTTCTTGTTTAAACGTTGTTGAACTCTTGAGGTGTATTTTTTAGGTTTTTCGTTAAGATTTAAATCTTTTATTTCAGAAATATTAATTTCTGTTAATTTGAAAACCTTTTTGATCAATTCAGTTTTGACACCTCTTATTGGAAATTCCTCATCAGAATATAATTTGTCTGAATCATTCAAAGTATAAGAAACTTTAAACGGTTCATCACTCAAATTAGATTTTGATAACAGGAATTCATTGTTGTAAACCCTTTTAACTGAAGACTTTGGACTGTTGACTGTCGAACTCGAACTTTCAAAACCAGACTTTGACTCTGACTTTAACTTTGACTCTGAGTTTGACTCCAACTTTGACTCCTCAGTTTCATCTTTATCCAACTCCTGATCGATGACTTTCTTTATTAACTCGGACTCATGATCAGTGTCAGATGATGTAAACGTGACGTCAATATTTTCTGGCAAATTGACTGAAGACTCTGACTCCCATTGTAAGTTTGTAGCCTTTTGTACTCTTTCAGAATTTGGATTTCTGGGCAAATATCCATTTTCTAGCGGGGGTGGACACTTGTTGTAACCGACATCTTGTTTCTTACCAGAATTTTTCTTGTCAGTTTTTTTCTTTGTGTCACTCTTCTTTTCAGTCTTCTCTTCTGGAGTCCTTTGTTCAGAGACTTTTTCAGCATTCTTTTCTTTAGTTACTTCATCCTCTTCAAATGCCTTTATGCCTTCAAGGGTTGGATAAATCCTGTCAATGACATAAGAAGTACATGGGTAACTTTTCAACAAACGATTAACCCTTTCTGTCTCAATTCTTTGCAATTCCAGTTGCTGTTCAAGAGCAGCACACTTCTCGATGTAGTTGTTCACCACTTTCTGCTTGATCATGAATGCACCCTGAAGTGTCTTCATTGCAGTTGCTTGCTCTTCACTTGTATGATTGTATTGATTCATAGCTTTGTTCAGGACATCATAGGATTCCTTCAAACTGTTCAACTTATAAATCAATGTGCTGTTCTGCTTCTTTATAGTTTCACAAGTGTCACACTTCACAGAAATATTTTTAGCATCAACTTCTTCATCAACTTTGAACTTTGGAACTTCAACCTTTACTTTCCTTTTGATCACTGGAATTTCTTCATCGTCACTGCTAACTGGTGTCTTTACCTTTTTCTTTTTCTTCTTTGCTTTCTCATCTTCACTGTCACTCTCAGCCATCATTTTCAAATGATCTGCCATTTTCTTTGACCAATACTCACGATCATCATCACTATCTTCTTCAATCCTAGCAACAAAAGCTGTGTGAACAGTAGCTTGATCAGGAATATAATCATCCCATGTGAAATTTTCCCAGCTAAAACCTTCAGGTAATCTTTCATCATCTTGATCTATTATCAAGGCACTACCATCATTTCTCTTCAAATAATCTTGATTAACCGTACAAGCTCTCTTTCCAGAATCTTCAATCACATTCCTTCCATGTGCAGTTTGTGCCTGATGTTGTTGTTGTTGTTGAGATGATTGTTGAGCAACTTGATGGTAGATGACCTTTCGGTAGTAATCATTGTTATTGTTGAAAGGATTTTGAGCTCCACTTGCTTCACGATTGGTGCACTCTCTCTTGAAGTGACCTTTCTCCCTGCAACGAAAACAAGTGACTTTAGATTTATCAAAACCCAAAGTAGAAATATTAGCCTCACGAAGATCATTTCTTCCTGTGATTTGCTTAAATTTCTCAGCTCTCCTTAGAACATTGGCCAAAGACCACTTAACATCCATAAGCTCCATCTCCTCAGCATCGATCTGATCGTAATCTTCTTTTGTAAGCAAAGGATTCCCGATCTTTCCGGCCACAAAACTACTGTATGATTCCAAAACCATTCCCAACAAAGACATGTGATTTTTAGCAACTTCCTCGGAGTAATCTTGATCATTCTCAAGATTTAGTACAATATTACACTGAAGTTTTCTCCCATTCTTTGTTGCTGAGATGTTCTGATTGAATGATGGAAATGATGAGAAACTATTACTGTTGCTTGATCCTTTAGATGAGCTTCCTGATGAATTCTTGGCGTTGTAAGCAGTTTCCACTTTTGGCGAAAAATTTGTGATATTCTCATTCACCCCTACTTTGTAATACAATCCAATATCCTATCCACCATCGAAATCTTTCATCCGAACAATCTTCCTTTGCTCCATCTCTTGAGCTTCCAACTTCTCAATGAACTTACTCAAAGTGAGCGTGTTAAATCCTTTCTTGTTTCTGAGCATCATCAGATATGTGCCCCAAGTCTCGTGTGGCAAAGCATCAACAAGCTTTTCAATCAACTCTTCATTGTCTTTCTTGATGCTCAATCTCTTCATGTTTGCTAGCAGATTGCAGTATCTTTCAATAATTTGCCTTGTACTTTCATTCTTCAAACCACGAAACAGATCGAACTCTTTCTTCAAAAGTGATTTCTTGTTCTTAACCATCTCTTGACTTCCATGAAATTTCGATCTTAATGCTTTCCAAATTGAGTAAGAAGTTCCATTACGTTGTAATAACACCAAGATGTCTTCTTTCACAGCTTGTTGTAAAAGACTTAGCATCATTTTCTCATCTTTGTACTTCTTTCTAGCATCGGCACTCAGATCTTTTATCGGAACAACCTCTTCATCATCATTCATCGGTCGAATGTATTTCGTCTCGACACATTCCCAAGCATCAAGATAGTTAGCTTGCACCCAATTCTCGAAACGACCTTCCCAACCCTTATATTCTTCAATGTTCATTAGTTTAGGCGGCTTTTGCATCGTTCCTGTTTCGTTCTCCAACATCGTGTTCTGTGCAATACTCATCGGAGTAACGGGAGTAGCGAACGCGTTATAAAATTCGTCGTCCATTTTTCAGATTTCAAAAATTATCACAACAGTCCTTTCGAGCGAAGTTAACAATTTAAGTGGGATCACTGTTTGGAGCGGGATCAACAAGTAACCAGGAGTGAAATCTCAAAGTGATCAGAAGCGAAATCACAATGTAATCAGGAGCGGAATCAAGAACTGTCTTGGAGCGGAATCAACCAGAAATGTAGTTTGGAGCGGAATTAGCACAAAAAGCAGTTTAGAGCGGAATCAACCGGGAACTTAGGAGTGGAATCAAGGTTTGGAGCGGAAACAGGACCAAATTTTAAAGCTGAATCACTGTGACGTCATCATACCCTCGATCGTTTTCGAGCGGAAAAAGCAAATTACTCAGTTCTAGTTCGAATTAACAGCTGATACTTTCAAGGCTTTGTTAGATACTATTTCCGAGTACACTGTGCAAAAATCAGAACAATTCGACAACTTTTTCTCGGTCAATTTGTAAAAAACAGTTTAGAAGGTGTAGAAAAACAGAATTATCGGCTGAATTGGCAAGAGCTCTTCCTCCTTAGCTCTGATACCACATGTAGGATCGAATTCGGACCCAATTGAGTCTATTAGAAGAGTTTTTCTTGATTTGAACGGCGGAAACAGATAAATCAAGTATAATTCAGCAAGTATTCACTTTCAACTGTTGATTCTATTGATCTGGATGACTTTTACAATCGACTAAACACTTCGGCAGCATTTCGTGGCTCACCGGAAGACAACACATACACTTAACTACTGATTTCGCTCCTAATGACCCTATATATTGGGTCCTGATTCCGCCCGAAGCCTACACGAACCATTTGGAGCGGAATATGAATATTGTGATTCCGCTCGAATAGACACAATGACATTTGGAGCGGAATCAGCTTCTATGAGCGAAAACAGCTTCTAAACTCACTAAAACTTCCTATTTTCTCGATCTACGAACCCCGATCTGTACAACATTGTCTAAGACTCGATATAAGACATAGACGACAGACGGATGCACCAACAAATTTCACCAGTCAAAATTCCCTCACATGCATAACATGAGAGGGTATATTCGTCATTTTGATTGATATTCTTATAAAACATAACAGAGATCTTTTAAGATAAAAGAGCAAGGAGGATCAAAGTCAAAATTTAAAAGAAAATGTTTTATATGTAATTCTGGGAAACATTTAAAGAGAGATTGTGCTGATAGGAATCAAAGTCATTGGTCATCAGAAGAATCTCTAGATGGATATGATAGTGTTGATTTTTTGTACTGACAAATGCTTGTCCAATCATGGATTCTGGATGCTCTTACCATATGACTTCTAACAGAAATTTTTTCAAATAATTCAAAGATGAAAACCTTGGTGAAGTTAAGTTGGGGGATGATAGGCCATGTGTAACCAAAGGCCATGGCACAGTTGTTCTCAAGTTGGATAATGGTACAAAAATGGAGTTATCCAATGTAAGGTATATGTAACATTAGCAAAAATTTCAACCATTGTACATTTTCGATCGTTTTCGTATTTAATAAAATTTTATATTTTATTTACGAAATACGTAATCGTACGATCAAGTGAAACGGTATTCATTCAATTTTCGGAACAAAATCCAGGTTACATATGCCTTTATACCCTTCATATAACTTAAATAACAAGCTAGAAGGGTTAAAAATGGCAAAAAAATGATAATACAAGTCTGGGGGCCAAAACTGCCAAAAAGTGAAATTTATTTATCAGAAGGCCTTACGGACCGTAAGACCTAAAGCCATACGGTCCGCTATACATAGCAAGAAGATAAAAATGCTTGTTCACCAAACATAGCCACATATCTTCAACACTGCCATCTTGCACGAATTTTGCCACCTTTATTCTGGTTAGGACACATGTTAGGACACTAAGCATCATCATAACACACTTGCAACACCTCCTTCATCCAAGATTAGTATAAATAGGTCATTGTTCTTCATTTTCATTCACACCATTCTTTTCTCACACTTGGCAACACCTCCTTGATAACATTATTAGACATGTTTTAACATATCTAACTCATCTTTTCTAGTTTAGCGCTTATTCCCTAGTTGAAAGTCGAGCGGTTTGACTTCTGCGTTGACTTTCGAATCCGACCCGTTTGGTCAACCTTTAGGATCCGACCAAGCCCATTTATATGACCATAGTAATATAGGAAATAACCCTCTGAGGTTATACCCTATGGTCATGTCGTTTGGTTAGTCAAATGGCGAGTCAACTTTAAATAGGTTTAAAATGTCTAAAATACCCTTTTTCGCATAAAATAGTTTAAACATATATGATCATTTTTTTGACTTATAAACTAATCATACAATATTAGTAAATATGTTTTGACATATCGGACTCGTCATATAACTCATTCGACCATCCGGACCCATAGTTACGCATACGACCCGTTAAAGTGACGTAAACCACTTTAACAAGTCGTAATAGGTCAAAACACCTTTAGACACCTTCTAATTAGAAGATAAGTTATTATGAACCATATTACAAGAGATCCTTCACTCGTTTGGTTAATAAACCTCATTCTATCTGCTCTTCCGTTTAAGCCACAATACACACTAACCTAATCATTATCCGAATTATTAGGAAGCACTTGAATCAGTTGAGCTTTGCTAAGCACGATTAGGCAAGACATCTACACAAACCTGTGAGTACATAGCTCCCCTCTTTTATGTTTTCTAAATGTTTTGGGGTGATTCATATGTACTAAACTATTTTCAAGATTTCAAAACATTGCATATGGTTTATATATATATATATATATATATATGATAAGGATCATGTGAGAAGTAGTAGGCTAATTGAGAAACTTGAGAAGCATTATGACCACACATTTTCCCTAAGAAAAAAAATGCAAAAAAAAAAGGGTGAAAAAAATGCAATTTTTTTTAAAAAAAATCGCAGCTTTTTCTTTAAGGTTTTAATTTTTTTAATTTTTTTTGGATTTATACACATGCGTATATTGTTTGTCTTTTAACTATACATAGGGAGGGGCTCATGCGAGAACCACCCTTATTGTGAGAACCGCGAGAACCAATGTGAACACAACCTAAAATAGCTAAAAAAACCTAACCCCCACCCTCCCCCCCCCCCCCCTAAAAAACCTAAACCCCCCACCCCCCAAGCTAAAAAACCTAAAAAAACCTAAAAAAAACCTAACCCCCCCCCCCCCCCCAAAAAAAAACCTAAACCCCCCTCCCCCACCTCCCAAAAACCTAAACCCCCCACCCCCCAAGCTAAAATGCTAAAAACTAAACCCCCAAAAAACCTAAAAAAATCTAAAAAAATAAAAAAAAAATCAAAAATTTTTTTTTGATTTTTTTAATATTTTTTAGGTTAAAATCGCTACTTTTCGAAGCAAAAATTTTTTTTAAAAAAAAAAAAAAATTAAATTTTTTTTTTATTTTGGGTTCGAAAAGTAGCGATTTTAACCTAAAAAATATTAAAAAATCAAAAAAAATTTTTTTGTGTGATTTTTAGCTATTTTTAGGCATTTTTGGTATGTTCACATTGGTTCTCGCGGTTCTCACAATAAGAGGTGGTTCTCGCATGATCTTCTCCCACTATACATATGTGTCTATTGTCAAATATACGTATATGTATATACATGTTTAAAATTGAAAAATAAGTGTTATTTAGGGTTTATCATTAGTATTTAGGGTTTAGCATTAGTGTTTAGGGTTTAGCATTAGTATTTAGGGTTTAGCTTTAGGGTTTAGCATTAGGGTTTAGCATTAGAGTTTAGCAATAGTATTTAGGGTTTAACATTAGGGTTTAGCTTTTAGGTTTAGCATTAGGGTTTAGCTTTAGTGTTTAGTTTTAGCTTTAGCTTTAGGGTTTGCATTATGGTTTAGCATTAAGGGTTTAGCTTTAGTTTTAGGGTTTAGCATTAGGGTTTAGAATTAGGGTTTTGCTTTAGGGTTTTGGGTTTAGGGTTTAGAATTAAGGTTTAGCTTTAGGGTTTAGGATTTATAACACTTATTTTTCAATTTTAAACATGTATATACATATATGTATAATTGACAATATACATATATGTATAGTTAAAAGATTAACAATATACACATGTGTACAAATCCCAAAAAAAAAATTAAAAAAAAAAATAAAACCTTAAAGAAAAAGCTGTGATTTTTCAAAAAAAAAGAAGAAGCTTTTTTCACCTTTTTTTTTGCATTTTTTGCTTAGGAAAAGTGTGGTCCAGATTGCTTCTCAAGTTTCTCAAATAGGGTGGACTTCATACTTTTCAATAATGTGTGAAACTTGGTGGGGCGTTATCCATGACACGAGTATGTTCATTAACTTTGGCCAAGCCGAACGGTAGTATGTTATGGTACCATAGGACTGACAATCTCGTTACCAAATTTCCCGGTGTATGTGGGGAAGTTTGGAGAACGACAGAAACTGTGAAACACAATTTGATAGACCCTTTGGTGGTTTGCTAGTCGAGACGAGTCAACACAGGCTTGAATGTATTCACCACACGACCACACTTGTTTACACAAAAACGATTAAAGCAAGGATGATTGGTTTATACATAACATGGACGATTGGTTTATACAAAACATGGACGATTGGTTTAGTCAAGTCACAAACGGTTTTCAAGTTAAAGATATATAAACCATGCAAAGTTTTTCAATTACTTACACAATTTTACAAAACAAATATTTTTGTCAAGGTTCAAGGTTACAAAGATTTAGTTATAAAATCAACTCATGTAGTTGGTTAACCCATTTTCAACACAAAACTTGTAGCCATGAATTTGAACACAAAACCTATGTTACTCACCAACATTCAAATGTTGACTTTATTTCACATGTGTTTCAAGTAATTATACGTGCAATGATTATTCAAGAATTCTTCACATAGGAATGGACCCGGGCCTTAGTCTTCTTTAATTTAAAAACAATTACTTGAAATCTTTGTATTGAAAGACAATGTAATATAATGAAACTTTAGGACCATGTGTTATGAGCAATTTGTAACGTGACTCCCCGACCATTCCGTCGTAGGTGTTTTTACGCGATCAGGGTGTTACAGATTGGTATTAGAGCACTTGTTTTAGTGAATTAGGTTATTAGAATGCTTTTGACCTAAACTATAACCTTCCTAGGGACCCAAACATGAGTTATCTTAGGATCTATATCCAAATCCTCATCCTCATCCTTACCATTGCTACTCTATAATTCGCAAATCATCTAGCCTTAGATGATTTATCTAAAATCTTTAGGTTTTATGCCTCAAATGTTTATTTTCCAAAAATCTAATCAAAATCTTGGGTTTTAATAATGTGAACACATGCAATCCGGAAGGGTGGATGCCTATACTCTGAGTTTCCTGTCTAAGGCTAGAGTGTTCGTACAAATCCACATAATCGGACCAATCACTCTTATCTCGGAACTCTCGGGGTGAGTGTCTGCCTATAGGCTAAAGCATGTCTTCCAAAAACATTATGGAAACCTATCCACCTTTATTAATCAACCGTTTTCAAAACATTACAACCCTGGTGTTATTGCTTAACCATATTACCTTCGGTAATATGTTTTTATTCAAAACACCTGGAACGAATTACATTTCACCTCACAACTCTATGTAGTCCTATTGTGTCCTCAAGTACATTCCTTTGTTTACTTCTCTCTCATATTTATAATATTTTTATCAATCGGATGAAAATTTTTAAAATTTATTATTTATATATTTTTCTCTATTTTAATGATTCAATTAAAATATTTGTATCTTAAAAATAATTTATTTTAAAAGATAATTTATAAAATAAACCATTAACTTGGTTTGTATTTTCTCATCCAAAATTTTTATAAAAGCTCATCTATCAAGCATTTCTTCTTTCAAAACAGATTTGCAAACTTGTTTTACTAAATCTGAAAACAAGATTTTTGACTCATACAAATTTAACTGTTCACTTCATTACCTTATTCTTTTGATACCAAATGGATATCACTCAACTTTTCTTGAATCCATACTCTTTCCTTAATATCCTCCTCGACACAACAATACTCGAAATTCTGAATTTGGCTACTATAATCATATAACAACTAGCTGTGATATCCCCAACTTTTGTGACTAAGCTCAATTAAACAAATGCAGGAAACAATAACAACAATAATGTACCCACACCTTGTAATTTCAAAAAATTCAGTTCTAATAATCCTATCAACTACCTTGGGTAACGCTTTGGGTGCTTTAAAAAAAAAACCTTGGGTTATTTGGCTAACGTTTTCCGTTTTTCTTCTACACTACCAAGTCTAACTTTTGCAAATCTTGTTCAACTTGTTGCACCTCCTCCTCATACGTTACCTGTTCGTCCTCACTACCCTCATGGAACCTGCTTCAATTGTGGTGATCCCAATCACTTCAAACGCAATTGCCCTAGGCTGGTAAAAGACAACCCAACACATGGACGTGAGTTTAACATTTACAATGTCGAGGCTTGCGCTGATGTCAATGCACTGATAAACACTTCAATTTTATAATTTCTGTTCTCGTCCAAGAATTATGATACATCTCGGTTGTTTTGTAAATAATCTTATTATTCCTATTTCATTTACAAGTCAAGTATGATTACATGTATGTGTGATATACCTCTACAATTCCGACACCAAGGATTCTATTTCTTACAAATCAAGTTACTCTTGTAGTTTCTCCCATTATTGTGATCACACTTAGTGTGGCCACACAATCTCTACAAAAGTCCTATGTACTCGTTTTTCTAAGAAACAAAGTACAAATCATAAGTTAGATCCTAGATGGATACTCAAAGTACTATTTTAAATCCTTGAATTGGATTTTTAATGGTACTTTCACAAGTTCTTTATTGGTCTTATGCAATATATTTATGTGCAATTTATGTGACGAAACAAAACACAAATCCCAAATCCATGATTGGGTTTTCTATGCAAAATAATTAGACCCTTGGATCCCAAAAATACTACCCTAAATCATTATTTGATTCATATGCTAAATGTTTAAATGCTTTCTATAAACTTATTTGTTTAATTTCCCCCCACACATCATAAGATGAACTATGTGGACTATGCAAAGAATTGAGTGATTATGGGTGCACACATAATTATAAAATTCGGTGCATGAAAAACCATATCAAGTTTTGTCATGTGTGATTATATAGAACCTATAGTGATAAGGATAACAAAACGAGCACAATATAATAAGGGCATGGCGGATACGTCGCTGGTACTTCCTATATATAAGTGTTCCTTCTTATATTGTAAACGTAGCGTTATTTAAGTCACTTGAAGTTCTTGGCCTTGACTAATGTTGTTAGATCTATTATCTAGTGATGCATTTGGAAACTAAGCCATACATTGATGACACTCACAAAACCTCCCAAACAAATTTTATCTTACACTCTCCATTTTCAACTTTGAACACACACAAGTTTCCTATACGAATAGTCTTCATCGATTATTTCGGGAACCTCTATAAACATCCTTCCACCCGTTATTCAAAACTCCAGTGCCCTTTTCAAATTCACACCCTTCCAATTCATAAGCTCTAAAGGCAGAACATCAACGTCCCTCTGGTTTCCTTGAACAACTAGAAGTACCATTGTGGAAGTGAAAGAACATCACTATGGATCTCATCACTAAATTACCACGTACTACTAGAGGTCATGATGCCATTTGGGTAATCATCGACCAACTGACTAAGTCGGCACATTTTTTACCGATTCGTGACGATTTCTCTACTGACAAACTTGCTAAGATTTATATCAATGAGATTGTATCTCATCATTGTGTTCCTTTGAACATCATAACAGATCGTGACACTCGTTTCTCATCTCGTTTTTGGAAAACCATGCAATCTGCCATGGGAACCAAATTAAATCTGAGCACTACTTACCATTCTCAAACGGATGGACAAACTGAAAGGATAAACCGAAAGGACAATCCAAACACTTGAAGATATGCTTAGAGCATGTGAGATTGATTTTGGTGGTAGTTTGGATTCACATCTGCCTTTGATCGAATTCTCCTGCAACAACCAGCATTAACATGGCTCCTTTTGTGGCCCTGTACGGTCAAAAATGTCGTTCACCTATCTGTTTGAATGAAGTTGGTTGACGTGCATGCGGGTGTGTATATATTTTTTATGTATATTTTAGCTCTTTTTACTCGCCAATTCAAGTTTTAAATTTATAAAACACGATATTCTACTATTACTCTACACACACGTTAGGGAAAGTGCACCCATCGCGGACGTAGTATAGTGATGGCAAGATATCGAGGTCGTCCAAGGACACAAGAGCTTTTAATACCGGCTTATCGTTAATTTCTAATCTATCAAAACTTTGATGAAAAGGTTTTTAAAGCTATAAAAAGATAAACTAAAAAGCAAAAAACAAAAATATAAGGAAAAAATAGACAAGAAGGAATCACTTGGTTGCAACTCCTCTTTTATGTATCCTTTTAATGATTTCCGCACTTCGGGCATTTTAAGAGATTATCTTTAAGTTATAGTAGTTCTGCACTTTGGGCATTTTAAGAGATTACCCTCAACCTATTGGTCTGAGTAAGCAAGGATACAGTCCTGCAAGGTCGGATTATTGAAAGATAATTAAGTTAATAATGCGAAAAGTGGTAGGCTCCCTTCCAGGCAGCAATTACTCTCAACCCTCTGGTCTGAGTCAGCAGGGATACAGTCCTCAGAGGGTTGGTTTAAAGTTTTAATAGCAGTTTTTAGATAAAGGATTCAAGCGGTTCTTACTTCTCCCGTGGGAGTTAAGGCCGTCCGCTCGTGAAGCACTACTAAGCTTGAACCAAGTTCTCACAGGATCTATACACTGAACGAGACATAGAATTTACCCAACCACCCTTCTAACCCCCTTCCAGGAAATTAACGCGCTTTATATAGACTATAAAGACACGGATATGTGAATCAACGACATATGAAGAATGATTAGATAAATTCTCCTTCAATATAAAAAAACTAGTTATTAAAGTCATTAATACATATTCAATTAAAAAGTTGCCAAAGCTTGGAAATAAAAAGTAATATATAAAATATTTTTCTTCACCAAGTGATGTAAGAGTTTAGCCAAGCATAGCCTTTGTTTGACAAAGACTCTTACGATCGATCTTGGATCCCAAGACTATTACACGCTCTAAATGATGGAAGATGGATGATGGTGGTGTATGATGGTGTTGTAGTGGTGGTGGAGTGGTGGCAAGTGAGAGAAAAGTGGTTTGCCAAGGGATGGATTGGAATGGAACCAAGCACCCCTATTTATAGCTGAAATCAGAGCTTCCACCACGGCCCGTGCCCGCTTGGCAAGGCCCTGTGGCCATCTCTCTCTCTCTTCCTCATTAACTGCAGTGTCAGGTCTTGTACTAACACGGCCCCGTGTGTCAATGACACGGCCTGCGACCAATGTACTCGATGTACTATCTCAGATTCTGCAAATCTTAGAGTTGACCACACCCCTTGTTTCCTTAGCACGACCTCATGTTGGTTGTTTGTTTTCTCCTTTGCTGTTGTCTTTTCTTCTGCAGAGATTCCAGTCTTGGACATGACACGTGTCTGGTGGACACGACCTCGTGTCAAGTCTTCTGATCTTGCTATTTTGTTGGTTTGGATGTGGATTGGGGCTTAGCGAGTTGCGTCAATCCTCCTTCTTTGTATTTATATTGGTTTTTGCTGTTATTTCGCTCCTTTTGCGTTTTTAAGCTCTTTTGACCCTGTAAATTAAAAAGAAACAAAGAAACACGCTTTTTCCAACATTAGTATCGAAAAAGGGTTGATTTTACGTCATATTTGATACAATTTATATGTTGTATTTGATGTGCTGGTGAAACTCAAATCACCGAACCAAAACTCATTCAAGAAACAACAGACAAAATCATGAAAATTCGCAATAACCTTTTGACAGCTAGAAGTCGACAAAAGAGTTATGCTGACAAATGATGGAAGCCTTTGGAATTCCAAATTGGTAATCATTGTAACAACCCGACTTTCCGGGTCATTACTTAGATCTGTCATTTATTGCTTAATTGCCTTGTACTCTCGAGATTTCGATTATCGCTATGGGTTAAACTATGATTTTCTAATAAGTGAAGTAACAATGCGATGTCATCTGGATACCAAACGCATTTTCAAAATGCAGAAATCATAACTAAACATTATTTATAACGCATACTGTTTGAACATATTTTACCTCACTAAGACTAAACGCTATCACAACGCAACGCAACGCAAACTCGAAACTCAGTTATTGGTATAGTTCTATGTGTGTGTTATTATGTGCTTTACTTGTGTGTGCTTTATATATGTTTTGGGATGTTATTCGCAAACGCAATTGCAATTCTATCACAACGCAAACACAACGCAGACTCAAAACACGGATTTACTTTTACGCATTTATGTGATTATTAGTTTAAATATATTTGGTTTTCAGCACAACACTTAACGCACCAAACGAAAGTCGGAAACTAACAAAACGCAACTTGGTTGATCGAATGGACAATCGGTCAGATGGACATCCGTCCGGATGACCATCCGATCGGATGGCCATCCGATCGACAGGCCATCCGACCCAACTTTCTACACCGCCTGACTCTCCTCTCTCACACTATAAATACCCATACACTTCTGTTCACTGATGTGACAGCTCCCTATCTGACCAACTCGCTCCCAAATCACTCTCAAGCACTTTTCTCATCGATTCAAGGCTATTTCGTAAGTATTTCTCTTCAAATCTTGTATAATCATCATCACTGCACACTTCTACATCATCTTCTCCATCAAAATCAATGGTTTTCATATTGAAGTCACCTGATTTGGACCCCTTGAAGGTGACATCATCTCGGTGGCTTATACAATCGGTTCTGCGATGTCATCTCATCAAGAATGGTTCAGATCTAAGAGATTTCTACAATTTTTCACTAAGTTTTACAAGATTTCAACACTATTCATCTCTTTCAAACTTTTCTTCAACCTTCTCCATAAAACTAATGGAATCCTTGCTCATTCATGTGACACCTGTGCCTCTACGACCATCAAACAAATACCAAATCAATGAAATATTGTGTTTCATACTTGGGATTTGTATAAATATGTGTATCATTTGGACATATCAACTCTTGTTCGATTTCGAGCTTTAAATCGCTTTCTGGAAGGTTATACGCGAACTGATGCGTAAATATAACCTGTTTAATGCAATAAACACTCCAGAACAGTGACATAGGCTTAACATACCTTAAATAACCTTTACATAACTTAGAAATAAGTTTTGGAGGGTTTGGTGTGCCGAAATCAAGTTTATTCGCTTACAAGGGCTAATTTCGACAAACTGCGAAAGTCTGCCGATTCACACTGTAACGAACATTTCGGAACTTGATCATAAGTTTAATATGCCCAAAATATCCTTTACATAGCTTAGAAATAGGCTTTGAGGTGTTTGGTGCGCAAAAATAAACTTTCTAGATCAATAGGGACTAAAAGCGTCAAAAAGTGCATAAGTTTGTATTTTCACGCATATCTTACATTCTGAATATATCCGGACATCCAAAAATTTATGTAATCATTAAAATATTTATTTTAGTGATTGGCATGATAAAATTCCATTCGTTGCGTAATTTGGATCGCTTTTCGCGTCCGTTCGTGTTTCGTCGTAATTAACCAAACAACGCAATCGTACGGCCAAACGAACCAACATCCGAGATGTTTTTGAGCATGTTTCATGTTCCTTATACTTCAACTTCATTTTAGAGCCTTGAAATGAGGTTAACGGGGCTTAAACGTGTCAAAAATGCATCAAATACCAAGTTTTAGGCCATCGGGAACTAAAATTGTAGTTCTGCCAAACTTCTTAGGCCTGGGGCGTAAGCCTTGATCATTTCTTACGCGGCCCACGAGAGCCCTTTAGACAGAAACATTAAATTTGGACTTCCAGCCTGTTTTTGATGGTTTTAACCCATGGTTTTGCACCCTATGGGCTGGTATTTGATGGTTTTGCATGTTCCCATGGTATTCTAAAACCTTGGGCCCAAGTGTAAGGTCATGATTCAAGCACGGTTTACGAGGAACGATCATAACGGTTATGGGTTTTCTATAAATACCCAAGCTCTCATTTTTGTTCCTCACAAAATCTGATTCAAATGTTCTAATTTGGAGTTCTAACACTTCATACCTGAGCAATTTGAATCAAGATTTCCTTGCTTGGACCCGTTGTAAGTATTCTTTCGTGCTTTTATTTCGTTTTAGCACGAAAGTCAAACAGTGTTTGACTTTCTGCTTTGAACAATCTTTGGTCAACACAAAGTTCGTTTAAACTTTGCAACGTGAGCGTAGTCACGATGGTTATAGTCCCGTGTGACTATACCTACTGATTACCACGTTGATTAGGTGTAGTGACGAGTCATAGTTTCGGTCAAAATGCGCGTTTATGCGTATTTTGCAACCAAACTAAAACCGTTTGTTTTGATATCAAACTTGTTTTCAAACTTCGTTAAACATGTTTTAGCATGTTTAACTCGTCACTTTTAGATTAGTGCTTGTATAGGGTCGTAAGATAAGCGGTCTAAATAACCGCTTTTACTTCCGAACCCGACCCGTTTGGCCGATCATTAGGATCCGACCAAACACATTAGGTGACCATAGTTGTATAGGGAATAACCTTCCAAGGTTATACCTTATGGCCACTTCGTTTGGTTAGTTGTATGATAGGTAGTTTATATGCCTTAGGTAAATGACCAAAATGCCCTTTTTACTCGTAAATTCATTTTAAGCATATATAACCTAAATTTTTAGATCTAAACTGATTAGGCAACATTATTAGACTTGTTAAGGAATATAATACTTGTCATAGGACTAGTTATGCAGTCCGAACGCGTTTTACGCGAACGACGCGTTAAAGTAGCGTGAGCTACCTAAACGGGTCGTAATGGGTCGTAAGCACTTAGGTTAGGTTTCGATTTAGTATGTAGGCTTTGTTAAACCATGTCATATGAGTTCCAATACTCATTTGGTTTACGAAACCTCATCCTATCTGATCTTCCGATTTAGGTCCGGTTATTAATGTAGTTACCTAATGTAGTACATGATTTCATTATGTTTTGCTATGTATGTTCACTTAGCATGCTAGCACATTGATTTTCGTATATTACATTTTGTTGCATATGCTCATTCAGTATATGGACACATTGTTTTACATTTTGAACCGTTGAAGCTATTTGATTTATGTGAACCGTTTAAAGCTGATTGATTTATGTGAACCGTTTGAATCTGTTTGATTCGTTGATGTGAACCGTTTGAAGCTGTTTGATTTATGTGAACCGTTTGAATCTGTTTGAACAGTTGGTTTAGGGAAGTGATTAGGTAACGGGGCGGGTGTAATGTGTTAAAAGCAAGGTGGATACGCCGCTGGTACTTCCTATATATAAGTGATTTTAACACATTATATTTCGTTGCGTTATCTAGATCAGTTGGGCAAATGTTATCAAAACAAAGTTATATTACAAGGTTTTTCTAACAATATAAAACATTCGAGTTTTATTTCAAAAACGATTTACAATTTGGGTTTACTTAAACAAATGTTTTTGAGTTAAGATCCATGGTATCGAGGTTTTATAAAACAAATTTGTTTTGAATTGATTATTTTAATTTGCATTACAAACATTTTACAAAACTTGGTTTTCTAACAAAGGTATTCGAGTTATTTTCAAAATATAAACGAGCCATGAATCCGATACTCACATAAAACCTATGTACTCGCCAGCATTTTTATGCTGACGTATTTTCACATGTGTTTCAGGTACCATAGTTGGTGATATTTGATGATGATATTGATGCATGCTCACATAGGAACGGACGAGGCCTTAGTGACTTAATAACAATGAAAGTCTATTTGTTCATGTTTTGTTTCTAAATCCAATGTAATGTAAATACATTTAATTTAATAAAACAGAACTTCAATCCATGTGTTATGAAACAATGATTCTGTTACAACACTCCCCGACGTTTCCGCCACGATTTGTTGTTTTTCGTGGTCGGGGTGTGACAGAAAAGTTGGTATCCGAGCTCATGGTTATTGGGAATTAGGTTATTAGTAATGCTTTGACCTAGTCTATAACCTTCCTTGGACCCTAACGCGAGTTTACTTGCGTTTAGTCATAAAACAATACCGTCATTTATCCTTAGGTGACAACCACAACAAGAACACAAATTTCTAATCTGCTTTGAAAACTAATCATTTTTTCTAGGATGATTTATTATAAGGTTTTGAACCTTCAAAGTTTTCAAAATCTCATCAAGGTTGGGTCTTATAATGTGAACACGTGCAATCTGGAAGGGTGGATGCCTTTACTCTGAGCTTTCTGTCTAAGGCTAGAGTGTTCGTATAAATCCACATAATCGGACCAGTCACTCTTACCTGGGAACTCTTGGGGTGAGTGTCCACTTATAGGCTAAAGCATGTCTTCGCGATACATTAATATGACCCATTTACTTTGATTAGTCACCATCTCATTTGTTTGCCTTAGGTAACAAACAAATGGTCACAATTTTCATGCGTTGTCATTCTCTTTTAATTATCTTTCGCTTGTTTCCTCCCATGCCTTTCATTATCTTCAAGATGCCTCTTCATCGCAACAACACTCAAGTATCCGAACAAGGTGATACAATTGCCTAACAAATAGGCATCGTACTCCAGAGGACCGTTGATTTAGCTATCACCATTACTCGCCTCAGGGATGAAGCCGTACAAGGGAACTGCTCCTTGGTGCAATCAATTCCACCGTCATCATCCGTATCAAATACCCTGTTTCAAATGTACCCATGGTGGACGATGTGGACATTTGGTTAACATGTGCCGCTTTGCAATCCAAAGCAAAGCTGTTACAAATCGTGCTGCTGCTCAACCTCCAAATTCTGCTTCATATGCCGCCTTGGCATATCTAGCACCTCAACCTCATGAACTTTCTACCTTGTGTATCGACTTATGCACGCCTAGTGCAAGGTGTCGAAACACCTCTCGTTACACAAATTCCAAAATCCATATAGGATCTTTCTATCCTCATAATTAAGATCCCTGTGGATGGATATCGTTCATCGGAGCCCTTAATTGAATTCTTTGTATGATTCAATACGTACATTATGATTCAATAAGGACAAGGCCGAATTCCTATTAAGATCTTCGTATCTTCATGATTAGATTCTTGAAGATGTTTAAAGTGCCAAATGAAATCCATGGATTGGATTCCTGGTGTGCTTTAAATACCCGTGTCCAAAGATAACAAATTAATGGTCAAGATAAACAATTATGTGATTATGTGCTTATGTGTTCTCTTTTATGTTTTTGTGTGATTCGAATTTTCGTTATCCAAATCCTCGTAGAATCTTCCATATCTTCGTATAAGGGATTCATAGTAGGATATTCAAAGGTACTACCTTAAATCCTTAATGGGCTTCTACGTAATAGTTAAGACCCTTGGATTATAAAGTACTATTCCATAATTAGACCTCTTGAGTGGTCTAGTTAAACAGATTGATCCAAAAATCTGGTTAGGAATATCATGTGATGATATAGTTGAAAAGACTCCTTGGTGGTCTATTTAAAGAGATCATTTGTCGATCTAATTAAACGGACCCTATGGTAGTCTAGTCACACTCATCACAGGTTTGATTTTCTTCCCCTACACATTATGAAATGCACTGTGCGGATTGTGCATGGAATTACGTAATTATGGATGCATACATAATTATGGAATTTAGTTCCCAGAAACCACAACAAGTTTTGTCATGTTCCTAGAGTTAACTCTATTCATTTTCATTTCTGATGAAGCACCTGTTGAAAATGACTCCGTCCGTTCATTTTCGTTTCTGAAGAAAGCCCGTTGTGGGAAATGAATATCCTGTTCCTTCATTTCCATTTCTGATGAAGCACCCGTTGAAAATAACTCCGTCCGTTCATTTTTGTTTTTGAAGAAAGTCCGTTGTGGGAAATGAATATCCTGTTCCTTCATTTCCGTTTCTGATGAAGCACCCGTTGAAAATGACTCCGTCCGTTCATTTTCATTTTTGAAGAAAGTCCGTTGTGGGAAATGAATATCCTGTTCCTTCATTTCCATTTCTGATGAAGCACCCGTTGAAAATGACTCCGTCCATTCATTTTCGTTTATGAAGAAAGTCCATTGTGGGAAATGAATATCCTGTTCCTTCATTTCCATTTCTGATGAAGCACCCGTTGAAAATGACTCCGTCCGTTCATTTTCGTTTATGAAGAAAGTCCGTTGTGGGAAATGAATATCCCGTTCCTTCATTTCCATTTCTGATGAAGCACCCGTCAAAAATGACTCTGTCTGTTCATTTTCGTTTCTAAAGAATGTCCGTTGAGGAAATGACAGGATTATGCCTTGCATATATTTGGTGGTTATTTAACACAAAGTCACAGACAGGCTCCTACGAATAAATTTCGGGACGAAATTTCCTAAAGTAGGGGAGACTGTGACACATGTGCCTCTGCGACCATCAAAAAAATACCAAATCAATGAAATATTGGGTTTCATACTTGGGATTTGTATAAATATGTGTATCATTTGCACATATCAACTCTTGTTCGATTTCGAGCTTTAAATCGCTTTCTGGAAGGTTATACGCGAACTGATGCGTAAATATAACCAGTTTAATGCAAAAAACACTCTGGAATAGTGACATAGGCTTAACATACCTTAAATAACCTTTACATAACTTAGAAATAAGTTTTGGAGGGTTTGGTATGCCGAAATCAAGTTTATTCGCTTACAGGGGCTAATTTCGACAAACTACGAAAGTATGCCGATTCGTAGTGTAACGAACATTCCGGGACTTGATCATAAGTTTAATATGCCCTAAATATCCTTTACATAGCTTAGAAATAGGCTTTGAGGTGTTTGGTGCGCAAAAATAAACTTTCTTGATCAATAGGGACTAAAAGCGTCAAAAGTGCATAAGTTTGCATTTTCGCGCATATCTTACGTCTGAATATATCCGGACATCCAAAAATTTATGTAATCATTAAAATATTTTATTTTAGTGATTGGCATGATAAAATTCCATTCGTCGCGTAATTTGGATCGCTTTTCGCGTCCGTTCGTGTTTCGTCGTAATTAACCAAACAACGCAATCGTACGGCCAAATGAACCGACATCCGAGATGTTTTTGAGCATGTTTCATGTTCCCTATACTTTAACTTCATTTTAAAGCCTAGAAATGAGGTTAACAGGGCTTAAACGTGTCAAAAATGCATCAAATACCAAGTTTTAGGCCTGCAGGAACTAAAATTGTAATTCTGTCAAACTTCTTAGGCCTGGGGCGTAAGCCTTGATCATTTCTTACGTGGCCCACGAGAGCCCATCAGACAGAAACATTGAATTTGGACTTCCAGCCTATTTTTGATGGTTTTAACCCATGGTTTTGCACCCTATGGGCTGGTATTTGATGGTTTTGCATGTTCCCATGGTATTCTAAAACCTTGGGCCCAAGTGTAAGGTCATGATTCAAGCACGGTTTACGAGGAATGATCCTAACGATTATGGGTTTTCTATAAATACCCAAGCTCTCATTCTTGTTCCTCACAAAATCTGATTCAAATGCTCTAAGTTGGAGTTCTAACACTTCATACCTGGGCAATTTGAATCAAGATTTCCTTGCTTGGACCCGTTGTAAGTATTCTTTCGTGCTTTTATTTCGTTTTTAGCACGAAAGTCAAACAGTGTTTGACTTTCTGCTTTGACCAATCTTTGGTCAACACAAAGTTCGTTTGAACTTTGCAACGTGAGCGTAATCACGATGGTTATAGTCACGTGTGACTATACCTACTGATTACCACGTTGAATAGGTGTAATGACGAGTCATAGTTTCGGTCAAAATGCGCGTTTATGCGTATTTTGCAACCAAACTATTCTTGGGTATCAAAACCATTTGTTTTGATATCAAAGTTGTTTTCAAACTTTGTTAAACATGTTTTAGCATGTTTAACTCGTCACTTTTAGATTAGTGCTTGTATAGAGCCGTAAGATAAGCGGTCAAAATAACCGCTTTTACTTCCGAACCCGGCCCGTTTGGCCGATCATTAGGATCCGACCAAACACATTAGGTGACCACAGTTGTATAGGGAATAACCTTCCAAGGTTATACCTTATGGCCACTTCGTTTAGTTAGTTGTATGATAGGTAGTTTATATGCCTTAGGTAAATGACCAAAATGCCCTTTTTACGCGTAAATTCATTTTAAACATATGTAACCTAAATTTTTACATCTAAACTGATTAGGCAACATTATTAGACTTGTTAAGGCATATAATACTTGTCATAGGACTAGTTATGCGGTCCGAACGCGTTTTACGCGAACGGCGCGTTAAAGTAGCGTGAGCTACCTAAACGGGTCGTAAGCACTTAGGTTAGGTTTCGATTTAGTATGTAGGCTTTGTTAAACCATGTCATATGAGTTCCAATACTCATTTGGTTTACGAAACCTTATCCTATCTGATCTTCCGATTTAGGTCCGGTTATTAATGTAGTTACCTATATTAGGTGCCGTTTGATTTCCGTGATCCCTCTAGCATTGCTTGGTTATTATTCAAGACTTCTAAGCATCCTCAAGTGAGTACATAGCCCCCTATTTTACTGTTTTCAATTGTTTTGGGGTGGAACACATGTGCCTAATTGTTACTTTCATGTTTTACGTGCTTTTATATCATATAATTGCTATGTTCATTAGTACGTATATAGTACATGATTTCATTATGTTTTGCTATGTATGTTCACTTAGCATGCTAGCACATTGATTTTTGTATATTACATTTTGTTGCATATGCTCATTCAGTATATGGACACATTGTTTTACATTTTGAACCGTTGAAGCCGTTTGATTTATGTGAACCGTTTGAAGCTGTTTGATTTATGTGAACCGTTTGAAGCTGCTTGATTTATGTGAACCGTTTGAAGCTGTTTGATTTATGTGAACCGTTTGAATCTGTTTGATCCGTTGATGTGAACCGTTTGAAGCTGTTTGATTTATGTGAACCGTTTGAACCTGTTTGAACAGTTGGGTTAGGGAAGTGATTAGGTAACGGGGCGGGTGTAATGTGTTAAAAGCATGGTGGATACGCCGCTGGTACTTCCTATATATAATTGCTTTTAACACATTATATTTCATTGCGTTATCTAGATCACTTGGGCAAAGGTTATCAAAACAAAGTTATATTACAAGGTTTTTCTAACAATATAAAACATTCGAGTTTTATTTCAAAATAGATTTACAATTTGGGTTTACCTAAAAAAATGTTTTTGAGTTAAGATTCATGATATCGAGGTTTTATAAAACAAATTTGTTTTGACTTGATTATTTTAATTTGCATTACAAACATTTTACAAAACTTGGTTTTCTAACAAAGGTATTCGAGTTATTTTCAAAATATAAACGAGCCATGAATCCGATTCTCACATAAAACCTATGTACTCGCTGGCCTTTTTATGCTGACGTATTTTCACATGTGTTTCAGGTACCATAGTTGGTGATATTTGATGATGATATTGATGCATGCTCACATAGGAACGGACGAGGCCTTAGTGACTTAATAACAATGAAAGTCTATTTCTTCATGTTTTGTTTCTAATTCCAATGTAATGTAAATAAATTTAATTTAATAAAACAGAACTTCAATCCATGTGTTATGAAACAATGATTCTGTTACAACACTCCCCGACGTTACCGCCACGATTTGTTGTTTTTCGTGGTCGGGGTGTGACAATTCAGACTCTCCACTCATTCTCTAGTGAGAGTCGGCCTGAAAACGGATTTCCACTGGAGAGATGACCGAATGACGGGTTGAAGATGAAACTTCATCAAAAGAATATTGAGTACGATCGAATGGGGTGATTCCCATCCGATCGAATGAGCTGGACTTGGTGTTTCCGTTGTTTGACACGTTACCACGCCGCCTCCGTTAAATCGCGAAAACTTTTAACTTGAAAACTTGAAATTTTCAAAACAATAGGTTGCCCACTCGAGTGGCCATCCGATCGGATGACCATCCGATTGAATGACCATTCAACAGGTGATTTGTCCCTTATGCTATTTCTTGTTCAAAACGATTTGACCAAAACTTCAAAATACTAACCTCTCGATCGAATAGCCATCCGATCGAATGGCCATCCGTCCGGATGACCATCAAATCGGATGACTTGTTTAAATACTACAACAAAAATTTGAAAAGGTCCAAAACACTTTACAAACACCCACAGACATTCGAATGACTATCCGTTCAAATGGTCATCCGCCCGGATGACCATTCATCCGGATGACCATCTGATTGAATGGGTTACCCTCACTCAGCACCCGACACTCTATTACGCATCGTTCAACGCTTACGCTACTGTACTATACTCAGGCTAACACCAACGCTCTCCCTTCAATCGAATTCAAGGCTGTGTTTAATTATTAAACACATACTGTGAGTATACTCGAACCCATTTTCTTTTAACGCACTTTTGGGTGTTACATACATTCGCTATCAAAACACAACAACACACAACGCAAACACTTTTAATGCTAACCGCTCCCGCATGTTATACGTGATATATGAATGCTTGTTATTATGCTTAGACAATGTTACACGGTATCGCCTCTAGCAACGATACTACTATAGTTTAGACTCAGCACCTGTCGTGGACGGGGGTTGTTAGGGATCACATCAACTTACTTCACGTGTCTGTTGGACATGTGTTGCGCATACACTACAACACAGTCTCGTGATTAGTTGTGAACATAGTTTGATAGTTACTTGCATCGCCTGTTACGTGATACATGCTGGTTATGCGTAAACACTTTTATACTATATGCTATTCAAACTTGTGTACTCACCTTTACATTCTATGTATTGACTTTATTTTAACGTATGTGACAGGTTGATAGGATGCTTTGTTATGCTGTGACGAAAACAAGTAAGAAGTCTAGAAACCCACCAAATAAGAAATCTGAGTTGTCAAAACAGTTTATTTGTTTTTGAGACTATTATCTGTAATGACTGTTTTACTTTATATGTTAGTGGTATCTCATTAATAGTTGTTATGGATTCTCTTGAACAATCTGTTTCGCTCTGTGCCACACCCCGATGCTTCCGCCATCGGTTGGGGTGTGATATTCATGTTCTTCTCAAGGTATTCCTTTGGAAATATGTGGTTAGATTTGGAAAGAAAGGTAAACTAGCTCCTCGTTATGTGGGACCTTTTAAGATCATTGAAAGGATTGGAAATGTAGCCTACAAACCCGAACTACCTCCCGAACTTGGGAACGTTCATCCAATAATCTTCTATGGATAAATTTCGGGACGAAGTTTCCTAAAGGAGGGGAGACTGTAACATTAGCAAAAATTTCAACCGTTGTACACTTTCGATCATTTTCGTATTTAATAAAAGTTTATATTTTATTTACGAAGTACGTAATCGGACGATCAAGCAAAACGGTATTCACGAGATTTTGGAACAAAATCCAAGTTACATATGCCTTTATACCCTTCATATAGGTTAAATAACAAGTTAAAAGGGTTAAAAATGGCTAACAAGTGATAATACAAGTCCAGGGGCCAAAACTGCCAAAAAGTGAAATTTATTTATCAGAATGCCTTACGAACCGTTAGACCTAAAGCCATACGGTCCGCAAGACATGCCCAGAAGCTAAAAAACGCTTGTTCACCAAGCATAGCAACATATCTTCAACACTTGCCACCTTGCACGAATTTTGCCACCTTTATTCTAGTTAGGACACATATTAGGACACTAAGCATCATCATAAAACACTTGGCAACACCTCCTTCATCCAAGATTAGTGTAAATAGGTCCTTGTTCTTCATTTTCATTCACACCATTCTTTTCTCACTCTAAATCTTCTTATGGAGCTTGTTTCCACCATTGGAAGCCTCCTTCTGAGTTCTTAAAGTATTCTTCAAAACTAGTAAGTGCTCTTTCTAGTCTATTTCATTTTCTTAGCTAGTTTTGAGCCAAAAGTCAAACAAATTGACTTTTGCTTTAACTTTTCGTTCTGACCCGTTTTAGTCAAGTCAAAGTTCAAATGAACTTTGCTACGTGATCATAATATTGAAGGTGTTAATTCCTCACGATTACATCCTCTGATCGTCACGTATAGTAGGTGAAATGACGAGTCAAACTTTTACGAAATAAAGGTAAAAAATGCATAAAAATGCATTTTACGACAAAAGAGTTTTCGGGTATTAAAACTTAAAGTTTTGACACCAAATCAGTTTTATAACATTAGTAGACATGTTCTAACACGTCTAACTCGTTAATACTAGTTTAGCACCTATTCCTTAGTTGAAAGTCGAGTGGTTTGACTTATGTGTTGACTTTCGAATCCGACCCATTTGGTCAACCTTTAGGATCCGACCAAGCCCATTTATATGACCATAATAATATAATAAATAACCCTCTGAGGTTATACCCTATGGTCATGTCGTTTGGTTAGTCAAATGGATAGTCAACTTTAAATAGGTTTAAAATGTCTAAAATACCCTTTTTTCACATAAAATAGTTTTAAACATATATAATCAATGTTTTTGGCTTATAAACTAATCATACAATATTAGTAAACATGTTTTGACATATCGGACTCGTCATAGGACTCATTCGACCATTTGGACCCGTAGTTATGCATACGACCCGTTAAAGTGACGTTAATCACTTTGACAAGTCGTAACGGGTCAAAACACCTTTAGACACCTTCTGATTAAAATGTAAGTTATTATGGACCATATTACACGAGATCCTTCACTCGTTTGGTTAATAAACATCATTCTATTCGTTCTTCCGTTTAAGCCACAATACACAATAACCTAATAATTATCCGAATTATTAGGAAACACTTGAATCATTTGAGCTTTGCTAAACACGATTAGGCAAGAAATCTACGCAAACCTGTTAGTACATAGCTCCCCTCTTTTACGTGTTCTAAATGTTTTAGGGTGATTCATATGCGCTAAACTATTTCCAGGATTTCAAAACATTGCATATGGTTTACATATATAACAACATACTTTTCAATAATGTGTGAAACTTGGTGGGGCATTATCCATGACATGGGTATGTTCATCAGTTTTGGCCAAGCCGACCGGTAGTATGTTATGGTACCATAGGACTGACAATCTCGTTACCAAATTTCCCGGTGTATGTGGGGAAGTTTGGGGAACGACAGAAACTATGAAACATAATTTGACAGACCCTTTGGCAGTTTGTTAGTCGAGATGAGACAACACATGCTTGAATGTATTCACCACACGACCACACTTGTTTACACAAAATACGATTAAAACAAGGATGATTGGTTTATACATAACACAGACAATTGGTTTATACAAAAGACGAATGATTGGTTTAATCAAGTCACAAACGGTTTTCAAGTTAAAGATATATAAACCATACAAAGTTTTCTGATTACTTACACAATTTTACAAAACAAATATTTTTGTCAAGGTTCAAGGCTACAAAGATTTACATATAAAATCAACTCGTGTAGTTGGTTAAGCCTTTTTCAACACAAAACTTGTAGCCATGAATTTGACTACCAAACCTATGTTACTCACCAGCATTTAAATGTTAACTTTATTTTCAAATATATTTCAGGTAATTAAATGTGTAATGATTATTCAAGAATGCTTCACGTAGGAATGGACTCGGGCCTTAGTCTTCTTTAATTTAAAAACAATTACTTGAAATCTTTGTATTGAAAGCCAATGTAATATAATGAAACTTTAGTACCATGTGTTATGAGCAATTTATAATGTGACTCCCCAACGATTCCGCCGCAGGTTATTTTTACACGGTCGGGGTGTTACAGTATATGCCTAAACTGGCTAAGAATTTAATTTCATTAGGAACATTTGAAAGTAATGGTTATACTGGTAGTTTATAGAATAGTAAAGCCAAGGTGGTTAAGGGTTCTATTATAGTGTTTCCTGATACAAGAAGGGCCAACGACATTTATGTTTTAGATGGTCATGCTAAGGAAGGAGTTGTGGCAGTAGCATATAAGAAAGATAGTTTTGCTATGATAAGGCACAAAAGATTAGGGCACATGAGTTATCAAGGGTTAAAAGATTTAATGAAGTAGGATGTGATAGATGGTTTGACATATTGTAAATTTGGGTTTTGTGAGAGCTGTATTATGGGTAAGGAAAATAAGGTGAAGTTTTCAATGGGAATTCATAAGTCAAAAGGAGTATTAGATTATATACATGCAGATCTATAAGGACTAGCAAGAACTATGTCATTAGGAGGGGATTCATACTTCTTATCTATGATTGAGGACTTCTCTAGAAGAGTATAGGTGTATCTTATAAAGTATAACCATGAACCATTTGGCAAGTTAAAGAATGGAAGGTGTTGGTTGAGACACAAACATAAAGAAAGATCTAAAGTTGAGAATAAATAATGGTCTTGAGTTTTGTAGTACTAAGTTTATAAATTTTGCAAGATGAATGGGATTGTTAGGCATTCATCCATACTTGGAACTCCCTAGCAAAATAGTCTTGTGGAATGAATGAATAGAACCCTTCTTGAAAGGGTTAGATGCATGCTTTGTCAGTCAGGTTTACCAAAAAGCTTTTGGGCAGAAGCTTTAAAGACAGTTGCACGTGTAATCAATAGGTCACCATCCTCAACCATTGAGATGGTGGTGCCTATAGAGAAATGGTCAGGATTACAGGTAACTAACTATGAAGACTTAAGAGTATTTGGATCTCTTCCTTATTCTTATGTTAACAATGGTATGTTGGAGAACAGAGCTTAGAAATGCATTGTTATAGGCTATACAAATGGAGTTAAAGAATACAGGTTGTGGAGGTTAGAAGAGGATAGTCCGAGGGTCATCCATAGTAGAAATGTTGATGTAAAAGAAGACAGAAGGTATAAAGATGTAATGAAAGGTTCAAATGAAACTCATGTGAATGGTAAGGGAGTTCAAATTAAGGTGGAGCCTATTAGAAATGACTCTACACAGTTTAGTACAAGTCATGGTCAATCTTCATCAGGTAATACAAGTGAACAAGTCACTGAGCATTGTATTGCTAAAGAAAAAATAGGAGGCAAGTAGCGAAACCTGTAAGGTTCAGAACATCAGAAGACATCTCTGCATTTGTCTTTCATGTTGCTAAACATGATAGCATACTTGAACCAATGTCCTATAATGATGTTATGAGTTCTGTAGAGAAAGATAAGTGGCAAAAGGCTATGAAAGAATAAATGGAGTCATTGTACAAGAATGAAACTTGGCAGTTGGTTGACAAGTGTAAAGATCAAAAGTTAGGTGTTGTGTGTTTTTTCGAGAAGAGCTTCCTGACCTCTTTTGTCTGCGTGGCGCAAACCATGCGCAAACCTTTTATTATGCAGATTGTTTGTTTTTTAGAAGAGATTTCATTTAAAAAGGTCTGCAGGTCCTCTTCCCCAAACAGATATGGACCTCCCACTTCTAAACACTTCAAATCTCTCTCACAAAACACACAGACATAACAAAACCCTAGTACCTCTCCTTCACCCGTCTCCTCCTCCTCCCACCTCCGTTGTTGTCTTCTTCCCCCACAACGGCCGTCGTTGCCGTCTTCTTTCCCCATAGCAACCATCGCTGCCGTCTTCTTCCCCCACCGTCACGCCACCCTCCTCTTCCTCCACCGCCGCCATCACGCTCTAGGGTTTTGATCGTGTTTAACAAACAGATGTCGGAACGTTCACTATGTTTCTGACGTAATATCTGGATTTTTGCCATCGGTAAACACGCTGAAACCATCGTACATTTATGCCTACATTTACAGTTTTGATATTTTGAATTTCTAGTTTTATTATTAGTATATATTGAGTGAAAGTGATGAAAATCGGTTTGAAATTGTTACATTTTGCTTGTGATGTTTGCTCTTATGCATAATTCTATTATAGATTATTAATTTGTTATCATTATTGTTGTTCTACATTGTACATTTATGTTGTTTTGATGTTAGTTTTCATAATTTATGATGTTAATTTTCAAATTGTTTGATGTTAAGATTTTGTTTGTTTGATGTTAATTTTTAGTTTTTTTATGTTAGTTTTCTTAATTTTGATGTTAGTTTTCAGATTTTTAATGTTGTTTTTTTTTTCTGAATTTTGATGTTAGTTTTCATAATTTATAATGTTGTTTTTCTGAATTTTGATGTTAATTTTCAGTTTATGATGCCTATTGATATGCACAAAATACAACATATAAATCATATTAAATGCGGTATAAAAACAACTTTTTTTAGTACTTGTTAGGGATAGAATTTTATTAGTTATGGATCACGGATCCTTAGTGTAGCCTGGGTAAAGGATCCTCAGTTTAGTATGGATCGAGGATCCTCAGGAGATGGTACAGGAAGGCTAAGGATCCAGGATCCTCTTTATTATTCTAAACTAACAATTGTTTCCATCATCCTTTAGCTTGTTTTACAGGTGTATTCGAAGGAGACTTGGTCTTGCCAAGATTCTGGGGGAATATGCTTCGTATTATTGCACGTGCAAGAGCTACATGACCGTTATGGTGATCGTGGGTGACTAGCACATAATTCAGAAAGTTTGTTAGTTATATGTTTTCTATTTTTGAATGGGATAACAAGCTTTATTTAGAAACATAGTTACAACACAACACAAAATTCGAACTCTCTGCAAGCAGTTGGCGATTACACACACTAACACATTAGCAATCATTGTACCAAGCTTGTTATCATCCAAAGTTGTAAACTTGATTATTCAATATAGCTGTTAGTGATAGTTTTCATTATCTGAGGTTTTTTATGCCGGAGATCATTCATTGATCAAGGGTTTTTTCCTCGTATAAATCCTTGTGTTCATCATTCATTTCTTGTACACACATTTGTTCATTTAACCAAGCATCTAACCTCACAAAAAACAGATTTGGTTACATTATCCTTGTGTGATTTTTGACCAAAATAGTTTGGCGCCCATCGTGGGGCAATTGGTGCGTCATTCTTGAAAATTCTATTCATTACCTTCAACCACATGGCTTCTTAAGGGAAAAACACTTCAAGCTCCATGCCGGCAATCACCTCTTCACAGGGCATTCCACCATTGCCTCCTGTTTCTTCTGGATCCCAGAAGAATGCTGAGAATGCCGCGAAGAAGATAACCCCCATTTTCACAAAAGTAACTACTGCTGTTTCTTCTGCTCCTATTAATAATGATATTTATTCTTTGATTTTGCAGATGAAGAGTTACATGCAGCAGCAGGATAAAACTAATGACATGATCCTTCGTGAGATTGATGAAATCAAGAAATTGAAGAGATCAACGGAGGATCACTCTCCATTGGTGCCTAGATCATTGGATTTCACTACTCCAGCAACAACCATCCAACATTCTAAGGCATCAGGTGTCCAGCACCATGGAGGATCATCAAGTATGCACTATGGATCATCGGCAATGACACTGGCTCAAGGATCATACTTCCAGCCTTCAGGATCCTCTTTTCAGCCTCAAGGATCCCCCTTCCAGCATCAAGGATCCTTCTCTAGTTCCGGAGGATACATGGGGACAGTGTCAGTTCAAGGATCCTACCCTCAGTATCCAGGATCTTCATCGCAGCTTCAAGGATCCTCACCACAAGTTCAAGGATCCATGGAATACCCTCCAAGATCTTCAGCTCCGATGTACACTGGATCCAATATCTTTCAGAATCAAGGATCCTTAAGGAGTCAGCAACCCAAAAGTTAAGAGATTCATGTGGGAGACTTCATCCCCATGCAGACTATTGCTTCATCTGGTCCCACGATTATACCGGAATCACATCAGTTTGGATTTACATCTGGAATTCCAGCCTCAAATCAATCAGGAGGTAACACTTTCAATACATCTTATAATACTAACCATGGCTTTGTGCAGGAACCAGGGATCAACCAAGCTATGGCTAGGGAGTTACAAAAACTCAAGGATATGATATCCAGTGTCCCGGGAGTGTTAAACCCATTATTGAGTTTCCAGATGGGAGTCACAGGGTATCTTGCTTTGCACCACTTATATGTGATGTAGAGATACCAAAGAGGTTTCAAACACCAATCATGAAGCTCTATGATGGCACGACTGATCCAGAAGAGTACGTAGCCCAATACAGGGAGAGAATGGAGATCAACCCCATTCCAGAAAGGTTAAAAGAAGCATTTCTTTGCAAGGGTTTTGGGTCCACATTGACAGGATCAGCTCTTAAATGGCTGCTAAGTCTTCATCCTTACTCTATTACCTCAATTTCTAATCTGGTTAATTTGTTCAATAGTCAATTTTCATGTAATAGCAGATTTTAACTATTAACTAGTGATTTATATAGGGTAACCCAAGGTCATAATGAATCATTAAGGGATTACATAACTAAATTCAGTAGAGATTCCTAACTTAGACATTGCAACAACTGTTGAGGCCTTTAAAATGAGTTTACTTAAGGATTCACAATTCTATGATGATCTTGTTATGACACCTTGCAGGAACCTTAATGAGGTAAGAAACAGGGCCCTAAGGTTCATCCTAGAGGATGATAAAAGGATCCAGGAGACGCTGTCAGGATCCTCAAAGCAAGAAAAGCAAGGGTCCTATTTCAGAAATAACAAATCCAAGCCATACAATAAATCTGATAATCAGAATGTGCATGCTGTGGAACAAGAAGAAGATGATGAAGATTATCCTCCTATTTCTGAGTATTGTTTTGCTGTTGATAATAGTGAACTAATCCTTGCTATGCAGAATTTAGGTGATAAAGCTAGGTGGCCAAGAAAGAATAACAAGCCAACTACTATCAAAGATAAATCAAAGTGGTGTGCTTATCATGAAGACTTTGGTCATCTCACGGATGAGTGCATATCACTAAGGAAAGAGATTGGTTACCTATTGAGTAAAGGATACTTGAAAGAGCTGTTCAGAAGGAAGAAATCAAGGATCTAGGATCCTGAGAAAATTCCTGAAAGAGCTCCTGCTCCACCAGCCGATGCCCAAATCATTAATTTCATCTCCGGTGGATCTGACATATGTGGCACTTCGTTTTCAGCAGCTAAGAGGCATGCAAAAGAGACAAAGATGGAGAATTGGGATAGACCCATTCGAACTTCTGTCCTTACACAGGAAAAAGTTATATCCTTTGATGAGGATGATCATGTGGATATACAGGATCCTCATCATGATGGTCTTGTTATTACATTATTTATCTCTAACCATTTTGTTCGCAGGATTCTCATTTATGGGGGAAGCTCAGTGAACATTATCCAATTAGATGTCCTGAAAAGAATGAACATACCTGAATCCGAGATCATTCCAAGATCATATGTCCTTGTAGGATTCAGTGGAGAGACCAAAAATACATTGGGGGATATCAAACTTCCTGTTTACATAGAGGGAGTAAATTCTATTAAAACAATTTGTGTTATAGATTGCTTATCTTGCTGTAATGTTATCCTTGGCAGGCCATGGATACATGATATGAAAGCGGTCCCCTCAACATATCACCAATGTGTGAAGCTCCCTACTCCATGGGGAGTGGTGAAGATTGAAAGTGATCAGCAAAAAGCTAAGAATTGTTACACATCATCAATGAAGCCAGCTTCAAGGCCTAGGGAGGCATAACAATTAAAGTATCCTCCAAGGGATGTCCTGGAGGCAAGAGAGCAGGATGTCAAGGATATTCTACTGAACCCGGAGGATCCTGAATCCCAGATTTTTATAGGATCCGGGATCCTTGATAGTATTGAACTTTATTTAATATCCTTCTTGAGAAGAAGGAAAACTACCTTTGCTTGGAAACATGAAGACATGACAGGTATTTCTAAGGACATAATTACTCATAAACTTGGTATTGACAGGTCCTTCAAGCCAATCCATCAAAAAAGTAGGAAGTTTGCACCTGAAAGGAATACCATTATCCAAGAAGAGGTAGACAAATTGCTCAAAGCAGGTATGATTAGGGAAGTTAAATATCTAAGATGGTTAGCCAATGTGGTTGTTGTTCAGAAAAAGAATGGAAAGTGGAGGGTATAAATTGACTTTACTGATTTAAACAAGGCATGTCCCAAGGATCCTTTCCCTTTACCCCACATTAACTCCATGGTGGATGCTACATCGGGTCATGAGTTGTTAACTTTTTATGGATGCTTCATCTGGATTTCAACAAATTCAGATGGAACCATCTGATCAAGAGGATACTGCTTTTATGACCCCTACTGGTATATATTGTTATATTGCTATGCCCTTTGGACTAAGAAATGTAGGTGCGACATACCAAAGGCTAGTAAATATGATGTTTAAAGAACAAATTGGACACAGATTGGAAGTCTATATTGATGACATGTTGGTTAAGTCCAAAAGTGCTGAGGATCACCTTAAGGATTTGGAAGAAGCATTTGATATCCTTGATAGATACAACATGAAACTGAATCCTTCTAAATGCCACTTTGGAGTGAAAGCTGGTAAATTCTTAGGTTACATGGTGACAAAAAAGGGGGATAGAGGCAAGTCCAGAACAAATCAAGGCCATTGTGAACATCAAGTCTCATGTCAATGCTAAGGATGTGCAAAGATTGACAGGGAGGATCGCAGCCTTGAACAGATTCATCTCAAAGTCATCAGAGAAATGCAAAGAATTCTATGACATTTTGAGAAAGAATAAAAACATTTGAGTTAACTGAAAAGCATGAGAATGCCCTCAAAGCCCTCAAGGATTACCTATCCTTAGCTTTAGCTTTAATGAATCCAGAGAATGGAGAAACATTATCCTTATACCTAGCTGTTTCTACTAAGGCAGTAAGTGCGGTCCTTGTTAAGGATCATGAAGGTACTCAACATCCTGTATACTATGTAAGTAAAAGTCTACTTGATGCTGAGTCCAGGTATTCTCATTTAGAGAAACTTATTCTTGCTTTAATCACGACATCTACTAAATTACGTCATTATTTTGAAACTCATCCTATTATTGTTAAGACTAACATTCCAATCAAGAATGTACTCAGGAAACCTGAAATGTCAGGATGGATGGCAAAATGGGCAGTCAAGCTTAGTGCACATGACATCAAATATGAACCAAGAACTGCCATTATATCCCAAGCCTTAGCTGACTTTGTGGCTTATTTTAGTAGTGATCTACAAAAGGAAGCTGAATTGGAAGTTCAACAACTTTAAGAGACTAAGGATCCTTGGATACTCTTCACAGATGGAGCTTCAAATGTCAAGGGAACTGGACTAGGCATACTACTAAAATCGCCACAAGGGGACATTATACCCCACTCAATCGCTTGTGAGTTCCAAACCACTAATAATGAGGCTGAATATGAAGCCCTAATAGCAGGTTTGGAAATTGCTAAGCATATGAGGATGAGGTATCTTGAGGTATGTTAGGGGAGGATTTTCTAACAATTAGTGATCCTTACACGTTATCCTAATTAGTGATCCTTACTTCTGTAACAAGTGGTGATCCTCAGAAGAGCTGCAGGATCAGGATCATGGATCACTTTAAGGATCCTCGTACTAACGATTGTTTACTTATGTATTGTACTATCTCGCAGGTATAACGAGCTTGACCAAGTCTTGGCGACATTCCTGGAGAATATTCCTAAGCTATTCTGCACGTGCTTGACCAAAAATAGACGTTGTGGAGAACGTGGAGGCTTGGCACGATAGTCGGATAGTTAGTTTAGGTGGTTATTTCTATTTTAAAAAGGGAGTAACGAGCTAGTAGAAAACACTTAGTCATTTTCTCAGTTACACACACTCGTACAAACGCTCTTACAAGCTCTCGTTCAAACACTTAGCAATTTCATACACTTTTTACACATTCCACCGTAGTGATCCTTGTACCTAGCTCGTTACTATCCGAAGTTGTAAACATTCATTCATTTATTTGAGCTTGGTGATCGGTAGTTTCCATCACCCGGGGTTTTTTGTGCCGGAGATCAATTCTTGATCAAGGGCTTTTTCCCCGTATAAACCCTTGTGTTGTTTATGCAATATTGTATCGTAGTGATCCTCATCGCTGTTACACATTTCAAGCATCATTCCTCACAAAATCAGATTTGGTTGCATTATCCTTGTGTGATTTTTGACCAAAACAGTTTGGCGCCCACCGTGGGGCCATTGGTGCTTCGTCCTTAGAAAAATACGCATTTCTGTGCTTATTTCGGTTCACTACAACCAAGCAGATGGCTTCCTCAGCGAAGAATGCTTCAAACTTGATGCCCTCATTCACTTCTTCACAAGGCGTTCCTCCCTTACCTCCGCCACCTTCTGGATCCCAGAAGAATACTGAGAATGCCGCGAAGAAACCAACTCCCATTTTCTCAAAACCACCTACTTCTTCTGTTTAAACTAATCCTACTACTAATGATCTCTATGCCTTGATTTTGCAGATGAGGAATCATGCACAAGAGCAGGATAAGACCAACGAGAGGATCCTCCGGGAGATTGACGAAATTAAGAAACATAAGAAAACGGCAGAGGATCGCTCCCCACTGATGCCCAGATCTTTGAATTTTGATACTCCGGTGATTACTTCTCAGCCATCAGTGGTTCCAGACATTCAATATGTGGGTGGACCAAAAGGAGTGCACTACGGAACAACAACAATGACCCAGGCATCAGGTTCACATTTCCAGCCAGCGGGATCCTATCCTCAGCATATGGGATCCCTCACGAGTTCAGGGGGATATTCAGGAGTGCAGCAGTTTCAAGGATCCTCCTTCGTTCCAGGATCATCCCAGGTTCAAGGATCCTCCTTCGTTCCAGGATCATCCCAGGTTCAAGGATCCTCCTTCGTTCCAGGATCATCCCAGGTTCAAGGATCCTCCTTCGTTCCAGGATCATCCCAGGTTCAAGGATCCTCCTTCGTTCCAGGATCATCCCAGGTTCAAGGATCCTCCTTCGTTCCAGGATCATCCCAGGTTCAAGGATCCTCTTTTGTTCCAGGATCGTCCCAGTTCCAGGGATCCTTTCAGATGCCAGGATCCTTGAGGAGCTTGCAAACAGGAAGTTTAGATGTCCATCAGGGAGATTTTATTCCAATGCAGACCAACGCTTCTACTGGTCCCTCAATCATCTCAGAGCCCCAACAATATGGATTAACATCCATTCTTCCTAACTTGAATCCAATGGGAGGTAACACTTTTAACAATTCTTATACTACTAACCAAGGTCTTATGCAGGATCCAGGTATCAATCATGCCATGGCCAGAGAATTGCAAAAGCTAAAGGATATGATATCAAGTGTCCCGGGAGTAGTCAAACCTATCCCAGAGATTGCAGATGGGAGCCATAAGATATCTCGTTTTGCACCACCAATCTGTGATGCTGAGATACCCAAGAGGTTCCATGTGCCTACAATGAAACTGTATGATGGCTCAACGGATCCTGAAGAACACATAGCACAATACAGGGAGAGGATGGAGATCAATCCAATCCCAGAAAGGTTAAAGGAAGCATGCCTGTGCAAAGGATTTGGATCCACTCTTACTGGATCAGCTCTCAAATGGCTGCTAAGTCTTCCTCCCTATTCTATTACCTCATTTGCTAACCTAGTTAACTTGTTTAATAATCAGTTTTCTTGTAGTAGGAAATTTGAACGATTAACTAGTGATTTATATAGGATAACCCAGGGTCATAATGAATCATTAAGGGATTACATTACCAAATTCAGCAAAGAATCCTTAGACATTTCTAACTTAGATATAGCCACGGCTGTTGAGGCCTTCAAAATGGGATTGCTTAGGGATTCATTATTTTATGATGATCTTGTTATGACACCATGCAGGAACCTAGATGAGGTAAGAACCCGGGCCCTTAGGTACATCCGACTAGAGGATGACAAGAGGATCCAGGAGAGGTTAACAGGATCCTCAAAGCAGGATAAACAAGGATCCTCATTCAGGAACAACAAGTTCAGATCCTACAACAGATCTGATAACCAGAACGTGCACTCTATTGATCAAGAAGAGGATGATGAAGATTATCCTCCAATTTCTGAATATTGTTTTAGTGTTGATAACAATGAACTAATCCTTGCGATGCAGAGTCTAGGTGATAAAGCTAGATGGCCCAGAAAAAATGATAGGCCAGCTGCAACTAAGGATAAATCAAAGTGGTGTGCATACCATGAAGATTTCGGGCACCTCACAGAAGAATGCATTGTACTAAGAAAGGAAATTGGATACTTGTTGAGCAAGGGACATCTAAAGGAATTGTTGGGAAGAAAGAAGTCAAAGACTCAGGATCCTGAAGGGATCCCTGAGAAGGCTCCAGCCCCTCCAGCGGATGCACAAGTAATAAACTTCATTTCTAGAGGATCCGACATTTGCGGCACATCCTTCTCAGCAGCTAAAAGGCATGCAAAGGAAACTAAAATGGATAACGGAGAAAGACCTGTTCGAACATCAAGTGTCTCGGAAGGAAAAGTCATAACCTTTGACGAAGAGGATCGTGTTGATATCCAGGATCCTCATCACGATGGTTTAGTTATTACTCTTTTCATATCTAACCATTTTGTCCGCAGGATCCTTATAGACGGAGGAAGTTCAGTGAACATTATCCAGCTTGATGTTCTGAAGAAGATGGGTATTCCTGAATCAGAGATCATACCAAGATCCTCTGTACTCGTGGGATTTAGTGGTGAAACTAAGAATACCCTGGGGGATATTAAACTCCCAATATACATTGAAGGCCTACACTCTTATAAAAAATTTTGTGTTATTGACTGTTTATCTTGTTGTAATGTTATCCTTGGCAGGCCCTGGATACACGATATGAAGGCAGTCCCATCCACTTATCATCAATGTGTGAAACTCCCTAGTCCTTGGGGAATAGTGAAGATTGATAGTGATCAGCAGGAGGCTAAGAATTGCTATACTTCATCGATGAAACCAGCTTCGAAATCCAGGGAGCAATAGCAATCAAAGTATCCTCCAAGGGATGTCTTGGAGGCGAGTGAACAAGATGTGGTAGAAATCCTCATGCATCCTGATGATCTTGAATCCAAAATCTATATCGGATCAGGGATCCTTGGCGAAATGAAAGAAGACCTCGTATCCTTCCTCAAAAGGAGAAAGACTAGCATTGCATGGAAACACGAAGACATGACTGGTATATCCAAAGATGTAATCACTCACAAACTCGGCATTGACAGATCCTTCAAACCAATCCATCAAAGGAGAAGAAAGTTTGCACCAGAAAGGAATGCCATTATCCAGGAAGAGGCAGAGAAATTGCTCCGGGCAGGTATGATTAGAGAGGTCAAGTATCCAAGATGGTTGGCCAATGTGGTTGTTGTTCAAAAGAAAAACGGAAAGTGGAGGGTATGTGTCGATTTTACCGATTTAAATAAGGCATGTCCCAAGGATCCTTTCCCATTACCCCACATTGACTCCATGGTGGATGCAACTGCGGGTCATGAACTGTTAACTTTTATGGATGCTTCATCTGGATTCCAACAAATCCAAATGGAACCATCCGATCAAGAGGATACAGCCTTCATGACTCCAACTGGTATATACTGCTATATTGCTATGCCCTTCGGATTAAGAAATGCAGGTGCAACATATCAAAGGCTGGTGAATATGATGTTCAAGGATCAGATTGGACAAACTATGGAGGTTTACATAGATGATATGGTGGTGAAATCCTTAAAAGCCGAGGATCACCTAAGAGACTTGGAGGAAGCATTTGATATCCTTGATAAATATAATATGAAGCTTAATCCTTCGAAATGTCACTTTGGTGTTAAAGCAGGTAAATTCTTAGGATATATGGTGAAAAAGAGAGGCATTGAAGCTAGCCTGGAACAAATCAAAGCCATAGTGAACATCAAATCTCCGGCCAATGCTAAGGATGTTCAAAGGCTAACAGGCAGGATAGCAGCTTTGAACAGATTCATATCCAAATCCTCAGAGAAGTGTAAAGAATTCTATGATATCCTATGGAAGAACAAGAAATTTGAGTGGACTGAGAAGCATGAAAATGCTTTAAGAGCCCTCAAAGATTACCTATCCTCAGCCCCAGCTTTGATGAAACCAGAAAAAGGGGATGTGCTATCCTTGTATCTTGCAGTATCCTCAAAAGCAGTAAGTGCGGTCCTTGTTAAGGATCATCAAGGTACACAACATCCTGTCTATTATGTAAGTAAAAGTTTACTTGATGCCGAATCCAGGTATTCACACCTTGAAAAGCTTATTCTTGCATTAATTATGGCATCCACTAAGTTAAGACATTATTTTGAAACTCATGTTATCATTGTTAAAACTAATTTTCCAATCAAGAATGTCCTCAGGAAACCAGAGATGTCAGGAAGGATGGCTAAGTGGGCAGTGAAGCTAAGTGCATATGATATAAGATATGAGCCTAGGACAGCCATCAAATCCCAAGCATTAGCTGACTTTGTGGCTGATTTCAGTAGTGATTTACAAGAAGAAGCTGAGTTGGAAGTCCAGCAGCTAGAAGAGACTAAGGATCCTTGGATATTCTATACTGATGGATCCTCAAATGTCAAGGGCACAGGGCTTGGAATACTACTAAAATCGCCACAGGGGGACATAATACCCCACTCTATAGCTTGTGAGTTCCAAACCACTAACAATGAGGCTGAGTATGAAGCCTTAATTGTTGGTTTGCAAATTGCAAAGCATATGGGGATCAGGTATCTTGAGGTACATGTAGATTCTTTGTTAATTACAAACCACTTTAATGGATCCTATGCTGTTAAAGGTGAAAAGCTAACTAAATATTTAGAGATAGTCAAGAATTTGGCACTCTCTTTTGTTTCCATCAGTTTGACACAGGTACCAAGGGAAGAAAATACAGAGGCCGATGCATTGGCAAACTTAGGATCATCCTTGAAGATCCCGGAGGATATCAAGATCCCTATTGTCCATATCCTAACCCCGGCTATCGAGGATCACGAGGCTATGGAGATAGGAGATGATTCTGCAATTATCCCCTGTGAGGATACTCAATCCCATTCAGGATCAGGATCAGGATCATGGATTTCACCAATTATGAGATACTTACAACATGGAAAAATTCCTACAGGAGAAAACCCTAGGGCTTTCAAAGCTAAGGTATCTCAATTCTCAATTATAAATAGTATGTTGTATAGACGATCTCTTGCAGGACCATACTTGAGATGCATTGAGGATCCTGAAGTCCAAGAAGTTTTAAAAGACTTCCATGAAGGAGATTGTGGAAACCACACTGGGGGCAGGGCATTATTCTCGAGGATCCTGAGGACAGGATACTACTGGCCAACCATGAAGAGAGATGCTGTGGAGTATGCTAAGAGATGTGATCCTTGTCAGAGACATAGCAATATCCTTCATCAACCAGCTGAATTATTGCATCCTATATCCTCCTCTTGGCCATTTATGAGATGGGGTATGGATATAATTGGTAAGCTCCCTAAGGCACCTGGTGGAAAAGTGTTCATGCTAGCTATGACTGATTACTTCTCCAAGTGGATAGAAGCTGAAGCTTTCGCCCAAGTCAGAGAAAAGGAAGTTATATCCTTCATTAAAAGAAATATTATAACTAGATTTGGAATTCCTTCCGAGATTATATGTGATAATGGTTCCCAATTTATTGGGGGCAGAACTACTAACTTTTGTGACAGCTGGGGGATTAAGATGATAACATCAACACCAGTCCACCCACAAGCTAATGGTCAGGCAGAATCATCCAACAAGATCATCATCAACAATTTGAAGAAGAAGCTTGGATCCAAGAAAGGGAAATGGGCAGAAGAACTACCCTATGTGCTTTGGGCTGATAGGACAACCCCCAAGAATGCTACTGGTCAAACACCATTCTCTTTGGTGTTTGGGGCAGAATCAGTGATCCCAACAGAAATGGTGGTTCCAACTGCAAGAACGAGTACCCGAGATCCTGAGAAGAATGATGAGAACTTGGCTCAAGACCTGGATACTATTGAAGAAATCAGGGATATGGCCAGGATAAGGATGGCTAGTTATCAGCAAAGAATGGCTGGTGCTTACAACAAAAATGTCAGGATCAGGAGGTTTCAAGTTGGAGATATGGTATTAAGGAAAGCATTCCAAAATACTACCAATTCTGCTGATGGGAAGTTGGCTCCAAAATGGGAAGGCCCTTATTTGATTGAAGCTGAAGCAGGAAAGGGGGCATATAGATTGCTAACCATGGAAGGTGATTTGCTACCAAGAGCTTGGAATGCTGTCCACTTGAAGAGATATTTCATGTGAGCAGGATCCTAGTGGCACAAATGATCCTCACAATAGGGGTATCCCTAGAGGATCCTCAAAGCATCGGTGATCCTTACTTAGGTAATATCCTAAACTTGAGCTAATTCATTTCTTTATTTTCTCATATAAGGATAAGGATCATGTATCCTTTATCCATCTCTCACATGAGTTTGAGTTTTGAAAGTTCAGGTATCCTTAGCATAACATTGGTTATCCACTGAAGCAATCCGTCCTTTGGGTTTAACCCCAGTTATTCGGGCTTGACCCCAGTTCCGCCTGTAGCGCACGATGATCCTGGTATAGTTCAAGGCATTGGGACCAGTACTCGTTTTAGGGGCTGATAATTCCATTGTACTGGCTATGCTTAGGATCCTACGTATAATGGTAGACGTACCATACATCCGTTCATAAGGTTTCTAACGTTTTCACGTTAGCTAAGGTTTCTAACGTTTTCACGTTAGCAAAGGTTTTGGCATCTTCATGTCACTAAGTTTGGATAGTCGCCAGTTAGGGCCATACTCCAGTTTACATACGATCCTTGGGCTTGTCCCCAGTTATCCTTGGGCGTGTCCCTAGTTATCCTTGGGCTTGTCCCCAGTTATCCTTGGGCTTGTCCCCAGTTATCCTTGGGCTTGTCCCTAGTTGCTAATTTTTATCTTATATTGGCTTAGTCCCAAGTGATGCTCTATTTCAGGTTCTTGAAGATAGGCAACTAGGGATCCTTGATCCTTACTTTATTCTAAGGTTTATCTGATAGTTATCCTTATTAAGGTTAGGATCCTAACTTGGATCCTCAGGTATGATCCTTAACTATATTTAATTCTATTCATTATTTATTTGAATAACCCTTATACTTGACAACTGAACTTGTGATTCTTAAACCATATCACTTTTTAGAACTTATCGGTTATGGGATATGTGATCCTTGATCATATCCTAAACTTTCTGGATATCTTTTCTAATTTTTCAAGGCTTGATAAGTATAAACAGAATGAACATTACAACAGTTGGAGAGTAACATTTTAAAAAGGATAACAACACGAGATAAGCGACAAAAGGTTAAGTTTTTATTTATAAACAAAAGACTAACCCTTAAAAGGTTGTCAAAATTACCTACCCGAGCTTCTACCAGCAAAACGTGGCCCGTCCGCTGGGGTAGGTAAAGGGTGTCCATGATAATAAGTTCAAAGATAGTGCAGGAATATAAAGGCGGCAGGATCACAATGGCTTCATCCCCCAAACAGAGGATCCCTCCACCAATTGCAATCCTGCCTATTGTCCAAAGGATCATACATGACCCTTAATCCTAAAAACCTATTGTTCAAAGTACAAACCATTAAATTGTTCAACACCACAACCACAAAAAGCTAATACCAAATTTAAAAATTTGGGCTCCGGCTACGTCTAGAAATGTCCATCATTGCCCAATCAAGCAGCCTAAACCTTTGCTGCATCACCACCTCCGGCTCCACTTGCTTCACCAGCTTCATCCTTGCTTCCAGCCTCAATTGTCAGGATCTCTTCAGCCTCCTCTTCATCACCCAATTCAGCCAGCCTCGCTTTCCATTCTTCAATTTCCCAGCCGATTTTGTCGAAGGCAGGATCCTGAGCTTCCAAGGCCATTTGCAGCTTGGTTTTGTACATTGCTATGGCGGCAGAAATTTTAGCATCATCTGTGATCTCCTGCCTTTCATAGTCAAAATTAACCAGCACCTTGGCCAACTCCTGTTTGGTATCCTGGAGTTCCTTCCGAAGATTAGCAAGTGCAAGATCCTTGAGCACGGCAACCTGCTGGAGGTCGGCAATCTTCTTATCCTGATCCTCAACATGGCCGACGTAATCCTCGATCTCAGCGAATTTCTGTAAAGAGGATAAAGGATAAGGTCAGAATTAAGTGATCCTCAGATCAGCAGGATATATCAGCAGGATATGTCAACAGAATATACAAGCAGAGACAATGATCCTTACATCATTGAAATACTCGAGGAATTTGTGGCGAATTAGAGGCAAACCCTGCAAATCCTCAGCCTCGGAGGCCTTTCTCCTCTTGATTCCCTTTCCTTTGAGGGGTGCCTTGGGGATTGAGGCTGTCGGGCTGGTAGGAACCTTTCTTTTGGAGGATTTGACAGTGGTGAGATCGGTGACACTGAACCTTGAAGCAGCTTTGGCAGATTTTCCAGCACCTACACAACCAAAACAAGATAAGTATCTTTTCTTAATGTACATTTAACTATTTATTTAAATTTTAAACAAGGATACTTACTTGACATGGTGACAGAGCCTGAGGATACCTCCTGAGAGTCTTGGGTTATGGTCTTAAAAGTTCTAGTTTCAGGGTCAAGGTTCCAGAAAGCAGCAAGCCTTTCCCTGGTTGCGGATGTTGTGATGAGATGCGAAACAGAGATAGCTGCATGACATAAGACAAAAGGGGTCAGTAATCCTTATAAAAACTAGACTACTTGGTGATCCTTCTCAGGATCCTCCGGCCTACCATGGGTGGACCATGTTTTTGGTAAATGCTCTCCGTTTAGAATAGAATTCCTTCTGACAAAGAAAAAGCGACGTTTCCAACCTTTGTCGTTCTTGGTAACTTTGAGAAGAGGATGATCTGCACCGGGTTTTCACTTGAACAAATAACGGTGGGAACCGAAGGTAGTAAGATCATACAGTTCCGCCAATTCTGACATTCCTAAATCAACGCCTTCCTGCTCAATGATCCTCTCCAGGGTATATAAAACCCTCCAAATCATCGGCATGGCTTGATTGTAAGATATGCCGGTCAGGGAAAAGAAGGATTGTGTGAATTCTGGGAAAGGATAGGTGTATCCTATAGTAAATGGTGTAGCTGGAAAGGCAACCTATGTTTCTGAAACATAGTCGCTAAGAACAGTGGGATCAAAGGGTTTGAAGAAGACACTCGCCGGAAAACAGTGACGGATTTTATCTACTTGTGCATCGTTAAAACAACACCTTTCATTCGCTGAGTCCTTGATGATTTTTTGACTCTTCAAAGGGCTATCCTTCTTGTGATCCTTGCCCGGTGAGCTTCGGAGCATCATTCTCAAAGCGATGGTGTTAAAGAAAGAAAAACAGAGTAAGAAAGGTAGAAAGAGAAGAAAGAGATACCTGGTTGTTCGTCGACTGAGAATTTAAAGGGATTTTCTTTCGAATTTGAATGCATAATGATCCTATCTATATCTCTATTTATAATTATGATTCTGCAGGATTGTCACTTCCGTGACGTCATGATCGCAACGGCTAGTTCAATTTTAACGACTATATATCCGTTAGTTAGTTGCGGATAAGATCAAAGAAAATATAACTCGCTAATTTTACAAATTACTCCTTATATTTTGGGGGCAATTGTTAGGGGAGGATTTTCTAACAATTAGTGATCCTTACACGTTATCCTAATTAGTGATCCTTACTTCTGTAACAGGTGGTGATCCTCAGAAGAGCTGCAGGATCAGGATCATGGATCACTTTAAGGATCCTCGTACTAACGATTGTTTACTTATGTATTGTACTATCTCGCAGGTATAACGAGCTTGACCAAGTCTTGGCGACATTCCTGGAGAATATTCCTAAGCTATTCTGCACGTGCTTGACCAAAAATAGACGTTGTGGAGAACGTGGAGGCTTGGCACGATAGTCGGATAGTTAGTTTAGGTGGTTATTTCTATTTTAAAAAGGGAGTAACGAGCTAGTAGAAAACACTTAGTCATTTTCTCAGTTACACACACTCGTACAAACGCTCTTACAAGCTCTCGTTCAAACACTTAGCAATTTCATACACTTTTTACACATTCCACCGTAGTGATCCTTGTACCTAGCTCGTTACTATCCGAAGTTGTAAACATTCATTCATTTATTTGAGCTTGGTGATCGGTAGTTTCCATCACCCGGGGTTTTTTGTGCCAGAGATCAATTCTTGATCAAGGGCTTTTTCCCCGTATAAACCCTTGTGTTGTTTATGCAATATTGTATCGTAGTGATCCTCATCGCTGTTACACATTTCAAGCATCATTCCTCACAAAATCAGATTTGGTTGCATTATCCTTGTGTGATTTTTGACCAAAACAAGGTACATGTAGATTCTTTATTAATTACCAACCGTTATAATGGTTCTTATGCTGTCAAAGGTGAAAGGCTAATCAAATATTTAGAGATAGTCAAGAAATTGGCAGACTCTTTTGCTTCTTTTAGTTTAACACAGGTACCCAGGGAAGAAAATGCAAAAGCTGATGCCTTAGCTAATCTTGGATCATCTCTGAAGATTCCAGAGGATGTTAGGATACCTATCATCTGTTGGATCGTTGTTTGACCCTATTAAGTCATTCGGAAGAGTTTTACATCCAGTTTAAAGGCGGAAACAGTAAACCGGACACGAATACAGCTTGTACTCTTTAATCTGTTGCTTGTATTGATAATAACAATGTTTACAACCTGAACAGAAATTGGCAGCACTTCGTTACACTTCTGGAAGTCGCATACCAAGTGAAATGACAACAACCCTATATATAGGCAAGTAGATTTCGCTTGAACTGGCTTGAAGCGAAATCAATTGTCTGAAGCGAAATCAAGTCATGATGATTTCGCTTGAACTGATTTCAAGCGAAATCTTCATGTTACACATGTCTAAACCCTAATTAAAACCCTGTTGTGTGTACATTCACCCTATCTAGACACAAGACTTGATTATGACGTAATCAACAGACATATAGTGCACCAACAGACTCCCCCTTGGATGTTGATGAAGTCTTTGGCTTCAAGTCTTTATCTTCATCATTCTTCAAACCTTGTAAACACTTTCCTCAATCTTTATCTTCAACTCAGACTCCCCCTTTCACAGACTCCCCCTCTCGATATGCTAGAATCTGAGATATCTGAATCAAGCTTTATCATTTAGCTTCCGTGGGAATTTCTGAAACCTGCAATCACTCATCCAACTATAAGTAACAACATTTAGAATTCTCAATCAAATTCTTTAATCCACTCCCCCTTTCAACAAACTTTACTGATATAGCAACGTTAAAGAATCCAACTCCCTCACAGTTTATTATCCAAGTCCAACTTAATGACCTTGGAGATATCACAAACTGTTTTTGATTTTTGAATTTAAAAATATCAAGTTTCAAATTAATGAACTTGTTTTATTTTCAGAAACACAATCAGCTTACTTAGATTTTGAAACTTAGCACTCAGACATCAGTTGTCGAAAATAAAGCAGAATCAAAATCTTTTTGTATTTTCTGAAAACATAAAGCAGTAAAGAAATATGTACAAACATATTTACAAATTGTTTTGATTATGCGTCAGAGGATCATATCAGTTTATGACAAGTTACAAGTACCGTTGAGCTTAATTTCACACTCAGACTTAAACAATTTACCTCGATTGTCGATATACTGATCCATCTTAAATTCTCACACAAATTTCAATTTACTCAGGATACGATTTAGATGAATTATGAACTTAGATCATTCATGTGTCCCACCTCTTGAATATACTCCCGTATCCAGAATCTCAATAATTAGTCTTACAGGTGAGAATACTACAATGATATCTGTATATAATTTAGGTATGCGAGGGCCGAGGGATCTCAGATCGATACTTCCGTATACGCAGAGAGATATCAGCTTCGACTTTACGGTGTGTCCCCTTTAGAGGATCTTTTTGCTTACAACAGCAGCATATATCAATTTTATTGTTTCAGCGTGCTGAGGGTTTAATGCTGTGTTTCAAGCATTGCATCAAGTATTAGCCAGGGACTAGGTCAGAACCACCGTTCAGCAGAAGTCCCGGAATAATACCCCAGACATCATTGAGTATAAAGACCTAGTATATCAGATTACGAGACCTTTCAAACGAGATTTCAGGGGTTACCTATATATCCAAGTAGTGTTCCCCACGAATTCACAAGTTTGAATTTAGATTTATATCCCGAATAAATCTACTAAATGTGCAAAAACCTATCGACACATCATCAGTAAGATTGTTTAACTCTTTTATACTTTCCATTTCTTTAGCATACTGTAACTGTCTACTGATGTACTATCATTTCCTCTTTTTACGCAAAAACTCAATTTTTTAGATTTTTATCATGTTTTTGACTTTTTCAAATTTTTCAAATGTTTTTGGATTTTCTAATGACAATTTTTCTCCCCCTAAAATGCAAAATCAATAAAGAAAATTTGACAACCAACACTGATAGCTTTGTCTCGCCATCCATTTTCTGCTTCAAGTGTACTGATTTGCAGAAAATATAACATACCCCCATGATTTACAACACATTGATTGTAACAGTTTGAAAACCGTTTTCAATCTGACGAAAGTAATCATGTTTGTTCAGCCGTGAGGGTTTCGGCGTATTCAATCAACATACATTTAAACAAAATTAAAAACAAACATATTTTTGGTTTTTCAAATTTTAACAAACTAAAAACATATTTTTGGTTTTTAATTTTTCAAATTTTTAGGGTTTTGAAAATATTGTTTATTTTTGTACAAAAATCAAACTGAACTCCCTGTTCAACCAAACCAGGGTCCTGCAACCTCTTCCTGTGCCAGGTTGCTCCAACTATCATTCTCACAATCTTCAGCGTCGTTGAGCACCTGCACATTCAAACTTTATCAATCATTTGAACAATTTAGCCCAGGTCTGTTGGACCTTAGGCATTTCAACACAATAATGTTCATTCAATTTTGGAAACTCTTTGTCATTTAAAACATTTTCATTTTTTACTTCAACTTTTTCATCTTTTACCGACATCACTTGTTTCTTAATACTCCACATTTTACCTTCCGGAGTACCTCTTTTGTAAAAATTTGTCTCTTTTTGAACCTTTTGATTTTGAACAACATTTTTAGGTTTCCAAAACTCTTGAGGTTTTGTCATATCAACAGTTTTTCTCCAACTCTGTGTTGTTCTGAATCTGGGTGTGTGAGAATTCCAGGTCTGTCTTGAATCGAACCTGTTCGGGTTTGATTTCCAATTTTGATTTGAAGCAAACTTGTTTGTATTGTACCTCCAAGTTTGTTTCGAATCAAATCTGGTTGACCTTGATTTCACATCCTCAGATTTCTGTTTTTCAACATCAACAGGCTTTGGATTTAGACACTTTCGTGCAACATGTCCAATTTGATCACATTTAAAACACACTTTCTTTGAAACATCCTTGGCCTGTTGTTGTTTCTTTTTCATAACATCAAACTCCTCATTAGACTGTTGTCCAATTTTGAGTTTTTCCTCTTCTTTCAAGCTTTTCCCTTGAACAAAATTCATCTTTTGTTGCAAATCCTGTTTTTCACTTTGATTCCAATTTCGTTTCTTTTTATAACCCAAACCAGCCTTCATGTTTTTCTTCTTAAAACCAGGTTTGTTATAAAAAGATTTATGACCTTTACCAGCAAACTTTGGAATCTCAGACTTCTCAATCTCAACCATTTTGAAAACTTTATCAACCTTTTCTGAAATCACATTCTGAATCGGGAATACAACATCTAAGAATAATTTGTCCGATCCAATCATGGTATAAACCAATCCTTTTGAATCATCATTCAAATTTTTCTCAGATTTTGTGTTTTTCAGATAACCATCATAAAGATTTCCTTCATCTTCATCATGTGATTCAGACTTACCTTTTGTAGACTCATCTTTCAAAACACTTTCAACAACCTTACTTACCACCTCTGAATCATTAGCATCATCAGATTTGGAGTAAGTCACATCGATACTTTCAGGTAACTGGTCAGCAATGTTCAAACTCTTTGCCACCTTTTCCTCATCATAAAAAGTATAATTGTTTCTCAATGGTGGTGGTACCTGATGAAATTCTGAACCAATACCCTTTTTGCAATTTTCAGTATCTTTGTCATCTGGTGTGATGTTGAAAATGCGTTCGAGAATGTACGAAGAGTTATGATAACTTTGAAGTTTTGTAACAACCTTTTCTTTTTCAGCCAAGACTTGTTTAAGACTAGCAATTTCATCAACACATTTGTTCAATTCAATTTGCTTTTCTTTAAACTTTCTTTCATACATTTCTTTAGTAACTAAAGTTTCTGACAATCTTTGATCAAAACTTTTGACTTGGCTTTTCAAAGTATCATAAGCTTCTTGTACTCTCTGACTCGACCATTTTAAAGAATCATACTGTTTTTGTAAATCTTGAAATTTAGATTCTTTTTCAACACAATCGACACACTTTGTAGAACACAGTTGTCTATAAACATCATTATCCTTTTCAAGACCTTGACATTTCTGTGTCAAATTTTCAATTTTTATTTTCAAAATTTCTTCTTTTTCAATCATTTCTTGACATTTTATTTTGAAAACATTTTCAAGTTTACTTGTTTCAATATCTTTTGTTTTGATTGTTTCATCTTTTTCAATACAGGCTTTGCACATTTCTATGCAATTCCTGCATTTGTTCTCATTTTCATCAACTAATTTAACATTCGATAGATCAGAAGATTTTCTAACCTCGGTCTCATTAAGCACCGGTTCTTCTGTTTCAGCTTTCTGATCTTGCTCTTTGTTCTCCACTTTTTCTTCTTTCCGAGCTTCTTCATTCTTCTGTTCTTTTTCAGCTTTCGGTTCCTCTTCAGCAGCAATCTTCACAACAATCTTTACTTCTTCAATCATCTTCTTCAATTCTTCTTCTTTTCTCTTCTTCATTTCTACCACCTTCGGTAGACTTGCTTCACAAACCTCTCTAATCTTCTTCTCCAAATCAGGCAAATATGCTTTATCAGATAACCTTCGTGTGTTGAAAGTAGCCTGCCTTGGAACCAAATTTATTACAGCTTCGAAATCCACCTTTGATGGGTCAACAACTGGATTACCCCGTGGATCCATGTAACATTCCAACTCTTCATTCCATCTTTTTGCTCTCTGGGCTTCTTTGAATGGTTCGTTTAATTTTCCAATTTCCCATCTTGCATAGTCTGCTTTCCAATATCTATCAGGATCAGCATTAGCCACAAATGCATAACCAACTACATCTTCTTCAGGTAGAATCTCTTGACTCCAGTCATACCCTTCATCATCATATATAACTGCAAGAGCCCTTGATCTTTCTTCTGGTTGCTTTAATCTTGGTGGCTCAGGCTTGTTCTGATGATAAATCGCCTTCCTGTAGTAATCTTCATTGAAAGGATTTTCAGAATCATCAGCAGCATACGCATTTCTGCACTCACGCTTAAAGTGACCTCTTTGTTTGCATTTGAAACATGTCACCTTGGATTTATCAAATCCCAATTTAGTAGATGGTCCACCAATTGACTTTCTCCCCGTGATCTCCATGAACCGCTGTGCCCGACGAACAGCACTGGCCATGCACCATCTTATATCCATGAGTTCCATCTCCTCGGGGTCTAATTGATCATAATCTTCTTTCGTCAAGTTGGTATTGCCAATCTTCCCTGCAACGAGGCTTTCATATGATTCAAGTACAGACGCCAAGAAAACCATCTGTTGTTTTGCCGATTCTTCGCTGAAATTCTGCCCATTCTTCAGATCCACTGCGATATTACACTGAAATAAATTCTTTGAAACAGATTGGTTTGAAGTGTTTGAAGAAGATCCACTGTGAAAACCACTGTGAAGACTTTCATTGTTCACTGAACTTGAACTTTCTGCAGAAAATACTGTTCTTGGAGACCCAGCCTGAGGTACTCTGTAGTAAAGTTCTACATTCTGCTGATAAGCTGGATTGTTGACTTTAGATCTCTTTATCTCCAGCTCATGACTTTCAAGCTTTTCAATCAGCATATCCAATTTCAAATCTTCAGGCTTGATTGTATTTTTCACCATTAGAGCGAAGTATTTCCACTCTTGATCATCTGGCAATGAATCAAACAGTTTATCCACCAGCTCTTCTTCAGAAGGTAAGATTTGATGTCTGATCAGCTCCACTTTCAAATGTCCGAATCTCTCAATCATTTTACAAACAGATTCATTTTTCATACAACTAAAAAGATCAAACTCTTTACGCAACAATTTCTTTTTGTTTTTGACAATTTCATTACTTCCTACACACTTTTTCCCTAATGCTTCCCACAAACTCTTTGAAGTCTTTTCTTGTTCAAGTAACGAAATAATATCCTCTCTCACTGACTGTTTGATTAATGTAATCATTTTATATTCAGCTACAAAATTTTTTGTATCTATGTCTGTGAAATCTTTTGCTTCTATTAACTCTCCTCCCTCTTTTACTGGTTCAGTGTATCCATTTGTCAGTTTTAACCAACTTTCAGGAGCGAAAGCTTTTACCCAACCCTCAAATCTGTTTTTCCACCAATTATAATCTTCAACTTTCATTAGCTTTGGTGGCTTCTGTTGGCTTCCGTACATGTTCTCAAACTTCAAATTCTCCGAAATCTCTTTTGAATATTCTTTCATCTCAGATCTTCTATCTGACGATTCGGAAGTGAACGCGTACATATCGCTAAACGGGTTTATGAAATTATCATCCATCGTGAACGTACCTGAACAGAAATCAGTCAAACACTTAGAAATTTTCAAAGTTTTGAGAATTCAGCAACTTCAAGCGAAATCAGCTTAAAATAACACTGTTCAAGCGACAACCACTATTTCGCTTCAACTGATCTTAATTTCAATTCAAGCGAAATCTGTTAGATCTATTTCGCTTCAACTTCAAGCGAAATCCAACTGATGTATTTCCAATAGTTTCAAGCGAAATCAATATTTCGCTTCAGATGAATCAGGTTCGCTTCAGGAGTTTCGCTTCAGAGATTCAGGTTCAATTCAAGCGAAATCCTGCCAAACCAATTTCGCTTCAACAGTTTTCAAGCGAAACAAACTATTTCGCTTCAGAAATGTCTGACTTGAAGCGAAACCAACCTGTTATTTACGAACAACTTTCAAGCGAAATCTGGTTTTAGGTCAATTTTAACATGTTTTAGACTGAATTTTAGTCCGAAACTTTGTAGGCTTTGTTAAAACTACGTTTTACACATTATACTCGAAAATCAGACCATTTGGACCGTAGGAACTAGTTCAGATCTGAAAAATGTAAAAAGAAATGAGTAGAAATGAGAGAAATCAGTAGAATCAAGCTGTAGTAGTATGAACTCCTCGTCCTGAGCTCTGATACCACTTGTTGGATCGTTGTTTGACCCTATTGAGTCGTTCGGAAGAGTTTTACATCCAGTTTAAAGGCGGAAACAGTAAACCGGACACGAATACAGCTTGTACTCTTTAATCTGTTGCTTGTATTGATAATAACAATGTTTACAACCTGAACAGAAATTGGCAGCACTTCGTTACACTTCTGGAAGTCGCATACCAAGTGAAATGACAACAACCCTATATATAGGCAAGTAGATTTCGCTTGAACTGGCTTGAAGCGAAATCAATTGTCTGAAGCGAAATCAAGTTATGATGATTTCGCTTGAACTGATTTCAAGCGAAATCTTCATGTTACACATGTCTAAACCCTAATTAAAACCCTGTTGTGTGTACATTCACCCTATCTAGACACAAGACTTGATTATGACGTAATCAACAGACATATAGTGCACCAACATCATCCACAACTTAACCCCTGCTATTGAGGACAATATAGCCATGGAGATAGTGGAAGATTTTGCAATCATACCTAGTGATGATTCACAATCAAATTCAGGATCTTGGATCCTTCCAATCCTGAAATATATACAACATGGAGAGATTCCTGCTGGAGAAAATCCTAGAGATTTCAAAGTCAATGTATCTCAATTTGCATTATTGAATAACATCTTATATAAACGATCTCTTACAGGTCCATATCTAAGGTGCATTGAGGATCTAGAAATTCAAAAAGTTTTTAAGGATTTTCATGAAGGAGATTGTGGGAACCACACTGGGGGCAGAGCATTATTGTTAGGGCAGGATTTTTTAATGACCTGTGATCCTCAGTTGTTATCCTCTTTAGTGATCCTTACTTCTGTGTCAGTTAGTGATCCTCAGAAGTGCCTCAGGATCAGGATCATGGATTATCCTAAGGATCCTTATACTAATGATTGTTCACTTTGAATTCGATATTGTTTTGCAGGAGTGCCGGATTGGACTTGGTCATGGCGACATTCCTGGAGAATATTCCCTGCAATTCTGCACGTGCTGGACCATTTGTGAACGTTATGGAGAACGTGGGGAGAAGGCACGAAATGCGGATAGTTAGTTAAGCTAGTTATTTTCTGATTTAAATGGGGTAGCGAGCTAATTAGAAACAACTTTTTGCTATTTTTGGCTACACACACTCTTACAACCGCTCACAACAGCTCTCGTTCATTCACTTAGCAATTTCATACACTTTTTACACAGAACACTATAGTGATCCTTGTATTTAGCTCGCTATTATCCGAAGTTGTAACACATTACTTGTTTAATTTGAGTTGGTGATCGGTAGTTTCCATCACCCGGGGTTTTTTGTGCCGGAGATCAACTCTTGATCAAGGGCTTTTTCCCCGTATAAACCTTGTGTCACTTGTTATTTATTTTTCATAGTCATCCTTATTGCTATAAACCAATTCAAGCATCATACCCTTAACAGAGAGTTTGGTTACATTATCCTCGTCTGATTTTTTGACCAAAACAGTTTGGCGCCCACCATGGGGCAATTGGTGCTTCATTCCTAAGAAATTCTCATTTTTTGTGATCATTTCGGTTCGTTACGTTCAAGCAGATGGCTTCATCATCAAAGAACACCTCCAGTGCGATGTCTGCAGTCAATTCATCCCAGGGCATTCCACCATTGCCTCCACCACCTCCCACATATTGAACGTCTGGAACCACTAAAGGCTGAGAAGTTATAACCGGAGTATCAGAATTCAAAGATCTGACCAAAAGGAGTGCATTACGGGTCATCAGCAATGACTCAGGCTTCAGGGTTACACTTTCAACCATCAGGATCCCATCCTCAGCATATAGGATCCTTTGCAAGCTCAGGAGGATACTCGGGAGCGCAGCAGATTCAAGGATACTGGCCGTTTCAAGGATCCTCTCAGGTTCAAGGATCCTCCCAAGTTCAGGGATCCTCCTATGTTCCAGGATCCTCTCAGGTTCAGGGATCCTCCTATGTTCCAGGATCCTCTTAGGTTCAAGGATCCTCCTATGTTCCAGGATCCTCTCAGGTTCAAGGATCCTCCTATGTTCCAGGATCCTCTGAGGTTCAAGGATCCTCCTATGTGCCAGGATACTCTCAAGTTCAAGGATCCTCCTACGTCCCAGGATCCTCACAGGTTCAAGGATCCTCTCAGTTTCAAGGATCCTTAAGGAGTTCGCAATCAGGGAATACCGATATCCATCTGGGAGATTTCATTCCAATGCAGACCATTGCTTCTACTGGTCCATCAATCATTCCAGAGCCCCAACAATATGGATTCACATCCGCTCTTCCTAATTTGAATCCAATGGGAGGTAACACTTTCAATAATTCTTATACCACTAACCATGGCTCTATGCAGGATACATGTATCAATCATGCCATGGCCAGAGAATTGCAAAAGTTAAAGGACATGATATCAAGTGCTCCAGGAGTGGTCAAGCCTATCCCAGAGATTGCCGATGGCAGCCACAAGATATCTCGTTTTGCACCACCAATCTGTGATGCTGAGATACCCAAGAGGTTCCATGTGCCTACCATGAAGTTGTATGATGGTTCAACGGATCCTGAGGAACACATAGCTCAATACAGGGAAAGGATGGAGATCAATCCCATCCTAGAAAGGTTAAAGGAAGCATGTCTGTACAAGGGATTTGGATCCACTCTTACTGGATCGGCTCTTAAATGGCTGCTAAGTCTTCCCCTTACTATATTACCTCATTTGCTAATCTAGTTAATCTATTTAATAATCAGTTTTTTTGTAGTAGAAAATTTGAGCGTTTAACTAGTGATCTGTATAGGATAACCCAGGGTCATAATGAATCATTAAGGGATTATATCACTAAATTTAGTAAAGAATCCTTAGATATTCCTAACCTGGATATAGCCACGGCTGTTGAAGCCTTTAAAATGGGATTGCTTTTGGATTCGTTATTCTATGATGATCTTGTTATGACACCATGCAGGAATCTAGATGAGGTAAGAACCCGGGCCCTTAGGTTCATCCGGCTAGAGGATGACAAAAGGATCCAGGAGAGGTTAGCAGGATCCTCAAAGCAAGAGAAGCAAGGATCCTCATTCAAGAACAACAAGTTCAGATCCTATAATAAATCTGATAACCAGAATGTGCATGCTGTTGAACAAGAAGAGGATGACGAGGATTATCCTCCAATCTCTGAATATTGTTTTTCTGTTGATAACAATGAACGAATCCTCGCGATGCAGAATTTAGGTGATAAAGCTAGATGGCCCAGAAAAAAATGATAGACCAGCTGCAACTAAAGATAAGTCAAAGTGGTCTGCATACCATGAAGATTTTGGGCATCTCACAGAAGAATGCATCGCATTGAGAAAATAAATTGGATACTTGTTGAGCAAGGGGCACTTGAAAGAATTATTGGGGAGAAAGAAGTCAAGGACTCAGGATCCTGAAAGGATCCCAGAGAAAGCTCCTACCCCTCCAGCGGATGCACAAATTATAAACTTCATTTCTGGAGGATCAGACATTTGTGGAACATCCTTCTCTGCAGCCAAAAGACATGCAAAGGAAACCAAGATGGATAATGGAGATAGACCCATTCGAACATCCAGTGTCTCTGAAGGAAAAATTATAACTTTCGATGAGGATGATCGTGTTGACATCCAGGATCCTCATCATGATGGTTTGGTTATCACTCTTTTTATTTCTAACCATTTTGTTCGCTGGATCCTTATAGATGGAGGAAGCTCTGTGAACATTATCCAGCTTGATGTTCTCAAGAAGATGAACATCCCTGAATCTGACATCATACCAAGATCCTCTGTGCTCGTGGGATTCAGTGGTGAGACTAAGAATACTCTGGGGGACATTAAACTCCCAATCTATATCGAAGGCCTACATTCTTACCAAAAGTTTTGTGTTATTGACTGTTTGTCTTGTTGTAATGTGATCCTTGGCAGGCCTTGGATACACGATATGAAGGCAGTCCCATCCACTTACCATCAGTGTGTGAAGCTCCCTAGTCCTTGGGGAATAGTGAAGATTGATAGTGATCAGCAAGAGGCTAAGAACTGCTACACCTCATCAATGAAACCAGCATCAAAGTCCAGGGAGCAATAGCAATCAAAGTGTCCTCCAAGGGATGTCTTGGAGGCAAGTGAACAGGATGTAGTGGAAATCCTTATGGATCCTGATGATCCTGAATCTAAAGTTTATATAGGATCAGGGATCCTTGGCGGAATAAAGGAAGACCTCATATCCTTCCTCAAAAGAAGAAAGACTACCTTTGCATGGAAACACGAAGACATGACAGGTATATCTAAAGATGTAATCACTCACAAACTTGGCATTGATAGGTCCTTCAAACCAATCCATCAAAGGAGAAGGAAATTTGCACCAGAAAGAAATGCCATTATCCAGGAGGAGGTAGAGAAACTACTCCGAGCAGGTATGATTAGAGAGGTCAAGTATCCAAGATGGTTGGCCAATGTGGTTGTTGTTCAAAAGAAAAACGGAAAGTGGAGGGTATGTGTCGATTTCACTGATTTAAATAAGGCATGTCCCAAGGATCCTTTCCCATTACCCCACATTGACTCCATGGTGGATGCAACTACGGGTCATGAACTGTTAACTTTTATGGATGCTTCATCTGGATTTCAACAAATTCAAATGGAACCATCTGATCAAGAGGATACAACCTTCATGACTCCAACTGGTATATACTGCTATATTGCTATGCCATTCAGACTAAGAAATGCAGGTGCAACTTATCAAAGGCTAGTGAATATGATGTTCAAGGATCAGATTGGACAAACTATGGAGGTTTACATAGACGATATGGTGGTAAAATCAATAAAGGCTGAGGATCACCTAAGAGATTTGGAGGAAGCATTCAATATCCTTGATAAATATAATATGAAACTTAATCCTTCAAAATGTCACTTTGGTGTTAAAGCAGGTAAATTCTTAGGATATATGGTGACAAAGAGAGGCATTGAAGCCAGTCCAGAACAAATAAAAGCTATAGTGAACATCAAGTCACCTGCCAATGCTAAGGATGTTCAAAGATTAACAGGCAGAATTGCAACTTTAAACAGATTCATATCCAAATCCTCAAAAAAGTGCAAGGAATTCTATGATATCCTAAGGAAGAACAAGGAATTCTATGATATCCTAAGGAAGAACAAGCTCTTAAGGATTACCTATCCTCGGCCCCGGCTTTGATGAAACCAGAAAAAGGAGATGTGTTATCCTTATATCTTGCGGTATCCTCAAAAGCAGTAAGTGCCGTCCTTATTAAGGATCACGAAGGTACACAACATCCTGTCTATTATGTAAGTAAGAGTTTACTTGATGCTGAATCCAGGTATTCACACTTAGAAAAACTTATCCTTGCATTAATTATGGCATCAACTAAATTAAGACATTATTTTGAAACCCATGCTATTATCGTTAAAACTAATTTTCCAATTAAGAATGTCCTCAGGAAACCTGAAATGTCAGGAAGGATGGCTAAGTGGGCAGTGAAGCTTAGTGCATATGATATAAGATATGAGCCCAGGACAGCCATTAAATCCCAAGCATTAGCCGACTTTGTGGCAGATTTCAGTAGTGATTTGCAAAAGGAAGCTGAATTAGAAGTCTAGCAGCTAGAAGAGACCAAGTATCCTTGGATACTCTACACTAATGGATCCTCAAACATCAAGGGAACAGGGCTTGGAATACTACTAAAATCGCCACAGGGGGACATAATACCCCACTCTATAGCTTGTGAGTTCCAAACCACTAACAATGAGGCTGAATACGAAGCCTTGATAGCTGGTTTGCAAATTGCTAAGCATATGAGGATCAGGTATCTTGAGGTAGATGTAGATTCTTTGTTAATCACTAATCACTTTAATGGATCCTATGCTGTTAAAGGTGAAAAGCTAATCAAATATTTGGAGTTAGTCAAAGAATTGGCACTCTCTTTTGTATCCTTTAGTTTGACACAAGTACCAAGGGAAGATAATGCAGAGGCAGATGCACTAGCCAATTTAGGATCATCCTTGAAGATCCCGGAGGATATCAAGATCCCTATTATCCATATCCTGACCCCGGCTATCGAGGATCACGTGGCTATGGAGATAGGAGAGGATTCTGCAATTACCCCTACTGAGGATACTCAAACTCATTCAGGATCGTGGATCCTCCCAATCATGAGATACATACAACATGGAGAGATTCCTACAGGAGAAAACCCTAAAGCTTTCAAAATTAAGGTATCTCAATTCACAATTTTAAATAATATGTTGTACAAACGATCTCTTGCAGGACCATACTTGAGATGCATTGAGGATCCTGAAATCCAAGAAGTTTTAAAAGACTTCCATGAAGGAGATTGCGGAAACCACACTGGGGGCAGGGCGTTATTCTCAAGGATCCTGAGGACAGGATACTACTGGCCAACCATGAAGAGAGATGTTGTGGAGTATGCTAAGAAGTGTGATCCTTGTCAGAGACACAACAATATCCTTCATCAACTGGCTGAATTATTACATCCTATATCCTCCACTTGGCCATTCATGAGATGGGGCATGGATATAGTTGGTAAGCTTCCTAAGGCACCTGGTGGAAAAGTGTTCATGCTTGCTATGACTGATTACTTCTCCAAGTGGATAGAGGCTGAAGCTTTTGCCCAAGTCAGAGAAAAGGAAGTTATATCCTTCATTAAAAGGAATATTATAACTAGATTTGGTATTCATTCTGAAATTATATGTGATAATGGTTCCCAATTCATTGGGGGCAGAACTACTAACTTTTGTGACAGCTGGGGGATTAAGATGATAACATCAACACCAGTCCACCCACAAGCCAATGGTTAGGCAGAATCCTCTAATAAGATCATCATCAACAATTTGAAGAAGAAGCTTGGATCCAAGAAGGGGAAATGGGCAGAAGAATTACCTTATGTGCTTTGGGCTGATAGGACAACTCCTAAGAATGCTATAGGCCAAACTCCATTCTCTTTGGTATTTGGGGCAGAATCAGTGATCCCTACAGAAATGGTGGTTCCAACTGCTAGAACCAGTATTCGTGATCCTGAGGAAAATGATGAGAACTTGGTTCAAGACCTGGATACCATAGAAGAAATCAGAGATTTGGCAAGGATAAGGATGGCTAGTTATCAGCAAAGAATGGCCGGAGCCTACAACAAAAATGTTAGGATCAGGAAATTCCAAGTTGGTGATATGGTGCTAGGGAAAACATTTCAGAATACCACCAATCCTGCTGATGGAAAGTTGGCACCAAAATGGGAAGGCCCTTACTTGATTGAAGCTGAGGCAGGAAAGGGGGCATATCGATTGCTAACAATGGAAGGTGACTTACTACCAAGAGCATGGAATGCTGTCCATTTGAAGAGATATTTCATGTGATAAGGATCCATGATCCTCACATGATAAACATCCTTAAAGGATCCTTAAAGCGCAGATGATCCTCATTTTTGGTAACATTCTAATCTTAAACTATTTCATTTCCTTACTTTTTCACATAAGGATAAGGATCTTGCATCCTTTATCCCCATTTCACGAGATTTTGAGTTTTGAAGGTTCAGGTACTTTTAGCAAAAGCATGATTATCCACACAAGCAACCAGTTACTTGGGTTTGACCCCAGTTGTTTGGGTTTAACCCCAGTTTCTCCAGTAGCGCACAATGATCCTGGTATAGTTCATGGCAGTGGGACCAGTACTCGTTTTAGGGGCTGATAATTCCATTGTACTGGCTATACCTAGGATCCTACGTATAATGGTAGACGTACCATACATCCGTTCTTAAGGTTTCTAGCGTTTTCACGTTAGCTAAGGTTTTGGCATTTTCATGCCACTAAGTTTGGATAGTCGCCAGTTAGGGCCATACTCCAGTTAACACACGATCCTTGGGCTTGTCCCCAGTTATCCTTGGGCTTGTCCCTAGTTATCCTTTGGGCTTGTCCCCAGTTGCTAACCTTTATCTTATAATGGCTTAGTCCCAAGTTATGTTTTCTTTCAGGTTTTCGGAGTTAAACAACCAAGGATCCTTGATCCTTACCTTTTACTAAGGTTTGTTCTGTGATTAACCTGGTTATAATAATATTAAGAGTTAGGATCCTAACTTGGATCCTCAGGTATGATCCTTATCTATTTTGATTTTATTCATTGTGTAGGTCCCTATCCCGTATGGATCGTAACAAAACTGACAATCTACCAAGGGTGCGGAATCCCCTTGATAAACCAAATAAAGAGAAACAAGAACACCAGACGATTTACCAACTGATCTTCTATGATTATCCAACGAAAACGTTTACAATCACTAAAGATCTCCACGAACTCACAGCCAATGTTCTGTGTATTCGAACTCTCTCTCAATTGCCTAAAAGTCTCCAAAAGTCTAACCCTAACACTCTAGGTAAAGGTTGTTTATATACACACAACCATACAATTCGAACTGGGCTCAGCCCATGCGAATTCTGTTTACAATTCGGGCTAAACTAGATAGACTTTAACTTGATACAAACTTGGACTAGATTGGGCTTCAACAAACTCGAATTCTATTCAGTCTTCATAAGTCTTCGCGGCCCAAACACGTTTAATATCCAAAGACCAATCCAACGCTGTTGTCACATAACATGCACCAACAAACTCCCCCTTGACAATAGCTTGCAAAGGAAACTTTAGTCTTCAGAATCTCACAGTCTTTTGGTCTTTGGATAGCGTCAGCTTCAACATGAATTCTGTCAGCAACAGACTCCCCCTAAGCTGATGTATCCAATCACCAAATCTTCCAAGTTTTGATTCAGCATTCCAAATAAGTCTTCACAGCATCCATTCTGCATTGTAGAAGGAGGACTCTACCAAGCAGCAACAAACTCCTCATCTCTTCAAAGCAACTTCTCATCAACAAACTGCTTCAATCTGTATACTATAAAACAAACATCTCGAGAAACCATAAGAATTTTTCAACATAGTTATGGAAATATTATTATTAAAGAGATAGTTAAACTGTATAACAGATTAAGCATTTTCAAATTAAGCACCAACACGCAACAATTTTTAATCAAACACCTTATAACCTGCATCATTTCAAAATTTTGAACCCACTTACTAACACCGTCTCCCCCTATCAGTAACAACTCCTCCACGAATAACAGTTTTCCGTACATTAAGAATTTTAAACAGAAAAAGACACTATTTTTGCATCATTTCAAAAGACACTATTTTTGCAAATAAATACAAAAAGCAATAAACACTCTATTTTTGTGAGAATCACTTGTAAGAAGATCATATCAGCATAATCAAACTGTTTCACAACATTAGTTAATTCTTTATGTAATTTTCCATGAAAAGCAGTTCAAGACGATTACCAGTATGTTTGTCCATCTAAACAAAATGCATGAACATTTCAAGTACCATTACCATATGATACGTTAAGGTAATTTTATTTTGATATATTTAGTGTGTCCCACTTCAGGATATACCCCCGCGATCAAGGTATGCACAAAGATTCATCGTAGTAGGTGAGTATACTGAATTCATCCGTTTTATTTTTCAACGATAGATAATTGGTGAACAGGTCAGTACTTCCGTACAGCAGAGAGACCAAAATATCTTATCGAGGGCTAAGACAGATACCATTTTTGGTACGAATTATGCATTTTGCACTTTTTGAATGACTCTCTATGAGAGCTTCTCCATTTTTAGGGTTTTGGAATTTTTAGCTCTTTTAAGATATCCTGGGTGTGTCTAGGTCAGCATATATCTGGATGCAGCAGAAGGACACCCCTGATATCCCCAGATGAAATAACAGTATAAAGACCCAAAACTTCAGATTTTGGCAATCTATCAACGCAAGATTTAAGGTCATTAAACCATACACCACTGATGTGTTCCCCACTCATACTCAGTGCTTTTATGTTTATATCACTTTGGTAAGTTGATTATTTCATGCTTTTGCCTACTGGTACATCATATAATGAAGCTGCTATCACACTTAAGCATTTTAATTTCATTTTCAGTGTGACAGTCTAACTTGCTGATGTACTATCATTTCTTCTTTTTCACATAGTGATAACTCATTTTTAATTTTCTATTTTTTTTATGTTTTTCAATTTTTTAATGTTTTTGTATTTTTTATTTTTAAGAAAACAGTAAACTATTTACAAAATTCTTATGAAAAACCAGTTATTCAGGATTCCTCATCCCGTTGAGTTCGACTAAGTGTTCAAAGCGAGCTCTATCAAAAGCTTTTGTGTAAAGATCAGCAAGGTTATCTAGTGTGTCGACTCGGTGTAATTCAATGAGTCTCTTTTCAGCACAATCCCGTATAAAGTGATGACGTATGTCAATATGTTTAGTTCTACTGTGCTTTACGGGATTGTTTGTGATTGATATAGTGGCATTATTATCTATCATAATAGGAGTACGAGTGAAATCCAAACCGTAATCGCGCATCTGCTGTTGAATCCAGAGAACCTGAGAGCAACAGCTACCCGCAGCAATATATTCAGCTTCACACGTAGATGTAGACACACAGGATTGCTTCTTGCATTGCCAAGACACGATCCTGCCTCCTAAGAACTGACAACCACCTGTTGTAGACTTCCTGTTTGATTTGCATCCTCCAAAGTCTGAATCAGTGTAAGCAACGAACCTCAAATCACTATCAGCTGGATACCACAACCCAAGTTTAGGTTTCCCCTTCAAGTAACGAAGAATACGCTTCACTGCTTTCATGTGTGACTCTTTCGGATTCGCCTGATATCTGGCACACAAGCATACGGCAAACATGATGTCAGGTCTTGAAGCAGTCAAGTACATTAGAGAACCAATCATCGCCCTGTATTGAGTAGGATCAACATCTTCAGTACTTTCATGATGTGGGCCGAGATTGTGATTCTCGCAAATGGGTGTGTTGAAAGTAGAGCAATCATTCATTTTGAACCGATCCAAAATGTCATACACATACTTTGTTTGATGAATAAACATCCCATCCTCCTTCTGTTCAACTTGTAATCCCAGAAAGTAAGACAGCTCACCCATAGCACTCATTTCAAACTTACTCTTCATCACCTGTTCAAACTCCTTACACATGTTCTCATCTGATGACCCAAAGATGATGTCATCCACATATACCTGTACCAGCAGAAAATCTTCCTTCTTTCTCTTGATGAACAGTGTACTGTCAATCTGACCTCTCTCAAAACCATTCTTGATCAGATGTGTAGACAGTGTCTCGGACCACGCCCTAGGAGCTTGATGTAACCCATATAAAGCCTTATCAAGTTTGTAAACTCGATCTGGATAGTCTGGATCAACGAACCCATCTGGCTGTGAGACATACACCACCTCTTGGACTTTCCCGTAAAGAAATGCACTCTTCACGTCTAGTTGGAAAACTTTAAAGCCCTTGAATGAAGCGAAAGCTAGAAACAAACGAATTGCCTCCAACCTTGCCACTGGTGCAAACACTTCATTATAATCTATCCCTTCTTGCTGATTGAACCCTTTTACCACTAACCGAGCCTTGTTGCGCGTGACAATACCTCTATCATCCTTCTTGCACTTAAACACCCACTTAGTGCCAATCTCTCTTTCACCTTTAGGAAGGTCCACTAACTCCCAAACCTTCGACTTCACAAACTGGGCCAATTCTTCTTGCATAGCTTCAACCCATGAATTGTCTTTAAGAGCCATGTGAATGTTCTTCGGCTCCTCTTGGGAAATAAAGCAACTATACAAGCATTCATTCACTATCCCAGTCTTCTCAATCGAAACAAATAACCCAGAATTCGCTGCTATGCTTCTTCTCATCTGAACACCTGCAGTAGGATCTCCAAGTATCATGTCAACCGGATGATCTTTATTTGCTCGTGTAGTAGCAACTGTATTGACTTCTAGATTATCACCCAGGTTTGATCCAATCTTCCCCTGAATATTCTGATTTGCAAACGGATTAATGAACTCCCCCCCCTGAATAGGTTCAGAGTCACTATCACTTGAATCAGGATCAGCAGCACCTTGGGAAATTTCCGGAGCATCTGAAATATCAACATTCGATCTAGGCATGAATTCGCCTTCATCGTCTTCACATACCACTGTTTGAATCAGCTGAGAATCATCTGCATCAGAAACCTCAGGAATATTAAATGATTTAAACACACTTTCATAATCATACAGTATAGCAGGACCACTCGTTGATTGTTGAGGTTTGTAGGAAGTAATTTCCACATTAAAAACAACCTCAATTTTACCAGTTTTGAGATTAAAAACCCTTTTATTCGGTGTGCCAGGCACGTAACCCAGAAAGTAGCCTTCGTCAGCCACCTCACCGAATTTTTGTTTATCTTTGTTTCGCACAATGGTGCAGGGTAATCCAAATGGTTCAAAGCCTGTTAAGTTTGGTTTTTCGTTAAACATCAACTCATGACAAGTTTTGTTAAAACGTTTAACGGTTAAAACTTTGTTTAGGACATAGCAAGCTGTATTCACAGCTTCTCCCCAGAAAAGAACTGGTAGCTTTGAATCTGAAAGCATCGTCCTAGCGGCTTCAATCAACGTCCTGTTTTTCCTCTCAGCGACTCCATTTTGTTGAGGTGTATAAGGAGCAGAATATTGATGTTCAATTCCTTTTCGAAGACAGTAGAGATCCAGAATCTGATTCTTGAACTCCGTGCCATTATCACTCCTTATCCTCTTGATCCTTGCATCATGGACGTTTTCCAATTTTGTAAAAAGATCTATCAGCAACTCTGCTGTCTCATCTTTTGAACCTAAAAAGAAAACCCATGAATAACGTGAATAATCATCGGTGACAACAAGACAATAGTACTTTCCACCTATGCTCCTCACATTCACTGGACCGAATAAATCCATGTGAAGTAATTCATAAGGGGCATTAATGGAATTTACTGTTTTAGACTTATGAGGTTTCTTGTGTTGTTTTCCCTTTTGACATGGAAGACATTTATCTTCCACTTGAAACCTCAGCAATGGAACCCCTTTCACTAGCTCATTTTTTATGATATAATTCATTTTGCGATAGTGAATGTGGGCCATGCGTCTGTGCCACAACATAGATTCAGCTTCAGATGCTTTTGACAGTAAACACGCCACCGCAGCAGTTGGATCCTTGGCACCCATGTCCATGACATAAGTATCATTTTTCCTCGGTGCACGCATCACTATCCAATCGTCCGGAATAACCAAACCCGATTTCAACACCAATGCCTCAGTATTTGTAAAATGGACCGAGTGACCCTTGTCACAGACTTGTGACACGCTCATCAGATTGTGCTTAAGCTGCTCAACATAGTTCACTTTGTCCAAAGTGATCTTCCCATTCGTCACTTTTCCTCGTCCAGTTATCCTACCACCTTTAGCACCAGCAAAATTTACATGTCCACCATCATATTCTTCAAATTCAGAAAACAACCTCGCATCTCCCGTCATGTGCCTAGAGCAGCCACTATCAACATACCATAAGTTGATAATCCTCCTTAGCAGCTCCTGCACACACCAACCAAAGGATTAGTTAGCTTGAGGGACCCAAGCCTTAATGGTCTTGGGTCGTCCAAATTCACCAACTATTTGAACGTCCATCCAACATCCATCACTCCTAACTTGAGTCTTGGATCTTGGACCTGTTGATGGAAATTGGTTTTGATTTCCATAAGGTCTCTGGTCCTGAGGGTACCTATTTGTGTTTGGACTATGTGACCTTTGAAAACTTTGATTTTGATTCCAAGAACCTTGATTGTTGTAATTTCGAAAGCCATTGTTATAAAAATTTCGACAACCATTATTTTGGTATCGATTTTGATATTGACCTTGACTTCTGAAATTATTTGTATTTCCATTAAAATTGTTCATTCTAGGTGAACTGCTTCTAGGTCTGTCATATCTGCCTGGTGGAGATCTAGGCTGAAATCTTTGTTGATTTCTTTGAAAACGAGGAACTTGTGGAGTTCCTTTTTCAGCCTTATCTACACCAACAGCAACATTTTCTGGTTGCTTAGGAGCAGATTTCTTTGGAGAATTTGAGCCTTTCTCCTCACTATCACCTTCCTTCACTGGTAATTTCCCTCTTTGTTTTTCACTAAGTTGTGCTTCACTCTTTTTGTTAGGACAGCAGCTAGCTACATGTCCTTTGACGTGACACTTGAAGCACGATCTCTTTTTCGAAGACTTCTCAGCTGAAGCCTTTGAACTAGATTCTGGTTTAGATGATGATGCCTTAGAAGGATTTGGTTCAGTTTGCTTAGTTTCAAGATTTTCTATGTTTTTGTTTTTAGCAAACTCTACATTTGATTCATTTTCTGTAACAGCTGTTTCGTTTTTCATATCACTTCCTTGAACAAAATTAACCTTTTTAACAAAAGTTGGATTTTTATTCGTAGGATTTGAATTTTTCTTTTTCAAAACAGGTTTGCTGTTATTGACCTTCTTAGCATCATTATCTTCAAACACATCACCTTGACTAGATGTGAAACTACTTGGTGATGTTGACAGAAAGTCTGTGAACTCATCTTCATCAGGTAAGAAAGAATAGTCATGACTAAGAGGAGGTGGAACTTCATTGAAGCCCTTGAATCCCACACTTGTCTTGTCATTACTCTTCTTTAACCCACCCATCATGTGTTTCATAACAAAAGTAGAATCCCTGAATTGACCTAATTTCTTTTCGAGTTCAACAATTTTGAGTTGTGCATCTGACAACTCTTTGCATTTTTCAGAAATTTCTTTTGTTTTCTCAGCCATCATGTCATGAGCTAAGTCTATGACTTGAAGTTTTTCGTTTAGTTTACAGGTTAAAACTTCAATTTCAGCTTCATAGCCTTTTATCTTTTTCAAATATGATGACTCATTTCTTTTTGCAAAGAAATTTGATTCTTTTACGTTAGATATTTTGCTCACCAGACTTTTGTTTTGAGTTGACAACCTGTCAACTTCACCCTGTAATTCACGACACTTTAAGCAAACAGAAGTAGCAGAGTTACTTACCTCTCCTGTCGATTTGTCTGAGTTGGCCATAAGAGCAGCAAGTTGAGCTTCCATTCTTTTGATGATTTCATCTTTCTCATCTGCTTCCTTTTCATCATCCATTTCATGCTCAGACTTTGGCTTTCCTTTTTCAGCATCTGTTGTCTGATCAGCCTTATCTACCTCAGCTTCACTTTTCTTCTCAACTTCAGCATTCATGTTAGCTTCAGCTTCATCAACGGGAACAATCTCTGCCATAAATGCTTGAGTGACATTCTCATCATTTTCCAAGTGAATACTCCAGTCATATGAACCTTCTCGTGCAGTAGAGATCAGCGCTCTTGAGTTAGAGTTGTTTGATGAATTTCTATTGTTTGAACTCTGACTTGAGGTTTCATGCTTTTGTTTCTGACATTCCCTAGCAAAATGACCATAACTTTGACAGTTAAAGCACCTCACTTTGGTCTTGTCAAAACCAACAGTTTTCCCTACAAATTTCCTTCCAGTTCTGTTCATGAACCTCTTCACCCTTCTAGTAATCATGGCCATTTGCCATTGCAAATCCATATCTTCAAGATCATCAGGGTCAATCTGATCGTAATCTTCATCTAAAACGGCAGGATCAGATATCTTCCCCTGAATGTAGTTTTCATAAGAAGCAACAAAAGAAGCAAGTAGAGCAAGATGTTCTTCAGCAGACTTCACACTCATTGGCATTGACTTTGAACTACTACTTTGCTTAGCAGTTGATGTTCTCTTAGCTCCAGTTGATCCTCCTGAAGCAGCTACAAAACATACATCACCATCCTCATTTACTGTGACCTGCTCAGTTTCACGCGAGAGAAAAGCAGTGGCAGAGTCGCTAGAAGCATCGTGAGATGAAGAAGATGTAAGCCCATTGTAAATCCCTGGATCTTGAACCTGATCATATCCAGTGTCCTTCTTCTTCATGCTGAGCTTATAAGCTCTTAGCTTTCCAACTACTTCTTCCAGTTCCTTTGTTTCATAATCAGCTTCTCCCTTTATCATGAGAGTGTAAATATCCCATTTAGCAGGCAGAGCATCAAGCAGCTTGTCATTTTTCTCTATGTCAGAATAGCAATCTATAACATAATTGTCCAATTCTGACATCAGCTGGTAGTATCGAGTAATGACGTCCTCAAGTGACTCATTTTTCATGTACTTGAAAACATCAAACTGCTTCTTCAGTAGATCAATTTTGTTCTTCTTGACATCAGAATTCCCTTCATATCTCTTCTCTAGCGCATCCCACATTTCTTTTGAAGTAGTGTACTTCTTAAAGGTGTGTTTGATGCTATCAGGTAGGGACATCTTGATAGCTGCCAAGGCTTTCTTTTCAGCCTCATACATCCTTTTATCATTTTCTTGCATGTTCACATAGGCTGTGACACGCGGTCTGCCTTCAAAGTCATGTGTAGGGTTTGTGTACCCATCTTCAATACAAATCCACATGCTTGTGTCCTGATATTCAATAAAGGATTGAAACCTATCCTTCCATGTCAAGTAATTCTCCACCTTCATCATCTTAGGTGGTTTGTTCGTTGTGCCTACCTCGTGTTCCATCCTTAAAAGCTCGTTCAATTTAGACATGTTCGACATTTTAACTTAAGCAGACTGGTTAAACCGTACAATTTTAGTCCGAAACCTGTTTTTACCAACTTATACCGTTAGATTCGTCTCGAGATTACGATTCCAATGATATATAATGTCTAAAACCTATTTCGGGATTTTCCAGAGTCCAAGGAGTCCAACGGTGTCTAAAACCTTTTTTTTTTTCCTAAAAATCCAAGGAGTCCAACGGTGCAAACGGTTTGTCCAGGTGAGTTACGGATAATTCTCTAAACACGAAACAGTGAAATTTTTCCTACGATTGCCTAGAAAAATTCCACCACTTTCAAACTTGCAACCACTCAGTCCAGTCGAGACCACTGTTTCGAGTCGAGACTACTGTTGCGAGTCGAGACTTCCGTTTCGAGTCAAATCAGCACAACTCGAGACCACGGTTGCGAGTCGAGACCACTGTTGCGAGTAAAATCAGCACAAGTCGAGACTACAGTTTCGAGTCGAGACTACCGTTGCGAGTCGAGACTTCCGTTTCGAGTCAAATCAGCACAACTCGAGACTACAGTTTCGAGTCGAGACCAGCTATTTTCCAATCAAAATCCCGAAAAATCAGCACCTTTTACACCAACGAATCCTCTGATTGGTAACTTTCCAACTGAAACTCCTAAAAACAAGCAAACAAATCAGATCAATAACCAAAACGAATCAAACACTCACAATTTTTGACTGTTCTTCGATGTTCTTCACACAGAATCCGAAAATCTTCAAACACGAACACAATCCTTGAATCTGTAATATCAGTTTTGAACCGTACACAAGAGCAAACGCTCTGATACCAATTGTAGGTCCCTATCCCGTATGGATCGTAACAAAACTGACAATCTACCAAGGGTGCGGAATCCCCTTGATAAACCGAATAAACAGAAACAAGAACACCAGACGATTTACCAACTGATCTTCTATGATTATCCAACGAAAACGTTTACAATCACTAAAGATCTCCACGAACTCACAGCCAATGTTCTGTGTATTCGAACTATCTCTCAATTGCCTAAAAGTCTCCAAAAGTCTAACCCTAACACTCTAGGTAAAGGTTGTTTATATACACACAACCATACAATTCGAACTGGGCTCAGCCCATACGAATTCTGTTTACAATTCGGGCTAAACTAGATAGACTTTAACTTGATACAAACTTGGACTAGATTGGGCTTCAACAAACTCGAATTCAATTCAGTCTTCATAAGTCTTCGCGGCCCAAACACGTTTAATATCCAAAGACCAATCCAACGCTGTTGTCACATAACATGCACCAACACATTGATTATTTGAATAACCCTAATACTTTGACAACTGAACTCATGATCCTTAAAATATACCACTTTTTGGAATTTTTCAACTATAGGATATTTGATCCTGCATTATATCCTAAGTTCTTTATCTAAGTTGTTCAACTTTTCTTACTCAGACAAGTGTAAATCAAAACAATTGAAAAATAAAACAACAACAAGGATATCAACACAAGATAATCCAAAAAAGATTAAGGTTATTTTATTAACAAAAGCTTAACCATCGAAGGTTGTCAAAATTACCTACCCCGAGCATCTACCAGCAATACGTGGCCCGTCCGCTGGGGTAGGTAAAGGGTGTCCATTGTCTAAAGTGTAACACCTGTGTCATTTCAACCATCAAACAAATGCCAAACCAATGAAATATTGTATTTCATACTTTGGACTTGTATAAATATGTGTATCGTTTGCACATATCGACTCTTGTTCGATTTCAAGCTTTAAATCGCTTTTTGGAGGGTTATACGCGCTCTGATGTGTAGATATAACCAGTTTAATCCAACGAACACTCCAGAATAGTGAAATAGGCCTAACATACCTTAAATAACCTTTACATAACTTAGATATAAGTTTTGGAAGGTTTGGTGTGGTGAAATCAAAGTTTAATCGCTTACAGGGACTAAAGTTGACAAACTGTGGAAGTATGCCAATTTGAACTGTAACAGACCTTCCGGGACATGAACATAAGTTAAACATACCATAAATATCCTTTACATAGCTTAGAAATAGGCTTTGAGGTGTTCGGTATGCTAAAATAAACTTTTGTGTCATTCAGGGACTAAAAGCGTCAAAAAGTGCACAAGTTTGCATTTTTACGCGTAACTTACGTTCTGAATACATCCGTACATCCAAAAATTTATGTAAGCACTAAAATATTTTATTTTAGTTTTCGCCATAAGAAAAATCCATTCGTCGCGTCATTTGGTTCGTTTTTCGCGCTTATGCGCATTCCGTCGTAATTAAGCGAACATCGCGTTCGTACGGCCAAACGAACCGACATCCGACATATTTTTGAACATATTTTAAGTTCCCTATACTTTAACTTCATTTTAGAGCTTTGAAATGGGGTTAACGGGCCTTAAACGTGTCGAAAATGGGCTGAATGCATGACAGGGACTAAAAGTGTAATTCTGCCAAACTATGGCTAGCGGTGCGCTACACTTTTAGTGTAGCGGTGCGCTAGCCATGCACAGACCAGATGCAGTGTTTCTTATCAGCCTGTTTGCAGCTGATTAACCACACCCACATGTTCCCAATTGTCTAGTCATGTGATAAGGATGGAATTTTAGTCACCATAAGGTCCCGACACATGTACGGTTGCGATTAAAGCACGGTTTACATGAAACGATCTTAACGGTGGACCGAATACTATAAATACCCCACCCCCCATTGCTTCTAAACCCACAAGAATTCTGATTTGAGAGCTCTAAGTTGAAACCATTGTTTCATACCTGAGTTCTTAGATCGGGATTAGCATTCGGGGACCCTGGGTAAGTATTCTTTCGTTCTTTTCCTTATTTTATTGCTTTTCGAGTCCAAAAGTCAAACTTTGTTTGACTTTCAGCGTTGACCAATAATGGTCAATGCGAAGTTCGTTTGAACTTCGCAACGTGAGTGTAATCACGTTGGTCATAGTCCCTTGGGACTATGCCCACTGATTACCACGTTGTTTAGGGTCGTAGGGTAAGCGATCTAATAAATCGCTTATACTTCGAACCCGACCCGGTTTGGTCGATCATTAGGATCCGACCAAACACATTAGGTGACCATAGTAGGTAGGGAATAACCTTCCGAGGTTATACCCTATGGTCACATCGTTTGAGTAGTTGTATGATAGGTAGTTTATATGCCTTAGGTAAATTACCAGAATACCCTTTTCATGTATAATTGGTAATTAAGCATATGTAACCTAAAATTTTGTCACATAACTGATTATGTAACATGTTTAGGCATATAACACTTGTCATAGGACTAGTTAGGCGGTCCGTACGCGTTCTACGCGCACGACGCGTTAAAGTAGCATAAGCTACCTAAACGGGTCGTAATGGGTCGAAAGCACTCAGGTTAAGTTTCATTTAGTATGTAGGCTTTGTTAAACCATATCACACGAGTCTCCACACTCGTTTGGTTTACAAACCCTAATGCTACCCAGTCTTCCGATTTAGGTCCGGTTATTTAACATAGTTACCTATATTAGGTGCCGTTTGATTCCGAGATCTCTAGCACTGTTTGGTGGTTATCTTTAGACAACTGAGCAATCTCAAGTGAGTACATAGACCCCTCTTTTACTGTTTTCCAAACTGTTTTGGGGTGGAACACATGTGCCTACTTGTTACTTTCCTGCTTTTCTGTTTTCACATCATATACCGACTATGTTTGTTAGTACATTATAGTACATGATTTCATTACTTTTCTGCTATGTATGTTGACTGATAACATGCTAAGCACATTGATTTACATGACTTTTCTGCTATGTATGTTGACTGATAACATGCTAAGCACATTGATTTACATGACTTTTCTGCTTTGTATGTTAACTTAGCATACTTAGTACATCATTTTACATTGCATCTCTGTTGCATATGTTCCAGTAACATATGGACACATTGTTTTACAACTCTACCTTGTATGTTTACTCTAGCATACTAGGTACATTATCTTCATCTCATGCTTACATTTTGGTATGACATTTGGTTTGTTTAACGGGTCTATATAACATTCATTAACATTTGCTACGCCGCTCGGTAGTAGGTAGTGGTACCATAGGACTTGACAAATCCCGTTCCGGACATCCCAGGGAAAGGGGATGAAAGGAATGACCGAATCCGAATACATATTCTCTTGATAACTCACTTTTACATAGTTATCCGGCTGTCTCAAGGCTTGAATGTTTGCGTTTAACATACTGCATAAGTGTTTGTATCAGTAAAGCATGCATTATTCTACAAAACATAACTTTGATTTAAACCAAGTTTTACTTCAATACTTTGCTTTGTTCATTTTTACTTATGGTTTAAGTAGTCTAAATTTTACTTACCATACATATCATTTTGGTTATACATTACTTGACTACTTTTGGACTATCAACATTTGACATGGTTTATACAAGGACTTTTGACTATTGGTTTAAACATAGACATTTGACATGGATATTTGACATAGACATTTGACTTGGATATTTGACATAGACATTTTGACATGATTTACATCTTCACATGAATACTTTGACATATTATTTAATACATTTGACAATTGATTTAAACATAGACATTTTACATTGTTTGGTTTGGTTTGAGTAAGTGATTAAGTAACGAGGCGTGTGTAATATGATACAAGCATGGTGGATACGCCGCTGGTACTTCCTATATATAAGTGTTTGTATGGTATTACATATCATAGCGTTATTTGAATCATTTCAGTTTGAGACATAGAACATTTTATACAAATAACATACTTTTCACAAGACATTGATTTATAAACAACTTATCTTATGCAAACATATTTTACTTGGTTATTCATTTAACCTTACATTTATTTATACTTATCATCTGAACTCATTGTTTTTCAAATGATTTACAAAACAAAGCAAATAACAAGGTTCATGACTAAACATTTTCTCAAACATAAGTCATGGAACCTATTTTCACAAAACCTATGTATCTCACAGGCATTTTTATGCTGACGTACCTATTTTCACATGTGTTTTTCAGGAGCTGTTGCATAAGATGATCAAGATACACATAGGCAGACTTGGGCTTTAGTGACAATAAAAGATGCAAGACTAGTTAATTATGTTGTATTTCTTTGTTTGTTAAGACATTGTAACACCTTTAATCAATAAAACGAAACTTCAATTGCCATGGATTTGAAACAATTAATTCTGTTACAACACTCCCCGACATTTCCGCCACGTTTTGTATGTTCCACGTGGTCGGGGTGTGACATAAAGGTCTTAGTAGTGCAGGAATTAAGAAGATGGCAGGATCACAATGGCTTCATCCCCCAAACAGGGGATCCCTCCACCAGTTGTAATCCTACCTATTGTTCAAAGGATCATACATGATCCTTAACCCTAATAGCTATTGTTTAGTTATTACAAACCATCATTGTTTTAAAAACATCACAACCACAAAAAAACTACTACCAAATTTAAAAATTGGGCTCCGGCTACGTCTAGGAATGTCCATCATCGCCCAATTGTGCAGCCTACACCTTCGCTGCATCCTCATCCCCACCAGCTTCGGTATCCTTAACCTGATCCTTCCCGCTACCTCCAGCCTCTATCGCCAAAACCTCCTCAGCCTCCTCATCATCTTCAAGATCAGCCAACCTTGCTTTCCAGCCCTCAACATCCCAGCTGCTTCTGTCGAAGTTAGGATCTTGAGCTTCCTGGGCCATCTTTAGTTTTGTCTGGTACATTGTGATGGCAGCAGAGACCTTTGCACCTTCTATGAGATCATGCTTCTCATAGTCAATGTCGATCAGGATTTTAGCTGTCTTAGTCTTGGCATCTTGAAGGGCTTTTTCAAGATCAGCAATCTTAAGATCCTTAAGCACTGCAACTTGTTGGAGGTCAGCAATCTTCTTGTTAGGGGAGGATTTTCTAACAATTAGTGATCCTTACTTGTTATCCTAATAAATGATCCTTACTTCTGTGACAGATAGTGATCCTCAGAAGAGCTTCAGGATCAGGATCATGGATCACCTTAAGGATCCTCATACTAACGATTGTTTGTTTGTGTTTCGTATTATTTTGCAGGAGTAACAAGCTTGACTTGGTCTTGGCAATGTAACTATGGAATATTCCACGGGTATTTTGCACACGTTTGACTGGAAATGGACGTTGTGGAGAACGTGGGAGCATGGCACAAAAGTCGGATAGTTTGTTAGCATAGTTAACTTCTATTTTTAAAGGGGTGACGAGCTAGTAATTAGAACACTTAGCCATTTTCAGCAACACACACTCTCGAACAATTGCACTCTTGAAGCTTTCGGCAAACACTTAACAGTTTTCACTCACTTTTACACATTTCACCATAGTGATCTTTGTACCTAGCTCGTTACTATCCGAAGTTGTAAACATTTACTAATTTATTTGAGCTTGGTGATCGGTAGTTTCCATCACCCGAGGTTTTTTATGACGGAGATCTTCTAAAGATCAAGGGCTTTTTCCTCGTATAAATCCTTGTGTCGTTTGTGCAATTTACATTGAAGTGATCCTTATCATTGTTCCTTATTTCAAGCATCATTCCCCATAACTAAGAGTTTGGTTGCATTGTCCTTGTGTGATTTTTGACCTAAATAGTTTGGCGCCCACCGTGGGGCAATTGGTGCTTCATTCCTAAGAAGTTTTTCTGTTGGTGATCATTCCGGTTCATTGCATACAAATACATGGCTTCATCATTGAAGAATACCACCAGTGCGATGTCTGCAGTCAATTCATCCCAGGGCATTCCACCTTTGCCTCCACCACCTTCTGGACCTCAGAAAAATGCCGAGAAGAAACCAACTCCCGTTTTCTCAAAACCTCCAACTTCTTCTGCTTCTTATACTCCTACTACTAGTGACTTGTTTACTCTGATTTTGCAGATGAAGGAGCATATCCAGCAGCAGGACAAGTCCAATGAAAAGATCCTCAGAGAAATTGGAGACATCAAGAAACAGACGAGATCGGCAGAGGATCATTCCCCACTAATGCCCAGATCTTTGAATTTTGATACTCCGGTTATAACTTCTCAGCCTTCAGTGGTTCCAGACCTTCAATATGTTGGAGGACCAAAAGGAGTGCATCACGGGTCATCAGCAATGACTCAGGCTACAGGGTTACACTTTCAACCATCAGGATCCCATCCTCAGCATATAGGATCCTTTGCAAGCTCAGGAGGATACTCGGGAGTGCAGCAGATTCAAGGATACTGGCCGTTTCAAGGATCCTCCCAGGTTCAGGGATCCTCCTATGTTCAAGGATCCTCCCAGGTTCAAGGATCTTCCCAGGTTCAAGGATCCTCCTATGTTCCAGGATCCTCCCAGGTTCAAGGATCCTCCTATGTTCCAGGATCCTCCCAAGTTCAAGGATCCTCCTATGTTCCAGGATCCTCCCAGGTCCAAGGATACTCAATGTTTCAAGGATCCTTAAGGAGTTTGCAATCAGGAAATTCCGACATCCATCAGGGAGATTTCATTCCAATGCAAAACATTGCTTCTACTGGTCCATCGGTCATTCCAGAGCCCCAACAATATGGATTAACCTCCACTCTTCCTAATTTGAATCCAATGGGAGGTAACACTTTTAATAATTCTTATACTACTAAACATGGCCTTATGCAGGATCCAGGTATCAATCATGCCATGGCCAGAGAATTGCAAAAGTTAAAGGATATGATATCAAGTGTCCCAGGAGTGGTCAAGCCTATCCCAGAGATTGCGGATGGGAGCCACAAGATATCTCGTTTTGCACCACCAATCTGTGATGCTGAGATACCCAAGAGGTTCCATGTACCTACCATGAAATTGTATGATGGTTCAACGGATCCTGAGGAACACATAGCTCAATACAGGGAAGCGTGTCTGTGCAAGGGATTTGGATCCACTCTTACGGGATCGGCTCTTAAATGGCTGCTAAGTCTCCCCCTTACTCTATTACCTCATTTGCTAACCTAGTTAATCTATTTAATAACCAATTTTCTTGTAGTAGGAAATTTGAGCGTTTAACTAGTGATCTGTATAGGATAACCCAGGGTCATAATGAATCATTAAGGGATTATATCACTAAATTTAGTAAAGAATCCTTAGATATTCCTAACCTGGACATAGCTACGACTGTTGAAGCCTTTAAAATGGGACTGCTTAGGGATTCGTTATTTTATGATGATCTTGTTATGACACCATGCAGAAACCTAGATGAGGTAAGAACTCGGGCCTTTAGGTTCATCCGGCTAGAGGATGACAAAAGGATCCAGGAGAGGTTAGCAGGATCCTCAAAGCAAGAGAAGCAAGGATCCTCATTCAAGAACAACAAGTTCAGATCCTTTAATAGATCTGACAACCAGAATGTGCATGCTGTTGAACAAGAAGAAGATGATGAGGATTATCCTCCAATCTCTGAATATTGTTTTTCTATTTATAACAATGAACTAATCCTTGCGATGCAGAATTTAGGTGATAAAGCTAGATGGCCCAGAAAAAATGATAGACCAACTGCAACTAAAGATAAATCAAAGTGGTGTGCAACCATGAAGATTTTGGGCATCTCACAGAAGAATGCATCGCATTAAGAAAAGAAATTGGATACTTGTTGAGCAAGGGGCACTTGAAAGAATTATTGGGGAGAAAGAAGTCAAGGACTCAGGATCCTGAAAGGATCCCAGAGAAAGCTCCAGCCCCTCCAGCAGATGCACAAATTATAGACTTTATATATGGAGGATCAGACATTTGTGGAACATCCTTCTCCGCAGCCAAAAGACATGCGAAGGAAACCAAGATGGATAATGGAGATACACCCATTCGAACATCTAGCGTCTCCGAAGGAAAAGTTATAACTTTTGATGAGGACGATCGTGTTGACATCCAGGATCCTCATCATGATGGTTTGGTTATCACTCTTTTTATTTCTAACCATTTTGTTCGCAGGATCCTTATAGATGGAGGAAGCTCCGTGAACATTATCCAGCTAGATGTTCTCAAGAAGATGAACATCCCTGAATCCGACATCATACCAAGATCCTCTGTGCTCGTGGGATTCAGTGGCGAGACCAAGAATACTCTGGGGGACATTAAACTCCCAATCTATATCGAAGGCCTACATTCTTACCAAAAGTTTTGTGTTATTGACTGTTTATCTTGTTGTAATGTGATCCTTGGCAGGCCTTGGATACACGATATGAAGGCAGTCCTATCCACTTATCATCAATGTGTAAAGCTTCCTAGTCCTTGGGGAATAGTGAAGATTGATAGTGATCAGCAAGAGGCTAAGAACTGCTACACCTCATCAATGAAACCAGCATCAAAGTCTAGGGAGCAATAGTAATCAAAGTGTCCTCCAAGGGATGTCTTGGAGGCAAGAGAACATGATATAGTAGAAATCCTTATGGATCCTGATGATCCTGAATCTATAGTTTATATAGGATCAGGGATCCTTGGCAAAATGAAGGAAGACCTCATATCCTTCCTCAAAAGGAGAAAGACTACCTTTGCATGGAAACACGAAGACATGACAGGCATATCTAAATATGTAATCAGTCACAAACTTGGCATCGATAGGTCCTTCAAACCAATCCCTCAAAGGAGAAGGAAATTTGCACCAGAAAGAAATGCCATTATCCAGGAGGAGGTAGAGAAATTACTCCGGGCAGGTATGATTAGAGAGGTCAAGTATCCAAGATGGTTGGCCAATGTGGTTGTTGTTCAAAAGAAAAACGGAAAGTGGAGGGTATGTGTCGATTTTACCGATTTAAATAAGGCATGTCCCAAGGATCCTTTCCCATTACCCCACATTGACTCCATGGTGGATGCAACTGCGGGTCATGAACTGTTAACTTTTATGGATGCTTCATCTGGATTTCAACAAATCCAAATGGAACCATCCGATCAAGAGGATACAGCCTTCATGACTCCAACTGGTATATACTGCTATATTGCTATGCCATTCGGACTAAGAAATGCAGGTGCAACTTATCAAAGGCTAGTGAATATGATGTTCAAGGATCAGATTGGACAAACTATGGAGGTTTACATAGACGATATGGTGGTAAAATCAATAAAGGCTGAGGATCACCTAAGAGACTTGGAGGAAGCCTTCAATATCCTTGATAAATATAATATGAAGCTTAATCCTTCAAAATGTCACTTTGGTGTTAAAGCAGGTAAATTCTTAGGATATATGGTGACAAAGAGAGGCATTGAAGCCAGTCCAGAACAAATCAAAGCAATAGTGAACATCAAGTCCCCTACCAATGCTAAGGATGTTCAGAGATTAACAGGCAGGATTGCAGCCTTAAACAGATTCATATCCAAATCCTCAGAAAAGTGCAAGGAATTCTATGATGTCCTAAGGAAGAACAAGAAATTCGAGTGGACTGAGAAGCATGAAAGTGCCTTAAGAGCTCTTAAGGATTACCTATCCTCGGCCCCGGCTTTGATGAAACCGGAAAAAGGAGATGTGTTATCCTTATATCTTGCGGTATCCTCAAAAGCAGTAAGTGACGTCCTTGTTAAGGATCATGAAGGTACACAACATCCTGTCTATTATGTAAGTAAGAGTTTACTTGATGCTGAATCCAGGTATTCACACTTAGAAAAACTTCTCCTTGCATTAATTATGGCATCTACCAAATTAAGACATTATTTTGAAACTCATGTTATTATCGTTAAAACTAATTTTCCAATCAAGAATGTCCTCAGGAAACCTGAAATGTCAGGAAGGATGGCTAAGTGGGCAGTGAAGCTGAGTGCCTATGATATAAGATATGAGCCTAGGACAGCCATCAAATCCTAAGCATTAGCTGACTTTGTGGCTGATTTCAGTAGTGATTTACAAAAAGAAGCTGAGTTAGAAGTCCAGCAGCTAGATGAGACCAAGGATCCATGGATACTCTACACTGATGGATCCTCAAATGTCAAAGGCACAGGGCTTGGAATACTACTAAAATCGCCACAGGGGGACATAATACCCCACTCTATAGCTTGTGAGTTCCAAACCACTAACAATGAGGCTGAATACGAAGCCTTGATAGCTGGCTTGCAAATTGCTAAGCATATGAGGATCAGGTATCTTGATGTACACGTAGATTCTTTGTTAATCACTAATCACTTTAATGGATCCTATGCTGTTAAAGGTGAAAAGCTAATCAAATATCTGGAGTTAGTCAAAGAATTGGTACTCTCTTTTGTATCCTTTAGTTTGACACAGGTACCAAGGGAAGAGAATGCAGAAGCAGATGCACCAGCCAATTTAGGATCATCCTTGAAGATCCCAGAGGATATCAAGATCCCTATTATCCATATCCTGACCCCGGCCATCAAGGATCATGTGGCTATGGAGATAGGAGAGAATTCTGCAATTATCCCTAGTGAGGATACTCAAACTCATTCAGGATCATGGATCCTCCCAATCATGAGATACTTACAACATGGAGAGATTCCTACAGGAGAAAACCCTAGGGCTTTCAAAATTAAGGTATCCCAATTCACAATTTTAAATAATATGTTGTATAGACGATCTCTTACAGGATCGTACTTAAGAAGCATTGAGGATCCTGAAATCCAAGATGTTTTAAAAGACTTCCATGAAGGAGATTGTGGAAACCACACTGGGGGCAGGGCGTTATTCTCAAGGATCCTGAGGACAGGATACTACTGGCCAACCATGAAGAGAGATGCTGTGGAATATGCTAAGAGATGTGATCCTTGTCAGAGACACAGCAATATCCTTCATCAACCAGCTGAATTTTTGCATCCTATATCCTCCTCTTGGCCATTTATGAGATGGGGTATGCATATAGTTGGTAAGCTCCCTAAGGCACCTGGTGGAAAAGTATTCATGCTTGCTATGACTGATTACTTCTCCAAGTGGATAGAGGCTGAAGCTTTTGCTCAAGTCAGAGAAAAGGAAGTTATATCCTTCATTAAAAGAAATATTATAACTAGATTCGGTATTCCTTCTGAAATTATATGTGATAATGGTTCCCAATTCATTGGGTGCAGAACCACTAACTTTTGTGACAGCTGGGGGATTAAGATGATAACATCAACACCAGTCCACCCACAAGCTAATGGTCAGGCAGAATCCTCCAATAAGATCATCATCAACAATTTGAAGAAGAAGCTTGGATCCAAGAATGGGAAATGGGCAGAAGAACTACCTTATGTGCTTTGGGCTGATAGGACAACCCTAAGAATGCTACTGGTCAAACGCCATTCTCTTTGGTATTTGGGGCAGAATCAGTGATCCCAACAGAAATGGTGGTTCCAACTGCTAGAATAAGTACCCGTGATCCTGAGGAAAATGATGAGAACTTGGCTCAAGACCTGGATACTATTGAAGAAATCAGGGATCTGGCTAGGATAAGGATGGCCAGTTATCAACAAAGAATGGCTGGTGCTTACAACAAAAATGTCAGGATTAGGAAGTTTCAAGTTGGAGATATGGTATTAAGGAAAGCATTTCAGAATACCACCAATCCTGCTGATGGAAAATTGGCTCCAAAATGGGAAGGCCCTTATTTGATTGAAGCTGAAGCAGGAAAGGGGGCATATAGATTGCTAACCATGGAAGGTGATTTGCTACCAAGAGCTTGGAATGTTGTCCACCTGAAGAAATATTTCATGTGAGCAGGATCCTCATGGCACAAATGATCCTTACGTTAGGGGTATCCTTGAAGGATCCTTAAAGTATCGGTGATCCTTACTTTGGTAATGTCCTAATCTTGAACTATTTCATTTCCTTATTTTCTCATATAAGGATAAGGATCATGTGTCCTTTATCCGTCTCTCACGTGATTTTAAGTTTTGAAAGTTCAGGTATCCTTAGCAAAATATTGGTTATCTGCAGAAGCAATCCGTTCCTTGGGTTTAACCCCAGTTATTTGGGCTTGACCCCAGTTCCGCCTGTAGCGCATGATGATCCTGGTATAGTTCAAGGCAGTGGGACCAGTACTCGCTTTAGGGGCTGATAATTCCATTGTACTGGCTATACCTAGGATCCTACTGTTAGGGGAGGATTTTCTAACAATTAGTGATCCTTATTCGTTATCCTAATTCGTGATCCTTACTTCTGTGACAGGTGGTGATCCTCAGAAGAGCTTCAGGATCAGGATCATGGATCACTTTAAGGATCCTCGTACTGACGATTATTTACTTATGTTTTGTACTATCTCGCAGGTATAGCAAGCTTGACCAAGTCTTGGCGACATTCCTGGAGAATATTCCCAAACTATTCTGCACGTGCTTGGCCAAAAATGGACGTTATGGAGAACGTGGGGGCTTGGCACAAAAGTCGGATAGTTAGTTTGGTAGTTAAATTTCTATTTTAAAAGGGGTAACGAGCTAGTAGAAAAACACTTAGTCATTTTGACAGTTACACACACTTATATACTCGCACACTTGAAGCTCCCGACGAACATACATTCGTTTTCACTCACATTCACACATTTCACGATAGTGAACCTTGTACCTAGCTCGTTACTATCCGAAGTTGTAAACATTTATTCATTTATTTGAGCTTGGTGATCGGTAGTTTCCATCACCCGGGGTTTTTTGTGCCGGAGATCAACTCTTGATCAAGGGCTTTTTCCCCGTATAAATCCTTGTGTCATTTCAGCGATTTACATTGAAGTGATCCTTGTTATTGTTCTACATTGTTAGCATCATACCCCATAACATAGAGTTTGGTTGCAATATCCTCAACAGATTTTTTGACCAAAACAGTTTGGCGCCCACCGTGGGCCAATTGGTGCTTCGTCCTTAGAAAAATTCGCATTTCTGTGCTCATTCCGGTTCACAACAACCAAGCAAATGGCTTCCTCAGCGAAGAATGCTTCAAATTTGATGCCCTCATTCACTTCTTCTCAAGGCATTCCCCCTTTGCCTCCACCACCTTCTGGATCCCAGAAGAATGCTGAGAATGCTGCGAAGAAACCAACTCCCATTTTCTCAAAACCTCCAACTTCTTCTGCTTCTTACACTCCCACTACTAGTGACATGTTTACTTTGATTTTGCAGATGAAGGATCAGATACGGCAACAGGATAAGACCAATGAGAGGATTCTTAAAGAAATCGGAGATCTCTAGAAACAAAAGACAACGGCAGAGGATCATTCCCCACTGGTGCCGAAATCCTTGAATTTTGATACTCCGGTGATTACTTCTCAGCCATCAGTGGTTCCAGACGTTCAATATGTGGGTGGACCGAAAGGAGTGCACTACGGAACAACAACAATCACCCAGGCAGCAGGCTCATCTTTCCAGCCAGCGGGATCCTATCCTCAGCATATGGGATCCTTCACGAATACAGGAGGATATTCAGGAATGCAGCAGATTCAAGGATCCTCCTTTGTTCCAGGATCATCACAGGTTCAAGGATCCTCCTTTGTTCCAGGATCATCCCAGGTTCAAGGATCCTCCTTTGTTCAAGGATCCTCCTTCTTTCCAGGATCATCCCAGGTTCAAGGATCCTCCTTCTTTCCAGGATCATCCCAGGTTCAAGGATCCTCCTTTGTTCCAGGATCGTCCCAATTTCAGGGATCCTTCCAGATGCCAGGATCCTTGAGGAGTTTGCAAACAGGAAGTTCAGATCTCCATCAGGGAGATTTTATTCCAATGCAGACCAATGCTTCTACTGGTCCCTCGATCATTCCAGAGCCCCAACAATATGGATTAACATCCATTCTTCCTAACTTGAATCCAATGGGAGGTAACACTTTTAATAATTCTCATACTACTAACCATGGTCTTATGCAGGATCCAGGTATCAATCATGCCATGGCCAGAGAATTGCAAAAGCTAAAGGATATGATATCAAGTGTTCCGGGAGTGGTCAAACCTATCCCAGAGATTGCAGATGGGAGCCACAAGATATCTCGTTTCGCACCACCAATCTGTGATGCTGAGATACCCAAGAGGTTCCATGTGCTTACAATGAAGCTGTATGATGGTTCGACGGATCCTGAAGAACACATAGCACAATACAGGGAGAGGATGGAGATCAATCCAATCCCAGAAAGGTTAAAGGAAGCATGCCTGTACAAAGGATTCGGATCCACTCTTACTGGATCAGCTCTCAAATGGCTGCTAAGTCTTCCTCCCTATTCTATTACCTCATTCGCTAACCTAGTTAACTTGTTTAATAATCAGTTTTCTTGTAGTAGGAAATTTGAACGATTAACTAGTGATTTATATAGGATAACCCAGGGTCATAATGAATCATTAAGGGATTACATTACCAAATTCAGTAAAGAATCCTTAGACATTCCCAATTTAGATATAGCCACGGCTGTTGAGGCCTTTAAAATGGGATTGCTTAGGGATTCGTCTTTCTATGATGATCTTGTTATGACACCGTGCAGGAACTTAGATGAGGTAAGAACCCGAGCACTTAGGTTCATTCGACTAGAAGATGACAAGAGGATCCAAGAGAGGTTAGCAGGATCCTCAAAGCAGGATAAGCGAGGATCCTCATTCAGGAACAACAAGTTCAGATCCTACAACAGATCTGATAACCAGAACGTGCATTCTATTGATCAAGAAGAGGATGATGAGGATTATCCTCCAATTTCTAAATATTGTTTTAGTGTTGATAACAATGAACTAATCCTTGCGATGCAGAGTCTAGGTGATAAAGCTAGATGGCCAAGAAAAAATGATAGGCCAGCTGCAACTAAGGATAAATCAAAGTGGTGTGCATACCATGAAGATTTTGGGCATCTCACGGAAGAATGCATTGCACTAAGAAAGGAAATTGGATACTTGTTGAGCAAAGGGCATCTAAAGGAATTGTTGGGAAGAAAAAAGTCAAAGACTCAGGATCCTGAAAGGATCCCTGAGAAGGCTCCGGCCCCTCCAGCGGATGCACAAGTGATAAACTTCATTTCTGGAGGATCAGACATTTGCGGCACATCTTTCTCAGCAGCTAAAAGGCATGCAAAGGAAACTAAAATGGATAATGGAGAAAGACCTGTTCGAACATCAAGTGTCTCCGAAGGAAAAGTCATAACCTTCGATGAAGAGGATCGTGTGGATATCCAGGATCCTCATCACGATGGTTTAGTTATTACTCTTTTCATTTCTAACCATTTTGTCCGCAGGATCCTTATAGACGGAGGAAGCTCAGTGAACATTATCCAACTTGATGTTCTGAAGAAGATGGGTATCCCTGAATCAGAGATCATACCAAGATCCTCCGTGCTTGTGGGATTTAGTGGCGAAACTAAGAATACCCTGGGGGACATTAAACTCCCAATATATATCGAAGGCCTACACTCTTATCAAAAGTTTTGTGTTATTGACTGTTTATCTTGTTGTAATGTTATCCTTGGCAGGCCCTGGATACACGATATGAAAGCAGTCCCATCTACCTACCATCAATGTGTGAAGCTCCCTAGTCCTTGGGGAATAGTGAAGATTGATAGTGATCAGCAGGAGGCTAAGAATTGCTACACTTCATCGATGAAACCAGCCTCGAAGTCAAGGGAGCAATAGCAATCAAGGTATCCTCCAAGGGATGTCTTGGAGGCAAGAGAGCAGGATGTGGTAGAAATCCTCATGGATCCTGTTGATCCTGAATCCAAAATCTATATCGGATCAGGGATCCTTGGCGAAATGAAAGAAGACCTCGTATCCTTCCTCAAAAGGAGAAAGACTACCTTTTCATGGAAAAACGAAGACATGACTGGCATACCCAAAGATGTAATCACTCACAAACTCGGCATTGACAGATCCTTCAAACCAATCGATCAAAGAAGAAGAAAGTTTGCACCGGAAAGGAATGCCATTATCCAAGAAGAGGTAGAGAAATTGCTCCGGGCAGGTATGATTAGAGAGGTCAAGTATCCAAGATGGTTGGCCAATGTGGTTGTTGTTCAAAAGAAAAACGGAAAGTGGAGGGTATGTGTCGATTTTTCCGATTTAAATAAGGCATGTCCCAAGGATCCTTTCCCATTACCCCACATTGACTCCATGGTGGATGCAACTGCGGGTCATGAACTGTTAACTTTTATGGATGCTTCATCTGGATTCCAACAAATCCAAATGGAACCATCCGACCAAGAGGATACAGCCTTCATGACTCCAACTGGTATATACTGCTATATTGCTATGCCGTTCGGATTAAGAAATGCAGGTGCAACGTATCAAAGGCTGGTGAATATGATGTTCAAGGATCAGATTGGACAAACTATGGAGGTTTACATAGATGATATGGTGGTAAAATCCATAAAAGCTGAGGATCACCTAAGAGACTTGGAGGAAGCATTCGATATCCTTGACAAATATAACATGAAACTTAATCCTTCAAAATGTCACTTTGGTGTTAAAGCAGGTAAATTCTTAGGATATATGGTGACAAAGAGAGGCATTGAAGCTAGCCCGGAACAAATCAAAGCAATAGTGAACATCAAATCTCCGGCCAATGCTAAGGATGTTCAAAGGCTAACAGGCAGGATAGCAGCTTTGAACAGATTTATATCCAAATCCTCAGAGAAGTGCAAAGAATTCTATGATATCCTAAGGAAGAACAAGAAATTTGAGTGGACTGAGAGGCATGAAAATGCTTTAACAGCCCTCAAAGATTACCTATCCTCAGCCCAGGCTTTGATGAAACCAGAAAAGGGCGATGTGCTATCCTTGTATCTTGCAGTATCCTCAAAAGCAGTAAGTGCGGTCCTTGTTAAGGATCATGAAGGTACACAACATCCTGTCTATTATGTAAGTAAAAGTTTACTTGATGCCGAATCCAGGTATTCACACCTTGAATAACTTATTCTTGCATTAATAATGGCATCTACTAAGCTAAGACATTATTTTGAAACTCATGTTATTATTGTTAAAACTAATTTTCCAATTAAGAATGTCCTCAGGAAACCAGAGATGTCAGGAAGGATGGCTAAGTGGGCAGTGAAGCTAAGTGCATATGATATAAGATATGAGCCTAGGACAGCCATCAAATCCCAAGCATTAGCTGATTTTGTGGCTGATTTCAGTAGTGATTTACAAGAAGAAGCTGAGTTAGAAGTCCAGCAGCTAGAAGAGACCAAGGATCATTGGATACTCTATACTAATGGATCCTCAAATGTCAAAGGCACAGGGCTTGGAATACTACTAAAATCGCCACAGGGGGACATAATACCCCACTCTATAGCTTGTGAGTTCCAAACCACTAACAATGAGGCTGAATATGAAGCCTTAATTGCTGGTTTGCAAATTGCAAAGCATATGGGGATCAGGTATCTTGAGGTACATGTAGATTCTTTGTTAATTACAAACCACTTTAATGGATCCTACGCTGTTAAAGGTGAAAGCTAACCAAATATTTAGAGATAGTCAAAAGTTTGGCACTCTCTTTTGTTTCCTTTAGTTTGACACAGGTACCAAGGGAAGAAAATACAGAAGCTGATGCATTGGCTAATCTAGGATCATCCTTGAAGATCCCGGAGGATATCAAGATCCCTATTATCCATATCCTGAACCCGGCTATTGAGGATCATGTGGCTATGGAGATAGGAAATAATTCTGCAGTGATCCCTAGTGAGAATATTCGATCCCATTCAGGATCAGGATCATGGATCTCACCAATTATGAGATACTTACAACATGGAGAGATTCCTACAGGAGAAAACCCTAGGGCTTTCAAATCTAAGGTATCTCAATTCACAATTTTAAATAATATCTTGTATAGACGATATCTTGCAGGACCATACTTGAGATGCATTGAGGATCCTGAAATCCAAGAAGTTTTAAAAGACTTCCATGAAGGAGATTGTGGAAACCACACTGGGGGCAGGGCATTATTATCAAGGATCCTGAGGACAGGATACTACGGGCCAACCATGAAGAGAGATGCTGTGGAGTATGCTAAAAGATGTGATCCTTGTCAAAAACACATCAATATCCTTCATCAACCAGCTGAATTATTGCATCCTATATCCTCCTCTTGGCCATTTATGAGATGGGGTATGGATATAGTTGGTAAGCTCCCTAAGGCACCTGGTGGAAAAGTATTCATGCTAGCTATGACTGATTACTTCTCCAAGTGGATAGAAGCTGAAGCTTTTGCCCAAGTCAGAGAAAAGGAAGTTATATCCTTCATTAAAAGAAATATTATAACTAGATTTGGAATTCCTTCTGAGATTATATGTGATAATGGTTCCCAATTTATTGGGGGCAGAACCACTAACTTTTGTGACAGCTGGGGGATTAAGATGATAACATCAACACCAGTCCACCCACAAGCTAATGGTCAAGCAGAATCATCCAACAAGATCATCATCAACAATTTGAAGAAGAAGCTTGGATCCAAGAAAGGGAAATGGGCAGAAGAACGACCCTATGTGCTTTGGGCTGATAGGACAACCCCTAAGAATGCTACTGGTCAAACACCATTCTCTTTGGTATTTGGGGCAGAATCAGTGATCCCAACAGAAATGGTGGTTCCAACTGCAAGAACAAGTACCCGTGATCCTGAGGAGAATGGCGAGAACTTGGCTCAAGACGTGGATACTATTGAAGAAATCAGGGATATGGCTAGGATAAGGATGGCCAGTTATCAACAAAGAATGGCTGGTGCTTACAACAAAAATGTCAGGATCAGGAGGTTTCAAGTTGGAGATATGGTATTAAGGAAAGCATTTCAGAATACCACCAATCCTGCTGATGGAAAATTGGCTCCAAAATGGGAAGGCCCCTATTTGATTGAAGCTGAAGCAGGAAAGGGGGCATATAGATTGCTGACAATGGAAGGTGATTTGCTACCAAGAGCTTGGAATGTTGTCCACTTAAAGAAATATTTCATGTGAGCAGGATCCTCATGGCACAGATGATCCTCACGATAGGGATATCCTTAAAGGATCCTCAAAGTATCAGTGATCCTTATTTAGGTAACATCCTAAACTTGAACTATTTCATTTCTTTATTTTATCATATAAGGATCATGCGTCCTTTATCCATCTCTCAAGTGAGTTTAAGTTTTGAAAGTCCAGGTATCCTTAGCATAACATTGGTTATCCGCTGAAGTAATTCGTTCCTTGGGTTTAACCCCAGTTATTTGGGCTTGACCCCAGTTTCGCCTGTAGCGCATGATGATCCTGGTATAGTTCAAGGCAGTGGGACCAGTACTCGTTTTAGGGGCTGATAATTCCATTGTACTGGCTATGCTTAGGATCCTACGTATAATGGTAGACGTACCATACATCCGTTCCTAAGGTTTCTAACGTTTTCACGTTAGCTAAGGTTTCTAACGTTTTCACGTTAGCTAAGGTTTTGGCATTTTCATGTCACTAAGTTTGGATAGTCGCCAGTTAGGGCCATACTCCAGTTTACATACGATCCTTGGGCTTGTCCCCAGTTATCCTTGGGCTTGTCCCCAGTTGCTAACTCTTTTCTTATGTTGGCTTAGTCCCAAGTTATGCTCTATTTCAGGTTCTTGAAGATAGGCAACTAGGGATCCTTGATCCTTACTTTATTCTAAGGTTTATCTTATAGTTATCCTTATTATGGTTAGGATCCTAACTTGGACCCTCAGGTATGATCCTTAACTATTTTTAATTCTATTCATTATTTGAATAACCCTTATACTTGACAACTGAACCTGTGATTTTTAAACTAGATCACTTTTTAGAACTTATCGGTTATGGGATACGTGATCCTTGATCATATCCTAAACTTTTTGCATATCTTTTTTAATTTTTCAAGGTTTGATAAATATAAACAGAATGAACATTACAACAGTTGGAAAGTAAGATATTAACAAGGATAACAACACAAGATAAGCGACAAAAGGTTAAGTTTTTATTTATTAACAAAAGACTAACCCTTAAAAGGTTGTCAAAATTACCTACCCGAGCATCTACCAGCAAAACGTGGCCCGTCCGCTGGGGTAGGAAAAGGGTGTCCATGATAATAAGTTCAAGAGTAGTGCAGGAATATAAAGGCGGCAGGATCACAATGGCTTCATCCCCCAAACAGAGGATCCCTCCACCAATTGCAATCCTGCCTATTGTCCAAAGGATCATACATGATCCTTAATCCTAAAACCTATTGTTCAAGTACAAACCATTAAATTGTTTTAAACATCACAACCACAAAAAACTACCACCAGATTTAAAAAATTGGGCTCCGGCTACGTCTAGAAATGTCCTTCATCGCCCAATCATGCAGCCTAAACCTTCGCTGCATTGTCACCTCCGGCTCCACTTGTTTCACCACCTTCACCTTTGCCTCCAGCTTCAATTGTCAGGATCTCTTCAACCTCCTCAGCCTCTTTATCGTCCAGTTCAGCCAGCCTTGCCTTCCAACCTTCAATATCCCAGGTGCTCTTGTCAAAAGCAGGATCCTGAGCTTCCAAGGCCATTTGAAGCTTGGTCTTGTACATTGTAATGGCGGCAGAGACTTTGGCATCTTCGGTGATCTCACTCTTCTCATAGTCAACATTAACCAGCACCTTGGCCATCTGCTGTTTGGTATCCCGGACTTCCTTCTGAAGATCAGCAATTGTGAGATCCTTTAACACCGCAACCTGCTGGAGATCGGCAATCTTCCTATCCTGATCCTCAACGTGGCCCACATAGTCCTCAATCTCAGCGAATTTCTGTAAAAAGGATAAGGTCAGGATCAAGTAATCAGCAGGATATACCAGCAGGATATGTCAACAGGATATACGAGCAAAGACAGTGATCCTTGTTAGGGGTGGATTTCTAAATGACCCGTGATCCTTAATTATTATCCTCTTTAGTGATCCTTACTTCTGTGACAGATAGTGATCCTCAGAAGAGTTTTAGGATCAGGATTATGGATCATCTTGAGGATCCGCATACTAACAATTGTTCACTTGTGTTTCGTATTGTTTTGTAGAAGTAACAAGTCGGACCAAGTCTTGGCGACATTCCTGGAGAATATTCCCAAACTATCCCGCACGTGCTTAGCCAAATATGAACGTTGTGGAGAACGTGGGAGCTTGGCACGAAAGTCGGATAGTTAGTCTAGGTAGTTATTTCTATTTTAAAAAGGGAGTAACGAGCTAGTAGAAAACACTTAGTCATTTCTGAGCTACACACACTCATATACTTGCACACTTGAAGCTCTCGACGAACATACATTCACTTTCACTCATATTTACACATTTCACGATAGTGATCCTTGTACCTAGCTCGTTACTATCCGAAGTTGTAAACATTTATTCATTTATTTGAGCTTGGTGATCGGTAGTTTCCATCACCCGGGGTTTTTTGTGCCGGAGATCAACTCTTGATCAAGGGCTTTTTCCCCATATAAATCCTTGTGTTGTTTGTGCAATTTACATTGAAGTGATCCTCATCGCTGTTACACATTTTAAGCATCATTCCCCGTAACAAAGAGTTTGGTTGCATTATCCTCGTCTGATTTTTGACCAAAACAGATTGGCGCCCACCGTGGGGCAATTGGTGTTTCGTCCTTAGAAAAATACGCATTTCTGTGCTTATTTCGGTTCACTAAAACCAAGCAGATGGCTTCCTCAGCGAAGAATGCTTCAAACTTGATGCCCTCATTCACTTCTTCACAAGGCGTTCCTCCCTTACCTCCGCCACCTTCTGGATCCCAGAAGAATATTGAGAATGCCGCGAAGAAACCAACTCCCATTTTCTCAAAATCACCTACTTCTTCTGTTTCAACTAATCCTACTACTAATGATCTCTATGCCTTGATTTTGCAGATGAGGAATCATGCACAAGAGCAGGATAAGACCAACGAAAGGATCCTCCGGGAGATTGACGAAATTAAGAAACAGAAGAAAACGGCAGAGGATCGCTCCCCACTGATGCCCAGATCTTTGCATTTTGATACTCCGGTGATTACTTCTCAGCCATCAGTGGTTCCAGACATTCCATATGTGGGTGGACCAAAAGGAGTGCACTACGGAACAACAACAATGACCCAGGCATCAGGTTCACATTTCCAGCCAGCGGGATCCTATCCTCAGCATATGGGATCCCTCACGAGTTCAGGAGGATATTCAGGAGTGCAGCAGTTTCAAGGATCCTCCTTCGTTCCAGGATCATCCCAGGTTCAAGGATCCTCCTTCGTTCCAGGATCATCCCAGGTTCAAGGATCCTCCTTCGTTCCAGGATCATCCCAGGTTCAAGGATCCTCCTTCATTCCAGGATCATCCCAGGTTCAAGGATCCTCCTTCGTACCCGGATCATCCCAGGTTCAAGGATCCTCCTTCATTCCAGGATCGTCCTAGTTCCAGGGATCCTTCCAGATGCCAGGATCCTTGAGGAGTTTGCAAACAGGAAGTTCAGATGTCCATCAGGGAGATTTTATTCCAATGCAGACCAACGCTTCTATTGGTCCCTCGATCATTCCAGAGCCCCAACAATATGGATTAACATCCATTCTTCCTAACTTGAATCCAATGGGAGGTAATACTTTTAACAATTCTTATACTACTTACCAAGGTCTTATGCAGGATCCAGGTATCAATCATGCCATGGCCAGAGAATTGCAAAAGCTAAAGGATATGATATCAAGTGTCCCGGGAGTAGTCAAACCTATTCCAGAGATTGCAGATGGGAGCCATAAGATATCTCGCTTTGCACCACCAATCTGTGATGCTGAGATACCCAAGAGGTTCCATGTGCCCACAATGAAACTGTATGATGGCTCAACGGATCCTGAAGAACACATAGCACAATACAGGGAGAGGATGGAGATCAACCCAATCCCAGAAAGGTTAAAGGAAGCATGCCTGTACAAAGGATTCGGATCCACTCTTACTGGATCAGCTCTCAAATGGCTGCTAAGTCTTCCTCCCTATTCTATTACCTCATTCGCTAACCTAGTTAACTTGTTTAATAATCAGTTTTCTTGTAGTAGGAAATTTGAACGATTAACTAGTGATTTATATAGGATAACCCAGGGTCATAATGAATCATTAAGGGATTACATTACCAAATTCAGTAAAGAATCCTTAGACATTCCCAATTTAGATATAGCCACGGCTGTTGAGGCCTTTAAAATGGGATTGCTTAGGGATTCGTCTTTCTATGATGATCTTGTTATGACACCGTGCAGGAACTTAGATGAGGTAAGAACCCGAGCACTTAGGTTCATTCGACTAGAAGATGACAAGAGGATCCAGGAGAGGTTAGCAGGATCCTCAAAGCAGGATAAGCAAGGATCCTCATTCAGGAACAACAAGTTCAGATCCTACAACAGATCTGATAACCAGAACGTGCACTCTATTGATCAAGAAGAGGATGATGAAGATTATCCTCCAATTTCTGAATATTGTTTTAGTGTTGATAACAATGAACTAATCCTTGCGATGCAGAGTTTAGGTGATAAAGCTAGATGGCCCAGAAAGAATGATAGGCCAGCTGCAACTAAGGATAAATCAAAGTGGTGTGCATACCATGAAGATTTTGGGCACCTCACAGAAGATTGCATTGCACTAAGAAAGGAAATTGGATACTTGTTAAGCAAGGGGCATCTAAAAGAATTGTTGGGATGAAAGAAGTCAAAGACTCAGGATCCTGAAAGGATCCCTGAGAAGGCTCCAGCCCCTCCAGCGGATGCACAAGTGATAAACTTCATTTCTGGAGGATCAGACATTTGCGGCACATCCTTCTCAGCAGCTAAAAGGCATGCAAAGGAAACTAAAATGGATAACGGAGAAATACCTGTTCGAACATCAAGTGTCTCGGAGGGGAAAGTCATAACCTTTGATGAAGAGGATCGTGTTGATATCCAGGATCCTCATCACGATGGTTTAGTTATTACTATTTTCATATCTAACCATTTTGTCCGCAGGATCCTTATAGACGTAGGAAGTTCAGTGAACATTATCCAGCTTGATGTCCTAAAGAAGATGGGTATTCCTGAATCAGAGATCATACCAAGATCCTCTGTACTCGTGGGATTTAGTGGTGAAACTAAGAATACCCCGGGGGACATTAAACTCCCAATATACATTGAAGGCCTACACTCTTATAAAAATTTTTGTGTTATTGACTGTTTATCTTGTTGTAATGTTATCCTTGGCAGGCCCTGGATACACGATATGAAGGCAGTCCCATCCACTTACCATCAATGTGTGAAACTCCCTAGTCCTTGGGGAATAGTGAAGATTGATAGTGATCAGCAGGAGGCTAAGAATTGCTATACTTCATCGATGAAACCAGCTTCGAAATCCAGGGAGCAATAGCAATCAAAGTATCATCCAAGGGATGTCTTGGAGGCGAGTGAACAGGATGTGGTAGAAATCCTCATGGATCCTGATGATCCTGAATCCAAAATCTATATCGGATCAAGGATCCTTGGCGAAATGAAAGAAGACCTCGTATCCTTCCTCAAAAGGAGAAAGACTACCTTTGCATGGAAACACGAAGATATGACTGGTATATCCAAAGATGTTATCACTCACAAACTCGGCATCGACAGATCCTTCAGACCAATCCATCAAAGGAGAAGGAAATTTGCACCGGAAAGGAATGCCATTATCCAGGAAGAGGTAGAAAAATTGCTCCGGGCAAGTATGATCAGAGAGGTCAAATATCCAAGATGGTTGGCCAATGTGGTTGTTGTTCAAAAGAAAAACGGAAAGTGGAGGGTATGTGTCGATTTTACAGATTTAAATAAGGCATGTCCCAAGGATCCTTTCCCTTTACCCCACATTGATTCCATGGTGGATGCAACCGCGGGTCATGAACTGTTAACTTTTATGGATGCTTCATCTGGATTTCAACAAATCCAAATGGAACCATCCGACCAAGAAGATACAGCCTTCATGACTCCAACTGGTATATATTGCTATATTGCTATGCCGTTCGGATTAAGAAATGCAGGTGCAACATACCAAAGGCTGGTGAATATGATGTTCAAGGATCAGATTGGACAAACTATGGAGGTTTATATAGATGATATGGTGGTAAAAGTTTACTTGATGCCGAATCCAGGTATTCACACCTTGAAAAGCTTATTCTTGCATTAATTATGGCATCCACTAAGTTAAGACATTATTTTGAAACTCATGTTATCATTGTTAAAACTAATTTTCCAATCAAGAATGTCCTCCGGAAACCAGAGATGTCCGGAAGGATGGCTAAGTGGGCAGTGAAGCTGAGTGCATATGATATAAGATATGAGCCTAGGACAGCCATCAAATCCCAAGCATTAGCTGACTTTGTGGCTGATTTCAGTAGTGATTTACAAGAAGAGGCTGAGCTAGAAGTCCAGCAGCTAGAAGATACCAAGGATCCTTGGATACTCTATACTGATGGATCCTCAAATGTCAAAGGCACAGGGCTTGGAATACTACTAAAATCGCCACAGGGGGACATAATACCCCACTCTATAGCTTGTGAGTTCCAAACCACTAACAATGAGGCTGAATATGAAGCCTTAATTGCTGGTTTGCAAATTGCTAAGCATATGGGGATCAGGTATCTTGAGGTACACGTAGATTCTTTGTTAATTACAAACCACTTTAATGGGTCCTATACTGTTAAAGGTGAAAAGCTAACCAAATATTTGGAGATAGTCAAAAATTTGGCACTCTCTTTTGTTTCCTTTAGTTTGTCACAGGTACCAAGGGAAGAAAATACAGAAGCTGATGCATTGGCCAATTTAGGATCATCCTTGAAGATCCCGGAGGATATCAAGATTCCTATTATCCATATCCTGACCCCGACTATCGAGGATCATGTGGCTATGGAGATAGGGAAGGATTCTGCAATTATCCCTAGTGAGGATACTCAATCCCGTTCAGGATCAGGAACATGGATCTCACCAATTATGAGATACTTACAACATGGAGAGATTCCTACAGGAGAAAACCCTAGGGCTTTCAAAATTAAGGTATCCCAATTCACAATTTTAAATAATATGTTGTATAGACGATCTCTTGCAGGACCATACTTGAGATGCATTGAGGATCCTGAAATTCAAGAAGTTTTAAAAGACTTCCATGAAGGAGATTGTGGAAACCACACAGGGGGCAGGGAATTATTCTCAAGGATCCTGAGGACAGGATACTACTGGCCAACCATGAAAAGAGATGCTGTGGAGTATGCTAAGAGATGTGATCTTTGTCAGAGACACAGCAATATCCTTCATCAACCAGCTGAATTATTGCATCCTATATCCTCCTCTTGGCCATTTATGAGATGGGGTATGGATATAGTTGGAAAGCTCCCTAAGGCACCTGGTGGAAAAGTATTCATGTTAGCTATGACTGATAACTTCTCCAAGTGGATAGAGGCTGAAGCTTTTGCCCAAGTCAGAGAAAAGGAAGTTATATCCTTCATTAAAAGAAATATTATAACTAGATTTGGAATTCCTTCTGAGATTATATGTGATAACGGTTCCCAATTTATTGGGGGCAGAACCACTAACTTTTGTGACAGTTGGGGGATTAGGATGATAACATCAACACCAGTCCACCCATAAGCTAATGGTCAGGCAGAATCATCCAACAAGATCATCATCAACAATTTGAAGAAAAAGCTTGGATCCAAGAAAGGGAAATGGGCAGAAGAACTACCCTATGTGCTTTGGGCTGATAGCACAACCCCTAAGAATGCTACTGGTCAAACACCATTCTCTTTGGTATTTGGGGCAGAATCAGTGATCCCAACAGAAATGGTGGTTCCCACTGCTAGAACAAGTACCCGTGATCCTGAGGAAAATGACAAAAACTTGGCTCAAGACCTGGATACCATTGAAGAAATTAGGGATATGGCTAGGATAAGGATGGCCAGTTATCAACAAAGAATGGCTGGTGCTTACAACAAAAATGTCAGGATCAGGAGGTTTCAAGTTGGAGATATGGTATTAAGGAAAGCATTTCAGAATACCACAAATCCTGCTGATGGAAAATTGGCTCCAAAATGGGAAGGCCCTTATTTGATTGAAGCTGAAGCAGGAAAGGGGGCATATAGATTGCTAACCATGGAAGGTGACTTGCTACCAAGAGCTTGGAATGCTGTCCACTTGAAGAAATATTTCATGTGAGCAGGATCCTCATGGCACAGATGATCCTCACGATAGGGATATCCTTAAAGGATCCTCAAAGTATCGGTGATCCTTACTTAGGTAATATCCTAAACTTGAGCTATTTCACTTCATTATTTTCTCATATAAGGATAAGGATCATGTATCCTTTATCCATCTCTCACGTGAGTTCAAGTTTTGAAAGTTCAGGTATCCTTAGCATAACGTTGGTTATCCGCAGAAGCAATCCGTCCTTTGGGTTTAACCCCAGTTATTCGGGCTTGTCCCCAGTTCCGCCTGTAGCGCACGATGATCCTGGTATAGTTCAAGGCATTGGGACCAGTACTCGTTTTAGGGGCTGATAATTCCATTGTACTGGGTATGCTTAGGATCCTACGTATAATGGTAGACGTACCATACATCCGTTCCTAAGGTTTCTAACGTTTTCACGTTAGCTAAGGTTTCTAACGTTTTCACGTTGGCTAAGGTTTTGGCATTTTCATGCCACTAAGTTTGGATAGTCGCCAGTTAGGGCCATACTCCAGTTTACATACGATCCTTGGGCTCGTCCCCAGTTATCCTTGGGCTTGTCCCCAGTTATCCTTGGGCTTGTCCCTAGTTATCCTTGGGCTTGTCCCCAGTTATCCTTGGGCTTGTCCCCAGTTGCTAATTCTTATCTTATATTGGCTTAGTCCCAAGTGATGCTCTATTTCAGGTTCTTGAAGATAGGCAACTAGGGATCCTTGATCCTTACTTTATTCTAAGGTTTATCTTATAGTTATCCTTATTAAGGTTAGGATCCTAACTTGGATCCTCAGGTATGATCCTTAACTATTTTTAATTCTATTCATTATTTATTTAAATAACCCTTATACTTGACAACTGAACTTATGAATCTTAAACCATGTCACTTTTTAGAACTTATCGATTATGGGATATGTTATCCTTGATTATATCCTAAACTTTCTAGATATCTTTTCTAATTTTTCAAGGCTTGACAAATATAAACGAAATGAACATTACAACAGTTGGAAAGTAAGATATTAAAAAATATAACAACACAAGATAAGCGACAAAAGGTTAAGTTTTTATTTATAAACAAAAGACTAACCCTTAAAAGGTTGTCAAAATTACCTACCCGAGCTTCTACCAGCAAAACGTGGCCCGTCCGCTGGGGTAGGTAAAGGGTGTCCATAATGATAAGTTCAAAGAGTAGTGCAGGAATATAAAGGCGGCAGGATCACAATGGCTTCATCCCCCAAACAGAGGATCCCTCCACCATATGCAATCCTGCCTATTGTCCTAAGGATCATACAAGATCCTTATCCTAAAACCTATTGTTCAAAGTACAAACCATTAAATTGTTCAACACCACAACCACAAAAAGCTAATACCAAATTTAAAAATTGGGCTCCGGCTACGTCTAGAAATGTCCATCATTGCCCAATCAAGCAGCCTAAACCTTTGCTGCATCACCACCTCCGGCTCCACTTGCTTCACCAGCTTCATCCTTGCTTCCAGCCTTAATTGTCAGGATCTCTTCAGCCTCCTCTTCATCACCCAATTCAGCCAGCCTCGCTTTCCATTCTTCAATTTCCCAGCCGCTTTTGTCGAAGGCAGGATCCTGAGCTTCCAAGGCCATTTGCAGCTTGGTTTTGTACATTGCTATGGCGGCAGAAACTTTAGCATCATCTGTGATCTCCTGCCTTTCATAGTCAAAGTTAACCAGCACCTTGGCCATCTCCTGTTTGGTATCCTGGAGTTCCTTCCGAAGATCAGCAAGTGCGAGATCCTTGAGCACGACAACCTACTGGAGGTCGGCAATCTTCTTATCCTGATCCTCAACATGGCCGACGTAATCCTCGATCACAGCGAATTTCTGTAAAGAGGATAAAGGATAAGGTCAGAATTAAGTGATCCTCAGATCAGCAGGATATATCAGCAGGATATATCAGCAGGATATGTCAACAGAATATATGAGCAAAGACAGTGATCCTCACCTCATTAAAGTACTCAAGGAATTGATGACGGATTAGAGGCAGACCCTGCAAATCCTCGGCATCGGAGGCCTTTCTCCTCTTGATTCCCTTTCCTTTGAGGGGTGCCTTGGGGATTGAGGCCGTCGGGCTGGCAGGAACTTTTCTTTTGGAGGATTTGACAGTGGTGAGATCGGTGACACTGAACCTTGAAGCAGCTTTGGCAGATTTTCCAGCACCTACACAACCAAAACAAGATAAGTATCTTTTCTTAATTCATATTTCAATATTTATTTAAATTTTAAACAAGGATACTTACTTGACATGGTGACAGAGCCTGAGGATACCTCCTGAGAGTCTTGGGTTATTGTTTTAAAAGTTCTAGTTTCAGGGTCAAGGTTCCAGAAAGCAGCAAGCCTTTCCCTGGTTGCGGATGTTGTGATGAGATGCGAAACAGAGATAGCTGCATGACACAAGACAAAAGGGGTCAGTAATCCTTATAAAAACCAGACTACCTGGTGATCCTTCTCAGGATCCTCCGGCCTACCATGGGTGGACCATGTTTTTGGTAAATGCTCTCCGTTTAGAATGGAATTCCTTCTGACAAAGAAAAAGCGACGTTTCCAATCTTTGTCGTTCTTGGTAACTTTGAGAAGAGGATGATCTGCACCGGGTTTTCGCTTGAACAAATAACGGTGGGAACCGAAGGTAGTAAGATCATACAGTTCCGCCAATTCTGACATTCCTAAATCAACGCCTTCCTGCTCGATGATCCTCTCCAGGGTATATAAAACCCTCCAAATCATTGGCATGGCTTGAATGTAAGATATGCCGATCAGGGAAAAGAAGGATTGTGTGAATTCAGGGAAAGGATAGGTGTACCCTATAGTAAATGGTGTAGCTGGAAAGGCAACCCATGTTTCTGAAACATAGTCGCTAAGAACAGTGGGATCAAAGGGTTTGAAGAAGGCACTTGCCGGAAAACAGTGACGGATTTTATCTACTTGTGCATCGTTAAAACAACACCTTTCATTCGCTGAGTCCTTGATGATTTTTTGACTCTTCAAAGGGCTATCCTTCTTGTGATCCTTGCCCGGTGAGCTTCGGAGCATCATTCTCAAAGCGATGGTGTTAAAGAAAGAAAAACAGAGTAAGAAAGGTAGAAAGAGAAGAAAGAGATACCTGGTTGAACGTTGACTGAGAATTTAAAGGGAGTTTCTTTCCAATTTGAATGCATAATGATCCTATCTATATCCCTATTTATAATTATGATTCTGCAGGATTGTCACTTCTGTGACGTCACGATCGCAACGGCTAGTCCTATATTAACGGCTATATATCCGTTAGTTAGTTACGGATGAGATCAAGAAAATATAACTCACATATTTACAATTTAACTCCTTATATTTTGGGGGCAATTGTTAGGGGTGGATTTCTAAATGACCCGTGATCCTTAATTATTATCCTCTTTAGTGATCCTTACTTCTGTGACAGATAGTGATCCTCAGAAGAGTTTTAGGATCAGGATTATGGATCATCTTGAGGATCCTCATACTAACAATTGTTCACTTGTGTTTCGTATTGTTTTGCAGAAGTAACAAGTCGGACCAAGTCTTGGCGACATTCCTGGAGAATATTCCCAAACTATCCCGCACGTGCTTGGCCAAATATGAACGTTGTGGAGAACGTGGGAGCTTGGCACGAAAGTCGGATAGTTAGTTTAGGTAGTTATTTCTATTTTAAAAAGGGAGTAACGAGCTAGTAGAAAACACTTAGTCATTTCTGAGCTACACACACTCATATACTCGCACCCTTGAAGCTCTCGACGAACATACATTCACTTTCACTTTCACTCATATTTACACATTTCACGATAGTGATCCTTGTACCTAGCTCGTTACTATCCGAAGTTGTAAACATTTATTCATTTATTTGAGCTTGGTGATCGGTAGTTTCCATCACCCGGGGTTTTTTGTGCCGGAGATCAACTCTTGATCAAGGGCTTTTTCCCCGTATAAATCCTTGTGTTGTTTGTGCAATTTACATTGAAGTGATCCTCATCGCTGTTGTTTTGGTCAAAAATTACCGAAGTAATTAAGTGATCAAATTAGTTAAGTGAGGTAGTGTGCTAGAAAGTGTGTTGAAAATATACTTGTTAAGTTATTTGGGAAAACAGTATTCAGGATACGGCTCAGGATATTGAGCTGTATCTATGATCAAACAATGAGCGAAAATAAAGTAAACGACACGAGATGTACGAGGAAAGCCCTTGATCAATCTAGATCGCCGGCATAAAACCTCGGGAGCTGACAATCGCAGCTGCCTTGTTCTTCAATTGCTTCAAAAATCAGGATACAGTGCGGAATGTGGTACGGATCGACTAAGTGTTACAATGAAAATGAAATACAAGTGTGGTGTTTGCAATTAGCTAAAGAGTGAAAGTGATCGAGAGTGTAAGTGTGAATTGTTGTGTTCTAAGCTGATCCGACCTCATCTATTTATAGTAAAGATAAAATAACTAACTACCCTAAACTCGCGGGATCCACCGAATATTCCTTCTTGGAACGTTGTAGACCTGGTCTTTCGGGCTCAACGTCTCTTTCTCAACAAATTCGTCCGAGTCTTGAGGAGAAGAAGTCCTCTTGACCGTTAGCAAGCCTCCAACCTTAATCTGCACGTGGTTAATTCAATAAGCCTCAGGATATCACCCAAGATGTTAGCAATATCCTCTTCCAGCATCCTGATCACAAATAGACAAACAGAGGCGGGATATTGGTCAGGATACGTATGTAAAGAAAATGAACCCTAACAATTGTCCCCAAATATATCAGTTGGGATACCAATCCAACGGATATATTTCAAAAATCTTATCCCACAACTCAAGGCATAAAAAATGAAGCGACGGTCAAGATCACATCATAACTTCCAACGCATTTTTTACTCCATGGAGATCCACGATGCCCCTATATCTTCTCTTTTCTTGTTTGAAAAGCAGATATCTTCAACAGACCCTTCAGGTAAATCTCCATTTTTGATTTTCTTCCTGTCAATTTACTTCATCTTTCTAGCAATGGCCGCCGAGACCTTCACCCAGCAGAATCTTCTCAAAAATCCCGAGAAGGAGATCTGCGCTTTTGACAACGCAGATATTGCAGCTTTAAGAGCCTCCGGCGCTTTCCCTGACAGCACAGTCTTTAGGCCATTTGATCGGTCAATCCGATCGGATGTTTCTTCTACCGAATGGATCTGTTTTCCAGCATATCCTTTTTCACTAGGTCTTCGATACCCTTTTCCTGAATTCATGATGCAATTCTTTCGTATTACTGGCATCTCTTTTGCTCAAACCATGCCCATGGTTTAGAGAGTACTAATTGTACTCAACCAAATCAAAAACCTCCATTATTCTGACCTCTGCATCGAGGATCTACCTATTGCTTATCGCCTCCGATCCCACGGCTCTAGCCGGTTCTTGCTTTTTTCAACCTCCAGCAAACCCCTGATTCTCAAAGCCACCAAAAACGAAGACGGATGGCAACGCAAATTCTTCTTTGTCAAACGAGATTCCATTGCTGAGGGTGCCAACCTTCCGGTGGAGTGGTTAACCACAGGTAGGATCATAAATATCCTTATAGACGATTTAATTGTTATCCTCTATTAATATTCTTCTTTTTGACCTTTATGTAGTGAACTTTAAGGAAGTTGCTCCTCCTACCGCTGAGTCAGAAGAGAGAATCAATACCGTTTACCGGTTACCTGCAATAGACAGGACTTTTACCACACACGTTCCGAGTTCAAGTCAGTACTCATCATCCGAGATGTCTGGTAAGAATTCCTTTCAAAATAATTAGTCAAAACAATATAATGATAAAGAGTAAAACTTTTCCCTTTACGCAGCACCAGCTAAGATCCCTGAAGTCTTTGATCTTGACGAACTGGATAGCTATTCTGACCAGATCCAGGTCAAGAAAGAACCTGGCTCCAAGACCACTGCTACATCCAAACCCAGCAGCTCCAAAGCCATCATCATTCCTAAACCTTCACCGGCCACCAAGCCCCGGAGTTCAAGTTCCCGCAAAAGAAAAGAACCCGATTCCCCTGTCATTTCTGACACCTTTCCTTATGAAAAGCACGGGTTCATTGAAGCCAGTGGTTTTATGACTTCTTTTCTCAACCAGGTTGGTATCTTTATATCATATCCTGCAATTTAGACTATTTTCAAAGATTTAATAATATTAATCCCTGTTCTCTTACCTTTGTAGAGTCTTGAGCGTTTGGTTCACTTATATCAAGAATCCTGCAAGCTTAACAAAACACTCGAATCTAAGCTAAAGGAAGCAGAAATCACAATCTCTGACCAAGGTATGATCGCGGCCGCCAAGTCTCGTCATTACGAGGAGAAATACAAAGCTATGACCCAGGAACACCAAGTTGCTCTTAACAAAGCTACTCTTCAAGCCCAGGCCGATCTGGAAGCTGCCCATGTGCAGTACGAACGGGATATGGTCAGTTACCGAGAAAGCCTCAAAAGTTCCGTCGTCATTTCTCTTCTCCAGGCTAGGTTGAAGATGGCTCACGAAGCCAAAACATTAGGCTTCGAATGCCCTTCTTGGGACGTTAGTGCTTGGGAGACCAAACTGAAGAATCTTGGCGGTACCTCTTCCAAATCAACTGTCGATGAACCTTCTAAAGCAGTTGGAAAGGCAATCGATGCTGACAAGGATGCTGAGGCGGATCCCAAAATGGATGTTGCTGAAACCGCTATGCAGCAAGAAGGCACTACTGTTAGGGGAGGATTTTCTAACAATTAGTGATCCTTATTCGTTATCCTAATTAGTGATCCTTACTTCTGTGACAGGTGGTGATCCTCAGAAGAGCTTCAGGATCAGGATCATGGATCACTTTAAGGATCCTCGTACTGACGATTGTTTACTTATATTTTGTAGCATCTCGCAGGTATATTAAGCTTGACCAAGTCTAGGCGACATTCCTGGAGAATATTCCTAAACTATGCTGCACGTGCTGGACCAAAAATAGACGTTATGGAGAACGTGGAGGCTCGGCACGAAAGTCGGATAGTTAGTTTAGGTGGTTATTTCTATTTTAAAAAGGGAGTAACGAGCTAGTAGAAAAACACTTAGTCATTTCTCAGTTACGCACACTCATACAAGCTCTCATACAAGCTCTCGTTCAAACACTTAGCGATTTCATATATTTTTTACACATTCCACCGTAGTGATCCTTGTACCTAGCTCGTTACTATCCAAAGTTGTAAACATTCATTCATTTATTTGAGCTTGGTGATCGGTAGTTTCCATCACCCGGGGTTTTTTGTGCCGGAGATCAACTATTGATCAAGGGCTTTTTCCCCGTATAAATCTTTGTGTTGTTTGTACGCTTTACATTGAAGTGATCCTCATCGCTGTTATATATTTCAAGCATCATTCCCCTAAACAAAGAGTTTGGTTGCAATATCATCATCAGATTTTTTGACCAAAACAGTTTGGCGCCCACCGTGGGGCAATTGGTGCTTCGTCCTTAAGAAAATACGCATTTCTGTGCTTAATTCGGCTCACTACAACCAAGCAGATGGCTTCCTCATCGAAGAATGCTTCAAACTTGATGCCCTCATTCACTTCCTCACAAGGCGTTCCTCCTTTGCCTCCACCACCTTCTGGATCCCAGAAGAATACAGAGAATGTTGCGAAGAAGCCGACTCCCATTTTCTCAAAACCACCTACTTCTTCTGTTTCAACTAATCCTACTACTAATGATCTCTATGCCTTGATTTTGCAGATGAGGAATCATGCACAAGAGCAGGATAAGACCAACGAAAGGATCCTCCGGGAGATTGACGAAATTAAGAAACAGAAGAAAACGGCAGAGGATCATTCCCCACTGATGCCCAGATCTTTGAATTTTGATACTCCGGTGATTACTTCTCAGCCGTCAGTGGTTCCAAACATTCAATATGCGGGTGGACCAAAAGGAGTGCACTACGGAACAACAGCTATGACCCAGGCACTAGGTTCATATTTCCAGCCAGCGGGATCCTATCCCCAGCATATGGGATCCCTCACGAGTACAGGAGGATATTCAGGAATGCAGCAGTTTCAAGGATCCTCCTTCATCCCAGGATCATCCCAGGTTCAAGGATCCTCCTTCATCCCAGGATCATCCCAGGTTCAAGGATCCTCCTTCGTTCCAGGATCATCCCAGGTTCAAGGATCCTCCTTCGTTCCAGGATCATCCCAGGTTCAAGGATCCTCCTTCGTTCCAGGATCATCCCAGGTTCAAGGATCCTCCTTCGCTCCAGGATCATCCCAGGTTCAAGGATCCTCCTTTGTTCCAGGATTATCCCAGTTTCAGGGATCCTTCCAGATGCCAGGATCCTTGAGGAGTTTGCAAACAGGAAGTTCAGATGTCCATCAAGGAGATTTTATTCCAATGCAGACCAATGCCTCTACCGGTCCCTCGATCATTCCAGAGTCTCAACAATATGGATTAACCTCCATTCTTCCTAACTTGAATCCAATGGGAGGTAACACTTTTAATAATTCTCATACTACTAACCATGGTCTTATGCAGGACCCAGGTATCAATCATGCCATGGCCAGAGAATTGCAAAAGCTAAAGGATATGATCTCGAGTGTTCCGGGAGTAGTCAAACCTATTCCAGAGATTGCAGATGGGAGCCACAAGATATCTCGTTTTGCACCACCAATCTGTGATGCTGAGATACCCAAGAGGTTCCATGTGCCTACAATGAAACTGTATGATGGTTCCACGGATCCTGAAGAACACATAGCACAATACAGGGAGAGGATGGAGATCAATCCAATCCCAGAAAAGTTAAAGGAAGCATGCCTGTGCAAAGGATTCGGATCCACTCTTACTGGATCAGCTCTCAAATGGCTGCTAAGTCTTCCTCCCTATTCTATTACCTCATTTGCAAACCTAGTTAACTTGTTTAATACTCAGTTTTCTTGTAGTAGAAAATTTGAACGATTAACTAGTGATTTATATAGGATAACCCAGGGTCATAATGAATCATTAAGGGATTACATTACCAAATTCAGTAAAGAATCCTTAGACATTCCCAACTTAGATATAGCCACGGCTGTTGAGGCCTTCAAAATGGGACTGCTTAGGGATTCGTTATTTTATGATGATCTTGTTATGACACCATGCAGGAACCTAGATGAGGTAAGAACCCGGGCCCTCAGGTTCATTCGGCTAGAGGATGACAAGAGGATTCAGGAGAGGATAACAGGATCCTCAAAGCAGGATAAGCAAGGATCCTCATTCAGGAACAACAAGTTCAGATCCTACAACAAATCTGATAATCAGAACGTGCATTCTATTGATCAAGAAGAGGATGATGAGGATTATCCTCCAATTTCTGAATATTGCTTTAGTGTTGATAACAATGAACTAATCCTTGCCATGCAGAACCTAGGTGATAAAGCTAGATGGCCAAGAAAGAATGACAGGCCAGCTGCAACTAAGGATAAATCAAAGTGGTGTGCATATCATGAAGATTTTGGGCACCTCACAGAAGAATGCATTGCATTAAGAAAGGAAATTGGATACTTGTTGAGCAAAGGGCATCTAAAAGAGTTGTTGGGAAGAAAAAAGTCAAGGACTCAGGATCCTGAAAGGATCCCTGAGAAGGCTCCAGCCCCTCCAGCAGACGCACAAGTGATAAACTTTATTTCTGGAGGATCCGACATTTGTGGCACATCCTTCTCAGCAGCTAAGAGGCATGCAAAGGAAACTAAAATGGATAATGGAGAAAGACCAGTTCGAACGTCAAGTGTCTCCGAAGGAAAAGTCATAACCTTTGATGAAGAGGATCGTGTTGATATCCAGGATCCTCATCACGATGGTTTAGTTATTACTCTTTTTATATCTAACCATTTTGTCCGCAGGATCCTAATAGACGGAGGAAGTTCAGTGAACATTATCCAGCTTGATGTTCTAAAGAAGATGGGTATCCCTGAATCAGAGATCATACCAAGATCCTCCGTGCCCGTGGGATTTAGTGGCGAAACAAAGAACACCCTGGGGGACATTAAACTCCCAATATATATTGAAGGCTTACACTCTTATCAAAAATTTTGTGTTATTGACTGTTTATCTTGTTGTAATGTTATCCTTGGCAGGCCCTGGATACACGATATGAAAGCAGTCCCGTCTACTTACCATCAATGTGTGAAGCTCCCTAGTCCTTGGGGAATAGTAAAGATTGATAGTGATCAGCAGGAGGCTAAGAATTGCTATACTTCATCGATGAAGCCAGCCTCGAAGTCAAGGGAGCAATAGCAATCAAGGTATCCTCTGAGGAATGTCTTGGAGGCCAGAGAACAGGATGTGGTAGAAATCCTCATGGATCCCGATGATCCTGAATCCAAAATCTATATCGGATCAGGGATCCTTGGCGAAATGAAAGAAGACCTCATATCCTTCCTCAAAAGGAGAAAGACTACCTTTGCATGGAAACACGAAGATATGACTGGTATATCCAAAGATGTCATCACTCACAAGCTCGGCATCGACAGATCCTTCAAACCAATCCATCAAAGGAGAAGGAAGTTTGCACCAGAAAGGAATGCCATTATCCAGGAAGAGGTAGAGAAATTGCTCCGGGCAGGTATGATTAGAGAGGTCAAGTATCCAAGATGGTTGGCCAATGTGGTTGTTGTTCAAAAGAAAAACGGAAAGTGGAGGGTATGTGTCGATTTTACCGATTTAAATAAGGCATGTCCCAACGATCCTTTCCCTTTACCTCACATTGACTCCATGGTGGATGCAACTGCGGGTCATGAACTGTTAACTTTTATGGATGCTTCATCTGGATTTCAACAAATCCAAATGGAACCATCCGACCAAGAGGATACAGCCTTCATGACTCCAACTGGTATATATTGCTATATTGCTATGCCGTTCGGATTGAGAAATGCAGGTGCAACGTACCAAAGGCTGGTGAATATGATGTTCAAGGATCAGATTGGACAAACTATGGAGGTTTACATAGATGATATGGTGGTAAAATCCTTAAAAGCTGAGGATCACCTAAGAGACTTGGAGGAAGCATTCGATATCCTTGACAAATATAACATGAAACTTAATCCTTCAAAATGTCACTTTGGTGTTAAAGCAGGTAAATTCTTAGGATATATGGTGACAAAGAGAGGCATCGAAGCTAGCCCGGAACAAATCAAAGCAATAGTGAACATCAAATCTCCGGCCAATGCAAAGGATGTTCAAAGGCTAACAGGAAGGATAGCAGCCTTGAACAGATTCATATCCAAGTCCTCCGAGAAGTGTAAAGAATTCTATGATATCCTAAGGAAGAACAAGAAATTTGAGTGGACGGAGAAGCATGAAAATGCTTTAAAAGCCCTCAAAGATTACCTATCCTCGGCCCCGGCTTTGATGAAACCAGAAAAAGGTGATGTGTTATCCTTGTATCTTTCTGTATCCTCAAAAGCGGTAAGTGCGGTCCTTGTTAAGGATCATCAAGGTACACAACATCCTGTCTATTATGTAAGTAAAAGTTTACTTGATGCCGAATCCAGGTATTCACACCTTGAAAAACTTATTCTCGCATTAATAATGGCATCTACCAAGTTAAGACATTATTTTGAAACTCATGTTATCATTGTTAAAACTAATTTTCCAATTAAGAATGTCCTCAGGAAACCAGAGATGTCAGGAAGGATGGCTAGGTGGGCAGTAAAGCTGAGTGCATATGATATAAGATATGAGCCTAGGACAGCCATCAAATCCCAAGCATTAGCTGACTTTGTGGCTGATTTCAGTAGTGATTTACAAGAAGAAGCTGAGCTAGAAGTCCAGCAGCTAGAAGAGACCAAGGATCCTTGGATACTCTATACTGATGGATCCTCAAACGTCAAAGGCACAGGGCTTGGAATACTACTAAAATCGCCACAGGGGGACATAATACCCCATTCTATAGCTTGTGAGTTCCAAACCACTAATAATGAGGCTGAATATGAAGCCTTAATTGTTGGTTTGCAAATTGCAAAATATATGGGGATCAGGTATCTTGAGGTACACGTAGATTCTTTGTTGATTACAAACCACTTTAATGGATCATATGCTGTTAAAGGTGAAAAGCTAACCAAATATTTGGAGATAGTCAAAAGTTTGGCACTCTCTTTTGTTTCCTTTAGTTTGTCACAGGTACCAAGGGAAGAAAATACAGAAGCTGATGCATTGGCTAACTTAGGATCATCTTTGAAGATCCCAGAGGATATCAGGATTCCCATTATCCATATCCTGACCCCGGCTATCGAGGATCACCAGACTATGGAGATAGGAGATGATTCTGCAGTTATCCCCAGTGAGGATACTCAATCCTATTCAGGACCCGGATCATGGATCTCACCAATTATGAGATACTTACAACATGGAGAGATTCCTACAGGAGAAAACCCTAGGGCTTTCAAATCTAAGGTATCTCAATTCACAATTATGAATAATATGTTGTAT